>OX104068.1:95993003-96057748 GCA_944474145.2 Dicrocoelium dendriticum | reverse complement strand
TTGTCGCCTGGCAAGAGTTCTTCCTATCAAAAGCCACAAATGTCCACATAACAACACTGCAACGTGGCGAATGTGACTCGTTACCGAATAAAGTCACAGCCCATAACTTCATACCGGCAGGTCAACTAGCCTCACCGTTCTAGATAGATTGGTTACACTGGAACTTCAACATCTACATATACTTTCGTCATTTTCCTTTCTACGATATATCACTGTTGACCTTTGCGTTACTTGTGCACGAACTCACTATATTGTCGTATATCTCTGGAGCGTGCTCTTCAATTAGCTTTTAATAAATCGCTCAAGATTCTCAATCTATTATTAGCCGAGGTCCCGGTCCCAAGACAGCCAAATTATTCTTTCGCATTTTCACCATTGTACATTTCTAATCATGGGCATATGAACAATTTGCTACTGTCACTGTTACAGTTGCCATAAAATGTCTGTACAGTTGTACATATCTGATCATGCCCCCTTGAGAGTGCCTCGCATAGTCGAGAATAAAATATTTATTTATTTATTACGACAGGGAGCGCAGAATAAGCGAAAATCAATAGGTTGCCGCGGTAGGGCAGCGGAAAGCTTGGATGCAGATAATCTAAAGGAATAAAGGTTATTGCAATACGGAGTGGCTCCTAACAAGCACTACTAAACGCATAGGCATGGAGTCAATGACCACTAGCTACTTCTAAACAGGGGTGCCGAATTTAAGACGACCGACAGATGGTGGCGCTAGGAAAGACTGTCAGTAGCCAAATGTAGCCATTCCAATCAGACGCTTGGTCACTAGTGTATGCCTATAGGGGCACTGAATGCAGCAACCGGCCAGCGGAGGAAAGTGATACAGACATTCCAGGAGAATGTATGCTGGAGAGACAAGGAGTGTATCCTGGCAAGCTCAAGATCGGCGCGGAAGGGACTTGGAATATACAGCGAATTGCTGCAGTAGTGAGGCAGATAAACGGAGCGACAGATAGTGGCGCTAGGATAGAGAGTATCAGTGGCTAGCAAAGGCATTCGGATTAAGACTACTAAGTATCAGTGGATACCTACAGGGACAGAAGAAGTCAACAAACCAGCGAAGGTGTGTGGTGCAAACAATTTAAAGAGTAAGTGTTGGCGAGATAAGGAGTTACTCCTGACGCAAAGATCAATGTTACCTACAATGACTTGCTGCAGCTGAAAAGTGGTGACATAGGTAATACGAAGAATTGATAATGGTACTAAGTGAGAGAGCGTATCAACAGCTATCAATGGCATTGGGGTGAAGCCTTCTATTCGCTAGTGGATACCTATATTGTCCCAGAATAAGTCAACAGACAGCAAATGTATGTGTCGCACGCAGTCCCAGGGAGGAGTAAAGGAATGGCTCTTAGCAAGCATCGGATAGGCGCAGAGATGCTTGGAACCTACGAAGAATGACTGCTGCGAAACCGAGGGGACAGAGGTAATACGAAGAACTGATAATGGTATTAAGGGAGAGAGTATCGACGGCTAGCAATGGCATTGAGGTGAAGCCTTCTAGTTGCTAGTGGATACCTAACGGGTTCCAGCATAAGTCAACAGATAGCAAAGGTAGGTGACGCATGCAGGCCCAAAGGATGAAGGTTGGAGATAAAAAAGTGTGGCTCTTAGCAAGCTCCGGATAGGCGCAGAGAGGATTGGAACCTACGACCACTATTTACAACTAAATAGAATTGCTGAGTTTAAGAGCATCGGCAAATAATTGTGCTATGAAAATTGTCGGTTGCCAGATGTAACCATTCCATTAAGCAGTTTGGTCACTAATGAATTTTTTTACAGTGGCACAGAATACATCAGCAAGTCAGCGAATGTAAGTGAAACAGAAATTTTAAAATATTACAGGATAAAGTAACAAGGAATGTCTCCTAGTGGGTCCGGATAAGCGCAAAGATGTATGGAGCCTACAACGAATTCCTGCAGAAAACGTGATGAAGATAAGAGGAACGAAGGATAATGGTGCTGAGAGAGAACCAGTGGACAGCAACTGAATTCGCATTAAGCCTTCTAGTTATTAGTGGATAGTTACAGTGACAAAAGAAGTCAACAAACCAGCGAAGGTGTGTGATGCAAACAATTCAAGAGGGTAAGCGTTGGAGAGGTAAGGAGTGGCTCCTAGTGCAAAGATGTATCCTAAATACAATGACTTGCTGCAGCTAAAAAGTGGTGACGTAGGTAATAAAAAGAACTGATAATGGTATTAAGGAAGAGAGAGTATCGACGGCTAGCAATGGCATTGGGGTGAAGCCTTCTAGTTGCTAGTAAATAAATAAATAAATAGTATATTCTCGAATTTTCGAAAGATAAAAAAAACACGAAGCTTTGAGCAAACAATTGTTTTCGATTACTTCTTCATCAGGCTCATACAGTAATATACATTATGTTAACGTCTGCTGTAATCGTTAGTGTAACAAAGAAACAATTGATCAGACAATTTAACTTGTGATCGTGATGGCCTTCATCTGATCACGTGACTGAGGTCAGGTGAATTTGCGGAGTACCATTACTTCCTTCACGGCTGGTGGTCGGCCAGGGAAGTTGTAGTGTTTGTATTAGTTTCTTCTGAACACACAAGTTCGGATTTGTGAGACGTATGCATATTGCCTCAGCGGTGGCGAGTATGCTTGCTCTTAGACGATGATTTTGTCTTGATGGTATTTTGTAGAGAATTTGAAAGGCTGTTCGTTTGTCTATCTGGTGACCTGTGTTTATTAGATGGTTTGTAATCGCACTGTAGTTTGTTTTATTCTCGCGCGTGTAGAGCCAACCTGGTAGGTGTTCCTTAATTCTCTTACCTAGATGCCTGGTCGTCCGTCCAACGTACCTGGCCCCGCACGGGCAGGTGAACTGGTAGATTAACATCGATTGGAGATGATCAGGCACTCGGTCTTTGAATCTCGGAACTAGTAAAGGTCTGCTCGTGTAAATCACATTCAGTTGAGCCGCATTAAAGGTCTTATTGCAGCGTTGCTGTAGTCGGCGTGTGCATGTTTCAGCCGCGCTATTTCCTTTGAATGGAAGTGTCAAGTAAAGCTGTTTCTTTTCAACGGTTTCTTTTGATGCTTTTGGAATGCATCGCTTCATATGGGTCTCGATAAATCGCTCCGGATATCCATTTTCGAGAAGCGCCTCTTTGATTCGTGGGAGTTCGGCTTTTATGGTATCTTCGCTGCAGATTTTATACGCCCGATCGGTTAGCGTTCGTACAAGCGTTCTTTTTTGGCTGAGTGGGGCGAAACTTGAACAGTTCAAATCAACTTTGGTCAATGTTTCTTTTCAATACCAAAGACAACCAATAGAACACCATCGACTACTGACAAAAGCGCACCTTGGTGCTTTGAGAGAACTTCAGAAAAACGAAGATCTCATCCTAACCAAACCAGACAAAGGACCTGGGACTGTGCTGATGGATCGTGCAGATTACATCAAGAAACTGAAAATGATACTCTCGGACACTTCACGTTTCGTGAGATATGAACAACAGAAAGATAAAACAGAATGTGTAGAAAATCAATTGATCACGTGTTTGAAATCACTAATGAACGACGGCGCCATCACCAAAGAAACGTACGACCGACTTCGTCCCAAAGGCTCCACTACACCTAGCCTTTATGGTCTCCCAAAAATACATAAACCTGACACACCATTGAGACCCATACTAGATATGAGGAATTCACCGTACCACAACATTGCGCAGTGGCTGACAAAAATGCTGAATCCCATCAGACAAATGATTGCTCCTCACAGACTGGCAGATACATTCCAGTTCATCAACGAAATTAGAGATATGAATGTGCAAGAACATCGGATGTTTTCCTTAGATGTTGTTTCATTGTTTACCAACGTGCCTCTGATAGAAACAGTTAACTACCTGTGCTCATACATTGACCAGCATGGTATAAATATCGGTATACGAAGCAACCAACTGAAACAACTGATACTCAGATGTACGTACAACGTTCAATTTCAATTCAATAGTGAGTTTTATAGACAGGTTGATGGCGTTGCAATGGGCTCCCCGCTTGGTCCATTGTTAGCGGATATTTATATGGGAATGCTAGAAAACGGTCCATTAAAACAGGTCATATCCGGACTGAAATTCTATCGGCGCTATGTGGATGATATAATTTGTATAAGTGATCGGACCACCAAACCCCAAGATATAATCGACTGTTTCAACAATGCGCACCCCAATGCCGCATTTACAGCTGAAGAAGAAAACAACAACCAAATGAACTTTTTGGACGCAAGTCTTATCAGAAGAACCGATGGATCAATCCAAAGAAAAGTATACAGGAAGCCATATTGGACTGGACAATACATGAACTTTCACAGTTTCGCCCCACTCAGCCAAAAAAGAACGCTGGTACGAACGCTAACCGATCGGGCGTATAAAATCTGCAGCGAAGATACCATAAAAGCCGAACTCGCACGAATCAAAGAGGCGCTTCTCGAAAATGGATATCCAGAGCGATTTATCGAGACCCATATGAAGCGATGCATACCAAAAGTATCAAAACAAACCGTTGAAAAGAAACAGCTTTACTTGACACTTCCATTCAAAGGAAATAGCGCGGCTGAAACATGCACACGCCGACTACAGCAAAGCTGCAAAAAGACCTTTAATGCAGCTCAATTGAATGTGATTTACACGAGCAGACCTTTACTAGTTCCGAGATTCAAAGACCGAGTGCCTGATCATCTCCAATCGATGTTAATCTACCAGTTCACCTGCCCGTGCGGGGCCAGGTACGTTGGACGGACGACCAGGCATCTAGGTAAGAGAATTAAGGAACACCTACCAGGTTGGCTCTACACGCGCGAGAATAAAACAAACTACAGTGCGATTACAAACCATCTAATAAACACAGGTCACCAGATAGACAAACGAACAGCCTTTCAAATTCTCTACAAAATACCATCAAGACAAAATCATCGTCTAAGAGCAAGCATACTCGCCACCGCTGAGGCAATATGCATACGTCTCACAAATCCGAACTTGTGTGTTCAGAAGAAACTAATACAAACACTACAACTTCCCTGGCCGACCACCAGCCGTGAAGGAAGTAATGGTACTCCGCAAATTCACCTGACCTCAGTCACGTGATCAGATGAAGGCCACCACGATCACAAGTTAAATTGTCTGACCAATTGTTTCTTTGTTACACTAACGATTACAGCAGACGTTAACATAATATATATTACTGTATGAGCCTGATGAAGAAGTAATCGAAAACAATTGTTTGCTCAAAGCTTCGTGTTTTTTTATCTTTCGAAACTTGACGTAACAAATGGGCATTCTACTTGAATTCTCGAATTTGTTGAGATACACCAAACCAGGCATGAGCAACATTGTTGATACCTAAAGTGTCCCAGAATAAATCAACAAAGAGCAGATGTATTTGACGCAGACAGTCTTAAAGTATGAAGTTTGGAGATAAAAGAGAATGGCTCTAATCAAGCTCCGGATATGCGCAGAGATACTTGGAGCGTAGGACCACTAACCATGTCCACTAACACATGTCCAGATATTAAGGCGTATTTTTTATTAACGGAAGGTATATGGATATTTGCAATTGTTACTTAAATTGGGAAAGATGCTGACGCATTCGTCGATCGGTAAATGCGGGCATTCCTGAGGTAGGGAAGCATCTTGCTTCTGTTGAATGTTAGCACTGGTAGTCATCTTGCGGCATAATACTAGGCCATCAGCTACTTGTTGCCACATGCACTTGCCAACTGCAAGGTAGCGATGTGGACTGACTTCGGATGGGCAACATGCACTGAACCTTTTCCAAAAGTTAATTAGGTAAGTAAAACTTTATATTATGTAAGCGGAAACCTGCTCACAGGGCCGCAATGGAGGAACACTGAATATTTTGATAGGTAATAATTTGTAGACTAATGTACGCTCATTGTTTAACGGAGCCTGTGATCCATATTGCATTGCTTGGCATAGTAGTACCCGCACGAACGCACTGTGGTGGTGTTATTATGCGAAAATGAAGCGCTTGCAATACAACGGGTAGCTTACCGAAGAGACCAGGCGCGCACTTCTTAATTTTGCGTTGGCGATGCTGCATGGAATGGAATTGGAAGGGCTGCACATGTCTAACGACGTCCACGCAAAGCGAGAATGACGTACTATTGGGACTGTTTTGCTTGGGTGCGAGAACAGAGATTCGAATCATATGCCAGTAATGTCGTCTGAGTTGGGAGTGTTCAAAGTGCACATAACCCGCAAAGTGACAAAAATGAAAAATGTTTGGTGGTTTTCGGTCACGCATAGAAAGGCTATACATAAGAACCGGAAGTGTACTAAAGCGTTAAGGAATGTGTCCTACGATTACGGACCCATCCACTGAACTAGCGGCCAAGTGGTGCGGCGCATGCATGCATTTGTGTGGGCACTACTGGCTTGTAAGGATGCACCATATAGCAGTAGGACATAGTGTGGCCCTGAAAAGGGCCGTCGGGTCGTTCACGAAGTAACCGGAAAGCGGAGGCAGTTAACAGTGCGAACTAACCAGGAGCATGCGAACGTCTTGGCGCGCAGTTATGATACCTGAGTACCGGTTATGCTATATGGTGTGTGGGCTGGAAAGTGCGGAAGCATGGCCTAGCATGGTTAACCTTAAAAGCAATTGATGGGAGCAGTACCACTCACCTGTGAACATGGGTGGCACTGCTGTGCGGTAGACAAATAACAGCGTGTAGCATGCGTGCAAGGTGGGCAAGAGACATGGTGGACAAGGCACTTAAAATAAAATAAAAAATAAATATTTTATTCTCGACAAAGCTAGGCACGCCTTTTGGGCATGATCAGCATATTGCAATATTGTATGTGAGAGCAGAATTAGCAACACCAACAGCGGGAGTAGTACAGTTGGAGACAGTAGTGTGGGTCCGTATGGCCCAAAGGTTGTATGAAGTCTATGTCCGCAGAATGCGAGATGTAGAGATAAGAATCAGATCACTAATGTGGTATGTTGATGAGGAACTAGTCCGATGAGGTCGCGTACACAGTGTGGGTCAGGTAAGTGAAGCATGAAAAAAAGCTGCAAAAATATTTAGGAATAGTGGCATGTCACCAATCAAATATGTAGGCGTGTTCGTGCGAGAGAAGATGTATGCACAGAATTTGTGAATGTGATATCGGTCGACTTGCCAATGTGTATTAGGGGCGGTGACTTTATTGAGTGGCGAGTCACATCCGCTACGTCGCAGTGTTGTTAAACAGACATTTGTGGCTTTTTGTAGGGAAAACGCTTGCCAGACGAAGACCCACCACCTCCTGGAACACTGCCGGCTGGTGATATGATATTGACAAGATTGCATCTGACCGATTACCCTCGCGGATATTCGCAGTCACGTTACACCAATTTGTTTCCCATGGCTGTGTAGTCTCCTTCGGAGTCGACCGCAAGTGGTTGAAGCTGTTGAAGTTGAGCGACTCAAGTGACTTGTAATGATTTGATTATTTTTCTGGGTTTCTTAGTGTGTCAGGATTACGAAGTGCGGGTGATTTCTTTGTTCTGTATTGATTCCGTGTCCGTGGGAGCGTCGCAGGTATGTCCTCAGCGGTGTTCCGTGCAGGTAATGTTTTCCTTTAGAACAAGGGAGAGAAGAAAAACGGACCGATCAAACTGCCAACAAAATTGAACAGGACTATGTTATTGTATAAATATAATTTATGGTAAAGTTGTGCTGGTTGAAAGCAATGGAGTGACCGGATATGTTATACATCATATTCGTAGTTTTGCGTGCATGCACGAGCCCCGATATCTGCTGAATGTGAGGGGAAGATGGTGGCCAAAGTGGCATAGCCTACGCAAAAGTTGTCCTGTGTGGAAACCGTGAGTATCAGGCGGCGTTAACCGGTAAATGAGTTGAGGGAATCAGAAGAACATAGTGAGTGGTTTAATATGCGCTTAAGATATAGGTTGAGTGACCGGTTGACAGTGCTAGAGCTTATCGCTCGAACATGCATGACAGCCGATAAAATTACTACGCCGGGTTTGAGACCCATGAAAATCATAACGTAACTTGTTCAGCAATCGGATGCTAGACAGCTGGGTGAAGGTGTGAGACGAAGGGTTAAATTTGTGAAGAATGAGATTTATATACTACAGCTGTATCGAGAATATACTTGCAAGCCTAGCAATAAGGGACCTGGAATAGCGGAAAAAGATAGGGACTTCTACAGTGCGGCAAACAAGTCAAATAGTCGACAGGAAAGGGTGATACTGGGCGTCGCGTTAGTTATGAGGAAGTAACTGCCCGCTGACGGGGCTTCAACTTTAATAACAGGAGCGAGAAGAGCTTGAATACTACAGGTTTAGTTAGAAAATGGTTGTAGAGCCAGCGCTGAAAGGGACCAGGAATATCAGTAGTGTGAGCAGCAGCCGCAAAAGGATGCTAGGTGTGCCACTCTGAGGTGGGCGTCCACGGTGGAACGTTTAAGTCAAATAGACTGCTAGTTAGTGAGTTGCTGGCCGCCTGATTAATTAGTATACAGGAGCGGCACGCATTGTCTGGTAGGTGTATGGTGTGGAATACAAGAGAGAACAGCCAGCAATACTTGCGACGGCTGTAGAGCGAAAACGACAGTAGTTCCGACTCCGGAAGTGACCAAGGGTAAGAGAATAATACAGACAGCACCGCCAATTGCTAAGTGTTTCACCCCAAGATTTGTGATGACCAGAAGAAGTGCCGAACAGGTATACAATGGAGTATGGGTAAACATAGCAGTGGATGAGACCCGAAGAAGTTCAAGTGCTCAGCATCTGGTGCTGGTTGAATAAAAAAGCCATCAGTGCCATAGACGGGGATGTGTACACTAAAAATAGGATGGCAGCCGATGCGTTGACGCTAGTGGTACCTATATCACCATTGAATAGTTGCGATATGGACCAAAAGAGAGGTTAAACAAGAGGAGACGTTAATGTGAGCTGAGATGCATGATAGTGGAGCCGAGAGGCAACACTCAATCAGAGAGCGGAAATTACAATTTCGGTAGGGGAACAAGCATACAGATAATGAATCGTACGGAGACGGATATCATGAGGCTGTTACTATATGGACCGAAAGAAATGCCGAATGAGAGATGAAGACATTATTGTGAGCTGAAAAGCTTGGTTGTGGAGCCGCGAGGCAGAACTCAAACAGAGACCGGAAATTTCAGCTTCGGTATTGAGGACTAAGCATACAGACAATGAAGCAGACGAAAACAAGCCTGAAGCTTTTTCTTTTACCATGGATCATCTTGGTCAATGGCAGCCGATGAGAAAAGGTAAAGAGGCATTGGTTGGGGACCTATGGGCACTTGGAGCCTGAGAGGCCGGACTTGTTCATAAGGTTTGAGAATGCGAAGCAAAGTGACGAAGCGAATCTAGCGGTACCTGCAACGTTAGGCTGGCGATATGGGGGTACATAGACCACTATTAAAGTGTTACCATATAGAACGTGAAAGATGCAGAAGGAGCGAGGGTGCCAATATTATGAGCTAAAAGGCTTGGTAGTGGAGCCAAGAGGCAAAACTCAATCAGACCGAAAATTTCAATTTCGGTAGTCGCTACCAGGCCTGCAGATAATGAACCAGACGGAGCCGACTATCATGAGGCTGTTACGTATACCAATGAGAACCTTAGCTGATGGCAACCAATGCTCAAAAGAAGAGAGGCTTTGCTTTGGGACCTATAGGCATTTGGAGCCTGAGAGGCCAGACTACTACAAAAGGTTTAAGAATGAGAGGCACAGTAGCAAAGAGAATCTAGCGAGGCCATGAATGTTGCGCTGACGCTACTGGTAACTATACCGCCATTAAACAGTTGCGTTATGGATCAAAAGAGAGGCCAAACAAGAAGGTGAGACGTTAATGTGAGCTGAGAAGCATGATAGTGGAGCCGAGAGGCACAACTCAATCAGACCCCAAAAATTTCAATTTTAGAAGGGGGAACAAGCATACAGATAACGAATCAGACGGAGACGAGTATCATGAGGCTGTTACTTATACCAATGAGAACCTTAGTCGGTGCAGCCGATGCTCAAACGAAGAGAGGCCTTGGCTTGAGACCTATAGGCATTTGGAGCCTGAGAGGCCGGACTAGTCCAACAGGTTTAAGGATGTGAGCCACAGTAGCAAAGAGCATCTAACTAGGCCTAGGATGATGCGCTGACGTTATTGGTACCTATACCGCCATTGCACAGTGGCCTCGCACAGCCGAGAATAAATATTTATTTTTTATTTATTTAAAAAGAGGCCAAACTAAAGGGGGAGACGTTAATGTGAGCTGAGAAGCATGATAGTGGAGCCCAGAGGCAAAACTCAATTAGAGACCGGAAATTTCAATTTCTGTAGGGGGACTAATCATACAGCTAATGAATCAGACGGAAACGACTATCATGAGGCTGTTACTTATACCAATGAGAACGTTAGTCGGTGGCAGCCGATGCTCAAACGAAGAGTGGCCTTGGTTTGAGACCTATAGGCATTTGGAGCTTGAGAGTCCAGACCAGTACAAAAGGTTTAAGAATGAGAAGCGTAGTAGGAAAGCGAATCAAACGAGGCTTAGGATGTTGCGCTGACGCTATGGGTACCCATACGGTCATTGAACCGTTGCGAAATGGACCATAAGAGTGGCCAAACAAGAGAGGGAGACGTTAATGTGAGCTGAGAAGCATGATAGTAGAGCCGAGAGGCAAAACTCAATCAGAGACTGGAAATTTTAATCTCGGTAAGGGTACCAGGCATACAGGTAGTGTATCAGGCGGAGACGAGTGGCATGAGCCTGTTGCTTATACCAAAAAAACCTTAGTCGATGCTCAAAAGCAGCGAGGTTGTAGTGGAGTGAAGACTAGTCTTAAACTACCACACCGGAAGAAAACGATTGGTGTCAGATAAAAGTATCAACACGCTGACCTTCAATAGTGACGGTTGGGCTAAGCACTGATATTACACACTCCCCGATACATTATTCCAGTGTCGGTTCCGCGAAGCTCAGACTTATCAAGCACACAAACAAAGCAATCGCAACACGCCGCAGACGGAAATCAGAGCGCGCCGTTCGAGGTGGGGTCTTGTGTATATGAAAAGCGGTTGACTACAACAACTGTACAAGACGCATAGCGAAAGGAAACGAGAAAAGCGCAAAATATGCAAAACTATGAACACTACAGGACTCCATCCCTAGAGCGTGCGTGGGCAAGCGAATGCTCGAAATGTACGCCTCACTGATTGTAAAACGCTAGTTTAGAAGGTAGAACCACCGTACGACCAAAACGTGTGCGTTTGTGTGTGTGAGTGGTTGCAGGGGGTTGCGAAGAAGGGACACTGGGATCACACATAGGCTGTGTAGGAGGAGAGCTCGGCCATGGGTCATCATCGGGAACAGATGCGTCTGAAGATTGTTGAGACAGAAGAAGTTCGATGTAAGCAGATTTCAAACGATCGATGCTTACAGAGTCTTTGCAGGCATTTCGGTCCAACACAAACTACTCGTCCTTGCAATCGCTAACTTTGTAAGGACCCTCGTAGGATGAGCTCAGAGGTTTACGAACAGTATCGATGCGCACAAGAACGTAGTGATAATCGCGAAGATCAAGATGGACCTGTGGGTTGCGAGGCGTGAGTCGTGGTGTTGGGCGTACCGAGCTGAAGTAACTCCTCAAGCGTGTGACATAGTATGTAGGATCCTGTTCTCCAGTGACCCTTGAATCCAGCATCATCTCTCCAGGAAGTCTAATTGGCGTGCCAAAAACTAACTCAGCTGGGCAACAACCTATGTTTTCCTTGACCGTGTTACGTATGCCAAGTAGGATTACCGGCAAACGCTCCGACCATTGCGTGCTTGACTGAGAAGCGGTAATCGAAGCTTTCAGTTGGCGATGGAAGCCTTCGATCAAACCAGTGACAGCGGGATGGTAAGCGGCGGTGCGCATGTGAGAACAACCGAGCAAACGACTTAAGTCACGAAACAACGAAGTGAACTGCGGACCTCTGTCTGTCGTGATAGTAGCAGGTGTGCCAAAGAACGAAATCCAGGTTTCGATGAAGGTTCGCGTTACTGTTTTAGTGGAAACGTCCCGTAGTGGCACTGCATGCGGCCAACGTGTAAATCTATCAACATAGGTCGGCAAGTGTTGAAAACCGTTGGAAGGGGGCAAAAGGCCAACGATATCCAAATGGACCTGCCTGAAGCGAGCATTCGGTGATGAAAAGGTGCCAAGGACAGTGCTTGTGTAGCGATGAATCTTGCTGGTCTAGCGGTTAACGCAGTGCCTCGCCCACAGTTGGATGTCAGAGCGCATATTGTGTCAAACAAAGCGACCTGTGATCAACTTAACAGTGGCCCAAATGCCTTGGTGCGACAGTGCATGGAAATGATCGAAAACGCCTCGGCGGTAACGTTGGGGAACGTGGGGTAGGGGCTTACCCTTAGACATGTCGTAATGAAATTTGGAGTCAGAGTTAAGAAGCGGCAGAAGGGTAAGTGGGATCGAAGTGTTTGATTTCATTTGCATAACCTCAGAATCTCTCTCCTGATGAGCAGCGATTTTCTCTACATCAAAGGCCGGGCGTGAAAGTTCGTGGATTCCAATGCGGAACATTGCGTTGGCTACCACGTTGTCAGTGGCGTATATATGACGGATATCAGTAGAGAACTGCGATATGTAATCAAGGTGTCGAGTTTCACGTGGGGAAAATCGGTCCGAAGAACCCCGAAAGGCAAAAGCAAGTGGCTTGTGATCATTTGGAATGGTAAATGAACGACCTTCGAGGAGGTGTCGAAAGTGTTTGATGGCGAGATAGATGGCTAAAAGTTCTCTTCCGAAGGTACTATACCTAGTTTGTGCGGGTTGTAATTTACGGGAGAAAAAGGATAGTGGTTCGGGATGACCATTGATGAGTTGCTGCAGAACGGCTCCAACTGCGGTTTGTGACGCATCGGTTTTAAGGATGAGAGGTGTAGTAACATCTGTCCGTAAATGGCTCAACGCTCTGACGTTAGACAAAGCATGTTTAATCTTGTCGAAAGCGTCTATTGCCTCGTCTGTGGGTTTGAATTTTCGAGTCTTTCTTCTAAGCAAGTCGGTTAAAGGTTGAAGCCGTTTAGAGCAATCAGGTATCAATCGGCCGTAATAATTCACAATACAGAGGAAACGGCGCAGGCTTTTGTATGACTGCGGCATCGGATACTCTGTGATTGCTTTTGTTTTCTCCGGGAGTGGACTGATTCCGGTGCGATCGATCCGATGATCGAGAAAATCAACACTGGACTGGCCAAAGACACATTTGTCCACGTTGAAGGTAACGCCATAGTGAACAAAACGCTCAAATATTTAGCGAAGACGAAAGAGATGTTCTTCGGGGTTAGAGCTGGCCACGAGAATCTCATCGATGTAAGCAAAAGCAAAATCGTCCTCGGGAACCCGGTCAATGAATCGTTGAAATGTTTGTGCGGCGTTTCGTAGTCCAAAAGGCATACGGACAAATTCAAAAAGACCGAAGGGGTGGTTATAGCTGTCTTGGGAATGTCATCAGGGGCGACAGGAATTTGGTAATATGCCCGGACCAAGTCAATCTTAGAGAAAATTGCTTTGCCGTCTAGGCAAATAGAAAAGTCATGAATATGTGGTACGGGATACCTGTCAGGGACTGGGACATTATTAAGCTGACGGTAATTACCACAAGGTCGCCAACCTCCACGGGACTTTTTGGGGACCATGTGCAAAGTTGAAGGCCATGGGCTATTAGAAGGCCGGAGAATACCAAGACGGAGCATGTGCTCAAACTCGGCTTTGGCGTTGGCGAGTTTATCGGGTGGTAGTCGGCGAAGTCGAGACGTAGCCGGTGGTCCACGAGTAACTATGTGGTGCACAGTCTCGTGTTTGGGTGCGGGACAATTATTGAACGGCAGATACAATGCGCGGAACTGTTGGAGTAACTCGGTGAACAGAGTGTTAGTAGTTAGAGTCATGCAAAGTCCGATCGAGCTGCTCAAACAGGTGATACTATCACGAAGTTCCCTGTTACGTAAGTCAACAATAAGACCGAATTGGGGGAGGAAAGCGGCACCGATAATGAGACGTTGTACGTCTGCGATCAGGAAATCGAAAGAAAATGTTCGTCGAAGACCAAGATCAAGAGTAAGCAATTTCTGACCGTAGGTCTGCATTCTCGTGTTATTAGCCGCCTGCAGAGTAGGTCCTATGGGAATGAGGTAGCGTTTTTCCATTCCACAAGGCAGAAAGCTGACCTCCGCTCCAGTGTCAACCAAGAATGAAAGGTTGGTTGTGGCATCACGGACAAAAAGCAGACGACTAGAAGATCGGACAGCCAAAGTCGTCGCCAGTACTGGCTGGCTGGAGCGTTTCCCTGTTGTGCCTTGGTGAAGGCTTTCGGATGCCAGCAACCAGGACGACAATTTTTAGCGGCGTCACCAAAACGTCGATGATAATAGCAAATATGCAGTCCAGTGTTCCTAGCGTGTCTGTTTCTGCTTCTCAAAGTGGATCTAAAACTTCGACTGCGGGGGCGACGTCCCCTCCAAACGGCGAGTTCGAGTATGGACAGTCTCTGAAAAATGGACTCAATGGGATCTGATGACGAGGAAGTCTCAGCTGGGGTGACAACAGCGTGACAAACTGGGCGTTGAAAGAAACACTCATGAACTTTGTCGGCCGTTTCTGCTAGTTTGTCAAGTGACAAATCGTCAGCGGATACAGCGAGAATCGCCGTAGTGTTGGATGGAAGACATTTTAGCCACAATTGACGTAAGACGCTGTCGTCGACTTTAGAGGAACCTACGAGAGAGCGCATATAACGGAGAAGCTGTGAAGGTGAACGATCACCCAGTTCAACTCCGGAGAGAAGTTGATGAAGTCTGGTCTCATCAGAAGCTGTAAGGCGTTTCAAAACGGCAGCCTTAAGCTTATCGTAGGGGGAATCGGTAGGAACAGGGTCGAGTAGGTCTACCACATCGGCGGCTATGTGCGTGGGAAGATGGGCAGCGACGTAGGAAAACATAGAACTTTGAGAAGTGATCCTACGGCAACGGAAAAGAGCTTCTAACTGTAAAAACCAGACGTGTGCATTGTTAACGTCAAAAGCGGGTAAGGAAAAGCCAACAAAATTTTCAGAAGAGTCAATGTGGGGAGCGGTACTGGAAGACTTTATGCAAGTGAAAAAAGTTCCAGTTAGAAAAAAAGGAAAACAGGGGCTACAAAATAGGTAGTGGAGTGAAAACTAGTCTTAAGCCATCACACCGGAAGGAAACGATTAGTGTCAGATAAAAGTATCAACAAGCTGACCTTCAATAGTGACGGTTGGGCCAACTCCACTGATATTGCGCACTCCCTGATACGTTATTCCAGTGTTGGTTTCGCAAAGCTCAGAATTATCAAGCATACAAACAAAGCAATCGCAACCCGCCGCCGAAGGAAATTAGAGCGCGCCGTTCGAGGTCGAGACTTGTGTATATGAAAAGCGGTTGATTAAAACAACTGTACAAGATGCATAGCGAAAGGAAATGAAAAAAACGCAAAAAATTGAACAATCTATGGACACTACATGGCCTTGGTTTGAGACCTATAGGCATTTGGAACCTGAGAGGCCGGACTACTCCAAAAGGTTTAAGCGTTAGAGCCACAGTAGCAAAGAGCATCTAACGACGCCTGGGATGTTGCGCTGACGTTATGGTACCTATACCCCCACTGATCATGTGTGATATGGACCAAAAGATAGGCCAAACTAGAGAAGGAGACGTTAATGTGAGCTGAGAGGCATGATAGTGGGGCCCAGAGGCAAAACTCAAGCAGAGTCCGGAAAGTTCAATTTCAGCAGGGAGACCAATCATACAGATAACGAAGTAGAGGGAGGCGAGTATCATGAGGCTGTTACTTATACTAATGAGAATCTTTGTCGATGGCAGCCGATGCTCAAACGAAGAGTGGCCTTGGTTTGAGACCTATAGGCATTCGGAGCCTGAGTGGCCGGACTGGTCCAATAGTTTTAAGAATGAGAGGCACAGTAGGAAAGCGAATCTCGCGAGGCCTGAGATTTTGGGTTGGTGCTATGGGTACTTAGGCCACTGTTGAAGAGTTGTGATAAGGACCAGAAGGACGGAATACAAAATACACAGAGTGGGTATAAGAATGAGGGAGGAATGGAATAGGCAATGATGTAAATAAATAAATAAATATTTTTTCTCGACTATGCGAGGCACGCCCATGGAGGGATGATCAGATATGTACAATTGTACAGGCATTTTATGGCAACTGTAACAGTTACAGTAAAAAATTTTCATATGTGCGCCTGAGAATATAAACCTCAACATTCCTGAAGGAACAGTAAGTGAAATATTTGGATGAAAGGGATGGAAGTCCTTAAGCAGCCTGGTTTACGTAGGGATAGGAAGGACAGACGAGAGCAGACTTGCGAATGATAAGGTATCAGAAACAGCTGTGATGCGAGGTTAAAATGAAGTATGAGACTGTTGGAAATAAAGCATTAAAAGGGGATGTAGGCTTATTCGCTAGAGGTTGTTTGGTCCTGACTCCCAAAGCTCGTCTTCCGTCAGTTTGTGGCTTAGTAGTTCGGAGACTGTGTTTACGTCGAGGAATCTTCTTATGGCATTGTTGAAGTGTGTACTGGTCATAGATGATCGGATTTGCAGAGGTAACTTGTTCCAAGTGTCCGCGTATCTATAAAGGAAGAAGTTACGGCGTATGCTGCAACGAGCAGCCGGCAGACTGAGTGAAAAGGTCGCGTTGCGCAGATGATATCGGGTATCCCCATCCATTTGAAACTGTCGTGTCAGGTTCATTTCCGGCATTTGTTTAAGCTAATATAGAAACGTAAGGTTTATCTTTGGCCTCCGTAGCCACAGCGGGTCCAGTCCCGGTTGTTTGCATCGACTACGGTAGTTCAGCATGTTAGAGCATAGTAGACGCTTGGGGAATGCATGCTGTACGTTCTCCAGTGCAATCCTGTCGCACTTGCGTGAGTTCGTAAGGACTGTAGAGCAGTACTCGAGAATAGGCCTAGCGCACGTTTTATACAGTGTCAATCGAGATTCCAGAAGCGACATGGATTTAAAGATATAGCCTATTAACGACCTAGCTTTAGCTGCACTATAGCTTACTTGTTCCGCAAAGTTAAAGGTGTTGGAGTATTGAACCCCCAAATCACAAACAAAGTGGCTGACGGTAAGAGGAGCGCCATTGAGAATAAGGGTATTCGGTGGCACTGAATATTTATAAGAGAGAATGCTGCTTTTTCCTGAGGAAACTTCGAGATTCCATATTGCGCACCAGTTTTCTAGCGCCACAGGGTCTCTTTGTGTTGTAGATATATTATCTCTCATATTATCGGAGATGAAGGAAAATACAACTTTGATGTCGTCCGCGAATAGGTATGGCGTACCCAAGCGGAAGTTTTGGAAGATGTCATTGACGTAGAGTAAAAAGAGCACGGAGCTTAGGACACTTCTTTGAAAGACTCCGCTGGTGACCGCTTTTTTGAAGACTGCGTGCCGCCCAGATACACCGATTGTGTTCAATTTGATAAGTAGGATGCAAACCAGGAGAGCAGCTTACCGGCCATGCCAAAAGAGACGAGTTTGGTCAGTGGTTTCAGGTGTGGAACGCGGTCGAATGCTGTTTTCATGTCGAAAAAGATGACGACTACTTTTTGCCCTAAATTTATATCGTCAGTAATGTTGTTTTAAAACTGAAACCCACAAGTCTGGCAGGATTTCGAGGGCAAGAACCCGTGTTGAGACCTATTTTTGAGATTACGAGGCAAAAGAAATTAAGAATTTCTGCTTTCACCTGTCTCTCCAGAACTCTTGATGCAATGGGTGTGTGACTAATAGGCCGATAATTGTCAATGTCAAGACGGGATCCTCGTTTATGTCGTGGTAGGACTACAGCATGCTTTCAAGCAGCGGGGAAGGTATGGGTTGTCATTGATAGTGTAAATAGATTATGGAGGAGAACTGGAATGTCCGGACCTCCTAGTATCAGCACTACGGATGGAACGCCCTCAGGACCGGGGTATTGGGACATTGTGAGTATACCAATTTCTCGCACGATTGCGCGTAGGTTAAATTCGATGATGGTCAGTCTATCGTCAGTGAGCAGGGGTGTTGTAAACGAAGTTGTCGAATCAGGGACCGAAAAAGAGTTGCAAAAGTGCTTGTTGATATAATCACAAAGTTGGGCGGGATCGGTAGTGAGATTGCTATTAGGAAGTGTTAATGAGGCCACTGCTGGAGATCTGTTGTTTGATCTGCGCTTCAGCACTTAGGTGAGTGCTCTAACTTTGTTGTTAGTGCTGAGTGCAGCGTGTTCCTCTGTAGTGGCAGACGTATCCTGCAGGTATCTCCATCTTGTTAGTGTGTCGTTCATGCGCGTTATTATGTGGAAATCCTTTGTCTTGTTGTTTTTGGAGCGAATTTCTCTCAGTTTGTTTAGGACTCTATGTACCAGCTACACCCTTTGGTCCCGTAGGTTTCCTCTTGTTCTGCTTAGGAGCGACCACGTCCAGACAGAACATAATGTGGTTGTACATATCTTGGGTCGCCATATATGTGTCTGTTGCCAGAAAAAAGATATCCCAGTTGAGAAATCGTATAAGAGTGGAGAAACTTTCCCAATCGACGTTTTGTAGAGGGCGGTAGCAACCGCTGAGTAGTGGTTGTAATGCCTAGTAGTGGACAGTCTGAATGTTAGCTTCACTGCCTTATGATTACTACCAAGAAGGTTGTCAAGCACACAAACAATTGCTTGGTTGATGCCTTTCGTGAATATTAAGTCAAGGACATTAGATTTCCTGGTAGGTACGTTAACTTGTTGGGTCCAGTCTTATGCGAAGATAAGGTAGACAAACGCTCTATATGTGTGAGGTGAGGACTGGGTAGACTACTTAATGTGCTGCATATTAAAGTCACCGCCGATTATCTTAAGGCGTGCAGGTAACAGCGAAACTTCGGTGAAGAGCTCGACCAAATTTTTGATTTCAGCTGTTGAGAAATGTGGTCGGATGTAGATACAGCCAATGAGGAGGTTTAGGTGCTCGCCATCAGCCTGAATTCACATAGAGTCTTCCGGGTTACCCAAAGACATGACTTGGAAGGAGGATGCATGAAAGTCTTTGCTGACGTAGATGAGGCATCCTCCGCCCCGTCGCTTTTCGCGCCCACTGCATGGTCATTTACTGGGGCACTGATGAGTGAAATACAGGGAAGCAGCATATCGCAAGTAGCGGGATATGTGGTGCTATATATTTGGATATTCCTGCCAACGTGATGGTGCATAATAAGCCTATATAACTGCCACAGAAGTGGCACTACTGTCGGCACTCAAGGAGACATCCTTGGTTGCCTAGCCCGCATGTCCAGTGCATGGTGAAGTAATACAGGTCCATAACAGCGGCATTATGCTCGCAAATTAACTGGTATCCATGTCGGCTTCACTAGTGTAAGCTTATATGTGTCCAACAGAGGTACAACAATATGGCCGGAAGCTCTACGCGCCTCCATGAACGGTGGTTACTTAGTCCATATACGTCTCAAGACAGTGTCGTTAATATTACCTCAAGGTAAACTACAAATATCGGCTACACGTGCCTGCAAGACGTAATCCTAGTTATCCTATATTTGCCCCATCGTATTTGTTTCCTTACGGCGACTAGCGTAGCGGATATTGTTAACTGCACAGAAGTTGGCGACCGGCGGCATAGCGGTGTCATCAGTACCGCCGCTAATAAACATACTTCGAACTTCACACGCCTACAAGGACGTTGTTTAATATGCCCATTTAATTCCTTTGGCAGCTGCATCAACAGCGCTACTATGGAAGCAGCAGCTGTTGGCTTCACCTGCCTTCCTGGCGGGCGTATATTGGTCCTAAACCAGTGGCATCAAAATGGCCACGGGCAAGGTGGGCACTACAGACACGGCGAGCCTCCACCAGGAGTATTGTTTAGGTTCATATATATCCCATAGCAGAAGATACTATCGCTAAGAGCGAAGCCGCTGACCTGGACTAAAGTGGTGTTTCAAGAAGCATGCATGGAAAGGGTTTTATCCATGGCATTGGTACACAAGTAATTTTACGAGTAATTTCATTGTTACTGCATGGAATGCAACTGTTTGACATCCGTTTCGCTGCATAGGCACTGAAATACTGCATGCTCACTGTAACATGGTAATGAAAGGAAAATATGCCATGAAAGTCAGAGCAAACGTTTGTACCGATTCCAAATATTCACGTCATTATGGGCAGCGTTTCCTACGCTTTTCACCCACAAAGCGCAAGCACTAAGGAACCGAATAATGCAACTTGTGTTACAAACACAGGAAAACCGTATGCATAGAGTAATGCAAGGTTGACTTACAGCTTCAAGGGGTAACGCTGTTGTGCACATCCAGGTAGTCAGAGTCGATCTTTCACAATATATGTCCAGGAGATGGTCATCTGGAAATAAGAAAGCCGTTGGATTCGTTGGGAAACACCTGATCACCTAGCATGACCGTGACACCTCTCAATCTGTGACTAGGGTGAATATGGACGGATGCAAAATAGGAGGAAAGAAGACCGCAAGTACGACCTTGTGGGCAGACAATCACACCTGCAGTTGCTTTCCGAAATGAAGTGGTGTCCATTTCTGCCACACATCATTGCTGCTATCTACTAGTTTACGGACAGGTGGAAGATGTACTTCACAGCAATGGACGTAGACTGCATAAAGGTGAGGCAGGACTACTGCAATGGTGTATGCAAGATGATGGTGGTCACCAATGTGCGTCAAGTACAGGGATATCAGAATGACATAGTACAGTGGCACATGATAGCCAATCTTTGACGGGATTGGCTAATCGGAGTATAGGAGCACAATGCAGTAACGTTTCATGACGTTCAAACCATTCACAAATGTTCCCGACCTTGCGGGTGAGCGTGTAAATCGCTTGTAACTCAAAAGACTTGAACAGTAAGAAATGGTTTGTATCCCGTGAAATGAAAAGCACCACGCACTCCGAGACAGGATTGCACCACCAAAAGAGGAATCCAGGTGGCACATGACTAATGGCGGTCAGAAAGTCAGGCGTATTTATGCGGTGCACTTACCTGCAGGGATGTGGACGACCTGCGCAACGGACCATTGTCGGGGGATACCATTTGCATCCGAGTGTGCATGGAAAACATCAAATTGACCACCCTCAACATTATGGGGCTTCTATCGACCAACAAAACTTTCAGTTGCACAGCTGAAATATATGAACCCGCGAGTGGGCAAAGTATACGTCATCACGGCAGTAAGGGCTGAGTTGACGTACAAAGCAACGCCACGTGCCCGATGAGCGAATGTGCGATCACCACATCCTTATCATCATTATACACGTTAGCTGGAGTCGAGAAACACCTCAGTTACCGTGACGCAATACCTAAGAGAAAGAAGAGAATAAAATGTAACAACTGCAAGCCAGCTAAGGTACCGGTAACGGATGGGTTCAGAAACTCGGGAAAATGCCAAGAGCGGCTTGACCGCTGCTCGAAGCTGCATCATCACCGGATAGGCACAATGAGAATTGGCTGCTGGTGTCAACTTAAGGGGACCGCAAAGCCAGCGCAGAGCTCGTCTTGCAGGCGGGTCGCCGATAAGCAGCAGATATTGATGGAGTTCTTAGAGTTGTAGAGGGCGAAAGGGCAAACCCGCGTCTGCTCCATCACTCCCGTACATTGGCTGGATGACAAGTCGTTGCTTAAGTGTGTTCCCCGAGTGGTGGTTACAGCTGCAGCAAAAACAGCGGAATCCAGGAACGCTCAGCATGTACTTGTCTAATCGTACATTAAAACATTCAGCTGTCGGGGCAATTACCACGAATTCAGTCTTTAAATTTCGGGCAAGTGCTGCCTGTGGAACTACTCACACAAAATTTCCCCTTACAAATACACGGTTAAACATAGCTTTACATCTCAACACACGCATAAATTCCTCAGCTATGGGTCAAAATGTACTACGTTTTGCAAATGCCGATCATGCATGTCTGTATTAACATGATCGCGCCCTTGATGGTGTGCCGCACAGTAACGAGAATAGTCTATTTATTTATTAATTTATCTGTAGCAATGTGCGTACCTTGAGGCGTGCCAATCGAAGAGTTAAGCAAGGGCTCCAAATGAAAGCACATGAATTTGGCTTCGACGCTTGCTTGCACGTGAGGTTGTCGACAGGGCAGGAATGACGCTACACATTCACATGTAAGTGGAAACTAAAAGCCTGTGAATGCAAGCACATTTGCACCGCAGTTGTCAACAAAGGCGTTGACCTGACAGAGCTTGTTTCGCAGGATACGCGAATTATTGAAGATCACCTGTAGGTATTTGGTATCGTGAGTCCGGGATCGTGTGCCATCAGAACCGGTTCTAGCAGGGAAGAAGTGCACCCGAAAACCAACTAAGAGATATTTGCTCTTGCCTCACGACGGGCCTCAATACCTCGTAGCCACTCGCAATTTCAAAGTCTGTCAAAGCGAAATCTAAGTGCAAAATGACACTAATGCTTTTAAGCTTAAAAGCTACACTTAGAAAAGCGTGGCGTAACTCTGGAGCGGACCGAGCAAAACGCAACAAGCTGCGGAGTTTGGCGAGGTTTCGCACAGTGACGCCGGAAAAACCCAGCATTAAAGTTTGTTAACGCACAACTTAAAGAAATAGCGATCATCTAGCACAGGCTGCTTTAGAAGAACAGCATGATTTAGTAGCGATACTGAAAACGACACTGCAATTAGTATACGAGTTATAGCAATGCAGAGTACTTATCAATTCTTCCGTTTAGGTTGGAGGGTTCGGAGTAGCATCCGATTTTCTAGACTCCAACATCGTAAATGAATCCACCTTGGATGACAGCTGAAGTAGAAATAGAAGGGAATGGGGATACCGCACCCGACGAACATGGTACATCCGCCTTGGGTTTTGCCACTTTTTAGCCATCTACCCCTTTACGTTGACAACGGCAGAAGCCGGATTGTCTCCCCGGGGTAACGGACGAAGCAACCACCGTATCTGAGGGTTCTCTTCCAACCGTGTTGCTACTAAATTGTGTACTGACAGTAGACTGTGAGCAAACAGACGCAAGGTCCGGCAAATTGTATCCTCCGCTGCCTCCTGACGGAGAACTAAGCAGTCCAGAAACTAAAGCAAACAACCAAATTTCCCGTCCAGCGCACACAAAGCAGGCATCAGGCTTTCCAGAGACATCGGACTGCCGGTTACTGGTGTATAAGGCTCACTGCTACGCACACAGCAGGCAGCACAATTGCGCGGTATGCTCTCGCGACCAGCCATAAGTGCATACTGCATCAGCTGCAGACCAATAGTCCGCTAGAAACCAACGGCAACAAATACCGCGTTGCAGACTCCCGATAAAGTTGTAACCGCTTTGAAATACTCGGCTTTGTCAGCTATAACAAACCAGCCGTCGGAATGACATGAAGAGTTAGGACTGCACTCACAACCATCTCGAGAAAAGACTAGAAAATCAAATAAATGGGAGAGAAAAGCTACGTTTGTGAACCGGCTTATGGTAACCAGGTATGCAATCGACCAAAGGACCGGTCGGAAATACCAAGTGTCTACGTATGGATAGTAATGGACTCACCAAATCGTAACGGGCGAAACGATGTCAATGTGAACTCCAAGCATGGGACGACAGGTTCTTTGTGAAAAAGCAGAATCACAACCACCACTCATGCAAGTTCCACCGAAATGATCAACTCACAAGAGGTCAAAGTTAATGCACTTTTGCAAATATATAATGCAGCGCAGGCGGCGAGTAGCTGGTTAACCTCCAGTGCTCAAAAGCCGAGTAACCATCTAAGGCTTTAGAAACCTCAAAGGCTCAGGATAGATGATCCAAGAACAAAATACGTTTCAGCTCATCCAGCCTCCCGTTTCGTGTTCCAATAAGCGGGA
The DNA here is from genome assembly GCA_944474145.2 of Dicrocoelium dendriticum. Lineage (NCBI taxonomy): Eukaryota > Metazoa > Platyhelminthes > Trematoda > Plagiorchiida > Dicrocoeliidae > Dicrocoelium > Dicrocoelium dendriticum. Next base: position 96,033,748 of record OX104068.1, on the reverse strand, counting down.
AGCGCTCCCAGCACATCAGCGTGATAATCGTTTCTTGCGTTTATACAAGAAAAAAGAATAGCAATAAGGTCACTGCATGTTCATGTATTTGCATAAGCTTCTCAATGTGGTTAGAGGCTGAAATGCGTAGGCACAAATAAACAAGGAATATGGCCAACCACGTCTCTATCAGAACTCGTCTAGTGCCCTCCATTGTTTGCGGGAAAACACCAAAACCAGGCTTCTAACGATGCTTTTTCCACGTGGCTCAGCGACAAGACAATGGAAGGTTTTGATGGTAGATCAAAAAACGCTCGTCATAATGACAGCGGTCCTAAAACTGTTGGAACCGAGTTAACTTTCCCCTGCCAGTAAGGAAGATAACTGCAAGTCATTTTAGGGCTAGGATCGCCACCAATTGCTGCTTGCAGATATATGTCGCGGCTGCAAATCACAATTTCTTCACATGCTCCGCCATGCCAGAAAAGTTAAGGGAAAAGAAACACGCAAAATCCCTAAAACCTAGCCATATCGTCAGCCATGAGTACCGCTTCTAACGTACGGGTGGGGCGTAGCCTTTCGTTCAAGCAAGCTGTCCTTAGTGGCGTCCCGCAGGGCTCGGTATTGGGGCCATTGTTGGTCGCGATCTATATAAATAACTTGTCGGGAGAGCTGGAAGTGTCATCACTGATGGTTGCTGACGACTTTAAGCTCTGAAATATTGTGGATATCCCGGGGTCCTGAGGCAATTCAGCATGCCTTGGCTAGGCTCTGGGAATGGTCTACCTTACGGTTAATGCCCATAAATAGGGCCAAATGCTCTGTTCTCCGAATCGGAGCTGCTAATCCTCCCACCCGATAGTTGTCGGCGGTGGTGGACGCCCTGTTGTCACTGAGCAGGTTGATTAAGGAGTCGTACACCCATCAGCACTTCATTCTGGAGACAATTGGAAGAAGGCTGCTGTCGAGGGTTTTCTTGTGATGTGGTTTATCCGCAGCCCTTTTGAATCATAACAGTCAATTTGTTTGTGAGGCTATTTTCGGCATTCGTCCGACCCCACCTGGGATATTGTATTCGGGCCTGTCCATCATGTCTTAACCGAGACAAAATAGACTTGGAGAGGGTGTTATGAGTGGGGACTCGGATGGTGCATTTCTACGGGGACAGACGTATCCCGAACGCTTGCTCAGTTTGGGGATGTACTCAATGCACTACCGAAGGATAAGAGGGGACCTGGTTCTCACTTATCGTATTTTGACGGGTAAGATTGGCCCGGCCTTGTCAGGGCTATTTGGTCCCGCTACGTTACCTAGTCTCCGCGGTCACCCAATGAAACTGCATAAACCACGGTCTGATAGGATTACGACGGAAACTCGTCTGGCGCGCCTAGTCATAGAGCGTTGGAATTCGCTTCCAGGTCACGTGGTTAGGGAACCTACGGTTAGGGGCTTTGCGCACCAGCTCGATGCTTTTGTGTAGCAACAGCAAACTTTTCATTTTTCCTAGCTGACTCAACTTCACTTTTCAGTTCTTTTTTAATGACACAAATATCTTGGTATTCCACTTGCCTAACTGTTTCCACTTTCTCTTATGCCTTCTGAGTTTACTTTTCCCTCTTTCTTACTTCACGTAACCGGCCCAGCAGGGACTGCATTAATTGGTAGGTCAGGGTGTGATGCGATCTTTGTTATAGGTCCATCAGTATTTCAAAGTACGCCAACTCCTGGTTCAACGAACCGCCGAAGTAGGAACACTCACGGGATAACCCTATCGTTCCAGTCCAGCTTAAACTTGGACTTTAAAGTAGCGCCACGGCGTTTTACTACCCACTGTTATCAAGTTTAAGTTCAATTTGGACAGGAACGGTAGGAAAACTCCCATGTGTGTTCCTTCTTAAATGCGTCCTTGAACCGTGATGGAGTTTGCAGGAGCGATTTGAAACCGAGAAGAGCCAAAATGATACACAGGAAGCACATCACGGTCAAACGATCAATGTCCACGCGGCCTGCACCTGCAGTCCCCGCTGTACCGGCCACGTGTATAAAAAAAGGCTAACAGAAAGGAAACAAAAAATAACAATCGTGATAACTGTAGTACAGAAGAGTGTGTGGATAAAACAGTAATAGTAATAGGTGTGTGTTGTATCAAGAAAGCTGTAGGAAAGGTAAAAATGTATCTCGCAAAATTAACCAAGTACAAGTGAGTCAATCCCTTGTTAACCGGACAGTCAAGCGACAGACACACGACCAATAGTAAGGTAGGAATGAGTCAGCAAGCCAACTAATGAGATTGAGCCAATCGATCTTGCTCACATGGTTACCACAGTGATAAGCCAAGGAAATGGATGTAGAAGTTAAAAACCAAAAGGATAGGTCTGCAACTGCAACCCAAGGGCGTCGAGTCGATGTTCAAACTCCTTCACCGTTGGTGCTAATACTACTTCGCTGGGCAATGCGCTCCATGGTTCGATGACCTTGCGTGATAAACGAAAGCTCTAACGCGATCAGACCTGTGCTTATGCAGCTTCAGATGGTGACCACGAAGAGATGGTATCTGAGCCGGATGGAACAGTCCAGTTAGATCAGGCCCAACCTTGTTGGTCAATATACGGTACGGAAGAATCAGGTCTACCCGAAGGCGCCTATAGTGCAGCGAAACATCTGCAACTTGAGCAGCCTATCAGGATACGAGAGATGCCTAAAGCCTTGTACTATTATTGTACCAACCCTCAGCACTCGTTCGAGTGTCAGCTTGTCGCGTACCAAGCATGGAGGACAGGCCTGCACGCAGTATTCCAGGTATGGCCTGATAAAGGCTGAGAACAATGTAACAAACATTTCATTTGTTATGATGCAGGAAGACCTGTGGATCATCCACAGCATTCGGAAACCCTTTCAACTAGCATTTGTCCAGTTCTCGCTGGATTTGAAGCCAGAGGATAGCGAGATACCCATGTCGGTTTGTTCAGTCACTTGACGCAGTACATTTCCGCCAAGTACGTAAGGAGTTGTAAAAGTGCTGGATTTTATGCGCAGGACCGAACACAGCAAGATGGAATGGCAGCTGCCACAATCCTGACCTCTCCCAAAGCTTGTCGAGAACCGTCCACAAAGCCGTGTGTCCCACAGAATCGCTTACTGCATTCCAAAATTTTAAGTCACCCGTAAACATAAGGAATCGTATCTTAAACTTTAAGGGAGGTCATTGACATACAACGCAAACTGCATAGGTCCGTGAACCGACCCCTAAGGAACACCACTCAGGACAGCTTGTCTGAAAGACGGTCCCGAACCCACTCAAATGCTCATCTGCTTTCCTTCCAGGAAATCTGAAATCCACTTCAATACTTGGCCTGAAACGCCATAGGATTCTAGTTTAAACAAAAGACGGCAATGCGGTACGGTGTCAAAGGCTTTAGAAAAGTCGATGAACAACACATCCACTGCCGGTCCTTGATCCACAGCCTCAGCCCAGCACTCTCGGGCTACCAACATATTAGTCAAACAGGAGTGGCCTCTGTGGAACACATGTTGAGACGGACTGAGCAAACTGAACTTAGCTAAGTGGTTCTCCAGAGCATCTCTTACCAGCTTCTCTAATACTTTCACAAGTACACTTGTTAGGCTAACCGGTCTATAATTTTCAGGTAGGTGCTTATCACCTATTTTGAAAATAGGGCACACGATCGCATCTCTCCAGTCAGCAAGTAGGCAGCAACTACGAAGAGACTTTTCAAATATACATTTACTCGATTTACATAGTAACTCAGCCAGCTCGTACAAAAGTTTGGGATGGAGGGCATCTATCCCGGCAGCTTTAGTGGGATTCAGTTCACGCAGGAACTACTTTACCTGAGCTTCTGGGGTGGAGAGGTCGGTCAGAAAGGGATGTACTGGTATCTTTGCCTGCAATTTGATATTAAGCAACGGAGATTCATGAACAAACGACCTAACATACTGTTCCACAAGTAAGCAGGCCTTGGCCTGATCGGTTGATACTTCAGTTCCCTCAGGTCCAAACAGCACAGGGATAGCGAATTCGCGTTGCATCGCCATTTGACAAAGCCAAAGAACCATTTCGGGTTTGTTGATGCGGATCGAGCTCGCGCTAGTTCATACCTCAAGCGTGCGGCCCGCAGATGCTGTTTACATGCATTTCGCACCCCTTGGTAGCGACGATAGGTACTTTCTGAAGGAGCTGATACGTAAGTCCTCCAAGACCTGGATCGCCTACTGAGCATCCTGCGCGCCTCAGAGTCAAACAAAGGGGCTTTGCCCCCACTTTATTTTTCGCTGAGATTGGGATGTGGAGGAGAGAAACCTCGCACAGGAAAGATTTAAACTTGCCCCAAGCAAGCTGGACGGTATCATCCTCTGAAACGACACAGGGTTGATTTGCAACCTTGTCCCTGATGGCTTGAAAATCAGCGCGTCAGATATTTGGCCCTCTGACCATACACTCTTCAAGTCCCCGACTTAAGGCGCATTTGAATGATAGGCAAACGGGATCACTAGAGCCCACGGGGGAATCATACACTACATCTCGTAGAAAGTCCATCGATTTCGCAAAGATGATGTCTAAAATAGAAGGCTTTTGGCCCTGCATGAACCTGGTTGGCCTCTGTACAAACTGATGAAGGGATGCTTGTAAGGATAGGTCAAGAAGATCATTAGAAAAATGTCCAGGCGCTGATGTGCAGAAATTGTAGCAGTCAACCTCAGGAACGTTAAAATCATCCATAACCAGACATCTATTTGTCGTACGAGTACGAAAGAAATCAATGAGCTTGCTTGACGCACTTTCAGGGCTTCTGTATATTAACACAATTTTGAATTGCGGAAAGAAGCGCAAATATCCACCGCAAGAACCGCGGCAGTTAGATCGGAGGAACTGAAGGGATTTGTTCGCAAAATAGTCAAGGTGGATCTGAGGTACTAAGCAACTCCAGCTCCGAGACCGCATGAGGCGCGATCAGCTCGCAGAAGGGTATAGCCAGGCAAAGACATTTCACTGTCCAGGATGTCGGAGAACAGCCACGTCTCAGTGAAAGCAAGTACGTCTGGCCGGGAACTATGTACAAGAGTGCCAATCTCGCACATTTTATTCCTCAGACTACGCACGTTGCTGCAGACTACTTTAAGGAAATAGGGATCGTGAGCCGGGATCGCGTGCCACCAGAACGGGCTCTGAAAGGGCGGAAGTAGACCGCCGGCTCACCACCGAAAACCCACCAATCAAAGGCCAGTTTCACCCACCTCGCGACGGGCTTTGAGCTCCTTTACGGCAGTCTTCAATTTCCACCAACGCGCAGAAGCGTATTACGCTCGTCCGGTATTGAAAGAACGACTCTCAGTAAATGGGCTTTTATGTCCGAAACTTCAAGCGGCACAGACCCAAACCTAATGAGTTTCCGCACAGTTACGATGGGAAACCCAGGCAGTAGCAGCTTGGAAACGCACAGCTTAAACCATTGTAGGTCATCAAGCATTCGCTTCTTTGGAAGAGCGGCAGTGGACTCCGTGACACCCCTAAAAATGACACTGCTATCAGTGTAAGCCTCACTGCTGCGGGGGGTGCCTACTCCACGCGCTACAGTCACAGAAGCCTGCGACTGGGTGGCTGGTTGCTTGGATGCACTAGCTGCATAGAAAGTGGCGTTGGGAGACGTCGAAGAACTCAACACTGAAGGGTCCGCAAGTGACGTGCTTACCTGACCAGCTGTAAACTCCGATACGACCACATTTTGAGAATTTACATCTTTCTTTTCTTGCTCTGCTTGCGTGTTGCTGGCACCTTCTGTAGCATTTCGTCACTAGATGTGGAATCGCGTACTCCTTCTAACTGTTTAACGCCAACTAGCTCACAATCTGTTACATTTGCCATCCAATTACATCGTCACGTAGACCTAGTTGCCATGTACATCTTCCTCTTATACATTTTTATCTTCAGTGCCAACCTCACCAACTTTTGGCCTTGCGTACCATACCACCCTCACGGAACCGTCGTATCCGCTAGCGGCGCGATTTTGAAGGCGGGCGGTTGTTCATCAAGACAACCGGTTTCTGAGTTCTCTAAAAGTAAGGGTTTTATTGGGTTAAATTCTTGCGCAACGTGTTTGTAAAGAGGTCAGTAGCACCAAAAATCTAAAAACTAAACTGTACCATGCTTAATTGCAAAGTTGGATAGAAGTGGAAACGTTCCAGTTCAAGTGAGACTGGATAGATAGGATGAATCCCGTAAGTGTTCCTTCCTGAGCTGGGTGTCGATCAAGGAGGTGATAAGGGTGCTCCGACTTCTTAATGGGTCTAAAAGGAAAACACCCGAAAAAACACCCTGATCCACCAATTTACGTCCCATGTTCCTTACATTAGCTGTCCCAGCTATGTCAGTTACGTGAAGTAAGTAAGAGAGGAAGAAAAAGCGAAGGTAAGAGAGTAGTGGAAATCCGTTAAAAGAAGAGAATAATACCAACGACGAGGAAAAGTAAAGAAAAATAGAATCGAAGTATGAAGATGGGAATTAGGCAAGAAAAAGGAAAGGTTTCGCGCTGCCACCCAAGAGCGTCTAGTTGACGCTCAAACCCCTTAATCGTAGCTTCCTTGACAACATGTTCTGGAAGCGTGTTCCAGCGCTCGCTGACTCCACGTGATAACAGTGACTCCGCTCTAACTCTTTGGGACTGCGGGTTGTCCAGCTTCATATAACGCCCGCGGAGACCAGATAATCTAGCAGGACTAAATAGCATGCACAAATCATGGCCAACCTTCCCAGTCAAAATACGGTAGGTTAGGATTAGGTCCCCTCTAATCCTTCGATAGTGCATTGACTGCATCCCCAAACTAAGTAGGCGTTCGGGGTACGTTTGCCCTCGTAATCCCTTGATCAACCTAGTACCGACAAGCAACACCCTTTCTAGTGCCACTTTGTCCCGGACAAGGCATGGTGGACGGCCCTGGACGCAATAATCTAGGTGGGGTCACACAAACGCTGGGAAAAGCCTCACAGACACATCAGCGGTTAGGGTCCCGAAAGAAATATATATATAACAGCAAGGAAACTAAATATAAAAAATGGTTTATGGAAGGCCGAGGTATTTATCCGAAAAAGAAGTAAGTGCGAAATGTATGGTACATTGTCCAAGACCTAGGAGAATCCGTGTTTTTAGCAGATGACTTTTTAAAGTGGGGATTGATTTTCAGTGGAGTTTACATATGGCTTTGGTAACCGTATAATCGACATGATGACTAGAATCCTTGCTAATGGATAGATAATGGATTGTGTGTGTAAGCATGGAAAGTGCTGTGGAAAGCGATATATAAATACGTATGCACACACATATATATGAGCATAAATGGAAATGTATGTATATATATATATATATAGGAGAACACAACGTTGCGAAGAGTAGGCTTTTCGATAAACCTCCTCAGGCATTTACAATTATAAAATGGAAAAGCACAAAGCAAACGGCTGATGAAGCATTACGGAGCACTGCCCAACGGCTTTGCGGAAAGGCATCGTCAGTCGCCCCAACAGTTCCATCCTGGAAAGCGGACACCGAATTAGGACCGCTTACGCCTTCCAAGTACTTTAGGTAGTAAAACCAAGGTACACTAAAGGGCCTAGAAAGCAAATCTTACGGACGGCCGAAGCGATTGCGATTCGAATATTGCAACCGGAATTATGTAAGCAGAAGGCCTTGCTGCAAGGGCTTCTCCTACCCTGGCCCTAGTTAGCTTGCTAATTTTTACCACTCCAGGCGCCTACAATGGTCGGATGATGCACTTGGCATCCCACCGATCAACTAACACGTGCTTTGTCACATGTGTTGTTAACGGATTTTAGTGCTCAATACCTTTGACTTTCTGTTTGTCGTGATTCCACTATTCCCACCACTTTGGCTTCATCAGCCGTTTGCTTTGTGCTTTTCCATTTTATAATTGTGAATACCTGAGGAGATTTATCGAAAAGAGTACTCTTTGCAACGTTGTGTTCTTGTATTTCCATGGGTATAATCTACAAATTGAAATATGTAATTGTACTAAAATTCCTATATATATAAGCATCTATAGGTTATTGAATATAGTATAGGACACTGATAAAATCACAAGTAACAAAGGTGAACGTTAATTAATGTTTCCGTGTAAGCCTCTATACTGACGCATGCTGTATGCATGATAGCTGTTAAATTGTAGATGGCGTAGATTTCCGGATTGCTATGTAGCGTAAAAAGAAAGTTATCCTTCAGTACCATTGATTACGTGATATAAATTTGCAGACGCAGAGGAATGATTGATATATATATGCATATATATGCAAAGTGGATTAACAAAACGTCATGACTGTTGGGTTAATGTTTGGCGCACAGTATTGTCCGTATACTGCTAACGGATGTGCATGGATACGTTTTACTGAGGTACGCATTCAGTTGTTAAGGTGGTGTATGATTATACATGAGGTGGGCAGTCGGGACGCTCAAACCATATGCAAATAGTCTCGTCTAAGTGAGGAGCGTTGCGAACGCTCATCACCCACCAAGCGAGAAGACTAAAAAATGGTTCATCAAATATTGTTAACGGAGGAGGGGAGGGCGCATCCAGGTGAACATTGCTAAGTGGCGGTGCACTACAGAAGCAGGGTTTACGAATAATGGACCGGTACATCGGCATCTTAGTGGTTGAGAAAGTCTGCATAACGTGAATTTACCGGGTTCTTATTGCAGGAGCATGTTGTTCGCATATGTTGCAGGGTTGCGTCACACGTCTTGATGTATGAATTCCACCATATATTGTCTGAAGATTAAGGAACCACCCACTGCACCTGAGAGCTTGTAGTCCGCGGCAAGGAAATAGCGGAGTTTGCAAACTTCCTATGCGTTGTGGGACGACAAGACAGAGAGACAGGGTGTGGCCCTGAAAAGGACCGTTGCTCCGTTCTCTAAGGGATGTGAAACGTTGAGGAAGTGGAAGGCGAAGGAAGACAGGACACGGTGCTGTGGTAGAAGGCGGCGAATGCACCTACGTCACTGAGGATCTGAAAGAGAAATCAGGATAGACGAGAAATGTTACTTGTGGCCAGGTATCATTGCAGCATCACGCGGCGGCGGCGGTACGTGGGGGGAGGATCAATGGCAATGTGAGGTCGGAAGACAATGGGCGGCGCATGCCACTGTGGCTCTGAAAGAGAAATCAGGTAGGACGAACAATGTTACTTGTGGCCAGGTATCAATGTTGCCTCACACGGCGGCAGCAGTACGTGGGGGGATCAGTGGCAGCATGGGGTAGGAAGGCAATGAGCGGCGCATAGCAGTGGCTCTGAACGAGAAGTGAGGATGGAAGATCCATGTTACTTGTGACTAGGTATCATTGCTGCACCACATGCTGGCGGCAGTAAGTGGTGGGAGGCGCCGTGGCAGCGTGAGGTAGGAAGGCAATGGGTGGCGCATGTCACTACGGCTCTGAAAGAGAAATGCGGATGGACCGGCATTGTTACGAGCATGTCAAGCATATCGTCTGAAAATGAGCGGTTCATGGTAAATAAGTCAGAACAATGCCACTTTCAATAACGACTGAGGCGTCCCACACCGCCGTCAGTGTAGTTCAAACGAATAGCATTGAGACTAGACCTTACCGTGGTGCGACGATTTGCGTGCCTCAGCAATCCACTGAGCTATGCTGTGTGGTGCTTTTGCACATTCACAAACACTCATACCAGATTGTTCAATAGATAAATAAATAAATAAATATTTTATTCTCGACTATGCGAGGCACGCCAATTGAGGCATGACCAGGTATGTACAGCTGTACAGACATTTTATGGCAAGTGTAGAGACAGCAGAAACTTGTTAATATGTCCATGCTTGGAACTGTGCAATGGTGAAGATGCGAGACGATTTGGTTGTAGTGGGATCGGGACCCATTTGTTTGGACATAATCGCTCTGCCATATATTGCAGTCCTACCTCGAAAAATAATAGATTGAGAATCCGGAATGATCCATTGGAAGATAATTGAAGAGCACGCCAAAATGATGACGCTAATTGATCTGCCAGTGTGAAGTCATGGGCTGTGACGTTATTCGGTGGCGAGTCACATTCGCCAAGTTGCAATGTTATTAAACGAACATTTGTGGCTTTTTATAGGGAGAACGCTTGCCAGGCGAAAACCCACTACGTCCTGAAGCATTGCCGCCAAACCATTGAATGGCAAGTTGTAACTGGCTGTTTCTTGTTGAACGTTTGTTTGCTCCGTTATTCGCAGTCAAGTTGCGTCCCATTTTGCTGCTGGCTGATGCGTTAGGCGAGTGGCCATTGCGTGCCTGGGTCCACTCCTGTGCCAGATCGGTAGGTCGGGAATAAAACCTTCTTTCTGGATATGATGTGTTGATCATCTGCAGAACCATGTGAAGTCACTGAAGGATATACATTGAAATATGTTGAAGTCTTGAAGGATAGAATGTTTTGAAGAAGTAATCGCAAACCCCCCGGGGTATGTAGTGATGTTGATTAGAAATATAGAAAAACCACGGCAGTTTGGGCGGTCAAAGCGGCTTGAAGAGCTCAGAGTGACCGATTTCTCAGGCTTTGTATTGGCAGGAGAATTAGCCTTCCGATGTCGAAAGTCCTCCAGGCAAGGGATATGTGGAAGTTTGTGTTAGGCAAATCGAACCCAATGGTTCAAGCCTCGGAAGAATTGTATCAGTGCAAGCTATCGAATGATTTGTCCGGTTAGTAAGTTGTGAAAGGGTTGATAATCTTCCGCTCATGTCCAGGTAAAGGAACTGTGCCTTGTATTGTTGTTGCAATGGTGGACAATTCCTTTGGTGCGTGTCGCCCTACCTGCGGTTAGAGGCCAGACAAAAACAGCCTCCTGGTGATGAACGTTGGGGTTAGGAATAAGGATGGCCTCTTATTCATTAAAACGGACTCCTTGCAACCCACCAGGAAACCCGCTGCCTTCCGTTACGGGGCACTTGAAAGATAAGCAATACCTGTCCGTCACAGTGCATGTACTGTGTGCAAAGCAGAGGTATGTTCGACCCCACTATACCGTTGTGAAAGCTGGCCGCTGAAAGCAACGTACCTGAAGAGGGCAGTTCCGTTCCACTACCGGTTCTCAGACAACCTGGAAAGAGTCAGGCATCTAGTAATCACGTACGAACAGCACTCAAGGATGTAACCACGCTAGCAGTAACTTATGGCTATGTGGTCTATTTGGGTCCATCGCTGGCAAGCCGCCGGTGGACGCCAAGTGGCCCTTCGCCGCGCACTGTGTGCAATAGCAGTGCTACAAAAAAGCAACTGGTGCTCCGCACACATTTGCAGCAGACGATGACCACGACCATCCCTGGGTGGGATGGGTTTTGCACAGGGCAGAAAATAACTTCCGCCTGACCACCTGAAAACCCACCAGACGGGGGCCTTGTTCACGATCCGCTTGTCTAGTTTAGACGTCTTTCAAAGCCTCCTTTGAGTGCTATATATTTGCCAGTGGTAGGCCACTCTGAAGGCGGACACTACTACCATTAAGTAAGAATGCAAACCGCAGTACTAATTCGCTTTCCGCCGGAATAGAAGGTACCACGCGGATTAATCCGAGTTCCCTGATTTCCCGTGTATTTCGCCAGCAATGATACGTGCATTTGCCGGTAGCATTGTCTGCATGGAAAAACCAGGGTAGACTGCCAAGGCGTATACAATCGGCAAACAATCGCAAAGAAAACGCAAAAACGGCATGCGAAACGGGATTAAAACTGGGAACAACGGGACAAATTACCAGTAACCGACAAAGAGGCTTTCACCGGAACGGCTTTCATGGATCCAAGGTATCCCGTCGCAAAGAGACTGGATCTTAACGTGCTGCGACGGTTTGCGTACCTCATTGACCCATTGAGGTATGCTGAGTGATGCCCCTGGGCACCTTGAGAGCTACTCCTACCAAATTGGTCAGTGGTGAGAGGTCAGACGAACTCAGTCCCCTGGTCCTGGTGCAAGGCTCGAGGTGGACAGAAGTTCACTAGGCAGCGAGAAATGAAGTGACTGACGACCAAACTGGGTGCCGTTGGTTCTTCTTGTCTTCCGGGCTGGAGTCCACGTGACTCGCCTTGTGCTTCGCCTTGTCTCGCTGATGCCGCCTTATGTAAGCACGACAGCCACCTGTTTGTGACGGTATGTTGACTGCACCATGTGTAGGCGCCTTGACCCTGAATGTTTGCTTAGGGCATTAAGGTTTTCAGGTAAGACCCCCTTCTCTCCCTCTTCTTATTCCTTATTTCATAGGTCGTTATGGTTGTGTGGCAGTGAAGCATCAGTTCAAATGGCTGATGTACTGCTGTTGTTGTTGATGATGATGATCATCCAACCTATCTTGGATCGGAGAAAATTTGACAGTAGTCTAATTTCCTTTCCGGGGTGTATGGAAACACTGTTTTCCACGTTAATTTACCTGAAAAGGTACATCACTGTGGTACGCGAAAAATTCGAGTTACCGCGTAGCACTAACCATGCTACCACAATACGCATTGTTTGGCGTCATATAACTTTTGCTAGTGATTTCCGTGGATGCGCAGTACACGGCTGGTAGCTTACCGCAAGGATGCCCATCCAGTTACCGGTAGATCAGTGGTCTGCACCGGTTGCATTTCTTTCTCCTTTCTTCTATGTATCGCGGCCCAGCGGCAGAGGTGTATCCCACCTACAGCTAACCTGTATGATGACGATGCTACGCATGCACTTGTTAATGCAAGGCCAGGTTCCCAATGATGAAAAATGTGGGACTAATACAGCATTCTGCAAACCCGGTACCCGCAAGGATCCGGAAAATTACCGACGGATAACGCCTTCCAAGCCGTACCTTCCAAGTACCCGTGCACGGAGCGTTTTCTCTCCCCATCCTTGCCCCAAACGGAGTTTCACAGAGGAACCACCAACCTGCATACGCACTGGTGCTCACACACCAGCAAAGATGGCGTGACTGCAAGTGACAGTAAATCGCTTGACGAATCCACCGACTGTCAACTAGATAGAGTTAATTCCCTTCTTTTCCCGTACGTAATTCATTTCCAGATCCGTTTCCGGGGGCGCAGTGCAATGTTACCCATTTACTCCCCGTGCATTCAGTTAACATGACTGGAAAGCCCGTGCACATAGCGCTAACAGACGATTCTCACCACCTATAACATTGTAGGGCCTTTCATTGGTCCAGCAACGCACTGTTGCCGATGTAAACGATTGCAATTACGGGGCGCAACGGTGTAATTGGAAGCGACAAACAACTATGAATAACACGGATGTCCCAGGTACAATGATCACTAAATAAGCAAGGAAGTATGCAGTTCCGGAAGAAAAGTAATGCCGCGCGCACTTACCGATGGTGAGCGTTTCCCATTTGGAGGACTTCATTACGCAAAATTGACATTGTGCTCTTTTGCATCCCTAATGAAAAGCAATGTTACATACGTAAAACGGAACTTACCCGCAGCAGTGTCCAAACGTGTGTGCCGGCTCGCCATGGTATGCTGCGCAAGCTTGATGAAACCATCTACAGCATACATCGCAACTTATCCAATCGACATGTTCGGAGCTCCCACGGGCGTCCCCTTCTTGCTCACACAAAGCACGAACGGCGCTGTCCGCTTCTTCCGCAGCAGTGGCCCTCTTTGTACGTCATGTTTATGTGCGGTAACGCACAGATGTTCGCATTTGCAGGGTACGGAAGTTCAATTCCCGTGAGATCATGCCGCAATCCCACACCACCATCGCATGGGCTAACAAAGGTGACTTACGTTTTCAGCGCCTGCGGTCGTTGCAATGAGCCTGCAAAACACCAACCCATGGCGTCACCAAGGGGATCGCTTCGCTAACGTGAGTTTCCGGGAAATTCCTGCTGGTACCAGTACCATTGTCTGCCATCACCTGGGTAGCCGCACCGGAGGATGACGCCTGCAATGCTCGGAAGCTAGGCAGGTCTTCCCAGCATAACGGTTGTAATTGTTCCAACTTGGATGATTGCGCGTACAGCTGCACATTACTGTGACTAGCGAGCAGCTCACGCATGCATGCAATTACGCCCATTGTGCGCAGGAATTCCTCCGTGCCCATACTCAGGATCTGCGCTTCCAGACCAGCAAACATATCCGTAGTGAGGCGAAGTTTGACGGCCCGGTCAAGGACTACATCACCAGGGCATCGCACCCTCGCCACCATCATCGTTCCTCCCCGGTCCTCCGAAAGGACTGGCGCAGACATGCTTACCGTTGGCAGCACCCAACGGCAACCACGACGCATATCTTCCTCGTCCTAGGCGTGTAGGCTTGCCACGTGAATAATGTGAGCGCGTGGAATGCGCCACTGCCGATTAACCCTAAATCCACATGCGCTGCCATGGTTGATGACGACACGTTGCACGTCAACGCGCTCGTCATCCACCAGCCAGTACCCGCCGTCTTGGTTAACACTGCGAATGCGAACTCTAACGCTGTGCCGCACGTACTGCCGCCGGGCGTTGGAGGACATCCTCCGCAATATCACGTCCCCACTGCGGACACCCTGCTCAACCTTGCATATACGAAGCTAATCTCTCGCAAGCAGTGTTTCCCTCTCCTCAATAATGCCACTGGCAGGCTGCACTATAACCTGAAACAGGTAAAGTAGAGTTGACCGCTAGCTCAAAGTTTCTTACAGATGCTTATTTTCATTCTCAACGCGATTCGTGCTGTCACATCCGATTAATACCAAGTGGCCCGTCAAATGTGCTGCTCAGCTAAGCCGCCATGGGATCCACGTACGAAAGAGGTATTGGAAGAATTCCACGCTGCGCAGGGATATGCCTTCCATAATCCGATGAAAATGCGCGCAATCGTAGGTGTACAACAACGACCGCAGCATGTTGAACAAAGCCCTCTTATCTTCCGTGTTACAGGACGGAACGTGTGAACAACGCCGCTGCATGTCGCGCATTATGTGTACCCGGCAGAATACGTTGTTCGCAGGGGTACGCACTCCGAAACGCATTCACTTGAGCGGCGCACTTGTCCATCACCAAAGTCTGAGAACCGGCAACCGCGAGGGTCAAATCCAACACGCATCTCCCTGCCTCTTCGTAAGCAGCCTCGGTTTCATTTGGCAACAGCGCACAAAGGAAACTCATACCGTGGCCGCTAACGTCCACAAACATGCAGTGCCATAGGATGTAGCCGCCGTAATTGATCTGATATGTCGAGTCCGCCAGACTTGCCTCCCCGTATTGGCCCACCAAATCCAGCACGCGAGGAGGGACAAAAAACAGGTACCGGTTCTCATTCCCCTCGTGCATAATTTTAACCTGACCATTTCTTTGCAAGAGCTGTGTTGCCTCCTCCACCTCGGTGGTGTCAGCTGGGTGGTTCGGGTTTAACCCGTTCCAGCAAATAGTTTGGCGGCAGTGTTCCAGGACGTGGTGGGTTTCACCTGGCAAGCGTTCTCCCTATAAAAAGCCACAAATGTCTGCTTATCAACGCTGTGACGTGGCGGTCGTGACTCGCCACAAAATAAAGTCACTGCCCCGTGGATATTCGGATAACTCTATCCAACCCACGGACACCAATCTCCTACTCGCATGTTGATGACGATATCAAACATTGAAGATTGGAGCAGCACAACTACAAGCACAAAATACACAGCTACATACGCATACACACACAATGACATATATACATACCCCCTACACAAGCACGAATTGCTATGGCAAACATAGCGGATTTTTGCACTTTCTTGTTCATGCATCTTTATGTCAAAATGATCATGCCTGGAAAGGCGTGCCTCACCTTGTTGAGAATAAAAGATTTATTTATTTATTTATTTACAAGCGTTACGATGACGCCGCAGTATGTCGTACAAATACCGCCTTGTTAAATGAATATTATATTGCTGCCGCACAAATGCATGCATCCCCTGAGTCCGACGAAACGTTTTCATTAAGTTCAGTACCATGCGTTCCTGATCTCCTGTTAGCCTCCGATTTCTTGCATGCAGTCAGGGCTTCCCAAAGTGAAAACTGTGCGAATGCCACAGAAACGCATTCCCGATCTCGTAACATTCGCCCTTAAACGTCACAGAAAAGTGAGCAGGGCAATTGTAACAGCGGTACCTGTAGTAATCTTCTCATCAGGCAGATACCATGCACTTACCGCTTTCCAGCAACATTGCTGCGCTTCCGATGCACACATAAAAACAGAATATACCGATACGGGCATCCTTCCGGTAACAACTGTCCGGTCTCCCTCTGGGGACGAACGTACCCCAAGCGTCTACTTAGTTTGGGAATGCATTCAATTCACTACCGAAGGCTTAGAAAAGACCTAATCCTAACCTACCGTATCTTGACTAGGAAGGTTGGTCCAGATTTATCTTGGCTATTCAGTCCCACTAGACTGTCCGTTTTACGCGGTCATTCGTTGAAACTGGATAAACCACGGTCCGATCGGATTAGGGCGGAAATCCGGCTGTCACGCAGAGTCATCGACCGCTGGAACATGCTTCCGGAAAGTGTTATCAGGGCATCTATGTTTAAGGGGTTTGAGCGGCAACTTAACGCTCTTGGGTGACAACACGTAACCTTTCCATTTTCCTGAGTAACTCGCATCTTCGTACTTCCATTTTTATTGCGAGGATTATAGCGGCTTTACAGTGTCGCCCAAATGCATCTAACATGCTCTAAACCCTCGACCATGGACTCTCTAACGACGTGCTCCCGGAGCGACAAGCAAGTTTCCGTCATTACCCGGTCAGAACGCAGTTTGTGTGGCTTCAACGGATGTCCTCGGAGACTAGGCAGCTTGGCAGAACTAAATATGTAGGGCAGGTCTGAATCAATCTTACACCTTGGGATATATTATGTGCGGATCAAGTCTCCTACAATTCTCCGGTAGTGCATTGTGTACATACCCAAACTAAGCAAACGTTCGGGATACGTTTGCCCCCGTAAACGCTGCACTTGTATCCACTCGCATGATTCTCTTCACTTCCACTTTGTTCCTTACAAGCATGTTGAACAAGCCTGGATGCAGTATTCCAAGTGGGGTCGTACAAAGCTGAGAACAGAGTCGCAAAGATATCGGCCGTCAGGGCACCGAAGAAGCGGCGCACAAACCATATCATAAGAGCCCTCTACACGCAGCCTTCCTCCAATTGTCCCCAGCGTGAAGCACTGAGATGTGGTCATAATCAACATCAACATCCACGTTAGCTAGAGGTGGGCAACACCTCAGCTACTGTGCCGCAATATATAGAAAAAAGGAGAAAAAGGAATGCAACTGGTGCAAGCCCGCTGAGCTACAGGTAACCGATGGGCATCGTTCCGGTAACCTACCAGCCGGTCACTGTGCATTGAAAAAATTACTATAAAAAATTTAAGGCTAAATAATGAGATCTTGGTTGGAGGGGGAGGCTAAGAGGGATGGGGAAGGATGGGGAGGGACGAAGAAACTCACAGCAAGAATGCCTCTGAGGTCGGCTCCTAGCCCTATCAGCAAGTGTGTCCCACCAAACGTGTTCATCGTCTTTCGGACCCCAACCAGGCCAGCTCAGAAGTGAGGGCCTTCATTCTTCTCGACCAAGTCATAGCTTGGCCAGTCCTCCTCTTCTTCCATCCACACCCCCGGCGCGCAAACAACACGCGTCGCGGGAGTCGGCGAGCTGGCAAGCGTAACATGTGGCCCAGCCATCGGAGTCTGGTGCGTGAAATAACGGTGCTGAGAAGTTCAGTTCCTTTTCCTGTGCCATAAACAAAGAGTCGAACAAGCTCGTTGCTAACTCTGTGTTCCACCAGATGTGAGCTAAAGTTCGAAGGCACCGGTGGTCGAACGTAACTAGCCTCTTCAGGTCCGCTGATTTAAGCGGCCGGGTTTCACAACCGTACAGTAAGGTCGAACGTACCGCTCCATTGTACACTCTACCTTTCAGGGCACGAGTGATGTCGCGCCGCCATAAGTGGCGAAGGTTAACAAAAGCGCCCCGTGATCTCGTCTTCGATCCCAAGGAAGCTGATACAACTCCCAAGCAGTTGAATTTCCGAACGACTTCTAGCCAATCCCCACCAAGGTTCAGCGCAGGAGGCGGTCCAGACCAAGCTTGGGGGAACGCTTTGCACTTCGAGGGTGCAAAGCGAAGCACTAAGTGACGGACAGCTAGTGCTAATCTGTCCAGTGCCGCTTGGCACGTCCAAGAGCTGTCACAGATTAGGGCAATGTCATCTGCATACTCCAAGTCAAGAAGTCGTTCTCCTAGGAGCAGATCCACACCTTCTAAGTCGTGTCCTGTGAACGCGAGTACCGACTTCGTCGACAGCGAAGTTAAAGAAGAAAGGTGACAGCGGGCGTCGTTGTCTCACACCGCTGGAGATATTAAAAGGCGACGACAACGTGCCATAAGCCATCACTCTGCTTGAGCCACGCGCATATAATGCTCGGATAATATTCACATATTTCTCAGGTACACCTTTCCTGAGTAGATAGTCTAAAACTGCACGTCTATCCACCGCATCGAATGCAGCTTTGATATCGAGGAACACGACAACGGTGAGCCGCCAGTATATGTGACGGTGCAACAACAACTGACGCAATGGGCTGGCTGGCCGAACAACCTCCTCGTGGTGCCAGCTGGGTGGATTGGGTTTACCCCTTCCAGCAAATAGTTCGGCGGCAGTGTTCCAGGACGTGGTGGGTTTCCGCCTGGCAAGCGTTCTCCCTATAAAAAGCCACAAATGTCCGCTTAACAACACTGTGACGTGGCGGTTGTGACTCGCCACCAAATAAAGTCACCCATTGCTTATCCGGACGACCGCTTCAAGTCCCCAGCCATCAAGCACCCATTTAACACTGGCCACACGTTCAAGCACGATCAAAAAGACTGGAATACATTTACTAATTCCATAAACACGGCTAAACGCCCACATACACACTTACATACATTTATATATCAACCTATGCGACAATCCCATTGATCCATTGTTCCTTGACTGATCACAGTTTGAACGCTTAAAATGATCATGTCTGTGCAGACGTGCCTCGCTTAGTCGAGAATAAACATTTTCTTTTATTTATTTATTTATTTATGTGGTCGATGCAACCACGACCTCGGCGAAATCCAGGCTTGCTCTTCACGAATCTGGCTTTCATGAGTGCCAGTCCGTCTGTGAAGGATGACAGAGGCAAGCAAGTTGGAGGCGATGGAGCTCAGACTGATTCCTCTATGGCTGCCGCGTTCCGATGGTGAGCCTCCTTTGAAAATTGGGACTATGATGGAGCGGCTCCAGTCGGTTGGACAGTCTCCTGCTCCAACAGTTTGACTAGTATCTCGTGTAAATCATCCACAAGAGCAGGTCCCCGAATTTGAAGAGGGCTGGAGGAAGATCATCTGGTCCCGCGGCTTTATTTAACCTCAACTGTTCAATCTCACGTTCGACTTCTGAGCGAGATGGCGGATGCAAATAGAGAGCCCTCTGAGCGGGGCGATCAGTGGCCGGCGATAAATCTAACAATTCTAGCAGATTAAGTTGCCTTTCAAAGTGCTCAGAACAGCGCTCCAAGCGTTTTCACAAGTTGTGGATAGGTTGTCCACTCGCGTCACAAATTGTTTCACTAACACCAGGTCTTCGGCCGCCCGATTCCCGTATCAGCCGGAATAACTTACGAGCGTTACTAAATTCAGCGGCCATTTCCATGTCTGATACACGATGAGACCACCAGGATCCGTGGTCTCTCTTCAGGCTAGCACAGAGTTTTGCCCGGAGCTCTGTGCGAGTTTCATTGTGTTCGCTTCCAGTCGGATTATGCCGGCGAGCATCGATAAGTTCCAGAGACTCTATAGAGACCCAATGTCCATGTCGGCGATTAAACATACCACTTGAGGGTTTGCCTGCCGCTAGTAAGGTCTGGTGAATATGAGACCAGTAAACTTCAACTGCATCCGATGCGAGTTTATCCAACTCACATGACGGTGTACTTTGATAGGCATTCAGAACAGCTGGCTTCGCCAGTCAGCTGGTGTCAACGCGCACAACGTCGTAGTGGGCGTCTGCCAAAGCGCATCCGCAGGTCAGCGCCTACAATTGCCTGATCAGTGTCCCCACATGTGCTCCAAATCGAGCGACAGTTCTGGACGCAGCCTCTCCATCGGTAACTTATGGCAGTGTGATAGATTTGTGTCCAAAGCTGGTTCGAGGCTGGTGGGCACCAAGTCCTCCTCCGGCAGTTGCTGTGTCGGAAGTTAGTGATCGCAAGAAATAAGCGAGCATCTTCACACAAATGAAGTAACCGCTCACCGTAATTATTACCCGAGCCTACGCCATGTTGGCCACCTGGATGCAGCTCATCAGTGAATAATTTTCCAACTTGAGCATTCAGATCCTCAGCCAGCACTACAGCGTCCGACCTTTTCTGTGGCTAAGGAGCGCATTCAGTTAACGATAGAAGTCGTCTTTTACCATGTCATCGCTACAGTTTGTCGGTGCATAGGTAGCGATAACGAATAGACACCTGTTAGTCCCACGCGACTTCGCAGTTTTGAACAAGCCAGCCAATCGGACCGCACACATCCGGCTACTGATTGGAATCCAATCAACCAGGGTAGCTTCAGCCCGGGGACTCAGGGCAATACCAACAGCGGCTTGGCCAGTGCTCGAAGCTGCGTCGTCACCGGATAGGCGCAATGAGAAAATGCTGCTAGTGTCACCTGAGGGGGATCGCAGAGTGAGCACAGGGCTCGAGGCTTGCAGGCGGGTCTCCGATAAGCAGCAGATATCGATCGAGAGGGTCGCTGATGTTCGGGCAAGTGCTGCCTGTTGACCGATCTGTAGTAATTTGCGAACGTTGTAGCATGTCAATCTGAAGGAAGATCGAGGGCTCCAAATGGAAGCCGATGAACTGGAATGGGCCGCTTAATTGGACATGTGTCTGTTGACAGTGAAGGAATGACTCTCCGTGTTCACATGTGATTTGAAACTAAAAGACAAGCGACTGTTGAAGCAAGGTGGGGGAGGGCCGAGCATTAAAGGGTTGAATACAGGGGGATATAGAAGAAGTTGGAACGGGACGCCAAGGGTGAAAAAGCGTAAGAGGGAAGTAAGAAGACGGGAAGGCTTGAGCAGTAGCATCCAAACCCCTATCCACCCTGCTCGATTCAGCAGATAGGGCACCGTTGATTATCCTCTGCGGTGGCCAGAGCATCAAGAAATTGTTTGAGGAAAGATTCATTGTATTGCGTGCGCAGGATACTGCCAGGTTGCCCAGGCCTAGATGATAGAACGCTTAGGGTTCTCAACCAAAGCCTTTGGTTCAAAAACCTGACCGCAAGGCAGCGGGTTTTGCATTGGGCTACAACGAGTTAAGGAATAAAGAGCCACCCTCATTTCAACATGCAACCTGGATGACCTGGAGGCTGAGTTTGTCTGGCCTCTAACCATTGACCAATCTGGTATGAGTGGCTCTGAAGGTGCAAGAATGCGCCACCCAGTATAGCTCAATGGATCACTAAGGCAAACAAACAATCGCACCACGGTAGGGTCCAGCCTCATTGCGCTGTACTGAGGTGTAGAAGAACCTAGATCAAACTGCTGAGTAAAAACAGGGATATAACTTTCACTAACTGCATGGTGCCTGAAGGGACTAGCACCTCCAATGCGGAGGACAGAACATTTAGTCTGATTTATAGGCCTCAACCATAAGGTTGACCAATCCCAGAGCTTATCTAAGACACTCCGAATTGCTTCAGAGACCCCAGGGATATCAACAATATTCCAGAGCTTGAGGTCATTCGCAAACAATAGCGACGGTACTTCTAACTCCTGGAGTATGTCATTGACATAAAATTGCGTAAAACAACGATCCTAGAACCGAGTCCTGTGAAACGGCACTAAAAACAGCTTGTCTAAGAGAAAGGCTACGTCCCAATCCTATATAATGTTCTCTTTATAGGAAAATGGATTCCCATTTAAGGGCGGCTCCAGATATCCCATACGATCTCAACTTTAATGCGTCGTTGGTTTGGGAGAGTATTAAAGGCTTTCGAGAAGTCAGCGAAGAGCACGTTGATAGTGTGACTGTTGTCTATTGCCTCAGCCCAGCTTTCAAGGACTTCAAGTAAATTTGTCAGACCCGAAAATCCTTTACGGAATCGATGCTCTGCAGCACTGAGAAACTTAAACTAATTCAGCTGATTCTCCAAAGAATCCCTGACCAGCTTTCCAAACAACTTAACTACTACGCTTGTCAAGCTGACAGACCGGCAGTTCAGGTGCAAGTGCAAGTGGGACCGGAACGGTAGGAAAAGTCAGTGAATGTTCCACCTTCGAAAACGTATTTGCTCCAACATGGAATCCGGTGCATTAAATAAATAAATAAAGCTTTTATTCTCGACAAGGCGAGGCACGGCATTACAGGCATGATCATTTTGACATAACAATGCGTGATCCAGAATGTGTAAAACTCCGATATGTTTGCCATAATAGTGCATGTTTGGGTAGCGGGTATGTAAGTATGTAATTGGGTGTGCGTGTATGTAGCTGTGTACTTTGTGCTTGTAAGTGTGCTGCTCCATTCTTGAATGTTTGATATCGTCAGCAATGTGCGAGTAGGAGATCGGTGTCCGCGGGGTGGAAAGGATTATCCGGATATGCACAGAGCAGTGACTTTATTTTGTGGCGAGTCACGACCGCCACGTCACAGTGTTGTTAAGCAGACATTTGTGGCTTTTTATAGGGAGAAAGCTTGCCAGGCAAAAACCCACCAAGTCCTGTAACACTGCCGCCGAACTATTTGCTGGAACGGGTTAAAGCCGAACCACCCAGCTGGCACCACGAGGAGGTTGTTCGGCTAGTCAAAGGAAGGCAAAAGCAACCCAGAGGATTCACATGGTCAACCAAACAATACCAACGTGCACTGCACTAGCAGTCCTCGCTGTGCCGGCCACACTGAGAGTAAAAGGAAATAAAAAGAAAACAAAGGAGACAAGCTTATCGAATTTTCTGGGCAATATTGATATATGAGTTAAAATGCGTTAATATAGCGTAGGCCGTAGTAGACGAGTAAAAGCTTAAGGCCTGAAGGAGAAGACTTTAAACTGCAGACCGAGAGTGTCAAGTCAATGCTCGAACGCCTTCAACGTCGGTGCCATCACGACGTCTGCAGGCAACGCGTTCCAATAAGCTATGACCCTACGGGATAACCGAAAATCTGTCTAAACCTGGTCAGACCGGAGTTCGTGCAAGTTTACTGGGTGACGACGAAGGGTTGGCGCTCGAGTTGGACGAAACAGTCTAGTCAAAGTAGGACCAATCTGACCCATCAGTATACGATACGTGAGGACAAAGTCACTCCTAAACCGCCTGTAATGCATGGAAATCATATTCAACATAAGTAGCTTCTCCGAGTATGTCAGCTTCTTTAATTCGTACACCAATTTCGTCGCTGACCGCAGGACTTGTTTAACTGCCGTCTTATCACGAACCAGGCACGGCGGACAAGCCGGAACGCAGCATTCCAAGTGCGGCCTTACAAAAGCTGAAATAGTCTAACGAACATTTCGGTGGTCGTGATCCCGAATGACCTACGGATCACCCACAACATGATGAAACCTTTGCGAGCAGCTTTCATCCAGTGTTCAGTAAAGATAACATCTGATGGCAGCAAAACGCTAAGGTCAGATTGGAGTTGAACTCGCGGTACCTCGTTGCTGCCAAGCAAATAACGCTCCGCCGGGTCATTCGGACCAACGCGTAAAACTGAACATATCGCTAAATTAACGGGCAAATGTCACAAAAGAGTCTACTCCCAAGGTCAATCTATAGCCTTATGCAGGGTCAGTGTGCCAATCACATCGTCTATTGTGAGCCAGTTTCAAATCATCCGCAAACATTAACGAAGGTACACCCAATTCCTCGAGGCCAATGACTGAACATTGCGGGACGCCAATGAGAACAAGTTGGCGGAAGGACAAGCTTGAACCCACCCGAGCACACATCTCCCATCCAAGTAGGAAAGCTGAGACCCATCGCAAGACTGGTCCATAAATACCGTAGGACTTCAGCTTATACAAAAGGCCTGAACGTGGAACTGTGTCAAGAGTATTCGGAAAGTCAAAGAACAGCACGTCCACTGCCTTCCAGCAATCAACGGCTTCGGCCCAGTGTTCTCGAGCCGTTAACAAGTTAGGAAGGCAAGAATAGCCCTTAAGAAAGCCGTTCTGAGAGCTTAAGCAACTCAACCGCTCTCAAGGGCCCTTCGAGAACGTCCCACACAAGTATTTCCAAAATATCGACCAGCACGCTCGTCAAACTGACCGGGTATCAGGGAAGTGCTAGTCACTTCTTGAAAATGGGATAAACAATAGCCTCCTTTCAGTCAGTGGGTAGAGAGTAGCTACGTAGAGACTTCACAAAAAGTTGTGCACTCGGAGAGCAAACTTCCTCCGCCAACTAACAAAAGAGTTTGGGATGAATAGCATTCCAACCTGCACAGTTAGCGAGATTCAATTCCCTCAGAAGCCAGAGCACTTGAGTATTTGTTAGTTCGCAGGCAGAGCTGTCACAACCCTTAAAAGTCGGACAGATACTTGCTTCCATTCCGAAGGTAAGGTACAGTTGTTAAACGATAGCGTAAACACGCATCTGAGAGGGTTACTTAGCTCAACGTCCGGCGAGCAGAAGGATAAGTTCAAAGCTACATTAACAAACGCACTCAAGAGACAAGTTGCATATACAAACAAATAACTACATGCATACGTACACATATGTTATTGGTTAACCTGCAATGCTTTTGTGTAATTACCCAGTATACATGGTTGTATTACCATGATCAATAAGTACGCAACTAAGGGACTCTAAATAGGCCATAAATATCAAGTTCAAGTTCAAGTTGGACAGGAACGGTAGGAAAATTCCTATGTGTGTTCCTTCTTCAATGTGTCGTTGAACCAGGATGGAGTTCGCGGGAGCGATCTGAAACCGAGATGAGCCAAAACAATACACACGAATCACGTCATGCTCAACCGATCAATGCCCACGCGGTCTGCACTAGCAGTCCCTGCTGTAGCGCCTACGTGAATAAGAATAAAGGCTAAGAGGAGGGAAGCAACAAACTGAAGAATGGTAATTGTAGTACAGGAGAGGATGTGTAGATAAGACAATAATATTGACAGATGTGAGAAGCTAAGGAAATGTATGTAGAAGTTAAGAACAAAACGGAAAGTTCCGAAACCGCAACCCGAGTGCGTCGAGTCAATGTTCAAACTCCTTCACCGTTAGTACTAATACTACTTCGCTGGGTGGTGCTTTCCGTGAGTCTATGCGCAGCGGGATCAAGGAAATTCAGCTCTCAAGCGATCAGACCTGGCCTTATGCAGCCTCAGAGGGTGACGACGAAGCGATGGTAACTGAGCCGGATGGAACAGTCTAGTTAAATCAAGCCTAATCTTGCCGGTTAATATACGGTTCGTAAGAATCAGGCCACCTCGAAGGCGCCTATAGTGCAGCGAAAACATCTGCAACCTGAGCACCCTGTCAGGATACAAGAGATGCCTCAAGCCTTGTACCATTTTGTACCAACCCTCAGAACTCGTTCAAGCGTCAGATTGTAGCGTACCAAGCATGGAGGAATTGCCTGCATGCAGTACTCCCAGTATGGCCTGACAAAGGATGAGAACAATGTGACAAACATTTCATTTGTTATGTTGCAGGAAGAACTGTGAATCATCCACAGCATTCGAAAACCATTTCATGTAGCGTTTGTCCACTTCTGACTGGATTTGAAGGCAGAGGATGGCAAGATGTCCATGTCGGTTTGTTCAGTCACTTGACGCAACACATTTCGCCAAGTAAAAAAATAAATAAATATTTTATTCTCAACAAAGCGACGCACGTCTTTTAGGCATGAGAAGCATATTGTAATATTGTACCTGGTAGCATGATTAGCAGCATCATGAGCAAGAGTAGCTCAAAGGAAGTCAGTAGTGTGGGCCCATATGGCTCAAAGATTGTACGAGGTCTATGTCCACAGAATGCGCGATGTAGAGATAAGAATCAGATCACGAATGTTGCGGATACTGATACTGAAACTGATCAGAAGCAGCGAGTAGAGCATGCTCTGTGTAGCTACATCAATTGTTGCCCTTGGACAGTAACGTATTAATTATCGTTCCGCTCTCAATATTTTGCCTCTGCAAAGTGTTTGTCTAGAAGCTTCTTAAATTCGGCCACTGAATGCGCCTCTCTCACCGGCTGCGGCAGGTTGTTCCAGGTATTCACCACTCTACGTTCGAAACAGGGTTGGTGAGCTACCCGCTTCAACTGCGGTACGATAAGTGTGTACCCGTGTCCTCCGTGCTGCTTGCTATGCGCAGATGAAGCAGTTGTCTCAACATGGGGTGATCACTCAGATGTAATATCCAGGGCGTCATGATGAGGTCAACCATCAGCCGACGATATGCTAGGGTGTACAGCACTAGTTTCTTACCTCGGTCTTCACACGGTATACCTCGTAAGTTGGAAATCAGCCTAGTGGCCACATGATGCACTCGCTCAAGCTTTTCTACCCCCCCCCAGCTTGATGGGACAATATGCGGGAGAGCCGTATTCTATCATTGGTCGTAATATCGAGACGAAGAGGCGAGTGGCAACCTCTTCGGACCAAGTGCTGAAGCTGCGCCTGAGCGCCCAAAGCATCCGAAGGCTGTGTTGGTACAGCCTATTCGTGTTGTCATTGGACTTTAGATCGCCGCGTGAGAGAACACCGAGATCGCGCACGAAAGACGCGGGATGCAGTGGCTGATCAGCCACTGTGCACGTTCAAATGTGTTCGCATTTTGGTGCGGTGAAGCATGCTGGAGAAGGTGCAAAAATATTTAAGAATAACGGCAAGTAACTGATTAAATGTGTAGGCGTGTTCGTACGAAAGCAGATATATACATACAATTGGAAAACATGGTATCGGTCAACTTGCCAATGTGTGATTGGGGCAGTGACTTTCTTGAGTGGCGAGTCACATCTGCCACGTCGCAGTGTAGTTAAGCAGATATTTGTGGCCTTTTGTAGGGAAAACGCTTGCCAGGCGTAAACCCACCACGTCCTGGAACACTGCCGATAGGTGATTTGACATCGGCATGATTGCAGCTGACCGATTACGTTCGCGGTTGTTCGCAGTCAGGTTACGGCACTTTGTTTCCCATGTGCCGCTAATCCAGTCTCGTCTGATCGGTCCCCTGCTCTCCCAATTCATTCAGACTGCTGTGACGTTACCGGCATTTGATGCGAAGTCCGAGCGCTCTGCCTTATTACCTCGCCAGCCTCATGGACTTTTCACACCTTATAAGTAAACCTCTCTCTATCCGGACCGTCTCCTCTCCTTATGGCATTCTCAACTATCATTGCTTATCTAATCGGACTGCCAACTCTCAGTGCCTGTATAACCTAGTCTCATCTGACCGTATGCTCCTTGACCTTTCCAGACTAGCAAGTATACCGATGTAATCTCTGTAGACTCAAAACTATGTTTGCTTACATGACAGCCGGGTAGACTTGTTTACCCTTTATTAATATAGGCAATTCCATCAGTAACCTGTACCCTCAAACCTTTAATCGGACGACCGACGCTTAGTGCATGCCTTCTTGTCATCACTGATCAGTGAAATTCTCTGGGACTACTACGAGGCCTAAGGTTGTCATTTGCATCTTAGCTCCTTGGCTTCACTACACTTTAGTAGTAAACCTTTTTCATCCAGACTATCGTCTCCTAATTGCTCTCATGAGTTACTCTTTGCACTGCCGTCCGCATTCTTCCGCTCATTGCTGATTCTATAAATTTCCTTTTCTTCTTGGAAAGTTGCTTTACCTGTGTTGCTTCCGCATTCAGTCTCAACCTAGTTGTCCTTAGTTTCACCTAAGATGCCGCTCGCATTCGGACTGCTGTCATCATCATCCGTTTACCTGTTACTCTCCAACAATCATATTTATCGCTTAACTTTGTTAACATGCTTTTGTTATATCTGTCGCTTGACCCTGCGCGTGCGGATCCTTCTTTCTACATAGTAGCGGTAGTCTGAGTCACACCAGTGACGTGATGTAAAGAACGCGCTTGCAACCCATGCATACTAAACAAAATTACATAAATGTTAATGTATCATAGGCACCGTTGCGCGCCACCTGTCTATCGATATTGCTTCTTGATTCATTGCGGTCTGGCTGCTTGGCTGCCTCTTGTCCGTTGCCCGCTATTTCCCGAGATTTCTACAGGCACATACGCCAAAACAAGAAACATCGTTCAATGGAGCCTTCGCCATTCTGGAGAAGCTACCACCACGGGGTCTAAACAAATGGGTTTAGCTCGCCTCGTATTCACAGTAGAACAATTTACTCACCTGGAATAATGTTTTTACATGGATCCACTGTTCCACAACCGAAGACAGACAATTCTGGCGTGATTACCTTCACTGCCCAAACTTCCGATTCTCCAGTCACCTGGAGCTTTTCTGATGTCATTTCACAGACAGCATTGCGCGCTATAAGCAGCTTTTTCAATAATCTTTCATGGAGTTCTTACTTGGCCATGGAGACAATTACGCTTATCTTTGAAGAAATTACCAGTCCACTTTGCGGAGAATAGCATTTTTCCTGTTATGCACATATTCAGACACAAGAAACAACTGCACTCACCGTCCCTAAGACAAGTCCAGCAAGGATAGCTGGACACGGGTTGCGAGCCGGACAATATAATAGAAAAAGCCGGCCTCTATTAACAATGTGTTACCCACCTGCAGCAATATCATTCGACTGCGTGACTCTTTTACATCATTGACCGGCTTCAACGACTACTGCCGGACCATTACTAAGCCATTCGGCCAACGAAGGAAGAATTTCGGCTGTCAACCGACTGCGAATAATAGAGTGCAAAATCGGTCTATACGATGCATAGCCGACTACCACTACAGTTCAAAGGAAAATACGACAGGGTTCCAGTACGTGGTGGGTTTTCGCCTGGCAAGCGTTCTCCCTATAAAAAGCCACAAATGTCCGCTTAACAACACTGCAACGTGGCGGATGTGACTCGCCACAAAATAAAGTCACAGCTAAGCATTTCACACTGACGCAGTCCTCAGCTTCCTACATCCAACCTGTGCAACTTATTTTACTATGAAGAATGCTTTAGTGAAGTACAGATCATCATGGCTTCGTAATGGTCATTGCTTGCACCAAACCTTGTTTGGGCTCCTGTGCTCATGGATTACTACATGGCAAATTTACCCCCCACTTGTATCTTGACGCAACAGTTTTTGCGCGCCACAGCGCCATCATGGTCCTTGACCTGACTATTACCTGATAATATGCTCGCTCATATGGACTACATCTTTTCGTTTATTCCTTTCATTGAAACGAAATGTTTTAATATTCCAAAGAAGCTATGCTTGTATGCATATTTGATCATGCCTTTAGAGGTGTGTCTCGTTTTACTGAGAATATACCATTTGTTTATTTATTTATCTATTTATTTATTTATATGTCTGTGTAGTCTCCTTCGGCGTCGGACGTAAGCGGTTGGGGCTGTTGAAGTCGGATAACTCAGGTGCCTTGTATTGAGTAAACTTGTTTTCTGGGTTCCCTTAACGTATCAGGATTGTAAAGTGCCAGTGATTTCTTTGTTTTTTGCTGATGCCGTTTCCAGGTGAACATCGCAGGTATGTCCTCTGAGGTGTTGCGTGCAGGTAATGTTTTCCTCTAGAACAAGGAGAAAAGAAAAACGGACCGAGCAAACTGCCAAGGAAATTGAACTGGACTATGTTAATGTATAAATAGAAAATTTATGGTAAGGTTGTGCTGGTTAAAAGCAATGGAATGACCAAATATGTTATAGAGCATATCTGTAATTTCGCGTGCAAGAACGAGCCCCGTTATTTGCTAAATGCGAGAGACCAATGCCGTGCGGAGTGAACTAGTCCACGCAAAAGCTGACCTGTGTGGGAACCGGGAGTAGCAGGCGTTGTTAACCCGTAAATTAGTTAGGGGAATCAGAAGAACATAGTAAGGTTCAAAATGAGCTTAAGTTATGGGTTGAGCGATGGACTGACCGTGGTAGAGCCCATCGTTCGAACAAGTATGGGAGCCAGTGGAGTTCCTACGCCGGGTTTGAGACCCAGGAAAATAATAACGTAAAATGTTCAGTAATAATATGCTAGAGAAACTTGTGAGTGAAGGAGTGAGACGGAGTGTCAAGGTTGTGAAGAGAATGGGATTTATATACTACAGCTGTATCGAGAATATACTTGCAAGCCCAGCCATAATGGACCTGGAACAGCGGAAAGAGACAAGGACTTGTAGAGTGCGGCAAAGAAGTCAAATAGACGGCAGCAAACGGTGATACTGGGAGTCAGGTTAATTATGAGGAAGAAACTATTATGTCAGCTTTGAGACGAGGACATAAATGGGAAACATAGTCTGCTACTTGAGGTCCTACGCACAAAAGTGCGGAGCTACAGCGTGAAAGGTAAGTAGGTGGAACACGTAGGTGGGTGGTCCATAATGGGAGAGGAAAGTCGGAGCAAAACAGGTAAGAGAAGTAGTAGGAATATGCGATGATGAGAAACGAGATATAGAGAGAATATTGTGCTTCATAGGGTGGCAATTATAGAATCGAAATGTCAGAATTGCGATAAGGATATAAGTAAATAAATAACTAAATAAATAATTAAAGCTTTTATTCTCTGCAAGGCGAGGCACGCCTTTACAGGCATGGTCATTCTGACAAAACAATAGGTTATCAGGCATGTGCAAAAATCCGTTATGTTTGCCATAACGATGCTTGTTTGTGCAGGGGTATGTAAGTATTTAATTGTGTGTGCGTTTATGTAGCTGTGTAGGTAGCGCTCGTAAACGTGCTGCTCCATTCTTGAATGTTTGCTATCGTCAGCAATGTGCGAGTAGTAGATTGGCGTCCATGGGCTGGAAAGGATTATCCAAATATCCACGGGGCAGTGACTTTATTTTGGGGCCAGCCACGATCGCCACCTCACAGTGTTGTTTAGCAGACATTTGTGGTTTTCTATAGGGAGAACACTTGCCAGGCGAAAACCCACCACGTCCTGTAACACTGCCGCCGAACTATTTGCTGGAACGGGTTAAACCCGACCACCCAGCGGGAATCACGAGAAGGTTGTTCGGCTAGCCTACTACTTGACTTCCTACGCACAAATGTTCGGAGCTACAGTGTGATAGACGAGTCGGTAAAGCAGCAGAGGTGAGTGGTCCATAGTTAGACATGAAAGCCAGGGTCAAAGAGCTAAGTGAAGAACTAGGACGAGAAGGTTTTAGGTAGACATCATAGACAGGTATTTCAGGTCTTACGCATCAAAGTGTAAAGCTATAGTGTGAAGGATAAGTCGTTGGAGAACAGTACATAGGAGTTGCCTAGGAGGGAAGGAAAGCCAGCGCAAACAGGTAAGTGGTAGGGATATGTGCTAGCTGAAAGCGGAATTAAGGGAGAATATCCGTTGGTGTTTTGGTTTATAGGGTAACAATTATAAGAAAGAACGATGTCCGCTTAAATATAGGTATGTACTTGAGTAACCTAGGCTGTTACTTGAGGTTCTACGCAGGAGAATTCGGCGCTACATGAGCAGCGGTGCCTGGTCGTTCGTATGACGGAATTTGTCACAGTGGAAGAGACAAGTGAGGGCTTAGGATGAGACAAGGGAGGGTCGGGCGGCATGACCAGATATTTGAGGTCTTACGCACCAAAGTGCGGAGCTATAGTGTGAAAGGTATGTTGGTGGAGCATCAAAGGTAGGTGGTCCATAGGTGGACAGGAAATACAGGGTCAAAGCGATAAGTGAAGAAGTATTACGAGATAAGGTTATAGGTGGGCGTAAGAGCCAGATACTTGAGGTCTTTCAAACTGAGTGCGGAACTACAGGGGGATAGGTAAGTCAGTGAAGCATCTTAGGTAGGTGATCAATAATAGGAGAGGAAAGCCAGAGCCAGAGGTAAGAGAAGTAGTAGGAATATGCGATGAATGGAAGCGAGATGCAGAGAGAATATTGTGGTTCATAAAGGAACAGTTATAGAAATAACGATGGCAGCTTTGCGATAAGGATATAAGTGGGAAACAGCCTGCTACTTGAGGTCCTACGCACAAAAGTGCGGAGCTACAGTGTGGAAGAGGAGTCGGTGGAGCATCAGAGGTAGGTGGTCCATAGGTGGACAGGAAGGCCAGGGTCAGAGAGATAAGTGAAGAAGTATTACGAGATAAGGTTTTATGGAGGCATCATAACCACGTACTTAAGGTCTTACGCACAAAAGTGTGGAGCTACAGTGTGAAAGATAAGTCGTTGAACACCGTAGATAAGTGGTGCTAAGAGAAGCGAAAAGCCATAGCCAAACAGGTAATAAAGGTTGTAGGAAAATGCGATAGTTGAAACGGGAGTAAAAGAGAAGATTTAATGGTGATTTGGTTCATAGGTCAAAAGTTATAGGAACTAACTGTCAGTTTGGCAATACGGCTATAAGTGGGCAACATAGCCTGTCACTTCAGGTTCTACGCACGAGGTTACGGCGCTACAGCGTAGAAGGCAAGTCGGTGGAGCATCAGAGGTCGGTGGTCCATAAGTGGACAGGAAAGCCAGGGTCAGGGATAAGGGAAAGAGTAGCACGAGGTGAGGTTTTATTTATGCATCATAGCCATATACTTGAGGTTTTACGGACAAAGTGCGGAGCTACAGTGTGAAAAGTGAGTCGGTGGAGCATCGTAGGTAGGTGATCCATAATGAGCCAGAGCAAAAGAGATAAGTGAAGGCTTAGGACGAGACAAGCGATGGTCAGGCAGCATTGCCAGATATTTGAGGTCTTAGGCACCAAAGTGCGGAGCTAAAGTGTGAAAGGTAAGTCGGTGGAGCATCAGAGGTAGGTGGTCCATAAGTGCAGAGGAAAGCCATGGGCAAAACGATAAGTAAAGACGTATTCCGAGATAAGGTTTTAGGTAGGCATCGTAGCCAGATACTTGAGGTGTTACGCAGAAAAGTGCGGAGAAAAGTGTAAAAGATAAGTTGCTAGAGCACTATAGTTAGGTGCTACATAATGGGAGAGGAAAGCCAGAGCCAAAGAGGTAAGAGAAGTAGCAGGCACACGCGATGATTAGAAGCGAGATGCGGAGAGAATATTCAGTGGTATTCTGATTTCTAGAGGAACAGTTATCGAAATAACGATGGCATTATTGCGATAAGGATATAAGTGGGAAACGTAGCCTGCTACTTGAGGTCCTGCGCACAAAAGTCGGAGCTACAGTGTGGAAGAGGAGTCGTTGGGGCATCAGAGGTAGGTGGTTCAACGGTGGACAGGAAGGCCAGGGTCAAAGTGATAAGTGAAGAAGTATTACGAGATAAGGTTTTAGGGAGGTATCACAGCCAGATAGTTGAGGTCTTAGGCACAACCGTGCGGGAGTTGTGGATGTGCTTGATCCTATGCGCAGGACCGAACACTTGGCAAGATGAATTGGCAGCTGCCACAATCCTGACCTCTCCCATAGCTTGTCGAGAGCTGTCTGCAAAACTGTGGGTCCAACCGAATCGCTTACTTTATTCCGAAATTTTCGGTCACCCGTAAACATAAGGGATGGTACTTTAAACTTCTCAAGGAGGTCCTTGGCACACAATGTACGCAGTAGTGGTCCAAGAGCCGACCCCTGAGGAGCACCACTTAGGACCGCTTGTCTGAAAGACAGCCCGAAACCCACTCGAACGTTCATTTGCCTTCCTTCCAGGAAAGCTGAAATCCACTGCAATACTAGGCCTGAAACGCTATTTGATTCTGGTTTAAACAAAAGACAGCAATGCGGTACGGTGTCAAAGGTTTTAGAAACGTCGATGAACAAAACACCTACCGCCTGTCCTTGGTCTAAAGCCTCTGCCTTGCACTCTCGGGCTATCAACACGCCTGCGTTGGTGTGTCTCTATGAAACTGAGAATAAATTATTTATTTATTTATTTATTTATTTATTTATTTACGTTAGTCAAACTGGAGTGGCCTCTGCGGAAACCAGCTTGAGACGGGCTGAGCAAACTGAACTTAGTTAAGTGCTTTTTCAAAGCACCTCTTACTAGCTTCTATAATACATTCACTAGTACCCTTGTTAGGCTAACCGGTCTATAATTCTCAGGTAGGTGCTTACCACCCATTTTGAAAATAGGGCACACCATAGCACCTCTTTAGTCAGCAGATAGGGAGCAGCTACGAAGTGACTTCCCAAGGAGACATTCAATCGGTTTACACAGCAACTCAGCCAGCTGGTACAGAAGTTTGGGATAGAGGGCATCCATTGCATCAGCTTTAGTAAGATTCAGGTCATGTAGAGGCATGAGTACCTGAGCTTCTGAGATGGGAAGGTCCGTCAGAAAGTAAACTACTGATATCTTTGCCTGCCATTCGAAATTAGGCAACGGAGTCATGTACAAACGACCTAGCGGGCTTTGGTCTGATCGGTTGGTACTTCAGTGCCGTCAGGCCCAAACAGCACAGGGATGGGCGAATTCGCATTGCATCGCCGTTTGCCATAACCATAGAACAGTTTCGTGTTTGTTGATGTGGAACGAGTCTTCGCTAGCTCGTACTTCGAAAGTGCGGCTCGCAGATGCTGTTTACATGCATTTCGCACGCCTCGGTAGCGGTGATAGGTACTTTCTGCGGGAAGTGATACGTAAGTCCTCCAACACCTGGATCGCCTACTAAACACCTCGCTCGCCTCCGAGCCAAACCAAGAGATTATTCTAGCCTTTTTATTACCTTCATTGCAAGTCGCAATCCAAGCGTGCTGACCACTCCAGTCTCACTTGAGCGGCCTCATGCTCTTCGAAAGCACTCAGACTTATGAGACATTAGCTTTCATGTTTCGGCAGTCCCAATAGACAACTTACTTCCTCGAAACCCTCGTTGACTTTCCACGCTTTCAATAAAAGCCTTTCTTATCCCTACGCTGTGTTTCCTTATCTGGGTCCCTCCTTGCTTTCCAAATGGATGACCGGCTCTGTGTTTGGCCTTGATCTATTCCTATCTGACCGTGTTTGTGCTTTCTGACTGCATCCATGCTGCTGAGATGTATATGATCTACGTGCTGCATACCAGAATCATTGTTTCCCCAAGAAGTTTGCTGGACTTGCTCACGTTTTATTATCCAGCTTATTTCATTCCTACCTTGACCCTCAACATTTATTTCCCTACTTAATTAAACGACTTAATCTCAAGCCACCGACAAATCCACACTCTTCGGATCGGCCTCTCGCTCTCCGACATCATGCAGTCCACCGAGGCGTCACTATTCACGGTACGGCTTATCTAAATTTTTTATGGAACACATGTACTTAAGATATTTAGTTTATAATGATAAATATAATGTGAGGTTCATTAGCGAAAGCACTTTTTAGACTGCTCGTTTTCTCTGAGTTCCGATTGCACCGTCGTTGTCTGTTTGTGTAGCTGCCGTTGTTCCTTGTCCTTGTCTCCGCGATTTCCGTAGAACCGGAAGCTAGAAACCGAGGATACATCCACTGCTTTGACGTCAACACTTCAACGAAGCATAAGATTCCTTTATCTGCAAATGGATAGATAATTATTACGCTGTCTTATTACTTACCGGATGGACAAAACGCTTAATTGTTATCTCTGATGGATGCCACTAAAATGAGGAAAGAACAATTGTGTTCAGCTCGTTTCGCCTTCACATAATTCTTACTCGGAGTTCACTTGCTGACGTTGCTTGTCAACTCGGATATTTCATCTGACCGGAGAGCAGATTTTCCTAGTTTTCCCAATTTGGTAATATCCCAGTGCAATACTGTCTTTCACTATGGCAAGAGCAAATGGGTTCGGTCATTTACATTACCGAAATGTTCGCTTACCACATCTGGAGCAGCCCACACTACTTTTACCTTTCACTTAGTCGTGGATGCCAGGGTCCCCAATCAACAGCAGTTACCCTGGGAGGATTTCCGTTTCGTTAATCCAAACAACTTGCCGCTTCTTCGGACCTGAACGGATGCGCTTGGCCGTTCTCCTTTTTCTAATAATCGGTTCAACATCATATTACTGGATACCCCACAGAGACATTACACGGTTCTACAGACGATCAATACGACACATTCCAACATGTTCGTTTTATAGTTTACCTACCGTAGGTACAGTGCCATTCCGTCAGGAGGTGACAGGGCCCACAGATAAAACAGTCCCGCGTCCATCATGCACCAGCAAGTAAAAATTATGGACGTAGCCTGACTGCGACTAACAGAATCCATAATCGGTCTATAAGAAGCACAGCCAATTGCAGCTTGTCGTTCAAATGCGTCGATGGCAGTGTTCCAGGACGTAGTGGGGTTTCGCCTGGTGAGACCACATACACTGGACATTCTACTTACCTGTGAAATCATACTTCCTCCTCTACTGACCTCAACGTCCATGTTGGAATCTGACTGTGCCATTTGTCTGGCCAACCGAGGAGCCAAACGACTGCAAATAACTGAAGGTACAAATGCTTTATAACCAGCTTTGCCAGTTGAACATGACCGATCATAGCAGCCGATGACAGGGTTCCAGGATGTGGCGGGTTTTCGCTTGGAAGGCGTTCTCCTTATAAAAAGCCACAAAAGTCCGTTTATCAACACTGCGACGTGGCGGATGTGACTCGCCGACGAATAAAGTCACTGCCCACTGTTACGCACTGGAATATCGACTAGTCATTTTTCGATATTCTACTGACACGTACAACAACGTTACTCTGGCTTCATATACTGTCCCCACACTAACTAATGTGCTATGTTTATTTATTCTGCGCACACTTGGAACCATTTACTGTCACTCCACTGTTGACCTGACTCCACAGGTGTGCTTCAAAAGTTTCTGCAAATTGCACAAATATGGCCACAGCCAGTTACGTGCGTTGTAACATATCTGTTGCGCCACATAACTGTCTGTAAATTTTGATCATATCTGAGTTGGTACGGCTCGATGAATTCAAAAATAAAATATTTATCTATTTATATAAAAAGCCACAAAGTCCGTTTAACAATACCACGACCTGGCGGAGGTGACTCGCCAGTAAAGAAATTTACAGCCCCTAAGTTTACACTGCCAAGCTGACAAGGACTACATACTACAATGCGTGATAAGCCCGGACACTTTCTTACCTGCATATTTTGTCGCCACGTCACTTTCTGTGCATTCACCTTTGTTCTTTACGCTACACTCACTTGATCTCAGCTTATCGTGCAGTCACGATTGAGCGTGTTGTTCCCCAGCGCTTTTTTAATTCATTAGTTCTAGTTCCTGTCTATTCCTCTCTAAATTATTACTGCACTTTATGGCAGACCGACTGTGCCCATAAGAACGTGCGCGAACTCACGACAATGGGCTTTCTTCATTTTTCCTTCTGTCCTATGTGTACAGTTTCAAATAGGAAAGTCTGAACACTCTCCGATTTTCACTGTTACAACTGCCTTGTCATGTCGGTGTAAATGCACTTATTTAATCCTGCCATCGCGTGCATACCTCGCATAGCTGAGAATAAATGTTTATTCATTTATTCATTTAAGCTCATAATTTCCCCCACAAACCTGCCGTTATTTTCATTCCGAATAACTTACTGCCAAACATTTTAGGCATTTGAAAGGGAAAGATTGGACGTTATTTTTAATTTCGTTGTAAGGAAAGTATCTGCCTTATCAGTCCATGACTTCAAGACCATATAATGGTAAATGATAAAGGTATGATTGGTTACGGTTGCCTGGTAGATCAGCTCATGTCAGCTCAAGGCCCAGCCTATGACACAGGCTTTCGCCTAAAGAGCTTCCAGTTGCTTGTACCGGCAAAGCACCACAGCCCTTGCTAATTCGACTTATGGTACAGTCGGTGTAAACAAGCTAACCATGTTTCTTCATATTTTGTATATGTTTGTTCAATTTAAATCCAGATTTCGGTGGGACTGGGACCACAGGGGAAACCCGCGGGTGTATCATCTTGAGTGGATCGTTGAGCCAGTAATTGCTGAACTGTCAGATTCCTTGACGAACCTAAAATGGAACACCAGTAGCGCAAGCTGCCCAACCAATAATTGCCCACTTTGCCTGCCCTAGCAGTTTCTGCTGTGGAATTTACTTCAAGTAAGCTAAGTATCGGAAGAGAATTGGATGGTAGAAAATAAGGACGTTCACTTGAAATAAGTGGTAACAAAAATGCATGAAGAAAAGTAGCAGAAAGCAAAACGAAGTGTGAAGATGCGAGTTACTTAGAAAAATGTTTTGTGTTGCCACTTAAGACCGTCGTTACCGCACAACTCCCTTACCGTAGCCTGCCTGAAACCCCTTTCCGGACGCATTTTCTAGTGCTCCATGAATCGGCGAGACAGCCGGATTTTTGCCCTGATCTGATCGGACCGCGGTCTGTCTATCTACAAGAAACGACCTAGAACAGACAATCTAGCGGGCTGAACAGTCAAGATAAGTCTGGGCCTACCTAACCAGTTAAGATACGGCAGGTTATGATTAGGTGCCTTCTAAACCTTCGGTAGTGCATTGGATGCATTCCGAAACTAACTCGACGCTCGCGGTACGTGTGTTCCCGCGGTCCCACAAGTAACCTAGTACCAACCCGTAAAACCCTCTCTCTGCTTCATTTTGTCCCGGACGAGACAGAGCAGACAAGCCTGGACGCAGTTTTCCAGATGAACCCGAACACAAGTCGAGAACAGTCACGCAAAGATGCCACCCGTCAAGGCTTCGAAAGAAAGGCGTATTAACCACAACGTGGGGAAAGGTTTGCTTGTTGTCTGCTTCCACTTGTCGCCGGCGTGTAAAGACAACAAGAGTAAGACGCCTAGATTAACCTGGCTTGATACACAGAGGAGTTCGGCCCCACCGACGACGAACTTCGCAGGAAGACAATTCCACACCAACGAACGGTGCAAGTTGCCTGATTTATGGGTAATGGCCATTAAGTAGACCAGTCCAAACGTTTATCAAAGGCTAGTTGAATAACTTCGGAACAACAAGGAACATCGACAATATCCCGCAATTTCTGGTCAAAAGCAAATAGCAGCGCTCATATTTCTAGCTCCGCGGGTAGGTCAGCAACACAGCTAGAGAACAGCAGCGGTAAAAGGACCAAGCTTTGCAGCCCGCCATGGAGGGCAGACTGCCAAAACGATAGGCCACGGCCCACTTGTACACACTGTACTCTACCATCCAAAAAGGCAGTCATCCGATGAAGGGCGCGGCCTAAGACCCCGTAGGAGGTCAGCTTTTGCGTGCGCCCCAAATTGAGTAAGTTGTCCAATGACGCCGAAAGTCGACGAAAGCACGTCCGGTACTTGGCCATAATCCACCGCATACGCTCATTACTCGGGAGCACCCAATAGACTTGTACGACAATAAAATCCCTTCCGGAATCCGTGTTGTACAGTGCTTGGTAGGTTACACCTACTCAGCAGACGCTATAATGAATTTGCCACTAATACCTAGGGAAGGATGGCTACTACACCGGTCTGGCTAACTAACATGCAATTTGCAGGCACACACCTGTCCCCGTCTTTGAAGATAGGACCGACGGCAGCTTCCTTCTATTCGTAAGGTAATGCACAGCTGTCAAGCGGTTGCTGAAACACGATAGCGAGCGGTCCACTTGGTTCCACAGCTAACTCAAGCAACAATTTCCGGTGTTTTAAAGCAAGCTTAGAGGCTTCAGATGGGTTTGGCCCTTGTAAAAGCTTAGAAAATTCCGTCTCCTTCACCATAAAGTTAGCTAGGTCCACACCCTTAGTGATCCTGCAAACCAGGTCAACGCCGGTCGAGGTTGGTTTTGCTTATAAACGCTGCTGCATAATGCCCACTAAGTACACAGACCTAGTCATAGTGCGTAGGAGCATGAATTTCGTCATCAAGCGTCAATATTTAAACTAACGTATTCGAAACTTTTGACATATGCGAAGAAGCTTTTGTTTTCTCTGAAACTTCACTGCTAAACATTTCTTGAAATTGGGCCGAGTAAATCCTGGGCAAATGACTTCGAAAGTCGATGAAAAGCACGTTCACCACGTGGCCGTAATCCACTGCATCCGCCCAACTTCCGCGAGCCACCAGTAAAATGAATAAATAAATAAATAAATAAATAAATATTTTATTCTTGACTACGCGAGGCACGCTCATGGAGTCATGATCAGGTACGTGCAACTGTACAGATATAATATGGTAACTGTAACGGTGACAGTAGCAAATTGTTCATATAAATAAATAAACAAATAGTTTATTCTCAAATTCATAGAGACACACCAAATCAGGCATGATCAAGGTTTATAAGCAGTTGTGTATCACGAGGATACTTCGGGTTCAATTGTGTGTAGTTGAAACGGACAAGGCACCATAAGTGCAATGAAACGGTGCATGTAGACGAAGAGTAACATATTCTTGCATGTGTCGGGAAGAGTTGTAATTTCAGTCTAGTCGACCTGCCAGTATGTAGTTGTGGGCAGTGAATTGATTCAGTAGCGAGTCGCATCCGCCACGTCACAGTATTGTTAAGCAAACGTTTGTGGTTTTTTATAGGAAGAACGCTTGCCAGGCGAAAACCCACCACGTCCTGCAACACTGCCGTAAAGCATTTTGAACATTAATGTTGAACTGGCAAAGCTGCTTAACGACTGGTTTTACCTTCGGTTTTTCGCAGAGTAATGGCTTCTAATTTCCTCTGTTAGTCGGACAGGTAATTGGATCAGGGCTGCCA
>OX104068.1:95976306-95992536 GCA_944474145.2 Dicrocoelium dendriticum | reverse complement strand
GAATAAAATATTTATTTATTTATTTATTTATTTACCGGATGGTCAAAACGCTTAATTGTTACCTTGGATGGATGTCACTAAAATGAGGAAAGAACAATTGGGTTCAGCTCGCCTCGCCTTCACATAATTCTTACTCGGAGTTCACTTGCTGACGTTGATTGTCAACTCGGATATTTCTTCTGACTGGAGAGCAGATTTTCCTAGTTTTCCCAATTTGGTAATATCTTAGTGCAATACTGTCTTTCACTATGGCAAGAGCAAATGGGTTCGGTCATTTACATTACCGAAATGTTCACTTACCACATCTGGAGCAGCCCACACTACATTTACCGTTCACTTGGTCGTGGATGCCAGGGTCCCCAATCAATAGCAGATACCCTGGGAGGATTTCCTTTTCGTTAATCCAAACAACTTGCCGCTTCTTCGGGCCTGAACGATTGCGCTTGGCTGTTCTCCTTTCTCTAATAATCGGTTCAACATCATATTACTGGATACCCTACGGTGACATTACACGGTTCTACAGACGCTCAATACGACACATTCCAACATGTTCGTTTTATAGTTTACCTACCGTACGTACAGTGCCATTCCGTCAGGAGGTGACAGGACCCACAGATAAAACAGTCCCGCGCCCATCATGCACCAACAAGTGAAAATTATGGACGTAGCCTGACTGCGACTAACAGAATCCGTGATCGGTCTATAAGAAGCACAGCCAATTGCAGCTTGTCGTTCAAATGCGTCGATGGCAGTGTTCCAGGACGTAGTGGGTTCCCGCCTGGTGAGACCCCATACACTGGAAATTCCACTTACCTGTGAAATCATACTTCCTCCTCAACTGACCTCAACGTCCATGTTGGAATCTGACTGTGCCAATTGTCTGAGCAACCGAGGAGCCAAGCCGCTGCAAATAACTGAAGGTACAAATGCTTTATAACCAGCTTTGCCAGCTGCACATGACCGATCATAGCAACCGACGACAGGGTTCCAGGACGTGGCGGGTTTTTGCTTGGAAAGCGTTCTCCTCTTAAAAAGCCACCAAAGTCCGTTTATCAACACTGTGACGTGGCGGATGTGACTCGCCAATGAATAAAGTCACTGCCCACTGTTACACACTGGAATATCGACTAGCCATTTTTCGATATTCTACTGACACGTACAACAAAGTTACTCTGTCTTCATCTACTGTCCCCACACTAATTAATGTGCTATTTTTATTTATTCTGCACACATTTGGAACCATTTAATGTCACTCCACTGTTGACCTTACTCCACAGGTGTGCTTCGAAAGTTTCTGCAAATTGTACAACTATGGCCAAAGCCAGTTACGTGCGTTGTAACGTATCTGTTGCGCCACATAATTGTCTGTAAATTTTGATCACACCTGAGTTGGTATGGCTCGATGAATTCAAAAATAAAATATTTATTTATTTATATAAAATGCCACAAAGTCCGTTTAACAATACTACGACCTGGCGGAGGTGACTCGCCATTAAAGAAATTCACAGCCACTAAGTTTACACTGCCAAGCTGACAAGGACTACATACTTCAATGCAGGATAAGCCCCGACAATGTCTTACCTGCATATTTTGTCGCCACGTCACTTTCTGTGCATTCACCTTCGTTCTTTACGCTACACTCACTTGATCCCAGCTTATCGTGCAGTCACGATTGAGCGTGTTGTTCCCCAGCGCTTTTTTAATTCATTAGTTCTAGTTCCTGTCTATTCCTCTCTAAATTATTATTGCACTTTATGGCAGACCGACTGTGCCCATAAGAACGCGCGCGAACTCACGACAATGGGCTTTCTTGATTTTTCCTTCTATCCTATGTGTACAGTTTCAAGTAGGAACGTCTAAACACTTTTCGATTTTCACTTTTACAACTGCCTTGTCATGTCGGTGTAATTGCACTTATTTGATCCTGCCATCGCGTGCGTACCTCGCATAGCCGAGAATAAATGTTTATTCATTTATTCATTTAAGCTCATAATTTCCCCCACAACCCTGCCGTACTTTTTCTTCCGAATAAATTACTGTCAAACGTTTTGGGCATTTGAAATAGACAGATTGGACGTTATTTTTAATTTCGTTGTAAGGAAAGTATCTTCATTATCAGTCCATGACTTCAAGACCATATAACGGTAAATGCTAAAGTTATGATTGGTTACGGTTGCCTGGTAGATCAGCTCATGTCAGCTCAAGGTCCAGCCTATGACACAGGCTTTCGCCTAAAGAGCTTCCAGTTACTTGTACCGGCCAAAGCACCACAGCCCTTGCTAATTCGACTTATGGTACAGTCGGTGTAAACAAGCTAACCATGTTTCTTCATATTTTGCATATGTTTGTTCAATTTAAATCCAGCTTTCGGTGGGACTGGGACCACAGGGGAAACCCGCGGGTGTATCATTTTGAGTGGATCGTTGAGCCAGTAATTGCTGAACTGTCGGATTCCTTGACGAACCTAAAATGGAACACCAGTGTCGCAAGCTGCCCAACCAATAATTGCCCACTTTTCCTGCCCTAGCAGTTTCTGCTGTGGAATTTACTTCAAGTAAGCTAAGTATCGGAAGAGAATTGGACGGTAGAAAATAAGGACGTTCACTTGCAATAAGTGGTAACAAAAATGCGTGAAGAAAAGTAGCAAAAAGCAAAACGAAGTGTGAAGATGCGAGTTACTCAGAAAAATGTTTTGTGTTGCCACTTAAGACCGTCAAGTTACCGCTCAACCCCCTTACCGTAGCGTCCCTGAAAACACTTTTCGGACGCATTTTCTAGTGCTCCATGACTCGGCGTGACAGCCGGATTTCTGCTCTGATCTGATCGGACCGCGGTCTGTCTATCTACAAGAAATGACCTAGAACAGACAATCTAGCGGGCTGAACAGTCAAGGTAAGTCTGGGCCTACCTAACCAGTTACGATACGGCAGGTTATGATTAGGTGCCTTCTAAACCTCCGGTAGTGCATTAGATGCATTCCGAAACTAACTCGACGCTCGCGGTACATGTGTTCCAGCAGTCTCTCAGGTAACCTAGTACCAACCCGTAAAACCCTCTCTCTGCTCCATTTTGTCCCGGACGAGGCAGAGCAGACAAGCCTGGACGCAGTGTTTTAGATGAACCTGAACGCAAGTCGAGAACTGTCGCGCAAAGATGACACCCGTCAAGGTTTCGAAAGAAAGGCGTATTAACCACAACGTGGGGAAAGGTTTGCTTGTTGCCTGCTTCTACTTGTCGCCGGCGTGTAAAGTCAAAAGGAGTACGACGCCTAGATCAACCTGGCTTGATACACAGAGGAGTTTGGCCCCACCGACGACGAACTTCGCAGGAAGACAATTCCACATCAAAGAACGGTGCAAGTTGCCTGATTTATGGGTAGTAGCCATTAAGTAGACCTGTCCAAACGTTTATCAAAGACTAGTTGAATAGCTTCGGAACAACAAGGAACATCGACAATAACCCGCAATTTCTGGTCAACAGCAAATAGCAGCGCTCGTATTTCTAGCTCCGCGGGTAGGTCAGCAACACAGCTAGAGAACAGCAGCGGTAAAAGG
The DNA here is from genome assembly GCA_944474145.2 of Dicrocoelium dendriticum. Classification (NCBI taxonomy): domain Eukaryota; kingdom Metazoa; phylum Platyhelminthes; class Trematoda; order Plagiorchiida; family Dicrocoeliidae; genus Dicrocoelium; species Dicrocoelium dendriticum. The sequence goes on along the minus strand of OX104068.1, from coordinate 95,988,982 downwards.
ACCATGCTATGCGGCCCGCCATTGAGGGCAGACTGCCTAAACGATAGGCCACGGCCCACCTGTACACACTGTACTCTACCATCCAAAAAGGCAGTCATCCGATGAAGGGCGCGGCCTAAGGCCCCGTAGGAGGTAAGCTTCTGCGCGATCCCCAAATTGAGTAAGTTGTCCAATGACGCCGAAAGTCGACGAAAGCACCTCCAGTACTCGGCCATAATCCACTGCATACGCTCATTAATCGGGAGCACCCAATAGACTAGTACGACAAGAAAATCCCTTCCGGAATCCGTGTTGTACAGTGCTTGGTAGGTTACACCTACTCAGCGGACGCTCCAATGAATTTGCCACTAATGTCTAGGGAAGGATGGCTAGTACACAGGTCTGGCTAACTAACATGTAAGTTGCAGGCACACACCTGTCCCCGTTTTTGAAGATAGAACCGACGGCAGCTTCCTTCTATTTGAAAGGTAATGCACAGCTGTCAAGCGGTTTCTGAAACACGATAGCGAGCGGTCCACTTGGTTCCACAGCTAACTCACGCAACAATTGCCGGTGTTTTAATGCAAGCTTAGAGGCTTCAGATGGGTTTGGCCCTTGTAAAGGCTTAGAAAATTCCGTCTCCTTCACCATGAGGTTAGATAGGTCCACACATTTAGTGATCCTGCAAACCAGGTCAACGCCCGTCGAGGTAGTTTTGCTTATCAACGCTGCTGCATAATGCCCACTAAGTGCACAGACCTAGTCATAGTGCGTAGGAGCATGAATATCGTCATCAAGCGTCAATATTGAAACTAACGTATTCGAAACGTTTGATATATGTGAAGAAGCTTCTGTTTTCTCTGAAACTTCACTGCTAAACATTTCTTGAAATTGGGCCGAGAAATCCTTCGCAACTGCCTTCGAAAGTCGACGAAAAGCACGTTCAGCGCGTGGCCGTAATCCACTGCATCCGCCCAACTTCCGCGAGCCACCAATAAAATGAATAAGTAAATAAATAAATATTTTATGCTCGACTACGCGAGGCATGCCCATGGAGTCATGATCAGGTATGTGCAACTGTACAGATATATTATGGTAACTGTAACGGTGACAGTAACAACTTGTTCATATAAATAAATAAATAAATAATTTATTCTCAAATTCATAGAGACTCACCAAATCAGGCGTGATCAAGGTTTATAGGCAGTTGTGTATCACGACGATACTTCGGGTTCAATCGTAGTAGTTGAAACGGTCAAGGCACTATAAGTGCAATGAAACGGTGCATGTAGACGAAGAGTAACATATTCTTGCATGTGTCGGGAAGAGTTGTAATATGAGTCTAGTCGACTTGCCAGTATGTAGTTGTGGGCAGGGACTTCATTCAGTGGCGAGTCGCATCCGTCACGTCGCTGTATTGTTAAGCAGACGTTTGTGGCTTTTTATAGGGAGAGCGCTTGCCAAGCGAAAACCCACCACGTCCTGCAACACTGCCGTAAAGCATTTTGAACATTAATGTATGGCTGGCAGAGCCGTTTGACGACGGATTTCATATTCGGTTATCCGCAGACAAACGGTTCCTAATCTCCTCTGTTAGTCGGACAGGTAATTTGATCGGGGCCGCCTTGATTGTTGGGGCCGGTTGAGGAGGGGAACATCGCGAATAGTCGTCTGGTTGTGTGTCCAGGTGAGCAAAAGTTTTAATTTTCTGCTGTCCAGGTTTTTCAGATGCATAATATATGGGAGTATGAAGATGTGTCCAGTTCTTCATAATGGACAAGGGTTGTGTTGATTGTAGTCGGGTCCTTTTGGTGTTCAACCATGCTCCATGTAAGTCCTTGTCGGTGGTTACGTCCGTGTTGGGCGAAGATGTTTCCTCTGTCCAATCCTAGATCTCTAGGAAGTTCCGGACCTCGGCGAAAAGGGAAAGTGAGGGACAACCGAGAGCAGACCGCAAGTACAGGCATGGAGTTAAACATTGGTAAAGTCTTATGTTACAACATTTGGAGTTGAGACAAAAGTATGTACACTGTGCAACAAAATTATGCTGAAAGTGCCTTTTGAATATCCTATAGAATCATTAGCCGTATGGGTAGATTGCTGACGCCTGCGTAGAGACAAGAGCGTTGTACCAGTAAGTAATCTACGAAGTATCGGCTTAGCATGAGCCAGAAATTGAGGGCGGAAAGAGCAAAGAGAGTTAGAATATTGGTGGTGATTGCAAGGTGCATGATCAGCAAGTAGCTAGCGTACTACGATAGGGAGCGCAGAATAAGTGTAAATAAATAGATTGCCACGAGAGATCTGAAGGTCAATTGGTGGTAAGGCAGCGGAAATATTGGATGCTGATCTTCTAGAGGAATAAAGATTATTGAGATAAGGAGTGGCTTCTAACAAGCACTGGATAACCGCATATGTACGGTGCCTATGACCACTAGCTACTTCTAAATAGTGGGGTCAAACTTAAAACGACCGACAGATGGTGGCGTTGGGAAAGACTATCAGTGGCCAGATGTAACCATTCCAATCAGACGTTGGTCACTAGTGTATGCCTATAGGGTCATTGAATGCATCAACAAGCCAGCGGAGGCAAGTGATACAGACATTCCAGGAGAATGTACGACGGAGAGACAAGGAGTGAATCCTGGCAAGCTCAAGACCTGCGCAGAGGGGACATGCAGCATGCGGCGAATTGCTGTAGTAGTGAGGAAGATAAGAAGAGCGAAAAATAGTGGCGCTAGGCTAGAGAGTATCAGTGGCCAGCAAAAGCTTTCGAATTAAGCTTTCTGATTACTAGTGGATACCTACAGTGACAGAAGCAGTCAACAAACCAGCAAAGGTGTGATGCAAACAATTCTAGAGAGTAAGTGTTGGAGAGATAATGAGTGACTCCTTGCGCAAAGTTCAACCCTACCTACAATGACTCGCTGCAGCTGAAAAGTGGTGACGAAGAACTGATAATGGTACTAAGAGAGAGAGTATCGACGGCTGGCAACGGCATTGGGATAAAGCCTTCAAAATGCTAGTGAATAACTAAAGGGTCCCAGAATAAGTCGACAGACAGCAAATGTATGTGAAGTACGCACTCCCAGCACTCGTTGGCCTCCTTATATGATTCCATGTGCTCCTGGAAATAATCGTGATGTCCGACGAGGTGTCAAATTGCAGTTTCGTTGGGATTCCACTGATTGACACACTGACAAATCATCGCCTCGGTTTACACTCGCTTTGGAGTGCAGCAACTATCAATAGCGACGGCGCTATCCTATCTAGAATTCCCCTTTCGAGAAGACAACATTTTCTTCCACCAAACCTGACTGCAGCACTCCTCTATATGCCCACGATTATGGCACGTTTGACAAATATGATGTTTGAAGGGACAAAAGCACGAAATGCTATTCGCCGCATGACCACCATGCTGTGGGCAGTTTGTTCGTAGGATTCTTGAAGGGTTTGCTTCGGTTGACGGTCCTGGCCTTTTTCACGAGTTGCACAGTACCTGATGATGCGAGACCATTTCGTTCGACCATGGCAGTGTCGTGTTTTAGAGTGAGCAGCCGTTTGCATTTGCAGACGAGGACCTGCAGTGTCAAATCAGGATGATGCTTCAGCTTAGCCAAAAGCAGCGCGCGGATCTCAGCATCACTAGGCGATTGTAGCGCGCTGAGGAAAATGAGACACTTAAACTGACCGTCCGTTAAAGAGCGTAGTTTGAAACGTTCACATTCGCGGTTAATCATGTCTGCTAGGGCCCCAAATTCGTCCGATTCCTGCTTGGCAGTTTTCAGGCATTGATATCGAACACACAACAAGGATAAAGACTCACCAAAAATGTCCTTCGGTTGCGATTCTACTTCGTCAAAAGTCAGATCCTTCGGCTGTTTGGGCAAAATGTGGTCTATTACCTTTGAATATTCACTTTTTCCGAGCTTGCGGAATAGCAATCGGAACTTCCAGGAGTCATCCTGACGAATGCACTCTGTCCGGAACATGTCCTCCCAGGGCTTGAACCACGCTTCGAAGGTGCATCCAGAATCCGCGTCATAATTGAATTCAGTGTTCAGAACTAGAACATTCCGGAACGTTCGAAATCGATGCGATGGTCGTTAATAATCAAATAACCGCAAAAATAATGGATTTCCTAGGCAATTGTTACTTTCTCCCGGACACAAACATTCCCCTTCTCCTAACCGACTTGTATCTTTAACTTTCCTTTCGTGTTTTATTTCTTCTCACACCTTAGTGTTATCAGTATTTAGCTAACATTCTTCCCATTGTTTTCTTAGCTTACCGTTCACTCTTACGTCACATAAACCGGTCTGGTAGGGACTTCTGGGCAGGAAATGTGGGCAGTACCTGGTTGGGCAAGGTGTGATGCGGTCTTGGTTTTAGGCTTTTCAACATCTTAAGCAGACCTATCAATTCCCTATCTAACGATACGCGAAGAAGAAGCACTCACGAGGTTATCCTATCGTTCCGGTCCCCACTGAACTTGTTCTCCATCGAAGGAAGATCGAAGGACGATTTCAAACTTGATGCCTAACGTGAGGTGTGTAAGATCCTCTAAACACAAGTAGCATTGACTTTATTTAGTGGCGAGTCACATCCGTCACGTCGCAGTGTCGTTAGACAGATACTTGTGGCGTTTTAAGGAGGGAACGCTTGCAGGTGGCAAGACACCACGTCGTGGAACGCTGCCGCCGAACCATTTGCTGGTACTGGATTAACGCGAACCACCTAGCTGGCACGGCGAGGAGGTTATTCGGCTAGCCAACCAAGCACATACCGTTGTTGTCGGTGCAGGGACGATTGATCGTGGGAGAGCGTTCCAGCGGTGACAGACACGAATAGAGAAGAAATTCCCGCAGCACTTCAGACGGCTATACTTTTCCGAGAGTTTCACGGGTGACCCCTCACATTTGTATTGCTGCTGAATTGCAGTGAAGAACGGCACACCTGATTTGGGCCTTGTAGGATCAAGCATGCCATAAGGTTGCCTCGTAAACTGCGATAGCTTCCGTTGAATACCTTTAATCGTTTCGCCTCTCGTGTGAACGATTGCACATTCAAATTACGTTCTTAGATGCCCAACGTTGGGACTACTCCAGTACATTAAGGTCGTGTTTTAACCATGGATACCAGGCTTGAATTGGGTATTCGACATGGGGACGGATATACACACTAAGCATTTGCCGAAATATGGGGCTGTTTATTTGTCCAAAAGCCTGTCGCAACAGCCCGCCGTGTTAGTTTCCAGTCTTTGGGGCCTTCTCTGATTGCCTGGACCAACCCGTCATCTTGTACCAGCCCACCCAAATCACGTTTTACCGCTGCTTATTGCAGAATCTTCGTTCCGAGCCGGTCTGAACTGACGTCGAATGAAAAGCATCTCTTATTTTGCTTGAGTTAAAACGCAGCAAATTTTTAGATTGACTATTGAAATACCGTGTCTAGGTCACTCTGAAGCAGTTGCTGGTCGGCATTCACCTGAATCCTACGCCAAACTTTGGTATCGTCGGCAGACCCCAGTAGGTCTGAAGCGATTGCCTGTGCAGTGTCAGTAACAAACACCCAAGACGGACGTGGACCAAAAGTGAGCCTTGCGGCACACCGCGCTCGATTTGTATGCGGTCTGCTAAAGAGCTCCGAACTCTGACCACTAATTGCCGTTAAAGTAGAAAGTTGGCGATCCAGCTTAAAAGAGGGTCGCCCATCCCATAATGCTGGAGCTGGGAGAGTACTACCCGATGGGCTAGACGATAGAAAGCTTTAGAAAAATCCAGATAGATCACAACAACGCTTTCTTCAGCGTCAGCTGACTCGGTCCAACTATCTCGTGCGGTTAGTAAATTCGTTGTGCATGACCGTTGTCGGCGTAAACCGTGCTGCACAGGCGTGGTAATGTTACAGTTTTCCAGATAGCACACCAGTGCATCGGCGACTATGGATTCCATAACCTTGGAGAGCACATGAAGAAGGGATACTGGGCGCTGCTTGGAGGGATCAGTTCTGATTTCACCTTTGTGAATCGGGGTTATTATTCCAACCTTCCACATGGCGAGAACTTGATCCTGGTCTAAGCAGCGCTGGAAAAACTTTGCCAAACTTCCTACCACTTGGCATGCTGCTGCTTGCAGTGCCTGAACGAATGGTGTCGACACCCGTCAAGCTGTGTTTGTGTAGAGACGGCAACTTTTGTAATACAGCCTCCGCGGTAAAAGTGATGAGTGTTAGTCCTGGCGAGGTGACGACAATGGTTGGGAGATCGTTTGGTGACAAGACCCTGTGAAATGTGGGGACATATTGCATCCACAGCGCTGTTGCTGCTTCCACAACCGTTCATGTTGAGCCATCGGCCGTCCTGGGTGGAGGAAATCCTTGCTTCACCCTTCGTAGGCTATTGACGTGCTTGTACAGCAGTTTGTGGTTAGCACTGGTTTTTGTGATGTTCTGCTGATTTGCGGCTTTGTCTTTACTGAATAGTTGTGTGTAGTGGTTACCTTGGGCTACCTAGTTTTCCAAATTATCTGGCGCTGGAGCATCTCTGTACCCTCGCCATGCATTGCACACTGTCATCCATTTTCGATTTCTGCTCCTAACGAAACCAACTGATTTACACTTCTTGCAAACTCTTATCTCTGAAGCCTCTGCCACCAGCTGACTGCATTTGTTGACGAACGCGAGCTAGGCAACTTCCGAGAGTTCTTCGATACGAAACGACCAAATTGTAGCGCTGACGAGCTGGTCTAGTTGCCTGTAGTTTGTGATGGTTCACACACTCTTTGTTCTCATTCCGGTATTCCACATATCAGACGAAGTTGCAACTGTTGACTGGGTGATCATTACGACCAAACGGGTAGTTTACAGACAACACATCTGTCATATGCTCTTCTTTGGCAAGCATAAGATCCAGCACAGATGGCCTGTTACCTGTTCTGAACCGAGTGGGCAGTGATGTGATTGTTAAGAGAATCAGTGGTTACGAGCTCCTGTAGAGTGGCTTTGAATTGTTCGCCGATCGTGGCAGAGGTTTATAAACCATGTACGTTGAAATCGCTCATGCTAAGAATGTGAGTGTACTTGCGCTTTAGACTGCATCTTACAGCAGACGCAAGATGGCAGCCGGTTTTGGGTGTAGAGTTTGGGAGACGGTACACGAAGACAATAAGGCAAGTGTCTCTACCTTTTAACTGCAGGCGGAACCAGAGTCGGGGAACTGCGAGTCCGAATGCTCTGCGGCTTTGTACTGTAAGTCGCTTCTGTACTACAGAATTATCCCTCTTTTTGTGAATCTATTCTTTCGGATGAGTGACATACCCGGTAGCCAGAATTCCGCGTCCGTCATTCCCATGTGCAATCATGTCTCAATGATACCGATGCCATTATATGACCCGGAACCTTGGTGGATCTTCAGTTCTGCCAGTTTAATAAGAAGACCCTGAGAATTTGCATAAAAGCAGGCCAGTTTTTCGGTCTCTAGGAGTCCGCGGAGGGGTGAATGGGTCAAGTGTGGGAGAATGCCGACCTACTGGAGGTCAGCAGTTAATTGTTTTTTGATTGGATAATGGTACCTCGTCTGAAACTTGATTCGGCCGAGGTGCGTTCCAATCTTCTTTGAGACCTACGTCAGAGTCGAGTAAAGCAGCAGTCAAGTGAAGCTCCTGTATCATCACCGGAGCGTTTGCTGCTTTAGGTGCTTTGAAGTTTTTAATTCGCAAACTTTCTGCGGTCTTTAACTGAAGTTAAGAAAGAAGACTTCCGATTTCTCAGGCATCGATCCAAACTATCCGTTGTTCGTTGCTTTGACTGAACCGCACGTTTTAGGATTCTAAAGCCGCCTCGTCTATAATTTGGCGAGAGAGTTATCCGGGTGAGCGATACCGCCACAATATTATCCAAAGTTTGTTTCACGAATGAACCGCCACTGTGCTAAATCGTACTTTCCGGCCTCATGAGCATCGTTAAAATAATGCTCTGTCACGATATGTATAAAGGTTGTGTTTACGCGAGTTTGCTTGCTGTATCCCTCTTCGGTCTTGTATTTTGGTTGTCGCGCGCACCAAGGGACATCCAGATAGATGCGTATCCCACAGGATCCCTGTCTTAGCGCGCTTGCGGAGCGTAAAACGTTTTCTACACCGGTGGAGAGGTCCAGTGTTACTCGAATAAGTCTGGTTTCGGATGAAGAGTAACCCTTAATAGGTTTATGGGTTTAGCTTTGACACTGATCAGCACGCACAATGAGTTGCCTTGGTCTTGGTCGTCCGATAACTTACCACGCAATCTGATGGCGATAGATTCGGGGACATTTGGGCACTCAATAGCCAGGGCACTGTTGTTGGAACCATTTTTCTTTGATCTGCAAGGTACGGTAATCGTTTGTCCTGACTTACTGACAAGTGTTTATTATTTACTGTTTGTCTCTCTATTCACCCTAACGGTACGAGAGAAGAAGCCGGAACAGCGGCCTCTTGGCTGGCCTTTGCAGCAATCTGACATCTATCTTACTACTACAAAAATCATCCGATGCTTCCCTTTATTACTTCGACCTAAATTTTACGGTTTTCACTATTCGAGCTGATATTCTAATCTCATCTCAATGGTATCTTTGTTTTTGACTGTTGTGACCTGAATAAGCAGGGATGGGCAGACTTATCGGTCTACTCAGATAACCCGTAGAACATCTTTGGCTTTTCCTCCCCTTCTGGATAGAGTATTTTCCTTTTGGCACGCTGTTTGCATCAACTTTTCAACTAGACGTAAATCCCTTCGGAACTGGCTCTAATCTATCCTCGGCTGACCAGTCTCATGATAATGACTGCACCGGGACATCCGAGGCGTTATCACTCTAAGCTCTACATACCAAACACTCTGTTCCCCTCAACTCAAGACCTTTCCTTGACATGCTAACTGGCTCCTCATATAGTCACTTTCGTCCCAAAAGCTTCTATTCTTATGATACTCATTAACGCTGACGTAACGTCCTGTAACCCTCAACTGAAATGCATTGTTGGCCCTGATTAATCTTTATTGCTATGTCCCTTCCTTCCTGAACATGCATATTCTGCCAATGCTCTCCTTTTAATATTTATACCTATATTCAACGGCCTGCTCTCTTTGCATCCGACTACTGTGACCCTCTCTGCAATCCACAAGTTAATTTGGCGGCATAGCTTCACCTTGCTGGCCTATCCGGACTCGGCTGAACGGTCTCCTGCTTTCTGACCCACCTCGGACTTCTGAGATCCCAATGACCTAAGCTATGCCGACGTAACGTCCTGCAACCCTCAACTGAAATGCATTGTTGGCCCTGATTAATCCTTATTACTATGTCCCCTTTCTTCCTGTACGTGTCTATTCTGCCGATGCTTTCCTTTATCACTTAGACCTAAATTCTACGGTTTTCACTCTTTGAGCTGATTTTCTAATCTCGTCTCAATGGTCTCTTTGTTTCCGACTATCGTGACCTGAATGATTTGGGATGGGCAGACTTATCAGTCTGCTTTCTTGTCTCAGTGGTCTCTTTGCTTTTGACCGCTGTGACCCGATTGATCAGTGTTAGGCAGAATGGTCTCCTGTTGTCTGACCTCTCTCGGGCTTATGCGATATAACTGTTCTACTCACTGCCGACGCAACACTTTGTTACCCTCACCTCAAGAACGTTGCTGGTCGTGATTAATCGTTATCATCATGTCCCCTCTCCTCCCTAACGTGTCCATTTCTGCTGATTCTCTCCGAAAAAATGCATAGCTTACTATTACGCATTTCTCCTTATGAGCCGACTTTCTAGTCTGGTCTGAACGACCCACCTTCCGACTTTTGTGACCCTAATGATCAGGGGTCGGCAGACCCAATGGTCTGTTCATATCACGTCGGGAATATCGCTGACTTTTCCACTCACCAATGAAAACTTTTCCTTTTCTCATTTTGTTTGCATTCCTTTTTCCACTGGTCAGGCAACTCTCCGGATCTGGCACTACTCTAGCGGCGTCTGACCAGCCACTTGCTTTCTGACTACTTCCTTACATTCCAAACGTTAACGATCTAGGCTTTGTTGTCCTGGTGCTCTGTCCCCCTTATTCTAAGACCGTTCCTTGGCATGCAACCGCCTTTTCATATAGGCACTTGCTCCCCATACTGCTTTTCTGATGACACTCATTACTTTATTCCCACCTTACTTTGGAGGCCTAGCTTCAGCTTGCTGGCTTACCCGGGTTTGACTGTACGCTCTCCTGTCTTCTGACATCGCTCGGACTTCTGTGATCTAATGGTCTAGACCCTGCTGACGAAAGTCTGTTACCCTCACCGCAAGACCATAGCTGGTTATGATTGAACCTTATTATCATGTCCCCTTTTTCCTTAACATGTCCATTTCCGTTGATGCACTCTGTCAGCACTTAGACTTTACTAAGGCGACTTTCACCCTACGAGCTGACATTCTGGGCTCGTCTCAACGATCTCGTACCTTCCGACTTCCGTGACCCTAATGATCAGAAGCCGACAGCTACGACGGTCTGCGCAAGCACCTGGAGCATAACGTTGGCGTTCTTTTTCCTTCTCTTCTCACCCATAGAGCTATTTTTCACACTCTAGTCTGACTTATCTGGTTCTGGCTGTACGGCCTCCTGCCTTCTGACCTCTCTCAGACTTCTGAGTTCTAAATGCTCTAGTCTCTGCAGACGCAATGCTCTGTCTCCCCCGCCTCCAGAGCACTGCTGCTCATGATTCATCACTAGTATATCCGCTTTTATCCTTAACACTTCTTTCCTGTTGACGCTCTGTTGAAGTTCTGACATTTATAATACGGCTTTCTCTCCATGAGCCGATATCCTCCTCTCATCTCCATGGTCTCCTGCTTTCCGAATACTGAGCCCATACTTTTGAACCAGCGACAAGTCCAAAGGTCTGTTCGCAACATCTCGAGATCTTTGTAGGCTCTTCCAATTCCCCTTAAGTGTCTCCTTCCCGATTACATTCTTCCATTTTCGCGCTCTGTCTGCCTTCCTTTATCCATTGGACGGATAACACTTCGGGCCTGGCTCCACTCTAGCCTCGTCTGACCAGTCTCCTACTTTCTGGCTGTTTCCAGAAATCAGAGACACACGTGTTCTAGGCTGTGCAGTCACAACAAACCCTGTCCCTCAGCCTGAGAGCTTCGTTTGATATGCTAACGGGCATTTTATATAGCCTCTGTAGTCCCGCAAATTTTCTTTCTCGTGACATTCACTACTGTTAGCCCTACCTTAAGCTGACCGCCTAGCTTCATCTTGCTTACGTATCCAGTATCATCTAAACGCTCTGTTGCTTTCTGACCCCTCCCCAAACACTCCTGCTTCATCTTCAATCTTTCATTCATTATTGATCCGTGTTCTGCTTGATTCTTGTCGTATTTCGCCACTTATGATATACGTGTATATGCGATATTTAAATAACAATTACATGCATAGGGGTACAATAGTTCAGGCATCGCCGCAATTGATTGACTGCATTCCAGATGCATTCCTTTCTTCTGTCTGTGTGGCTGTCTCAGTTCGTTTCCTTTTTCTCCCGAGTCTGTCGCAGATACGGCGACACGCACCCAAGGAATTGTCCTTTGTTTCGACAACAATACAAGGCACACAGTTCCGTTACCTGGACATGAGTGGAAAATTATCAACCTTTTTACAACATACTTACCGGACAAATCAATCAATATCTTGCACTGATACGATTCTTCCGCGGCATGAACCACTGAGTTAAATTTACCTAACAATACTTCTTCCACATATCTCTTGACTGGAGGACTTTTGACTACGGAAGGCACATTCTCTTGCCAATACAAAGCTTGAACAATCGGTCACTCTAAGCTCTTCAATCCGCTTTGACCGATCAAATGGCCGTGGTTTCCCCTATCTCTAATCAATTTCACTACCTACCCTGGGGGATCTGCGATTCTTTCTTCGGAGCCTATCCTGTCCTCCAAGACTTCAACATATTTCAACGTATATTCTTCAAGACTTCACGTGGTTCTGCAGATGAACAACACATAAGGTCCAGAAAGAAGGCTTAGTTCCTGACCTACCGATCTGGCACAGGAGAGGACCCAGGCACGCAATGGTCACTCGCATAACGCATCAGTCAGCAGAAAAATGGGACGCAACTTGACTGCGAATAACGGAGCAAAATAACGTTCAACGAGAAACATAGCCAGTTACAACTTGCCATTCAATGGATTAGCGGCAATGTTTCAGGACGTGGTGGGTTTTCGCCTTGCAAGCGTTCTCCCTATAAAAGGCCACAAATGTCCGTTTAACAACACTGCAACGTGGCGAATGTGACTCGTCACCGAATAAAGTCACAGCCCATAACTTCACACTAGCAGCTCAATTAGAATCTTCATACTGGATAGCTTGCTCTTCAATTATCTTCCAATGGATCACTCAGGATTCTCCATCTATTATTAGTCGAGGTATGACTGCGATATATGGCAGAGCGATTATGTCCAAACAAATGCATCCCGATCCCACTACAAACAAATCGTTCTTTCGCATGTCCACCATTGCACATTTCCAAGCATGGACATATGAACAATTTTCTACTGTCACTACAGTTCCCATAAAATGTCTGTACAGCTGTACATTCCTGATCATGCCTCAATTGGCGTGCCTCGCATAGTGGAGAATAAAATATTTATTTATTTATTTATTTATGCAAACTA
>OX104068.1:95945090-95975819 GCA_944474145.2 Dicrocoelium dendriticum | reverse complement strand
AGCAAAAGATTCCCTGTTAGCTAGCTATAAAAGAACGACACCATGGACGCTCTGGCTAGGGGAACGGATCAAGCACAGCACACGGAGCAGTCGCGCGTTGCAACCGAAGCGAGCGCCAAGCAAAAATGGCGATGAGCAAATAAAGCAATCGAACTCAGCAAGCAGTTCAACAAACCACACCGGTTGCCTAAGTGTACAAGTATAGGGTTTTGGTTAGAATTTTACACAAGCAAACCGGGGAATCTCCAGACTGCTACAGGTGTTGGACCAGAATAACGCAATCGTTCCCTGGAGAAAGCATCATCAGTTTCAGCACGTTGAGGTTACGTTATATATCTTAATGGATGTGCCACCAATGCTAATGAGCTAGAGATGTCTTCTATTGATAATGGAGAAATAGGTGTCCAAAAAATTGGCGAAATGGCATTCAGGTGGTGAAATACCACGAATGCCGCTTTGGTTAGGCATAATCACCTCATCTTATAGGGGTTTTCACTTTCTCATTTGTGAAGGATTATTGCGTCTCATGTGTTAAGGCACATCCTTTCTGCATCGAGTTGCTAATTTTGAGCTCTTACTCTCTTGGTTGGGAGTCCGATGCAAGTGCAAGTGATATTCACCAGTGTAAGGTAATAGAAAACTGGGAGATCACAACAGCTATTAACTTGCAATGATGTCACTCATACTGAATCTCCAAAACTGAAGAGGAGAATGCGCATAAACGGTAAACAGATGCACAGTAGAACGACCCAACGCATAAGGCACAATGATGCTTCGGGTCTGTAAAGCGATAACTATAGTAAACCAATTTCTTGAGGCCCTACCAATGCAGGCTGAAGCGCATTACAAGTGCAGAAACGTTTTGCATTTGTTCGGATGCTCATTTCTTTATTCTTTTTGATAGAAATATGTAGGTTATAAGTCAGTACTGGTCCGAGCATAGGGATGCATATCATGAGTTTAAAATGTGATAAATCCTGCAGGGGGTTGGTCTAGTAAACCTGCTAGGTGTACAACCTCATTCGCGTTAAATGGACACTGAGCTGTCTTGGCTTATCCATGTAGGCCAGACTCACGTAGTCCCGGGACGACAAGGTACGTACGTACGACAAGGTACGCACCAGTATAAGGAGGTTGAAGCGGCCGGCGTACGCCGTCAGTGCGAACGAACATATGCCTGTAAGTAGTTAAGCGTTCGTCCACGTTGGTACGCAAGCTCTGTGCTCTGGGTTGAACAGGCTGAAGCTGTCGCATGTGATGAGATAGGCGAGCTGGTTGTCGGCCTAGTCGAAGGTTGGTGGCGCTTTTGGTGAGACGAGTTCACCAGGTAAGCGTTGCGTGCATCCAAAGACTAGCGACGATGGAGTGGCGTGCAAATCCGCGTCAATCGTGTTTCTTATGTCTAAGAGAACGAGCGGAAGTGCTTCGTGCCAGGATGTGCTAGATTGGGCACAGAGCGAGGCTTTGAGTTGCCGGTGGAACCTTTCTACCATCCCATTAGCTGCGGGATGGTATGCGGTGGTTCGGTTATGTTGGCATCCAAGAACGTTGAGCAATTTGCTGAAGGATCCGTCAAAGTGTGATCCTCTGTCAGTGATGACTACGCTTGGGCAACCGAACTGAGCTACCCAGCGTTCTAAGAAAGCTTGCGCAACTGTCTCAGATGAGCAGTTGACTAACGGAATCGCCTCTGGCCAACGAGTGAATCGGTCGACACAGGTGAGTAGGTATACGTAGCCTTTGCATGGAGGCAAAGGTCCGACCAGGTCGACATGGACGTGTGCAAAACGAGCGTCAGGAGCGGGAAAGACGCCAAGTGGGCTTTTGGTGTGTCTGTAGACCTTGGCGCGCTGACACTCTAAGCATGCGCGTGCCCAAAGGCGGACATCGCGATTGACGTTAGGCCATACGAAGCGTTCCGTTACGAGCTTCTGTGAAGCACGTATGCCGGGATGTGACAGGTTGTGTAAAGCGTTGAAAACTAGTCGACGCATCGAAGTAGGAACTACGGGTCGGGGAGAAGATTGTGAGACGTCACAAAGAATCGTCCCCTCAGATGAAGTTAGTGGAACTTCACGTAGTTTTAACGAGATGTTGCGTCATAGCTTGTCTATGTCAGGATCAGCTTGTTGGGCCGCAGCCATAGCGGCTAGATCAATGTTTGTGCCAGGCGATAAGCTGATCTGCTGAATGCGTGAAAGCGCATCCGCGACGGGATTGAGAGCACCTGAGACATGTCGTACGTCTGTCGTAAACTGAGAAACGTAGTCTAGGTGTCTAGTTTCCCGCGGCGAGTACTTGTCTGTTGCGCCATTGATTGCGTAGATCAATGGCTTGTGGTCGGTGAAGACGGTGAAATGTCGACCTTCGAGGTAGTGACGGAAATGTCTGATACCTAGGTAGATAGCTAACAGTTCCCTACCGAAGGTGCTGTATCGCGATTCGGCAGGTTGTAAGCGCTTTGAGAAGAAACCTAGAGGTATCCATCGATGGTCGATGAGTTGCTGAAGAACTGCACCAACGGCAGTGTCTGATGCGTCAGTCGTCAGGGAGAGTGGTGCGGATGTGTCTGCATGGGCGAGAAGCGTTATGTTGGAGATAGCGTCTCTGAGCTTCTTGAAAGACAATTTAGCGTCGTCTGTAAAGTGAAAAGAGCGTTGTTTACCGCGGAGCAACTCAGTCATTGGTTGAACAATGCTCGCGCAGTTAGGAATAAAACGTCTATAATAGTTAACCAGGCCAAGGAATCGGCGCAACTGTTTGAAGGAACTGGGAGCAGGATAGTCCTTCAGTGCTTGGATTTTGTCTGGCAGAGCTTCAATACCAGAGGCGGATATGCGGTGGCCAAGAAAGTCGATGGAGCTTTGGCCGAGCTCGCATTTAGCGGGGTTGACTGTAACCCCATGCTGGGTTAAGCGTTGGAAGAGAGCGTCAAGGTGATGAAGATGTTCGTCATTAGAATAGCTGGCGATAAGAGTGTCATCTAGATAAGGATAAACGCCTTCGAGTCCTCGCGTTAGCTCATGAATGAAACGCTGGAAAGTTTGGGCAGCGTTGCTGAGGCCGAAAGGCATTCTGAGGTACTCGAATAGACCAAATGGCGTGATGACTGCTGTTTTAGCAATGTCGTCTGGTGCGACAGGTATCTGATGATAGGCGCGAACTAGGTCGACTTTGATTAAAGAAAGACTTGCCAGCTAGAGCTGAGGTCAAGTCGCGCATGTGCGGAATAGGGTATTTATCCGGGACGGTAACTTTGTTAAGTGCCCTGTAGTCAACACAGGGGCGCCAGTCACCGGATTTCTTCGGCACCATTTGTGATGGTGATGTTCATGGACTTTGGACGAGTGGCTTATTCCCAGTTTGAGCGTTTGCTCTAACTCCGCCTTGGCAGCTTTGAGCTTGTCCGGGGTAGTCTGCGAGGGCGGGCCGAAACAGCTGAGCCTTTAGTGCAGATGTGATGCATGACGTTCGACGTCACAGGAGGCAAGTCGTTCAGGACGGGAACAAGTTTAGGGTGCTTGCTGAAAAGTTCTAGAAAAGGCTGTGAAGCTTGAGGTAGGACACGAATGGGAGTGATAGCAGCCACGTCGGCGCTAGTCCCGATAACACTGAGCTGTGTCCTAGAGTCGATAAGCTTCTTCCTTTTAGCGTCGACGATGAGGTCGAAGCGTTGCAGAAAGTCTATGCCTATGATGGCGAAAGGCACAGCAGCGATTATGAAAGGCCAGCGAAAGGTTCGCCGGAGGCCTAAATTGAGTGGTAGCAACTTTACGCCGAAAGTTGCGATTAGTGTGCCATTGGCGGCACGCAGCTTGGTCGGCGATGGTGAGACGACCTCATCTGAGCTACGGGGTATGACGCTAACTTCGGCACCAGTGTCGACCAGAAACTCTGTGCCAGAAGTTAAATCCCTAGCGCGGATGAGGCGACTTTGGTGTTGGCCGGTCGTGTCCGTCGCCGTTACGGACCGGCCGCGAAGATTTCCCTGCTTCTCGTCGAAGTTGCAAGGCGGTACCAAGCGCTGATGATACCAACAGCTAGCTTGCCTATTGCTGGACTGAGAACTTTTGAAGGGCGATTTTGAGCGGCTAGGACGACGACGGGTCATAGTAAGCTGTTGCACCTGGCGACTAAGTGTCGCAACCTGTGTTTGGAGGGCTTCTATAGTTGACTGTAAGCCCGTGATAAAAGTGCCCTGGGACGCAACGGCATTGGTCTTGCTGGCGTCGGGTTGTGGCTGTGATCGTTTAATAACTCGATCCGCTAAATCTGCTAGTTGAGTGAGCGAAACGGAGCTCACTGTAGCGAGAATCGCTTGCGTGTTTTCCGGTAGCCGTTGTAGCCATAGTTCGCGAAGTAAAGTCTCGTCCATGGTTAAGGAACCAAGGAGTTGCTGCATCTCCCGTAGCAGGGTTGAGGGAAGTTTGTCGCCCAGATACAGATCCCTGAAAAGCTGCTGCAGGCGAACTTTCTCAGAGGGCATAACAAGCTTAATCGTGGCCTCCTTGAGAGCCTCATAGCGGTTTTCGGTCTGAGAAATGATGACATCACGAACCTGCATTGATATCTCCTTGGGGAGATAGGACAGGAGCTTGCTGTACTTCGCATAGTCGGAAGCGATTCTGTGGTTATAAAACTCAGCCTCAAAATGAGCGAACCACAAAACAGGATCCATGTCCCAAAAAGATGGAACTGAGGGAGATACAACGCTAAGCATAGACTCTACCTTAGGTTCTACGGAATCCATGGCTTAAACGATGACGCAAAATATAGGCTACCGTATGCAAAAATACAACCGGAAAGAATGAAAAATAAATGGAACGAGCTCACCGGAGAAAAGTTCGAAATATCCGGCGTTGAGATTGTTCCGGATTCGGGGTCACCAATTTAGAGGGTTGCCCATTCCGGGAGTCCAGAGAGCGATTCGAGAAGACAGATCGAGTTGCAGGGAAACTTTTATTGGTTCAGCAAAAGATTCCCTGTTAGCTAGCTATAAAAGAACGACACCGTGGACGCTCTAGCTAGGGGAACGGATCAAGCACAGCACACAGAGCAGTCGCGCGTTGCAACCGAAGCGAGCGCCAAGCAGAAAATGGCGATGAGCAAGTAAAGCATTCGAACTCAGCAATCAGTTCAACAAACCACACCGGTTGCCTAAGTGTACAATTATAGAATTTTGGTTAGAATTTTACACAAGCAAACCGGGGAATCTCCAGACTGCTACAGGTGTTGGACCAGAATAACGCAATCGTTCCCTGGAGAAACATCATCAGTTTCAGCACGTTGAGGTTACGTTATATATCTTAATGGATGTGCCACCAATGCTAATGAGCTAGAGATGTCTTCTATTGATAATGGAGAAATAGGTGTCCAAAAAATTGGCGAAATGCATTCAGGTGGGAAATACCACGAATGCCGCTTTGGTTAGGCATAATCACCTCATCTTATAGGGGTTTCACTTTCTCATTTGTGACGGATTATTGGGCCTCATGTGTTAAAGCACACCATTTCTGCATCGAGTTGCTATTTTGAGCTCTAACTCTCTTGGTTGGGAGTCCGATGCAAGTGCAAGTGATATTCACCAGTGTAAGGTAATAGAAAACTGGGAGATCACAACAGCTATTAACTTGCAATGATGTCACTCATACTGAATCTCCAAAACTGAAGAGAGAATGCGCATAAACGGTAAACAGATGCACAGTAGAACGACCCAACGCATAAGGCACAATGATGCTTCGGGTCTGTAAAGCGATAACTATAGGAAACCAAGTTCTTGAGGCCCTACCAATGCAGGCTGAAGCGCATTACAAGTTCAGAAACGTTTTGCATATTGTTCGGATGCTCATTTCTTTATTCTTTTTGATAGAAATATGTAGGTTATAATCAGTACTGGTCCGAGCATAGGGATGCATATCATGAGTTAAAATTGATAAATCCTGCATGGGTTGTCTAGTAACCTGCTAGGTGTACAACCTCATTCGCGTTAAATGGACACTGAGCTGTCCTGGCTTATCCATGTAGGCCAGACTCACGTAGTCCCGGGACAACATTAACAACCGCTTTAGGCTGCTTAGTCGACCAACCTCGTGGTGCCAGGTGTGTGGTTCGAGTCAAACCTGTTCCAGCAAATATTTCGGCGGTAGTGCCCCAGGACTTGGTGGGTTTCCCCTGTCAACCTTTCTGCCTATAAAATCCCACAATGATCTGCATAAAAACACTGTGACGTAGCGGTCGTGACTCGCCACAAAATAAAGTCACTGACCCGTGTCTTCCCGGATAATCTTTGCAAACCCACGGACACCCCGCTTCTATTCGCACGTTACTGACGATATCAAACATTCAAGAATGGCGCAACACAATTCCAAGCACAAACTACACAGCTACATATACACACAACTACATACTTACGTATTCGATATACAAAAATGCACTGGTATGGCAAGCATATCGAATTTTTACCATTTTTGATTACGCAATTTTATGACAAAACGAACTTGCCTGTAAATGTCTGCCTCGCCTTGTCGAGAATAAAAGCGTTATATCTTTGTTTATGTATTTAAGTTAAATAATTTCAGGGATTTTACTTATATAATGGTTGCTTCGACCAACTAGCCTCTAAAAACGACAAACGTAGTCTGTTGACCATGGCCTAAGTACTAAGAGTCACGTAATTTCGCGGAAGCAAAACATTATATAGTGCCTTTCGAGTGTTCCCCTGTATATTTTTACATATTGTTCTATGTTTTATTACGTACGTTTGGGAAGTATGCTTTGCGAGCACTGCATCTTAGGTCGTACGTACTGCTACCTTGGAGCTATAGTGTACTTTTCTAGATACGCAGCCCTATTGAGAATCTATAGCAATGGGCCACTTATCATAACGTTTTATATTCACCTTACATGCTTGAAATAAATACGGCATTTGTAGCACAAGTTTTAGATACGGTATTTACAGTCGCTCAAAAACTCAGGAAATACTGCAATTTTATTGGTTCGTTAGTGTGTAGATAGCAAGAGGGCAGCCCCTTGTCAGCCCCATCCATTCCGGTTCAGTGCAGGTTTGACCCAATTGGCTGTGAAGCGGTATCCTCTGGGGCTGATCGCAGTCGCAATAGGCACAGCAGAGCCCCGCGGTACTCATCGGATGGCGGTCAAGCAGCCTTCAGAAAGTTTCCTCTGTCGGTGCATCAGAAATGGTCGCCGGCAGGCTGTTCCAATCATTCACTATACGAAGTTATGGGGCAGCCTCTGGACGGATGTGAAGTGTTCGGCTGTTGTACAACTTCCACTAGTGACCACATGTCGAGCCATCCACGGTGAGCCAAAAGTGCTTTCGTACCTCACTCCCAAGTTTTGCTCTTAGGAGCTGTCTGGCGTACCTAAGCTCTCCACGGCGCCGACGTTAATCCATTATGAACATGTTCAGATTTCAAAGTCGAAAAGGGCAGGCAAGACCACGAAGCTCCATGATGGATTTCGAGCCGCGCCTCTGAACCCTTCCTAGCAATTCGCAATCAGATTTTCAGCGACGGTAGGTAGCTGGAAGCCAATACTCCAATGTCGGGCGGATACTTGATGTGAACAGAGTTCTGAAAAGTGCCGGGGTGGTACCGGCGAACGACTTCCGTAGAGCACCCAGCATTCTGTTTGCGGCTGCGACCTTGCTCAGGGTGTCTTGGGAGGTTGTAAGGTTATAGGACATGAGAACCTCCAGATCCTTCTCGTGCAGAACATCCTTGAGAAGATATCCACCGATGTGGTATACACCGAATAAATCCGGGTTACCAATCGGAAGGACAGCACACTACTCGTTGTTAACGGATAGTTGCCACTTGACGGACCGATCGTGCAGCTGGTCCAGCGCCATTTGGAATCTGTCCGCTTCCACAAGACGAGCTACTTCGGACCATAGCTTGGGATCATTAGCGTATATTAGGCAGTCGGCTTGCGGAGCTGCACGGAGATCATTAATGTAGAGCTTGAAAAGTTCCGGCCCAAGCACAAAGCCTTTTGGGGTTCCGCTAGTCAAAGACACAGAGCCAGACAGCCTTTTGCTGAACTTCACTTGATGAGTCCGATCTCGAAAGTAATCCGCACCCCATGCTAGGTTGTTTCCGGTGACTCCAATGCCATGGAGTTTGAGCAGAAGTAGTTTGTGTGGGACTTTGTTAAAGGCCTTGCTGAAGTCAAGGTAGATAACATATAGATATCTCCAGTCGTCTACCGCTTTGACCCATGCTTCTCTGGCAAACGGCAAGTTAGAGATGCAGGAGCATGCTGCGGAATCAGTGGTGAGCGCGAGAGATGGCGGACAGGCTTTTGCGGAGGGTTTGGAGAGCGCGCTTGACGATCCGTTCCATGAGCTTGCAAATCACAGACGTCGGGCATATGGGTCGATATTTTGCAGAATCGTGCCAGTTCCCACCTTGGTACTTAGGCATTACAATCCCTACTTTCTAGTCAGGTGGTTAGGCGACCGTCTGCAAGAGAACGTCCGAAAACTTGCTGTATCGGCAGTGTTTCAGAACGTGGTGGGTTTACGCCGGCAAGCGATCTCCCTAGCGAAAGCCACACAGGTCCGTTTAACGACACTGCGACGTGGCAGTGTGACTGGCCACTGAATAAAGTCACTGCAAAGAACAACATACTGGCAAGTCAGCTGACCATATTTCAATCTTTCCTTGACACTAAAAGAATACGTCACTGTATACTATACCGTTTTCCCTATACTTAGAGTGCCTTGACAGTTTGCACTATGATCACTTTAACCCAAAATATGGACTTTATCTCCCATTGTTACTTCCGTAACCTCAGCAGCCTGTACATTTTTCAGCCAGTGCCGATTATAAACATAGCAATGTGCCTGCTTCGAAGCATAACTGTCTGTAAATTTTGATCATGCTTGGTTTGGTGTGCCTCGATATATTCGAGAATCAAGCATTTATTTATTTATTTAGCTTGTAGAATATCAAGTAAAGTTCACCTGTCCTGGTGCGCAGTTAGGGTTCAGTTCAAGCTGGAGTCATTTGGCTGGCTCGGGATAGATTTCGACTTGATCGAGAGAAGGGTAATGCTTTGCCAGATCGACAGTGGGTAGGGAGGGTTCCACGGAGTAGATCGAGGTGTACTGCGAGGCTAGAAGTTGAGCTTTCTCGTCATCTTCATAGAGCACTGTCTTTTTCATGAAGGATAGAGCTGGGATGCCATTGTCAGTCTGGGTGTTTCGGTTCAGGTAAGAGAACGGCTTCTTTGGGCAGGTTCATGCATGCAGGACTAGATTATTTGCGTACTAAGATCGTTTCTGGCGCTATCTTCGAGTGCATAGATTTCTGCTCACTTTGTACTTCAAATAATCTGACATCAAGTATTTGCAAGTATTGCCGTAATTTTACCCTTATCGTATACAGCGAACGAGCGGTATGCTGATTAAGTTCTCTAGTTTTGACTTTTAACAACCTTTTTGCTACCAAACTGGTTTTCATTTTGGTTGCGAATAAAGCGTGTGCTGTTTGCTTCCGCTGGTATCACAAAGCTTGTACCGGCCTCCTGTGCTAATCAATACAAGATGCTATCATTCAGTGAAAACCCTCTGTTTAGATGTATTGATTGCTTCACTCAGAAAGCGAAGCGCTCGGCTATTAGCTGCGCTGAATTTATAGCACTTACATTCAGGTTCACAGTGGTTGAGAAGGCGTTAGTCAGGCTTGCCTTGCTCAACTCTAAAGTGGATTTGGTTATGAAGTACCTATTACCAATGAGGACTCTGTAGCGGACTGTCCTCTGCTGACAGTCCATCCGTTGATGGGTCGTTCATCTTACCGGACGCTCCAGTACACATCGAGATAACTTACTCAAATGCCTCGGACGGCATCGTTGACCCTGCACAAATGGAGGTCGAGTCACGGGCTCCTGGACCAGAACAAAATAGGCGCAAGTGGGCAAGAAAAGTGCGCAAACCTTCTGCGCCGAAGCCGAGAGATGTGAAGTCACTCAAGTTGCAAGCGCTTGAGCGGGAAACACCGCCTGTTGATGAAATTCCCACATTTTCACCTAAGGTTTTGCAGGCAGGGGGTGAAAAGCCCCATAGTCGTATAGTCGAGAATAAAATAGGTATTTATTTATAGATGTCTCCACCGCGTGCTAATCAAACAGCGAAGCCTACTCCAAACACCTTATCCTGTCTTCCGGGGGTGCAGTTCGTGGAGGCGGGCATGGACGTTGAGCCTCGGGTTACTTCGCCTGTACGACGAAATGAAAATCGGAACGGAACAACCCGTACTATTCAGACAGGAAGGAAAGGCGTCCAGAATGACGGGACAAACAAGATGGAGCGTAAGACGTACGCTACAGTTGCTGTAGCGTCGTCTGATAACTTTCGCTTAGTCTCATCGCCTGCGGCTAAGCAGGCTGCGGTTCATTTAAGTTCCAAAACCCGTGGGGTAAATACACCCTGTCGAGGTGATTCCTTCATGGATAGCAGCGTGATATTCCGTAATGCAGTGGAATCCGCAGCCGCACTTTCCGCCGAACTTACGTTGGACGGCCTACAGGGGCTTAAGATGGGCGTACCGAAGCTTCTCCCGCCTGGGTTTCCCGGGGTTACTGTCAGGAAACTGACTAGATTGAGTAACGTCCCAGTTAACGCCCCAAACCCTCAATGAATGAACAATGAATTTATACTGGTTAAGAAGTGTTGCTTTACAAGTCCCGTTGGATATTTGGTGGGGATATCAAAATAACAATCATGATACTAAGAATAGTGAAATAGTTAATAATTTAGATATAGTGATGTGGGCTTATTGTTTGCTTCGCTGAAGTCCTGCCATCCTCTTAGATTCCCAGCATACACAGTTAACAACAAATAATTCCATAATATACTCCAGGTGTAGGATGGAGGCGTGGTCTTAAGTAACAAAGTGTAAGTGGATGAGTGCATCGTCTGACCGTCTTTCAAATACTGTTAAGGTCGGGGCAGGAACGACCGATTCTGGGAGAGCTTTCCGCGGGTGACAGACACGAATGGAAAAGCTATTTTTGCAACACTCCAGACGATTGTATTGTTCTGCGAGTTTTAGTAAGTGTCCCTTCAGGTTTTTATTGCTGCGGAGTTGCAGTGAAGGGCGGCAAACATGGTGTGGGTCTCGCAGCGTCAAGTATGCCATAATCAGGTCGCCTCGCAGTCTGCGATAGCTCCCACTGAACACCCCCGATCGTTGCAGCTTCTCCTGGTAGGAAAGACTGCGCATCCCAATTACGTTCTTAGTAGCCCAGCGTTGTGGCTGCTCTAGTGCATTAAGGTCGTGTTTCAGCTATGGATGCCAGTCTTGAATTGCGTATTCGACATGGAAGCGAACATGTGCACAGTGCATTTTTTGAAATATGGGGCACTTTATTTGTCCAAACTCCCGGTGTGTTGGTTCCCAGTCTTCGAGGCCTTTTCGGATTGTCTGGAGCAACCCAGGTTATTTTGAACCAGGACACTCAAGTCACGTTCGACAGCTGATTGTTGTAGTATATTCATTCCGAGTCGGTATGAGTAGCTGCTCCGATGTCGGATTGAAACTACCTTGTATTTACTGGCTTTGCAATGCACTAAGTTTGGGTCGAATATTGATGCACCATTTCCAAGTCACTCCGAAGCAGGTGTTGGTCAGCGTTCGCCTGGATCCTGCGCCAGATCTTGATATCATCGGCAAACATTAGGAAGTCCGAAACGCTTCCTTGTGCATGGTTATTAATGACCACCAAAAACAAACATGGACCTAGAACTGAGCCTTGGGGCACACCACACTCAACTTGTATGGGTCGATAACGAGCCCCGAACTCTGACAACTAAGTGCATTTGATGTAGAAAGTTGACAATCCAGCTTAAAAGAGGGTCGCCAATCCCGTAATGCTGGAGCTTGGAGAGTGGTATTCGATGGTCTAGACTATCGAAAACCTTGGAAAAATCCAAGTAGAGCACATAAACATTCTCCAGCGTCAGCTGTTCTGGTCCAACTACTGCGTTCAATTAGTAGATTCGTACATGACCGCTGTCGACGGAAACCGTGCTGCTAAGGAGTGATGTTGTTGCAGTTTTCAAGATAGCACACCGGTGCATCGGCAACTATGGATTCCATGACATTGGAGAGTATAGGAAGAAGGGAAACTTGGCAGTAGTTGGAATCAGAGCTATTAGTCCATGCTTACTCATGGCGGGAACTTGGTTCTGATCTAAGCAGCGCTGGAAATACTGAGCTGAAGGTCTTGCCAGTTGGCTTGCCGCTGCTTCCAGTGCCTCTGAACGAATGGTGTCGACACCCGGCGAGCTGTGTTTGCGTAAAGACGTCAGCTTTTGCAATACAGCCTCCGCGGTAAAAATGATGTGGGTTAGTCCTGGCAAGGAGAAGACAAAGCTTGGTAGATCGCTTGGTGGCAAGAACCTTTGAAACATGGGGGCGTATTGCACCTGCAGTGCGTTTTCTGCTTCCACAGCCGTTATTTTTGGGTCATCAGCCGCCGTAAGTGGAGGAAATCCTTGCCTAACCTTTCGTAGGCTATTAATGTGCTTCTACAGCAGTTTGTGTTTAGCAAAATAGGATTTTGCGATGTTCTGCTGATAGGCGGCATTAGCTTCGCTTACCTCGCGTATTCCTGTCCACTCCGGAGGAACGCAACACGCTGTTGCGGGTTGCCTCCAAACTGAAGGGTATTAATGTTAGCGTTCGGCCAGACCCCCATTAGCGGACAGGCTGAAGACAAAAGAGGCCGTTAAGAACAACAAAACCAGGCGAGCGGCCGGTGAACAAGGCCTCCCGTTGGTGGGTGTTCGGGTGGTCAGACCGCGGTCTATTTCCGCCCTACCAGTGCCAGTGCTGGTAGCGTGCGACCCAGGGCCGAACGTTACGAGTACCTTCAGATAGTGCTACGCCATGTGTACCACCTGAGGAATAAGATGTGCGAGATAAATCTAGTTGCAGATGGGCTTCATCCCTATATACTTGTATTTACTGAAACGTGGCTGTCTCAGGACATCACGGACGAAGTACATCTGTCAGGCTGCGCACTATTTAGATGTGATCGCTTCGTTGGCCGACAAGACGGAGGGGTTACACTTTAAGTTAACTGTGGACAACACTTCACGTGCCTACATGCTTCATCCGGCAGCTAAAACTGTCGAAGCTCTGTTTGTAGTGCTAAGCACTTCCTCAGCTCAAGTTACAGTTACATTTGTGTACAGAAGCTTTGGGAGTGCGTCCAAAGAGGTGCTTGAGTTTATTCACTCCCAATCCGCAAACAGGTGTTGGATACTTAGGGATTGCAATCTACCAGAAGTTTGCTTGGCAGATCTTTCTTGCAACTCGGCGCAATGTACTTTCGGTGAAAAGTTTCTTGAGCGTTTGCTACGAGTATCGTTGCATCAGTTCGTGCACCTCCCCACTAGGTACATGGATGCCCAACTCCCGTTTATTTTGGATCTAGTGTTTGACAAGTCACTATACTTCGTAGGTGACGTCGTTTACAGCTCACCCTTAGGCGCTAGTGATCATGTTTATTTATCGTTCAGGTGTACTCTGACCAGTCGTCACCAGAGCATCGCTAAGCCACTTCCAAACATTTGGCGTGCTAACTATCAGGCAATGCGTACCAAGGCTTCTGGGTTGCTTTGCGAAATCTCGGTGGTTGATAAAGTTCAGGCAGCCTGGAATAAATTTAAGTCTTATCTCACGGAAGTGCCTACTCCCTACAGCTCGCTTGCAAGAAGAAAGTAGACGCGAGCGCGGGCCGCCGTAGATAGATACCACTGGCAAATACCTGCTCCAGAAGCGTTCCAGGTGCTGGAGGACCTACGGTGCGGCTCCATCAAATAGCACCCATGATAAGGACGGCTAGGCTAGAAATAGGTGTAAACAACGATTGAGGAAAGCTCGGCTGTTGTACCTAAAGATATTGGCTGATGGAGCTTCGGAAAATTCGAAGTTCTTTGCTAATGTTAAGAGACGCTGTGGCTCAAATTCGGTAATTCCAACGTTGATGCGGGCCGATGGGACTCGTGCGTATGCGGACTCAGATAAGGCGCGTGTACTTGAGAAGCAGAATACAGGGCCTCTGGTACGTGAGGCCGCTTTGGCTAGCGTGGAACTTGTCCCCAGAGTACTTGAGGGTTTGTATTTAGCTAGGTTTTCTGTGGTGGAAATGCAAGTCCCTAGGCTGCTGCAAGAAATGAGCGCTTCCACAGCAGCTGGACCTGATTCAATTTACCTGAAGCTTCTGCATGAGTTGGCGGTGAAACTACGTGGACCGCTGAAAGTGGTGTTTCAGGTCACTTGAGAGCTGTATATTGCCTTCTGAATGGAAGGAGGCTGTCATCTGTCCTATCTTCAAAAATGGCGACAGGAGGCTGTCAGCCAATTATAGACCAGTCAGTTCGAATAGCGTCAGGTCATACTGCTTGCGTAGCTGGTGACAGCTTCGTTGGAAGGTCACCTGAATAGATTTAATCTACTCAGTAGTGCACAACACGGATTCTGGAAGGGGTTTCCATGTCTTACGGATTTGTTGGTTGCTCGTGAAGCTTAGGTCGAGGCAACGTACAATGGCCACGTAGTGAATGTGCTATTCGTAGACTTCTAGAAAGCATTTGTTAAGGCACCCCAGTTGTGGCTATTACAAGAGCTGAGCTCCTACGGCATGTCTGGCCGCGCTCTTCACTGTGTATCCACATCCTTGCAGGAAATAGAGTGGCATGTACGGGTGGGTCGCCGCTCAGCCTTTAGGCAAGCGGTCTCAGCGGTATCCCATAGGGCTCGGTCCTTGGACCGATACTGGTCTTTCTCTAAGTGAACCATCTCAGTGGAGAGCTTGGGGTATCATTTCTATCTTTTGCTGAAGACCTGAAGCTACGGAGTGCTGTAAATGTTCCTGGTGGTTTTGAAACCATACAGCATGAACTAGGCAGACTCTGGGATTGGTCCACTTTGTGGCTACTGCCCATTAATCAGGCTAAGTGTTCCGTCCTAAGTACAGAAGCAACTTTCCCGACTTCGAGCTACGCACTCGGTAACCAAATAAATAAATAGTTTATTTTCAAAAAAGCGACGCACGTCTTTTGGGCGTGCTCAGCATATTGTAACATTGTACCTGGCAGCATGCTTAGCAGCATCAAGAGAAAGAGTAGTACAGATGAAGTCAATATTGTGGGCCCATAAGGTCCAAAGGTTGTACGAGGTCTATGTCCACAGAATACGAGATGTAGAGATAAGAATCAGATCACGAATGTGGAGTATGTTGGTGAGGAGCTAGTCCGAGGAGGTTGTGTGCACCAAACGAGCCAGGTGAAGCATGAGGGAGAAGGTGCAAAAATGTTTAAGAATAGTGGCATGTAACTGATCAAATGTGTAGACGTGTTCGTACGACAACAGGTATATGTATAGAAGTTGCAAACGTGGTATCGGTCAACTTGCCAACGTGTGATTGGGGCAGTGCCTTTCTTAAGTGGCGAGTCACATCTGCCACGTCGCAGTGTAGTTAAGCAGATATTTGTGGCATTTTGTGGAGAAAACGCTTGCCAGGCGTAAACCCACCACGTCCTGGAACACTGCCGATAGATGATATGACATCGGCATGATTGCAGCTGACCGATTACGTTCGCGGATATTCGCAGTCAGGTTACGCCACTTTGTTTCCCATGGTTGTGTGGTCTCCTTTGGAGTCGACCGCGGGCGGTTAAAGCTGTTGAAGTCGGATAACTCAGGTAACTTGTATTGAGTTGATTTGTTTTCTGGGTTCTTTATTGTATCAAAATTGCAAAGTGCCAGTGATTTCTTTGTTCTTTGTTGATGCCATTGCCAGGTGAACATCGCAGGTATGTCCTCTGAGGTGTTGCGTGCAGGTAATGTTTTCCTTTAGAACAAGTAGAAAATAAAAACGGAGCGAGCACACTGCCAAGGAAATTGACCTGGACTATGTTAATGTATAAATAGAAAATTTGTGGTAAGGTTGTGCTGCTTAAAAGCAATGGAATGACCAAATATATCATAGGGCATATCCGTAGTTACGTGTGCAAGCACGAGCTCCGGTATCTGCTGAATATGGGAGGCAAATGCTGTCTGAAGTGACCTAGCGTACGCAAAAGCTGTCATGTGTGGGAAGCGGGCGTATCGGGCGTTAACCCGTAAATGAGTTAGGGGCATCAGAAGAACATAGTAAGGTTTAAAACGCGCTAAAAATACAGGTTGAGCGCTGGGTTGACACTGGTAGAGCTCATCGTTCAAACATGTATGAGAGCCAGTGCAGTTACTACGCCGGGTTTGAGACCAAGGAAAATAATAACGTAAAATGTTCAGTAATAGTATGCTAGAGAAACTTGTGAGTGAAGGAGTGAGAGTGAGTGTCAAGGTTGTGACGAGAATGGGTTTTATACACTACAGCTGTAGCGAGAATATACTTGCAAGCCCAGCCATAATGGACCTGGAACAGCGGAAAGAGACAGGGACTTCTAGAGTGCGGCAAAGAAGTCAAATAGACATCATCAAACGGCGATACTGGGAGTCAGGTTAATTATGAGGAAGAAACTATTACGTTAGCTTTGCGCTAAGGATATAAGTGGGAAACATAGTCTGCTACTTGAGGTCCTACGCACAAAAGTGCGGAGCTACAGCGTGAAAGGTAAGTCGGTAGAACACGTAGGTGGGGGGTCCATATTGGGACAGGAAAGTTGGAGCCAAACAGGTAAGAGAAATCGTAAATAAATAAATAAATATTTATTCTCGGCTATGCGAGGCGTGCCAGCGAGGGCCCGATCAAATAAGTGTAATATACAGACATGTCATGGCAAGTGTAACAGTGAAAATGGGGGTTGTTTATACGTTCCTATTGGAAACTGTACAAATAGGACAGAAATAAAAATGAAGAAATCCCATTGCCATGAGTTCGGGCACGTTCTTGTGGGCATATTCGTTCTTCCGTAAAGGGCAGTAACAATTCAGGCATGAACAGCTCAAGAACTAGGACTGATAAAGTATAAAAGAGATAAATACATAAATAAATAAACTTTTATTCTTGACAATACGAGGCACACCAGTACAGGCATGATCATGTTTAGCTAACATAGTGTGATCAAAGTGTACAAAGAGTACTTGTTTGGCATAACAGTGAATGTAGGTGTATGGGTGTATATATGTATACAATTGTCTATGAATGTAGCTTGTATTTTTGAAGGTGCCGCAGGATTTTTGACTGTTTGTTGTCGGTAGGAATGTGAGAATAAGCTATCGAGGTCGGTGAGTTGGATACCATTTTCCGGATGTCCACGGGCCAGTGACTATAATTTGTGGCGAGTCACATCCGCCACGTCACAGTGTTGATAAGCAGACATTTGTGGCTTTTTATAGGGAGAACGCTTGCCGGGCGAAAACCCACCACCTCCTGGAACAGTGCCGCCGAACTATTTGCTGGAACGGGTTAAACCCGAACCACCCAATCGCGATTACACCATACGCGGAGTTCATGTGATAGTGGCGTAAAGAACAATGGTGAATGCGCAGAAAATAACGGGGCGACGATATATTCAGATGAGAAAGGGTCGGGGTGTATCCAGCATGGTAGTATATAGTCATGGTCAGCTTGTCAATGTGAGCTTATTATCAGTGACTTTATTCAGTGGCGAGTCACCTCCGCCAAGTCTCAATGTTGTTAAACGGACATTTGTGGCTTTTTATAGGGAGAACGCCTGCCAGGCAAAACCCACCACTTCCTGGAACACTGACATCAAAGCATTCGAACGACAAGCTACGCTTGACAACGCTTCTTATTGACCGATTATTGGTTCTTTTAGTCACAGTCAGGATACACCCATAATTTTCGCTGGCTGATGCATGATGGGGCGGGACTGTATCATCCATTAGTCCTGTCACTTCGTGACGAAATGGCACGGCTTGTATGGTAGGTAAGCTATAAAGCGAACATGATGGCATGTTTTGTATTAGTCGTCGGTAGAACTGCGTAATGTCTCCGAAGGGTATCCAGTAATATGTCGTTGAACCAAATATTAGAGGAAAATGGCCAGAAGCAACCGTTCAGGCCCGAGAAAGCTGCAAGAGTTCCTGAATAATGAACCGGAAATCCTCCCAGAGTAAGTTCGCTTGATTGGGGACATTGGCATCCACGAACATATGGACGGTAAAAGTAGTGCGGGCAGCTCCAGATGTGTCGAGTGAAAAGAATTTCGGTAGTGTAAATGACCAAACCCATTTGTTCTAGCCACTGTAAAATTATTGTGTGTGAATGTATTGTATTAGGCTATTTCCAACGTACTTGCATAGCACATGCAGGAAAATCTGCCCTCCGGTTAGAACAAATAACCAAGTTAACACTAAATGTCAGCACCTCCAAATAAGAGTTATGTAAAAAAGAGGCGAGCTGAACCCAGTTGTTTAGACCGTAATATAATGGCATCCATCTAAGATAACAAATATGTGTTTTGTCCATCCAGTATGTAACAAGGCATCGTAACGACTATCCATCCATTTCCAAATAAGGGAATTTTGTGCTTCGTTTAAGGGTTGAGGTCAAGACAGTGGACGTATCCTCGGGTTCTCGCCACCGTTTCTATGATACTCTCGGGGAAAAAGACAACGAACAAAGACAGCCACACAAACAGGCAAGAACGATGCACCCGGAACTCAGAGACAAAGATCAGGCGCAAAAGTGCTTTCACTAATGAGCCTCACATTATATGTATCATTATAAACTGAATATCTCATGTACATGTTTTCCCTAAAAAATTTAGATTGGTCGTACCATGCACAGTGACGCCTCAGAGAGCTGCACGATATCGGGGAGCTAGAGACCGATCCGAAGGGTTTGGATTAGTCGGTGGATTGCGACTAAGTCGTTTAATTAAGTAGTGAAGACGCGTGGTGAGGATCAATGTTAGCAATGAAATAAGCTGTGATAATAAAGCACGAGCAAGTTCAGCAACGTTCTCGGGGGAAGCAATGCTTTGGGTATACAGCACTTAGATCATATACGTCTCGGTAGTATGGCTGAAGTCAGTAATACGGTCAAAAATGAATAGATTATTGCAAAGCACAGAGATGGCCATCCAGTTGAAAAGCAATCGGAGACCAAGATAAGGAAAGGACAGAGTAGGATTGAGAAAGGCTTTAATTGAAAGAGTCAAAAGTCTCCGAGGGTTTCGTGCGACTAAGCAATCAATTAGGACAGCCGAACTAGGAAAGGTAACGTCTCATAATTATGAGTGAATTCGGAGTGCAGGGGGCCCATCAAGCAAGGCTCGAGTCGTCAGCCCGTTGGGATTGGGACTTACAATGAAGGCTAGAAAAAGGCTAGAAAAATATAGAGTGAAAAAACCTAGCAGGCCCTAGAGGTAGAGAAAAAGTATAGCTGAGTCTGCCAAGACTGTACCACTGAAGTCTCAGGGACAAAAGAGTAGTTAGAGAAACTGACAGGTAAAGTGCGGCTAAATCACGGTAAGGCAGTATAGCTGGCCGTCCGACTGTAAAAGGGAATGAAAGCAGAAAGCGAGAAAAGAAAAGGTTAGGGTCGGTATGAGAAAGGTTTACTGATAATGAGTGGAGGAGCCCACGAGGCTTTACAGATGGTGTAAACTAGACGTTAAGTCAACCGAACCAAGGTTTGTAACGTCGAATAACTTTGAGTAAAATTGGAAAACAAATGGCTGATCTGGCGAGACTAGATTAGTCGGCGCGTAGGAATAGCATGTAAAAATAAAGGCAGGAGAAGGTCCGCAGCAATAGAGGGTGAGCGAGTCAAGCAGACTCTCCGGGTATGGGAACAAGAGCGTTGAGTCTGCATAGCGAATTCCACTTAAGTCAGGGTAGCATTGGAGCATTGGAATACGCGATGATTGGATGCGAGATGTAAAGATAATATTGTGCTTCATAGGGTGGCAATTGTACGATAGATATGTCAGCTTTGCGATAGGGATATAAGTGGGAAACATAGCCTGCTACTTGACTTCCTACGCACAAAGGTTCCGAGCTACAGTGTAGTAGCTGAGTCGGTAAAGCATCAGTGGTAGGTAGTTCATAGGTGGACATGAAAGCCAGGGTCAAAGAGAACAATGAAGAACTAGGACGAGATAAGGTTTTAGGTAGGCGTCATAGCCAGATTTTTCAGGTCTTACGCACCAAAGTGTGGAGCTACAGTATGAAGGATAAGTCGTTGGAGAAAAGTACATAGGAATTGCCTAGGAGGGAAGGAAAGCTAGCGCCAAACAGGTAAGTGGTAGGGATATGTGCTAGATGAAAGCGGGGTTAAAAGAGAATATTCAATGGTCTTTTGGTTCATAGGGTAAAAGTTATAAGAAAGAACGATGTCCGCTTAAATATAGGTATATACTTGAGTAACCTAGGCTGTTACTTGAGGTTCTACGCAGGAGAATTCGGCGCTACAATGTGGAAGGTAAGTTGGTAGAGCATCCGTGCTTGGTAGTTCGTATGACGGAATTTGCCACAGTGGAAGAGATAAGTGAAGGTTTAGGACGAGATAAGGGAGGGTCGGGCGGCATGACCAGATATTTGAGGTCTTACGCACTAAGGTGCGGAGCTATAGTGTGAAAGGTATGTTGGTGGGGCATCAAAGGTAGGTAGTCCATAAGTGCACAGGTAATTCAGTGTCAAGGAGATAAGTGGAAACGTATTACTAGGTATGGTTATAGGTGGGCGTAAGAGCTAGATACTTGAGGCCTTGCAAACTAAGTGCGGAACTACAGGGGGATAGGTAAGTCAGTGTAGCATCTTCGGTAGGTGATCAAAAATAGGAGATGAAAGCCAGAGCCAGAGGTAAGAGAACTAGTAGGAATATGCGATGAATGGAAGCGAGATGCAGAGAGAATATTGTGATTCATAAAGGAACATTTATAGAAATAATGAGGGCAGCTTTGCGATAAGGATATAAGTGGGAAACCTAGCCTGCTACTTGAGGTCCTGCGCACAAAAGTCGGAGCTACAGTGTGGAAGATGAGTCGGTGAAGCATCAGTGGTAGGTGGTCCAAAGGTGGACAGGAAGGCCAGGGTCAGAGAGATAAGTGAAGAAGTATTACGAGATAAGGTTTTAGGGAGGCATCATAACCACGTACTTAAGGTCTTACGCACAAAAGTGTGGAGCTACAGTGTGAAAGATAAGTCGTTAAACACCGTAGCTAATTGGGGCTAGGAGAAGCGAAATGCCATAGCCAAACAGGTAATAAAGGTTGTGGGAAATGCGATAGTTGAAACGGGAGTAAAAGAGAAGATTTACTGGTGATTTGGTTCATAGTTCAAAAGTTATAGGAACCAACTGTCAGTTTGGCGATAAGGATATAAGTGGGCAACCTGGCCTGTCACTTCAGGTTCTACGCACGAGATTACGGCGCTACAGCGTAGAAGGCAAGTCGGTGGAGCATCAGATGTGTGTGGCCTATAAGTGGTCAGGAAAGCCAGGGTCAGAGATAAGTGAAAGAGTAGCACGAGGTGAGGTTATATTTACGCATCATAGCCATATACTTGAGGTTTTACGCACAAAGCGCGGAGCTACGGTGTAAAAGTTAAGCTGGTAGAGCGTCGTAGTTAGGTGTTCCATAATGGGAGTGGAAATCTATAGCCAAAGAGGTAAGAGAAGTAGTAGGAATATGCGATGAATTGAAGCGAGATGCAGAGAGCATATTTTGGTTCATGAAGGAACAGTTATAGAAAGAACAGCGAACGGAGGAAGCGCAAGCTTACCATACGGCTTTCAGATAGTTCAGAGCATGAAATCCTAAGACGCGGCGACGCGCAGATAATGAAATCATGCAGTGATGCCTCGCGGTAAATTCAAATAAGTTGAATATTGTTGGTTGGCCATTCAGTGTTGTTAAATTGCTCTCATTAGCCCTTTCATACCGTTTATGATATTCAATTATATCACACCGCCATCTTATAACCGTATATCGGGTTTTCTTTGGACTTTCTGTCCAAGTCATCCTTTGTAGCGTTGTGGTATCGTGCTGTACTTTTCTGTACCATGGTACCTAAACGTCTCGCAGCTATGAGGCGTAACAAGCGAAGCGTGAAATTGACTACCTTTCCGAATGTTAAAGTCAACTCGGCTTTAGCTGACGTGGGGGATGTCCAACCCATGGACCAAATTGACACCATCGTGGTGGCCAATAGTTCCAGCTCAGGGATTGGTAATAAAGACGTCATAATTAATACATCAATACCTGACATAGTTGCTATCACTCCTTCTCAGGAATGCAAGGTCATGCTCAATGACCCTCTTACTGAAGCGTTGCTAAAAATTAACGCACTCGTTACTCAAGTGAATTCGCTAAAAAGCGACATACTGGACATCAATTAGACCCTGAAGAAAGGGATGCCCAAAGTACACCTATCGGGCATACAAAAGCCGCATAACTCATCAGATCTAAACCAAGCTGGTATGCTTCTGAACGTGATTGCCCAAGAGGCCAAAGAGCGCTTGCGCCGCGCCAGTAATGCCATACTCTTCAATGTCCCTGACCGATTTCCACTTGTGAATTTGCTACGTAAGCTTCTAAACGTCGGCAAATTGCCGATAGTTTGCTGCACAGCTAAACGATTAATAAGATTCCCGGCTGTACTTGTCCTATCATGCTTAGATTTGGAGGTCCTGAGTTTGCAACATGCTTAATGGCCTCCAGCTTTCTCATCAAACAACAGGTTAATTTCGGGGCTCTACAGATCAGAGAAGATATGACCCCCTATAAAGATTTATGGCACGTACCACTACATCAACATCCAACATAAAAGCCCGACCCGAAACTAAAGATGCACTGTTTGTCGCATGCTTTACACCACTATGTACTGTTGATTTAGATGCATCACAACAGCGACAGGATGTCTCCGCTAAAGTGACTACACACAAATCAAGCTCGGGACCAGATGCTACAACTACTGCAGAAAGCGAAACATTCAGAGCGTTATCGACCTGAGACTCTGATATGTGCGATACTGATACGGAACAAGCAACTCTGTCTATCGCTTCGCCCATTACTCCCATCATCAGGAGTGAACGCAATAATGCAGAAGCATCTAGCGGAAATCCGCCTATACCCTGTAATGCACGCCAAAGGTTTCTGCTGCCCACACCTACGACGAAGAGAGCAACGATCCGCAGGTCCCACGTAACCAAGTTTCACAGAAATGTTAACAAGAAAGAACCTGAGCACCGGATGGTACACGCTAATGCTTGGACTCATGCGAGGCAGCCAGTAACCCAAAAACCATCTTCCCCAAGATATCAGTCGTCGATGGGGTCTGCGAACATGGCTAGGCCACAAAAGCCACGAGTAAACCGTTACCTGCTTGAAGCTCCCAAATTAGGAGCCCGCGCCCCGACTTACCAACAATCGCCCAACGCACCAGGCTCGATACCATCTATTCCTACGGTACTCCCCATCGTACAAGCAGTACCAAAGCTGCAGGCGCCACTATTAACAACCACTTCCCAAAATCTGGACAGCCACAGTTTGTGAATCTACTTAACCTAACCGCCC
Organism: Dicrocoelium dendriticum; assembly: GCA_944474145.2. Taxonomy (NCBI): domain Eukaryota; kingdom Metazoa; phylum Platyhelminthes; class Trematoda; order Plagiorchiida; family Dicrocoeliidae; genus Dicrocoelium; species Dicrocoelium dendriticum. The sequence continues at coordinate 95,952,292 of OX104068.1, read as the reverse complement.
ACAACACGGCCCCCTATACCATCGTCCCTTTGTTATGGGACACCACAGGTTATGGTCCACCGCACCCAACTCATCGAGAGCTAGCACCTGCCCTACTTTATCTCCGAAATCTTCTATGTTCATCACAGTCCCCTCCATACCGCTGGTTTCAGCCATACGGGTAGATCCAGCAATCCCCAGGTTTCCTCTTGGCATTTCCATGGCAAATATTCAGTAGTATCAAAATTTGCCAACCCCTGATCTCACAAGTTCGCAGCGCGCACCTAATAAACGCATCTCTATCTTCCCCAACTCCTCGCTGCCCCCATCCTCTCCCACGAAAATGGAAATTGCCCACGTTCGCCCACAGTCAACGCTCTCACATGGCGATCCGCTTTCGCCCTCAAAGTACATTGATGATCCGGCCTTTCTCCCATTTCCATGTTCCATCCACCCACTCTCGGTCCATCTTACGGACCACATTAGCCCCCCATCTTCGTCTTATTGCCACCAACCCAACCTTGCACAGGAACTGACAATAATCTACTGCATGACCTACATGCTGACGAAAATAGTAATGCTCCTACAACAACAACCTCCCTACGTGGCAGTATAAATGTTTCTGCGCAAAGAAACGAGCCGCTAGATACGTTACCTTACCGAAGCTTTATTTCGCAGTCGTCTAACAAATCCCTAGCGGACAACCTGTGGGCTCACAATAACCTATATGGCCAGGCACCTCATTGCATCTTCTCAGATCGCTTTGAGGTAATAACTGCAACAAGTGTATTGTCTGCACGTGATACATCTGCTTCACTCTATTCTGACTCCTCCGTTATGACACGCATAGATACAACACTGGACCCAGACCTCACTCTCTCTAGGGACTTACGCAGTCGAACCTGCAGTATGCTCCTTATCAACGCAAGATCCATGAACCACAAAATGCACCACATCGGTCCATTTGTTCTTCTCTCCTCTCCACAAATCGTTCTGATCACAGAAACATGGCAATCCTCAAGCACCTCTGACAACAACCTAAACATCCCCGGGTACACCACGTTCTGCAATGGACGCAACAATCAACGCAGAGGAGGATGTCTTATTTATTTAAGGGATGACTTTGGTGCCCCTGATTTTGAGTTGTTACTAATTGGAGATCCAGAGGATTCAACCTGGATCCAGACCAATGGGGGTACACTTGACCTCCTTATTGGTTGTGTATACAACCCCCACATGCCTTAAATACCAAGCTTAATGAACTGGTTAACCTCTTCAATGACGTCTCCACAATGTCCCCGCACTACAAGGTAGTGGGTGGTGACTTTAATATGCCACATGTCTCTTGGAATGGGCAGAGTGCACCTCTCAAATACAGAGGTTTTGTTGACACAATCTATGCGAAAAATTGGATTCAATACATCCATGTTCCGACAAAGCTGTGTAATACTCTCGACTTAATTTTTACCATTGGCATCGTGGATGCTGCTACTAGCATTAAAGACAACATTCCAGGAAGCGACCATAAGGTAGTTCATCTATCATTTACGCTCTCTGTCTCAGCCTATCGCTCAACTAGCCTAACTGGTGAATCGCGAATGTTTAAAAGCATTAACTGGGATAACTTTTCTCTGCTTGTCCTATAAGCTAACTGGGATACATTTTTCTTATCCACTGATGTGGACACAGCCACTCATGAACTCTACAACAACATCACCAATTGTCTAGCCGTGGTCGCTCCGCTAATGCACAGCCTCAGGTCAAAACCGCTAAAGCGTTCATCCCACCTGAACAAGGTGCTGATGAAGCTCCGGAAAATGCGTCACCAATACGCTAAGACGCATGAGTTCCATATACTTGTTCGCATGAACAAAGTCATAGACAACTGGCAGCACTCCTAGGTGATGGTTAAGCTAGCTGAAGCGCGCGCCGCCTATAACAGCAACAATAAAACCAGGTCCCTCACCCAGCTATTGAAATATAGAAACAATCGCACAGCAGCATCCATCACCTCCCTAAGACTCTCTGATGAGTCCGTACCCGGCGCGCGCTTTGCGGAATTTGAAAAGCTCTGACTTGAAATTTCTACCCTCAAATCTGGCTTGGAAGCGTGATCTTGAGTGACCGAGTGGGAAATTTTTACTCTGCTACATCCAACATTTATCCAAGATATCTTGGATCTTTGTTAACCGCGCGAGTTCGTTCCAGTATTGCTTCTCTTTGTGTTATTTCTGGTCTTGTTAATTCGCTGTGTTTATCGTTTTATTCAATATTGTTGTATTCTCTATTGTATTAACTTGTTGTGACTACTTAATCTTAAGCTGTCATACCTGCATTAATTTCGTTAGTTAGTCCCGCCAAACTACCTGTTTTTTCCTATTCTATACGTGGCTGTTACGTGCTACTTTTAATGACATCGGTAAGCACACTTGTGGCATTGAGGTCAAAGAGGGAATTCAGTGCGACAGATGCTTGTTATGGTACCATAACAACTGCTCTAGATTAGACCAGGACTCTATTGATCTTTATGCCCGACATTCCCAATTAAAGTGGAGTTGCTTCCACTGCGTGTGCTTAGCAGACACTGGTTCTCGCTTGATACACGATCGGACTTTTGATCCGGTTACTCATGTCTCAGATGTGCATGAGTCTGCTAGTAGAAGCTGTGTGCATAGACTAGACAGGGCCGAGAAGTTGATTCGCGACCAGAGCTTGCTAATTGCGACATTGCGTTCAAAAGTTGAAGAGTTGCAGTCTTCATTGGAATGTTATTCGCGAAGTGCAGAACTTGCTGAGGGTAGACAACGAAACGTTCTTATCTACAATAGGGAGGAGCCAGTCATACGAGAAACTAAAACTCGCCGGGACCTAGACAGAAGGCGAGTGCATGATATCCTTCGTATAGTCGGAATACCGTTATACGTTGGTATCAAAAGAGTACATCGTGTTGGCAGCTGGAGAGAAACAAGTACGCTCCGCCACCAAGGTTACGCAAGGCCAATCCTGGTTGAGTTTCGGAACCCTGTACACCGGGACCTTCTACTTAACAGGGCTGGGTTGGTTGCAAGTCAGACAAATGGTCGGTATCAAATAACACCGGACACACTAACTTCGAAGGCTAAATCCCCTCGGCTGAGCCCGTTAGAAGGTACTAATACCGGCTTGGCTAATGAATCTCCGGTCTCACACGTTGGAATTCAAGATAGTGAGTCTCACGTTACGCAGATACCTAACCAAATCTCTAACGTTTGCTCTCTTGTGGCAAGAGCAAGCAACTTGTCTGGACAACCCCCTTCACAGGAGATAACTCCTGGCCTGTATTTGGTTGTGGAGAAACTTGCTCTTGATGGAAATGTGAATCACGCCTCTATGGCGGAAGAGGGTAGTGAAGGTGTGACAATGGGAATTCAGCCTGTGCGTTCCAAAACAATCGAGGACTCATGCTCGATAGTAGTGGCACCAAAGTCCATGGGTGGTATGCACTTTTCACAAAATGATAGGATAAATGTAAAACTTGCCACGCCTAAATCCGACCGTACAGAAACTTTGAAGCGCAGTGCTGTTGGGTCGACTCAGGTAAATGGGAAGAAACCCGTCGGGAGTTTATCAAGCAAGCCCGGGCGGGCGAAGCCAAGAAAGGGATTATCCCGTAATGCGTTACAGCAATCTAGCGTTGATTCATCGACACAGGCAGCTGATCGAAATGAAATGGTACAAACTGACGGGTTATATCCTCGGGCTCTACGTCCGAGGGGAAACAACCGCGTTTGGAGAGACTAAGCGTGTGGTATACTAATTGTTGTAGTGTGCGTAACAAATGGGGGAATTAGTGACGCGTTGTGAGCATGTTGATGTGGCCGCTGTGTCGGAGTCCTGGCTCTCTCCAGATGACCTTACTGGTGATCTGCTTATAGACTTTGCGTGTTACAGGGCTGACAGGCCCGGGTATCAGACTGGTGGAGGAGTACTCTTGCTTATAAAGTGCCAATATAAACACTGGGAGGCTCCATTTACCGTGAGTTCAGCTAATTTTCAGGTGGTATCCTGCCAACTAAGAGCATGGGGCAGACTGGAGATTATGGTACGTGTTTATCGTAGCCCATCCTCCACGCGAGAAGAGGACAGGGATCTTGGTACGTTACTAAGACAGGCGGCAATGGCCGCACCTAATTTTCTGATCGTCGGTGACCTAAACCTTCCGCATGCTGCTTGGCCGCATGCTGAAAACAGAGTGGGTACAATAGAGAAGGAAATAGTAGATTTGATGCATGTAAATGCTTTCGAGCAATACGTCAAGGTCCCGACTAGGAGTCTTACTGGGAGTACCCCTTCAACCCTCGATATCGTGATCGCCAGACATGGTCACTTGATTGACCAATGCGTGGAGTCACCCATAGGTAAGAGTGATCATTGTGTTCTGACCTTTTCTCTGGACACACCGAGGCTAGCAGAGAACCGTCGAATGGGAACAGATTTAAATCGTATTGATTTTACGAAGCTGCGGGATCGAGCCCTTCAGATCACTTGGGTCCCTGAACAGGATAAGGCCACTTTGGAACAGAGGTGGCTTCTACTTAAAAGTGGACTTGTACAGTTGCTGAATGAATTTACTTCCTTTCGCCCCAGGAGACATTTTCGGAAACCCCGATGGTGGAGGAGAAAATTGGTAGAGCGATAAAGAGACGCAATGCTGAGTAGAGAAAATATCAAGGAACTCGGGACTTTCGACGTTGGCTGCAATACAAAAGGTGTCGAAGCATGGCTATTAAGTTACAGCGGCAGGCGAAGTACTCATATGAGTCAATTGTTCATTTGTTCTCCGAGCTTGGCGGTTTTCTCGCAAACGTTTCACCACCATGCGAGGTGGCATCCTCAGTGCAGTGATATGCAGCGTGTAAGTTTACTAAATGAGTCCTCCATCCATGATCGACCTGCAGGTGACTTTGAACGTGGCAGTGTCGATTTAGGTCCCGTGACCTCCACCCACTTCCCCAAGCCTAAAGTCAGCGCCCGAGCCACTACGACAGAAAGACCTAAAGAACCTTTTGTCACGCGGTTTGAGACAGAACAACTCGGGCGCTGACTTTAGGCTTGGGGAAGTGGGTGGAGGTCACGGGACCTAAATCGACACTGCCACGTTCAAAGTCACCTGCAGGTCGATCATGGATGGAGGACTCATTTAGTAAACTTACACGCTGCATATCACTGCACTGAGGATGCCACCTCGCATGGTGGTGAAACGTTGCGAGAAAACCGCCAAGCTCGGAGAACAAATGAACAATTGATTCATCAACCCGAGCTACCAGTATTTCGAAACATTTTACTCATATGAGCTTAGGTTGGCCAAATTTGCGAAAAGTAATCCCAAGTGTTATTACAGTTATGCCCAGTCAAAGGCTTCTTTAAGAGAGGTGGTCGGTTGTCTAACCATGGAGGACAGTACCCAAGCTGTAGACGACGTTGATAAAGTAGAAGTGCTGCTACGTGTCTACCAAAGCCTGCATCGGAAGGATAGTGGGTCAGCCTTGTCATCGCAGCCGCACTGCTCAACTAACTACACAATGCGGGAAATTAATCTCAATGTGTCAGAGGTCTTCACAGTGCTGGCCAGTTTGAACCCTTATAAATCAGCTGGTCCTGATAGCGTACATCCCGCCATAGTTAAGCCGCTGGCTGATATCCTTCAGTTTCCCGTAGCGGAGTTATTCAACCAGTCTCTTCAAGAAGGCAAGCTGCTACGTGATTGGAAGGAGGCGACTATTTTTGCCATCCACAATGGGGGTTCTAAGTCGGTGCCTCTTAACTATATACCAGTTAGTTTGACCAGCATCATGCTGAAATGCTTGGAAAAGCTTATAAGGAACAGGATTTGTGAACACTTGACTGAGCACAAGCTACTTAGAGCGGAACAGCATGGCTTTCTCAAAAAGAAGTCTTGACTTACTAGTTTATTGTGCTTTTTAGACGAGATTGCCCGTTGTCTTGATGGTGGGATATCGGTAGAGGTGTGCTATTTGGACTTCAGTAAAGCCTTTGACTCCGTGAATCATCGAGGTTTAATTAAGAAGCTGACATGGTTTGGATTGCATCCTCAACTATTACCATGGCTCTCTGAATTCTTACATGGAAGGACATTCAGAGTCAGCGTTGTGGAAGCGATTTCTAGTGTTGGCCATGCCTACAGCGGTGTCTCCAAGGTTTGGTTCTGGGTCCATTGCTGTTTCTTATGTTTATAAATGACCTGGCTCCTCTGCTTGATGGTCCCTGCTACATCTTTGCAGATGACTTGTAGCTAGTCAGCAGGGGAAACCGATCGACATTGGCTAAGGACATCATCACTGTGGCGAATTGGTCAAGCCAATGGGATCTACCTCTAAATGCCAACAAATGTCAACTATTGACTAGTAGTGGTAGTGGAATTGCGGTTCAGTCTTCTGTGGGATCTCTATTATTGCGGTGTACTGACGAAGCCCGTGATCTAGGTGTCATCGTAGCGAACAATTTTAAGCCTTCGGCACAGTGCCACCATGCTGCTAATAAAGCACGACACGAGTTATTTCGTCTTAGGAGGGCGCTGAGCAACACTAAAGCAGAAGTATTCTTGCCCTTATATAAAGCAGTGGTTAGGCCACATCTGGAGTATTGTGTTCAGGCGTGGTCACCGTACCTCCGGAGTGACATCATTTGTATAGAAAAGATTCAGAAACTTGCGACCAGGATGATTGAAAGTCAACGAGGGAAGTCTTACGAAGATCGTCTAAGTAGCTTAGGATTATTTTCCTTGGAACGGCGTAGGTTGAGAGGGGATTTGATAGAGACGTTTAAGATCATTAAGGGACTTAGTGGTATTAGTTCCACCCATCTGTTTGAGTTGGCTACGTCAGACCATCTGCGCGGGCATCGCCTGAAGCTCAAACATCACAGAGCTCGTTTGGACATCAGAGCAAAGTTTTTTACGAACCGAGTAGTTAACTACTGGAATAAACTTCCTTCTGATTTAGTGGAGTCTGAAACCGTAGAAGCCTTCAAAAGGGGTTTAGACAATTATTGGTCCATCCTTTTTCCAGAGCTATTGTAGTTGTACTGGTATATGTAGTGTATTTTGATGCTGGCATATGAAAGTGCAGAGATTGCTCTTGTTCTTGCTTCATTCCATTGCAGAAGCAAGAAGAGACAATCCAACGTCGAAGTGCCGGGGGGCCGCTTCACTTACCGGCAGGGTA
>OX104068.1:95867139-95944601 GCA_944474145.2 Dicrocoelium dendriticum | reverse complement strand
ACGTTAGGCAAGAATCCTCCGGAACTTTTGTGACCAGCTCAACCTGAGGTAGAGAGGCCTCATGAGAAAAGACACCAGTATACTGTTCGCTAAGTATACAGGCATTATCATAGTCGGTATGCCCATGGGTCCCGTCCGCTCGTAGTACAGCCGGTATAGGTCGAGTTTGTACCGCTACGTCTCTTTACGTAGGCAAAGCACTTCTTTGGATTTGTTACCGCTGCGTTAGCCAATCCTCCTCGTACTGAAGACGAAGAGTTCTAAGATAACGCTTACATTTATTTCTAACCGCTCGATAGCTTTCGTAGATGCTGGTTGATGAAGCCGCTTGGTAAGTTCGCCAGCACTTAGAGCGCTTCCTGAGCAGGTATTTACCTGTATGATCTATCCATGGAGGCTGCGCCCGTGTCACCCGTCTCTTAATGAGTGGGATGTTGGGAGCAGAGCTCCCGGTGGGGTATGCTTTAATTTTCTCCCAGGCTGTCTTAACGGTGTCAGCCACGGTGATCGCACAACGCAAAACTGAAGCTTTGGCTCGCATTGCGTTAAAGTCTGCCCGCCAAATATTTGGACATTCCTCAGCGGTAGCTTGATGACACTTAGTTAGAGCACATCGAAAGGATATGCAACCATGGTCACTGGCTCCTAGAGGACAGTCGTAGGTAATATCACTCACGAAATCGTGTGACATCGCAAAAATGAGATCCAAGGTAGACGGAATTTGGTTGTGCATATATCTATCGGGAGGTCCACGAACTGATGCAAAGGCAGTTGCAATGTTAGCTCAAGGAGATCCGAACCGAAAGTGCCCACCGCCGAACTGCAAGATAGATCAGCCCAGCAGACTTCAGGGAGGTTGAAGTCACCCAGTATTAGACACCTATTGGCAGCCTGAGTACGAATAAATTCAATAACCTCCTGGAGATACTACCAGGACTTCGATATACCACTACAACTGTAAACTGAGCAGAGGAAGTTCACACAATAGTCGATGGGGCTTCAACAGTTTGATCCGGCGACTAGAACACACAGGTCCTCAACACCTCAAGTTTAAAACTCACGTAGAAAGCGACGCCCCACCTTGGCGACCAACGGAGCGATCGCATCTAAGCAGTGCGTATACAGGAAAACACACTTCAGCGTCTGTGGTATCCGGGGACAGCCACGTTTCGGTGATAGCAAGTATGTCGGGACGAGATTTGTCTACAAGTAGACCCACCTCGTGTACCTTGTTCCTTAGGCTACGCACATTACTAAGCACTACCCGAAGGAACTCGGCACGACCAGCCCTGGGTCGTACGCTACCAGGAGAGGTTCTGGTAGGGCAGAATTTGACTTCCGGCTGACCACCTGAAAACCCACAAGACGAAGGCCTTGCTCACCAGCCGCCCGCCTGCTCTTGAGGCTTTTGATGGCTTCCTTTAACTTCAGTCGATCTGCCAGTGGGAGGTCCGGCTGAACGCTGACATTACTACCCTTGAGTTTGAATGCAAAGCGCATTAACGCTTTGCGTTCCTCCGGGGTTGAGAGGACTACACGAAGTAGTCGGGGTCGCGGATTTGGCGTGTCTACAGGGACGTTCCCCAATCTGGTTAATTTCCTGATAGTGACACCGGGGAAACCAGGTGGAAGCATCTTGTTGACGCAGAGCTTGAACCACTGGAGGTCATCCAGCATGCGCTCCTTTGGAAGAGCTGCCGCGGATTCAGCAACGTTACGAAAGATAACGCTACTATCAGTAAAAGAATCACCTCGACGAGGCGTATTCACTCCACGCGTCTTCGACGCGACCTCAGTTTCGACCGGTTTGGCAGATGACACGGCGCGTTTCTTCGCCAAGTGAGCTGGAGTAATTGAGGTTGAGGCTTTATCCTCTGCCTCCAACTCCCTCACCGGTCTAGTCTTTTCAGACTTTGCGGGTGTGGCCGAAGTCGACACCGCGCGTTGCTTCGCCAATGGAACTGGGGTGATTGGAGTTGGAGTTTTGTGTTCCACCTCCAATACCTTAATGCTTTCAGTACCTTCAGGCTTTGAGGCAGCCTTACGGACTTTCTTAGCCCTCTTCCTCTTGCTTTTATTGGGCCCAGGGGGCCATAAGTTCGGTCTCACTTTGGACGGCTTCCAGTACGACATCAGAGGCCCCTTTAGAGGCATTCTGGACCGCTGGGACACACGACACGGTAGCCATCACCTCAGTCGGATTTCTATCGACAGCAATGGAAGTTAGTTGCGTGTCTTCCTCCAATGAGCCACATCAATAGAGACTCCCATATTTCCTCATCAGTAACTCCACTTTCCGATCAAGAGATATGAGGGAAGACTACAAATGCTGGTTACCCAGACCCGACGTTGCTCGATGCCTCCTCAGTGACCTAAAGAGGCGTAGATCAACGGCGAAGGCATAGAAGACAATGAACAGCATGCTATCGCTAGTCGAAAGCATTAGCGTATTATCAATGGGGCTTCAAATCGGTATCAGGTCTCATGGTACCAGCAGTTGCATACATAGCACTGCATGCCACAGACTCGTCCGTCCGGGCTTTGAGCAGCTCCCGCTGCAACATACAGCATTATAATTCGCTGATCAATGCAGCCGAAGACATATTAGCGCCGGGTATTCAGTGAATCCGACATGACGCTTTCAAAGAGTGTGAAACAAATATCAAAACGTAAAACCGACAAGCTGTTACCTGCAGGGCAGTCAACAGAAACAGTTATGGGTTTAAACAAGGTGCAAAACGGATTAAAAACACAAAATACATTGGAAAAGTAGCCGGAGGCTGAACCCGTAAAAGATGCACGACGTTTGGTATGTACCCGAAAACGGGTACGACGTAATCCGGGAAAAACGATGATCCAAAATTATTTGGATCAAGTGAAATTTGACAAAAGTCAAATTTTTTGCACGACACTTGTAAACACTGTTCCGGAACTGTCCTTTGAAAGTAAAACTCAAAAAGACTACACGCTCAAAAATTTCAATTTACCGCCAAGTAGGAGGTAACCGATATCATTCACCTTGATGCTGACGATCAGTTTAGAGGGTTCAGTTTCCCTCTCCCGCCTTTCCGACAGACTAATCCTAAGAACTGGTTTCATCAGCTAGAATCCATTGTTCGTTGTATGGCGTTAAGTCTGACAGTGTCAGATTTCACTGCGTTGTCGCAGTGTTTCCTCCGCAATTCGTCGATGACCTCGAAGACATACTGGAGCTTCCCGAATATCAGAAGTGTTACGATGAGCTTAAGGCCGTAATCCTAAAGCGCTTCGCCACATCAGACTATGCTCGCGTTGCTCATTTTCTTAACATAGCCGAGCTAGGTGATCGAAAGCCATCTCAGTTTCGGCACCAGCTGCATGGTCTAGCTAAGCCTCTGGCTGTTGGCGACTGTTTCCTTAAAGAGATGTGGCTTCGTCGCCCGCCAAGTGATATGCGTGACCCCTTGTATGCAAACGATGCGCCTGTTTCTCAGCTCGCCGACATTGCCGACCGTATTTGGGAATCCAACGCCCAAATATCTCAGGTTAATCTACTTCCAGTACGGAGGTAACAGAAAAAAGAGCACAAGTGGCGGCACTTACCAGCCGACTAGAGAACCTAACACAGTCCGGACCCAACCGCCGAAATCGTTCCAGTCGTTGCATTCGTCCTAGATCACTTTCGAAATCCACCCCCAAGTCAAGCTATTGTTGGTACCACGAGCGATTTGGTCAACAGGCCACATCGTGGCGCGCGCCTTGTCCCTTCAAGTGCCACAGGCAGGGAAACGGGCCGGCCAGCGCGTGGGGGCGACCGATGTTTCTGGCTGCCCCAGTCGCCTTTTCTTTGTTACCAATCGCAGTACGGTAGTGCGCTATCTCGTATACCTGGGCGCAGAATTCAGCGTTATCCCAAGTGATTATATTGATGTTATAGAATCGGCGAGTGGTTCATTGCGTGCAGCACACTGCACCACTATTCGCGTGTTTGGACAAAGCTCGCGCACGCTTAATTTAAGCCTACGACGTTCTTTCAAATGGATCTTTCTCGTTGCAGATGTTTAGACCCCAATTCTTGGTCTTGACTTTCTGCAGCACTTCGATCTGCTTGTTGACTCGAAGAATGCCATCTGATCGATCGTCAAACAAAGATGGCAATGATAGGTACGTTGACCGTCATTAAATCACTCAGTCCCGTATACGCCAAGCAGTAAAGCTCACCTATCGGTCAGATGCTTAATACCAAGTTCTCGCATGTCTTTCGTGCAATGGCACCGTTTTCATCCGCCACTTATGTTGCAATACATCACATCGTTACCAAATGTCCTCCTGTTTTGCCAACGCCAGGCGAATGACCACTGACAAGTTAAAAATTGCTCGCGCAGAATTCGAGCACATGGTTGAACTAGGCATCGCCCCTCTAAAAGCCTGTGGGCGTCGCCTCTCGACATATCGCCCAAAAACTCAGGACGCTGCGGTCCGTGTGGTGATTTCAGCACGCTCAATATCGTTACGGTTCCCGACCGCTATCCTATTCCTCACATTCAGGACATCACTGCAAGCCTGCGCAGCACCCGGGTGTTCTGGACAATCGATCTGGTTCGCGCGTATCCCCAGATTCCAGTCGCTGAGGAAGGCATACCGAAGACTGCCGTAAGCACGTCGTTTGGGCTCTTCGAATTTTTTCGCATGCCCTTCGGTCTTCGCAACGCAGCCCAGATTTTTCAACGATTCATCGATTCAGTCACTAGAGGTCTAGATTTCGTCTATCCATACATCGACGATATCCTAGTTGCCAGTGCATCTAGAACAACACGCAGAACATCTCAAGCTTCTTCTCGATAGACTGTCCGCTAATGGCACCACTGTCAACCCTGACAAATGCGTATTTCAGCAGCCTTCCGTTGAATTTCTTGGGTACCATATTGTTCAGTATTCCATACGGCCTCTAGACGATAGACTCCGCGCCATCAGAGACTTTCCGGTCCCGACTACGTTAGCTGCTATTCGCCGTGTTAAAAACATGCTCAACTACTATCGACGTTTTCTTCCGCACAGTGCCAATTTGCTAAGTCCACTAACAGACCTACTTCGTGGAGGTAACACCGGCCAGATGGAACTGACTGCTGCTGCCGCCGAAGCGTTCAAGGCCAGCAAAGGAATCTTAGTCAAAGCCGTTATGTTTCATCCTTTCGACCCGAAAGCTCCGCCCAGTGTTGCTGTTGACGCATCGGACACCGCCATTGGCGCCGTCTTACCACATACAAATGGATGCTGAAAACCTCTTTCATTCTACTCTAGACGCCTACAACCTGCCGAAGTCAAGTACAGCACGTTCTGTTGCGAACTGCTAGCCGTTTACTCTACCGTTCGACATTTCCGACGCTCCTTGATGGTAATCCCTTCATTATCTTTACCGATCACAAGCCGTATATCTACGCATTACGAAATCAATCAGCTCGGCACTCACCACGTGAGATTCGTCAGCTGGATTTCAGTACCCAACTTTCGGCTGATATCTGACACATTACTTGTCAACCAAACGTCGTCGCTGATGCCTTCCAAGCGTCGCAGGGCAGGCGACCGATTTACGAGCTACGACCGCCGCGCAATCAAACAGCCAAACATTTTCGGAACTCCGTGCTTCCTCTTTAAAATTATCCCCACACCCTCCGCCGTCATAAGACAAGACAATTTTATGCGACACACCTATAGGACGACCTCGACCCGTCGTTCCAGAAACTTTTCGCCGTATCGTTTTCGACACCCATCACACTATCGCCCACCCAGGCATTAAAGCTACTGCTAAGCTTGTCTCTGAGGGATACGTTTGGCCGGGTTTGCAACGCGATCTTACGCGTTGGGTACCTGCCAGCAAACCAAGATTCAGCGGCACGAGTCCGCTCCCCTTGGTCGCTTTCCGTACGCTTTAGCGCGCTTTGCTCACGTTCATTTCGCCATAGTGGGACCTCTGTCCCCGTCCACAGGAATGGCCAACCTTTTGACCATCGTCGATCGTGCACCCGTTGGCCCAAAGCCGTTACCATTCCTGACGTAGCTGCGGAAACCGTGACAAGCGCGTTGGTCGAGCGCTGGGTCGCTTCGCACGGCTATCCAGCCACGGTGACGACAGACAGCTGTCCGCAACGTGAATATCTGTAGTTTAAGGATCTTCTTAAGCACATTGCATGCCGAAGTATTCGCACGACCGCGTAACATCTGCAGGCGAATGGCATGGTGGAATATTTCCACCGACAGTTGAAAGTCTCACTTAGCGCCGCCAATGCGCTGAGTAGGGCTGAGGTGCTGCCTAGGATCCGCCTTGGGATCCGATCAGTCCTAAAGGCTGATCTACGTACGTCTAGCGCCGAGTTAGTATATGGACAACCACTGCGTTTACCTAGCGATTTATTTTCTGATAGTCTCAGAATTCACCGTTACGGCGCGAATTATGTATGTCAGCTAGCCACGAGCATGCGTCAAAATAAGCTTCCAGACGTTACAGAACAACAACGTAAAGCTTTCGTTCCACAAGATCTACAGCGTTGTCCGTTTGTTTTTATCCGCCTCGATAGTCTCCGCAGGCTACTGGAGAGACGTTACGAAAGTCCCTTCAAGGTTCGTCAGCGGAACAACCGCGTCTTTATAATCGATCTTCACGGTAAACGAGAAGTCGTTACGATTGACCAGCTTAAGTTTGCCCACGTGGAACCTGAGCTCGATGAAGAACCTTGCTAGTCTTCTGAGGAATCAACCCAGCATACGATGGAAGACTCGTCTGCTTCCAACATCCCTCATCTTAACCACCACCCACCAGCCAAGCCTTCTACTTCAGCTCCGCCGCTTCCTATCGAACCAAATGCCACGTCTCCAGCAGTTCTTCCAATTACGTGACCTGATAGGAAGTGTAAGACGACGCCCTCCTCTGTTACGCACAACTCGACTAAGTCGGGCACAAGCATTCATTGACTGGCGCGATTGTGGGTGTAGTTTCCTTTCAGTTGTATTTTATGGCTTTTCCGTTCCCATTTGGCCAACAACGTACGAACCCACAAAAATTGGCAATAGCTTTTGAAAACGCCAAAAAACCGACAAACGTTTTTTGAAAACCCAAGAAAAAAGAAAACATTTTGAAAACACATAAAAGTAGTTGGTTTCGCTTGACTCCTAACTTATCCGTTAAGCATCAAGCTTACTTTTGCCCTCCCCTCCTGCGTCACTGCTCTTGTTTCCGTTTATATTCCCTGTATGTAGCGGAGGAGATACCGAGCCTGAAGCGAACGTTTGACCAACACGAACGGGCGCACATTTGACGCTTACGAACTTCCCCATTTTGTGGTTTGGCACCGATAGTGAGGACACGGTTGGGGGCCGCTAGGGTCTGATCAACTGGTTCTCCCCCAGCAGCTGCATCAGTTTTCCCTACCTGGTCTCGCAGAGGGCTGGCCCGCGACGGAGTGTCCTCAAGTAGATCGAAGGAGCAACCACGGTTTCCCTTCTAGGAGAGGGCTGTGTAGTGACCTGGAGATTCCCCCGTATGACTGCGTAAACTATTCTAAAATATATTCAAATTTTAGCTTTCTTATGTATTAGGGAATTAGACGACTTGCCTGTTGGACCGTTGTTCCCGTTTGTTGGAAACACAAATACGATCTCCGCCTTTGGTGCGTGACTCAACTGCAAACGATGCTCCGTCAATGCACTCGACTCCACCGACATTCTCTCTGGCTATCTCTCTTCTGGTGCTCCATTTTTAACATTAGCTAACTCTCCTCCCGTCCAATAAACATTTTCCATGGCTTACTTTTGTGTGTTCTACCCATTGCTTTTGGTTGGCCGTCTAGTCTCGTACCGGATATATAGCGCAAGACCAGCGTGCTTTACTGTGCTAACATTGATATCCCCCATTGACCACGAAGCCAGATGTCACCCTCGTCTTTCTTAAGATCCAGAAGCAGCTTCAGCGGGTTTGGCTGTTGTAAGTATAGCACTAACTGGAACTGCCGAGGCGGCGCTACTGGACTGGTTCCCGATAAACTGCCGACTACATGCAATGCGGCTTCGGAGTCCGTGTAGAATCAACAGGCACCGCGAAAAGAGAGGCAACTTGTTTGTGGACTCCGGGTACGCTCCAATTGACTGCAGTGGCGGCTCGGTCAAGGACGAACTCTAACTGGATCTACATAAGCTCCTGACTAATGCTATATGTTGGATGTCATTATCCCTGCTGAGCACTTTAATGCACGGGCTGGCCGACTGTTACCATACGAAGGCCACCTTGGTAGTCATCACGCCATCGAGGAGAGCCGCTCTGATAACGAAGAGAGGTTTCTCACATTTTGCGAAGACAACCACCTGTTTCTCTCGAGCACAAACTTCAGGCGTAAGAAGAAGCGTTCCGCAACATGGCGTCGCCCTTCGCTAACATATCCTTAGCCTCAAATTGACCTCATTGCCATTAGCTTCAGATGGCGCGGCAGCGTATTGGACTGCAGGTATTTTTGGTCCACCTTCGTTGACTCAGATCAAGCACTGGTGTGCGCGAAAATCTCTGTGTTTTTGGTTCCTGCTACACGAAGCACCGCGAGAGTGACGTAAAGAGTTTAACTGATTTCTCTGTCTAAGCGAGCTATCAGTCTTTAATGTCATATGCATACAGTTGCAATCCACCGCAATATGTGGAGCAACACTGGATTTGTATCCGCAAAACGCTGACCACTTCCAGACAGTCAAGCTGCGGCTTTACTCGATGCTCTTAAAGGCTTCGATCTGTGCCCGTTCTCTGGAACAGTTGGAACGCCGCAAAAGTATCCCGGCGGAATCGGATTGCAACGAGCGGCGCCGTTCTGGCAACCGGCAGCTTAAGCAAAGCCTACACAACAATTGCGAGATCTGGTAGTCTGAGAGTGCTTTAGAGATGGAGACCGCTGCCCTCTCTGGCAACACTCGCAGGCTTTTCCAACTCATTCGGTCCATTGGTCTCAGGAAGCCTGGGGTCCTTGAGGTAATTTGCGAGGTAGATGAGTCTCCGATCACCAACCAATAGAAGCGTTTGGACCGCTGGGCCGAGCACTTCCACTCGTATTCCAACTGGCCTTTACCATCCATCAGTACATGCAGTACACCTTGCCGTCCACCCTGGCTCGTTCCACTGAATCCACCTAGGGAAGCGAAAGTCTGCCCCGGGATTCAACGCTTGAATCGGTTCAAGGCTGCCGGCTCAGACGGACTTTCTCCGGATATGTTCAAGTACGGAGGTGTGGCGAGCATTAACCAACTGACCTCGCTGTTTGCAAAAATCTGGCAGGAGGCGAAAGTACATTCCTCTTGGGGCGAATCAATTATTGTCCCCATTTTCAAAAAAGGCGCTCGCACCTCATGTGTTAACCATCACGGGATCAGTCTTATTTCGCTTTCCCCCAAGCTATTAGCTTCAATTCTGCTTCGCAGACTGTCCCAAGTACGTGAATCATACTACCGTGATGAACAAGCTGATTACCGTCCTGGCCGCGGATGCGTGCATCAAATCGTCACGCGTCGCCGGCTCCTCGAACATAGTCATATTTAACACAGCCCACTATCGTTGCATTCCTAGACATACGTGCCGCTTTTGACTCCGTTATTCGATCTGCTTTGTGGCGTTGGTTGCTAAATAACGGGGTGTCAGATAAATATACCGCCATCTTATGAGCTGTTTGCCTTCATACACCCGGCAGATTGACGGTATATGGCAAGCTTTCATCGCGATTCGCCGTCAGTATCGCGTGTGACAAGGCTGCCCTATGTCCCCTTTCCTCTTCAAATTCTCAATCGAAGGCGTTCTGTCCAAGGCTCTAGAAGGTTTCCAACATTTTGGCACAGAGCTTCTACATATATTATAAGTTACAGATGGCGTGTTTCCAACCCGGATTGTCGCTGGTATTGGAATACCTGCGTCGACTCTGAGCGTGCCTTGGTATGCTGCCGTTTCTCTATTAAGTTACCGGGAGGCGCACCAACCGTCCGCTCTAACTATCCACTGAGAAACTGTCTCAGTCCTCAGTCAGACAAGCCTATCAAAGCTCATTGCGTACCGAAGTTCCGCTGTCTTGTTCTAATGACACTAAGCTTCAGTGGAATAGGATCTCTGCCGTCATGCACGACGCAGGAGCACCTGCTTGTGACACCAACATTCGTCACCGCACCACTCACTGGATATCCGAGAGGTCGGTGAACCTGCTCGCACCTAGAAGACACCTCCCGGATGGCTCTGAATACAATGTGACCAGACGGGCTATTAGGTGCGAACTAAAGCGGAACATACGTGCTGACAAAGAAGCCTAGTGGACCAGTCGGGCTCAAGAAATGGAAGAGAGAGGAGCAGTGGGTAATCACCGCAAGATCTTCCAGATAATACGCAACATTGTTACAAGAAAACCAGGCGTCAGTGAGACAATAAGATACAGCGAGGATGCACTGATAAACAATAAGGAGCGTCGTATGTCTCGTTGGGCGGAACACTTTGAAGATCAGTTCAGCTGGCCCCCTGCTTCCGGGCACCTTCCTACTCAGGTCATGTAGGACGAGCCATGGACGGTTAGTTTAGAGTCTCCGCCGGAGGCCGAGGACTAAAACGCGATCGCAACCCTTAACTGTTTTCGTGCCGCTGGTCCAGATTCCCTTACACCTGCACTATTTAAGGATGGAAGTTAGGTCCTCTGCAAACACTGACCTCCCAATTTGAATGTAGCTGGATGGCTAATTGGAGCGAATCGATTATAGTGGCAGTATACAGAAAGGACAGTCGCACACAGTTCTAACCACAGGAGCATTAACCTAACGCCAATTGTGACAAAATTGTGGGCCTCGATTATCGTTTGTCGCCTCACTGCGGAACGGGAAGCTGGGATTAGAGAAGAGCAGGCCGGTTTCCGCCTAGGACGTGTCTGTGTAGACCACATATTTACTTTGTGGCAGATGCTAGACCAGCACCACGCATATGCCGACAATAGTTGTGTTCCTCGATAACAAAAGTGCGTCCGATTCAGTCGATCGATCGATGCTGTTCGATGTACTTGCGCGGAAAGGTGTTCCCACGAAATGTGTGAACCTCCTACGTGCTGTATGTTCGAACGCTACAGGCCACGTCAGGGTCTACGGTGTCCTATCGGAGAGCTTTCCGACCACAAGTGGCGATCATCAGGGTTGTCTGATTTCCTCGTTTAGGTCCATTTAGTCGTGGATTATATCATGGAGTGTTTCCTTGCGCGATCCAACGATATAGACGTTGAAGTGCTGTCTAGTGAAAGATCAGCTGATATTGAGTATGCGGACGATTTCGTCTTGATTTTCGACGATGTTGCGGCAGCATAACCAACCCTGAATAGCCTGCCTGAAGTGGTCCCATTATTTGGTCTGCAATTCGCACCTTCAAAGAGCAAAGTGTTGCTTTAGAACTACCAGCCACTTTATGACTTCATGACGCTTGCTAACGAGGAACTCGAGGTGGCTGATCAATTCACTTATCCTGGCAGCTGCATCAGCAACGAGGGACGCATAGAAATTTACGTTAGCACACGCATTGCCAAGGTCAGAGCTGCTTCCTTGAACCTGCGGCATCTTTGGCGACAGAAGGAAGCTTCGCTTCGTCTGAAAGGCCATGTATAGAATGCCACATTGAGGGCCGTCCTGCTCTATGGGAGCGATATTAGGCCCGTTCGGCATGAAGATCTGAGGCGCCTTTAAGTCTTTGATCATCGCTGTCTGCGAAGCATTACTGGTGTCGGATGGCACCAGCGTGTCGGCAACGATGATGTGCGCAAGCCAGTACTAGTTGGTGATAATCATGCTAGCTCCCTAGAACAACAGATAGCACTGAGTTACTTGCGTTGGCTCGGGCACGTGCTACGTATGCCTGGTCACCGCTTACCTAGGAGGGCCTTGTTCAGTCTACCAGGTGTAGGATGGCGCAAGGCTCGAGGTGGACAGAAGTTGACTTGGCAGCGGGAAATGAAGTCACTGACGACCAAACTGGGTGCCGTTGGTCCGTCTCGTCTTCCGGGATGGAGTCCACGTAACTCGCCTTGTGCTTGGCTCGGGGCTTTGCAGGACATGGCTAACAACGGACACCAGTGGCGCGACTGCTGCCGTCTCCCAGTCGGATTGCCTGTTTAAAGTGTGTTTGGTGCTGAGTTATCTGCAGGGTAATGGCTGATTATGACGCGTGGCAGTGAAAGCCACAAGGAAGCTGTCTCACCGATGCCGCCGTATCTTTGCACGATAGCCAGCTGTTTGTAACGGTATGTTGTCTACACAAGGTGCAAGCGCCTTGACCCTGAAGGTTTGGTTAGGGCATTAAGGTTTTCAGGTAAGTCCCTCTTCTTTCCTTCTTATTATTCTTTATTCCATAGTTCATCATGGTTGTATGGCAGCGAAGCATCAGTTCAAATGGCTAATGTACTGCCTTTGATGACGATGATGATGCTGAGAATGATGCTGACGTTGACGATGATAATGCTGATGATATGATCGCAGTGGTCTGCGCAATCCATGCACGGTAACTTGATTTTTTGTGGTGTCATATTAATCGAGCTTTTTGGATTAAGTAGTGAAAAGCGGTAACTGAACAAAGGCTAGAAGCGAAATTTGGCTTTTGTCCGATTTCCTCTTATTCAAGAAATCTTGGATCCATTAACGTTGTACTGGACACAGAATCTTCTTGACGATTACATAAATAAATAAATAAATAAATAGTTTATTCTCGAATTTGTCGAGAAACACCAAGTAAGGCATGATCAATATTTACATGCAATATTGCTTCGCAACAAGCATGTTGCTATGAGTGTAGTCGGCAGTTAGCCGAAGGTTGTACAGGCTGCGGAAATTGTGTAAGTAGTCATGAGGGATAGAGTCATCAATGACTGACGAAACGTTGAATTCCAGGGTGTGTAGTGTAAACAGTCAGGGCACTACATGTGTAATGAAAACGATACATATAGGCATGGTGTAAATTAGTATTGAAAGTGTCAGGGCAATATTGAATAATGATTCTGGTCGACTTGCCAGTAGGTAGTTCTGGGCAGCGACTTTATTCAGTGGCGAGTCAGATCAGCCACGTTGCAGTGTTGTTATGCGGACATTTGTGGCTTTTTATAGGGAGAACCCTTGCCAGGCGAAAATCCACCACGTCCTGGAAATCTGACAGAAATTTGTTGGTGCACTAATATATAACTGGCAGACCAGGTTTCCGACTGATTTCACCTTCAGGTATCCGCAGTCAAATGAACTTCAATTTTCTCTGTTATTTGGGCAGGTATCTTGAGCAAGGCCGCCATAATGGCTGAGGAGAATCGAGGATGGGGGCTTCAAGAAGAATCCTCTTTGTGGGTATCCATGTGGGCGAAACGTCAATTACTTGCGTCTGGATTTTTCAGGAGTGTGAAGTTATCGAGTCCAGTTACCATAATTGGACAACGGTCATGGTAATGAGTGTAGTTGTGTCCGTTTGTTGTACTGCCATGTGCTCCATAGGTCCTTATTGGTTGTTCTGTCCAGGACAAAAGCGGTTTCTCGATCCAATCCCAGATCCCCAAGAAGTTCCGAACCTCGGAGAAAAGGGAATGTGAGAGACAACCAAGGCTGCAACGTACAGGCGTGGAAACAAACATCCTTAAACTCCCATGTTATAACATTTAGAGTGAAGACAAATGATGTACAATGTGCAGCAATTATTGTGCTGAAAGTGTCTTTTGAATGATATTTCGAAAGCAGTGGCCCAATAAGTCGTTTGCTACTATCTACAAGGAATACGGATAATTTGATGGCGGTTCCCTTGTTTAATCCTTTTTTACACACTGCTTTGCCCTTTTATTGCGGTCGTTTTACGGTTGTATGTATTTAAATTCTTCTGTTTTGCAATTAAACACGGTTGTCTCGCTAATAACTGATGCGGATGAACCCCTGTGTCCTCGTTTGATGAGTCGAATGCAGCTTGCGGAAATTCTGCCTGTTCAAGATCAGTTACGGATACATATGGTGGTATGCCTTATGATGTTTGCTCCCTCTGGTATAACAAAACTTGTACCGTCCTTCGAGCGAATCAGTACAACATGCTGTCATCCAGTGATAACTGTTTAGATGCGATGATTGGTACGCTCAGAAAGCGACGCTCCCAGCTTTCACCTGTGCTGAATACAAAGCGCTGGCATCAAGGTTCACAGTTGTTGAGAAGGCGTTAGCCGAACTTTCCTCTTACCTCATGCAAATCTAAGTTGGAGTTGATTATGGAATCCCGGAATATTGAGAATGTAGACGCTGTAATGGATGGTCCTTCTGATGAAAGTTCATCCGTTGACGAGGCTTTCATCCTACCGGACGCTCCAGTTCACGTGGATAAAGCTGACACAGATGCCTCGGACGGCATTGTTGACCGGACCCAAATGGAAGGCTAGTCACGGGCTCCTAGGCCATTAATGAATAAGCGTAAGAGGGCAAGGAAAGCGCGCCAATCCTGCATCTCCAAACCGGAGGGTGATACAACGCTCAAGAGGCAAGCGCCTGAGCTGGAACCACCAACTGGTACTACAGTTTCCTCGGTGATACATGAGGTGCCGTTGCAATCGGTCCTACTGAATTCTGTTAGTCAACCATGTGGAGTGGATGAGAGGATATGTGGAGAAAATACATCTCGTCGGGGCGATTTTTACACAGATGGCAGTGGGATTTTTAGGAATGTCACTAAATCCACTGCCGCTCTTCCCACCGTGCGCATGCTTGATGTCCTTGGTTGGCTTAAAGTTTGCGTGACCAGGCTTTAGCCACCAGGTTTTCCTGGCGTTATTGTCGGGTAGCTCATTAGGTTGGGGAATGTTTCGGTTGGTCAACCAAATCCCCGACCTCGTTCGCTTTGGGTAGTCCTCTCCACACCAGAAGGGCGCAGGGCCTTACTGCGATTTGCCTCCAAGCTCAAGGGTGGCAAAGTTAGTGCGCGACCAGAAGCGTTAGCGGATAGGCTAAAGTTAAAAAAGCCATTAGCGACCTAAAAGCCCGGCGTGCAGTTGGTGAGCAAGGTCTTCAATTAGTGGGTATTCAGGTGGTCAGTCGGCGGTCCTTTTCCGCCCTGCCAGAACCTATTCTACGTGCGCACGACCCGTGGCTGGTCGTGCCGAAGTCTTTCAGGCAGTACTTAGTAACGTGTGTAGCCTGAGAAACAGGATGTGCGAGGTGGGTCTGCTCGTGGATAAATCTCGTCCAGATATACTTGCTTTCACTGAAACGCGACTGTCTGAGGAAATCACAGATGGCGAAGTATATCTGCCTGGTTACGCACTGTACCGCGCTGAACGCTCCATTGGCCGTCAAAGGGGTGGTTTAGCAATTTATGTGAGTTAGCACATCAACGTGTTGAGTACCAGTGATTTTCAGTCTCTCGACAAATCTGTTGAGGCTTCCGCAGTCTTGATTTGAGCTTTACCGCTTCAGGTTACGGTCGTGTTAGTGTACAGAAGCCATAGGAGCAACTCCAATAGAATCATTGAGTTTATACGCGCTCACGACGAACCAGTGTCTGGTGCTGGGAGACTCCAAACATCCAGAGGTACGTTGGAACGATGTAGCTTGCAGTTCGGCGCTAAGAGCGTTCGGTACAAAACCGCTGGACCTACTGCTGCAGGTACCACTACCACAGTTCATGGACCTCCCCACTAGGTACATGAGAAATCAGCAGCCGTCCATTTTAGATATTGTGTTTGTTAAGTTATTTGACTTCGTAAATTACATTGCTTACGACTCGCCTCTTGGCGCCAGCGATCGCGTTTGATTGTCTTTCCAGTGTACCTTTATCAGGCCTTGTCAAGCCTTGGTATCAGAACACTTGGGCCGCGGACTTCCAAGCGGTGCGGGATAAAGCTAGGTCAAAGCCTTGTGTGATATCTGAGACCGACACTGTTCATATAGCTAGGGAAAAACTTAAGGCTCACCTCGTGGACATTCCTGCACGTCACGTCCCTCCGGTAAAAAGAAGGGAATGGAAAACGCAGCCTTCGTGGATAGATTCCACAGGGAAGAGCCTGCTAAAGAAGCTGTTTGGATGCTGACAAGCGTATCGAGCCGCTGCGTCGAACAGCACTTTTGACAAGTAGCTGTTGGTTCGAACTGAGTGCAAGCTACGTTTTAGGTTGGCCCGACTTCAGTAGGAAAAGGGCTTAGGTGCTACTGCCTCGAAAATTCCACAGAAAGTCTTTGCTAACGTTAAACGCCACTGTGGTGCAAACGCACCCATGCCACCATTGTTTCGAGATGAGACTCAAGCCTGTATCGAATATGACAAGGCATGCGTGCTTAGTGAGCAGTACTCAAGCGTCTTTGTCCGCGAAGTTTATACGCTATGCAAGGAACCAGATTCGAGAGTCTCTGAGGACTTGTCTGGATGGAATTCACGCAACTGAGGTTCAAGTTCTCCGGTTGCTAGGAGAGGCAAAACCAACTAAGTCTTCCAGGCCAGGTTCTGTTCACCCAAGATTGTTACACGAATTGGCAGTGAAACGCAGTGGACCGCTGAATAGTGTGTTTCGGAAGTCACTCAAAAGCTGTGCCTTACCTACCGAATGGAAGGCTGTTGTCTGCCCGAGTTTCAAGTGCCGTGACAAAGATTAACCGGCTGATTGCAGGCCTGTCTGCTTGACTATCGTGGTCCTTTTCAGTTGAAAAATTAGTACGCTATAAAGTGTAGAACCATTTAAATGTGTTTAGCCTGCTTAGCGTCAAGCAACATAATTATCGTAAAGGATTTTCATGTCTTACGAACTTGCTGGTAGCTAGTGAGAGCTGGGCTGAAGCCGTAGACAGTGAACATGCGGCAGATGTATTGTTCATTTACTTCGCCAAGGCCTTTGTCACTGTCCCCCATTCGCGACCCTTACTGTAGCTGAGGTCGTATGGAATATTTGGTCGCGCTCTCCAGTGGGTGTCAGCTTTGCTAAATGGACAGGAACAGTTGATCCGTTTGGGAAAGCAGTCTTTTGTTTCACAAAGCTGTCCCTAGCGGCGTACCGCAAAGTATAGCTCGATGATCGTGCGCCATGTATTCGGAACGAGACTAGACGGCCAACCGAGAGCACTGGGTAAAACACATAAAACTAAGCCATTGAAAAAGTTTATTGGACGGAAGGAGAGTTACTAATGCTAAAAATAGGGCACGAGAAGAGAGATAGCCAGAGAAAATGTCGTTGGAGTCGAGTGCATTGACGGAGCATCGTTTGCAGTTGAGTCACGCACCAAAGGCGGAGATCGTATTTGTGTTTCCAACAAACGGGAACAACGGTCCAACAGGCAAGTCGTCTAATTCCCTAATACATAAGAAAGCTAAAATTTGAATATATTTTAGAATAGTTTACGCAGTCATACGGGGGAATCTCCAGGTCACTACACAGCCCTCTCCTAGAAGGGAAACCGTGGTTGTTCCTTCGATCTACTTGAGGACAATCCGTCGCGGGCCAGCCCTCTGCGAGATCAGGTAGTGAAAACTGATGCAGCTGCTGGGGGAGAACCAGTTGATCAGACCCTAGCGGCCCCCAACCGTGTCCTCACTATCGGTGCCAAAACACAAAATGGGGAAGTTCGTAAGCGTCAACTGTGCGCCCGTTCGTGATGGTCAAATGTTCGCTTCAGGCTCGGTATCTCCTCCGGTACATACATGGAATATAAACGGAAACAAGAGCAGTGACGCAGGAGGGGAGGGCAAAAGTAAGCTTGATGCTTAACGGATAAGGTAGGAGTCAAGCGAAACCAACTACTTTTATGTGTTTTCAAAATGTTTTCTTTTTTCTTGGGTTTTCAAAAAACGTTTGTCGGTTTTTTGGCGTTTTCAAAAGCTATTGCCAATTTTTGTGGGTTCGTACGTTGTTGGCCAAATGGGAACGGAAAAGCCATAAAATACAACTGAAAGGAAACTACACCCACAATCGCGCCAGTCAATGAATGCTTGTGCCCGACTTAGTCGAGTTGTGCGTAACAGGTCACGTAATTAGAAGAACTGCTGGAGACGTGGCGTTTGGTTCGATGGGAAGCGGCGGAGCTGAAGTAGAAGGCTTGGCTGGTGGGTGATGCTTGAGATGAGGGGTGTTGGAAGCAGGCGAGTCTTCCATCGTAGGCTGGGTTGATTCCTCAGAAGACTAGCAAGGTTCTTCATCGAGCTCAGGTTCCACGTGGGCAAACTTAAGATGGTCAATCGTAACGACTTCTCGTTTACCGTGACGATCGATTATAAAGACGCGGTCCTTACATTGAAGTACCTTGATGGGTCCAGTGGCCTGCGGAGACTATCGAGGCGGATAAAAGCAAACGGACAACGCTGTAGATCTTGTGGAACGAAAGCTTTACGTTGTTGTTCTGTAACGTCTGGAAGCTTATTTTGACGCATGCTCGTGGCTAGCTGACATACATAATTCGCGCCGTAACGGTGAATTCTGAGACTATCAGAAAATAAATCGCCAGGTAAACGCAGTGGTTGTCCATATACTAACTCGGCGCTAGACGTACGTAGATCAGCCTTTAGGACTGATCGGATCGCAAGGCGGATCCTAGGCAGCACCTCAGCCCTACTCAGCGCATTGGCTGCGCTAAATGAGCCTATTAATTGTCGGTGGAATCATTCCACCATGTCCGGGTCACCAATTTTAGCGCGATGATGGTGCACTCTGTATTAGGCACGTGAGTAGATGGCCGACCGAAAGCAATGTGTGTAAAAAACAAACGTAAGCTAGGCCAAATGTTCTTTGGACATGAGGAGAGTTAAGTTATACGAAAAATAGGGCACCGTATGCGTCCTTGCCTGGGAGAATATAGTTGGCGTCGAGAGCGTAGAAGGAACGTCATTTGCAGTCGAGTCGCGCACCAAAGGCGGCGATCGTGTTTGTGTTTCCAACAAACGGGAACATTGTTCCAACAGGCAAACTGCCTAATTCCGTAATACATAACAAAGCTTTAATTTGCATATATTTAGAATAGTTTGCACAGTCATACGGGGGAAGCTCCAAGTCCCTATAAATGCTCTGTCATAGGTCCGTTGCTGTCCTTAAGCTAAGCAAGATGTTTCCCTTATATCTAGAGCCTGCTATACTTGCCCACCATTTATCGTTAGCTCTTTTCTCACCTTTACAATTTGTCATTATGCAAACGCGCCGACTAATCAAGTCTTACCCGATCGGCATCCTGCTCTCCGGAT
This sequence comes from Dicrocoelium dendriticum, assembly GCA_944474145.2. NCBI lineage: Eukaryota > Metazoa > Platyhelminthes > Trematoda > Plagiorchiida > Dicrocoeliidae > Dicrocoelium > Dicrocoelium dendriticum. Next base: position 95,925,421 of record OX104068.1, on the reverse strand, counting down.
TCATTCAGATTTCTGAGATGTCACCTCTCTTGGTTCGGCTGACTTCACTATCCCTTTACACACCTGGAGAGCCTCGCGGGGTATTCCCACCTTACGTCAATAAACCATTCTCATCCTGACACTAACTTATTTTTTCTCGCGCTCTGTTTCCATTCTTCTTCAACTAGAGTGCCTGGTCTCACTGCCCTGTGGTGATCTAGTCCCACTGATAAGTTTCTTTCTCTCTGACTGCTCCTATGCTTTCCAGACTTAAGCAATGTACGCCATGCAGACTCAACGCTCTTGTTCCCCTACCCTGAGGCTGCTAGACTCCCTCACCCTCTATCGTTGCGGCCCTTTCTCCTGCCTTTATTGTACGTGATATTCCTATGCTTTGATAAACGTAGTCTCGCTAGATCGGCCACTTGTTATCTGATTTCACTCAGAGTTTGTCGACGTTACAAATCTTGGTTCGGCTGACCCAGCGTTTTGTTTACATCACCTGGAAATCCTCGTGCTCTCCTCCACTCTCTATCAATAAACTTTTCTCATCCCGTTCCTAACCTTTTCTTATCATGATCTATATTCTCACCCTTTCTTCCATCGGAGGACCAGTTCTCACTGTCCTGCTGTGGGTCTAGTCTTACTTTTCCAGTCCACAGTTGTTCCCACCCAATTGTATGACTCAATCTCAGTGCGCCGACTAAGCTATTCTTATCTGAACGTTCTTCTGCCTTCCGAGTATTCACAGATGTCATCGCCATTTCCGACCAGGGTCTGGCAGCAAGTTCCCTCTCTTCCACTTCCGTCTAGATCCCTGTTGCTTTAAGTTTCCTCTTATCCATGGACTTCCTTCTTATTGCGCTCCAGTTTTATTCCCACCGCTTACACTCATAGTTCCTAACTAAGTTGTCCTCGTGCGTATGGTCTCCTCCGCTTCGACCTCGTTCCTGATTACTGGCTACACTCGGACGATTGCAAAGTGTTTCTTGACTAGTACTTCCATTAGCATGCCCATCTTACCACTCTTCATATGCCTCTGCTCTATACCTTATGTTCGCATTCGCCTGTTAGTGAGACCGTATGTAGAGTAACGACTCCCAATGCACGGCAGTTTTGTCCCTCTGTGACCCATTTCTCTAGATTCTGACGGCTTTTGGATTATGGAAGCATGAGCGCATTAGCGTACTTACCATCCCGATATACTCTTCGCACTGCCGTCCGCATTCATCCGCTCCTAGCTGATCCTTTGAATTTCCTTTTTCTTCTTAGACCGTTGTTTTACCTATTTTGCCTCCTCATTCGGTCTCAACCTAGTTGTTCTTAGTTTCACTTGAGATGCCTCTCGCATTCGGACTGCTGTCCTCATCATCCGTTTACCTGTTTCTCTCCAACCATCGCATCATTCGCTTATCTTTTGTCAACACGCTTTGTTATATCGGTCCCTTGATCCTGCGAGTGCAGAATATTCTTCCTACCTTGTAGTTGTTGTCTGAGTCATACCAGCGAGGTAATGTAAAGAAAGCGCTGGTAAAGCATGTATACTAAACAAATTTACATAATTTTTAACGTATCATAAGCACAGTAGTGCGCCACCAGTCTGTTTTAGTGCTATTTGGTTCATTGCTGTCGCTCTGTTCGGCTGCCTCTTGTCCATTGCCCGCTTTCTTCCGAGATTTTTACAGGTACATCCGCCAAAACAAGAAGGTTTATCCACTGGGACTTGTCGACCCATCCTCAACAGCCAGCCGTTTTGAAAGCTTGATCCTTTCTCCGGGAGATGAAGAACCCACATAGCGTTCCAGATGGAACTCTTTCCGCCATTCTGGAAACGCTACCTTCACGGGGTCTAAACTAATGGGTTTAGCTCGCCTCGTACTCAGAGAGAACAATTTACTCACCTAGAATAATATATTTACATGGATCCCCTGTTCTACAACGAAAGACAAACAATTCTGGGGTGCTTACCTTCACTGTATCAAACGCTCCGATTCGCCAGTCACCTGGAGCTTTTCTGATGTCATTTCACGGACAGCGTTCCACTCTTATAGATGGCTTTTCCGATGGCCATTCATGGAGTTTTTACATGGCCATAAAGACACTTACACTCACTTACATTTGAAGAAATTCCGAATCCACTGCGGAGAATGACATTTTCGCCTGTTATGGACATGTTCAGCCACAAGAAACAACTGCACCCACCGTCCCCATGACAAATCCAGCGTGGATAGCTGGACACTGTTTGCGAGCCGGACAAGCATATAATAGACAAAGCCGGCCTCTATTAACAATGTGTTTACTCACCTGCATAATTATCATTCGACTCTGCGACTCTTTTGCGTCATTGACCGGCTTCAACGACTACTGCCGGATCATTACTGAGCCATTCGACCAACCAACGTAGAATTTGGGCTGGCAACCGACTGCGAATAATAGAGTGCAAAATCGGTCTATACGATGCATCGCCGACTTGCACTACTGTTCAAGGGAAGCTACGGCAGGGTTCCAGGACGTGGTGTGTTTTCGCCTGGCAAGCGTTCTCCCTATAAACAGCCACGAACGTCTGCTTAACAACCCTGCAACGTGGCGGATGTGACTCGCCACAAAATAAAGTCACAGCTAAACATTTCACACTGACGCAGTTCTCAGTCTTCCACATCCAACCTGTGCAACTGGTTTTACTACGAATAATGCTTTGATGGAGCACAGATACTCCCGACTTCGTAGTGCTCATTGATTGCACCAAACCCTGTTTGGGCTTCTGTACTCATGGAGCACTACATGGCGAAATTACCCCCAACTTGTATCCTGACGTAACAGTTATGACTGATTTTGCGCGCCATAGAGCCATCATGATTTTGGTCTGACTATTACCTGACAATAAGCACACTCATATGGATTACATCTTTTCGTTTACACCTTTCATTAAAACGAATTGTTTTATAATTCCAAACAAGCTATGTTTGTGTGCAAATTTATCACGCATTTACAGGTGTGTCTCGTTTTACCGAGAATATACTATTTATTTAATTAATTATTTATTTATGAATGAATTGCCTGGGAAGCTTGAGGCACCATCGCTGTTATTTGCTGATGACCTGAAGCTCTGGAATATAGTTGATATCCCTGGGGGTCCCGCGGCTCTTCAAAGGGCTCTGGATGGACCCTGGGAATGGTCTGTCTCGTGGTTGCCACCCATATACCGGGCAAAGTGTTCAGTGCTGGGTATCGGAGCGTTTTATTCCTCCACAGGTTATGTGCTCGATGGGAATGAATTTCACCACGGGACTCATCGTGTTGATCTAGGTGTCGTCCATTGTTTGCAGTAGGTGCACAGTGTTTGTTGGCGGCGATTAAAACATTAATTTATCAAGGTCATTGGCGTTCTGCTTTTTCCTTCGGTTGGGCTAGAAGTTTGTTTAACGGGGCACGCAGACGGTGCATCTCAGGCAAGAATACTCTGTAGTGGCTGATGAGCCAAAAAAAGGAACGCAAGGACCGTAGGTCTGTTGGTGGAGGCATTTTTCTAATGGCTTCTATGTTTGCCGGATCTGGTCGATGTCCATCCTTTTTAAGGATAAAGCCGAGGTATTTGATGAGCGGCGTACAACATGTGCATTTATCTTAACGGATCCGGAAACCGTAAGACTGTATACAACCAAGCACATCATCCAGGCGATTGAATAGTTCTTCTGGTGTTCGAATGTCATCCAGACATGCAGCGGCTCCAGAAACGTCCGCTAGCATGGTATCCATCAACCGTTGGAAAATGGCTGGCGCGGTTTTCACACCCAATGGCAAACGTTTGTTTAAGAATAGCCCGCGATGAGTGTTGATAGTCAACAACTCCCTCGAGACTTCATCAACATCCACCTGAAGATAAGCCCCGGATATATCAAGCTAAGCAAAGTACTTACCACAATTCTGCCTTGCAAAAATATCCTCCGGTACAGGTAATAGGTACTGGTGGTCGTACAGCGCAGCGTTGAGGCTAGTTGAGAAGTCAGTGCAGACGCGTACCTTGTCAGTTGCTTTCTTCACTGCAACAATAGTGGCGGCCAATGATGAGCAGTTAACGGCTCTGATGACTCCGGCACGTTCCAGTCGATCGATTTCTGATCAGCGGTTGACATGGCTGCAAATGGTACCGGTCTTTTAGCCCTGAGCACTGGTTTAGCACCTGGTCGCAAGTTCAGTGTTGCCTTGAATTTCGTACAATGGCCCAAGCTATCCTGAAAGGCAGAAGCCAATTTTCGCTTCGGGGTACGTGTCATGTCTGACGGAATAAGTTGATGAGTCTGGACTTGATCGAACTCAGTTTCAGATCTGATTCATGGGAATATCGAGGAGATTCAACTTTGCTATCCAGTCGAGGTCAAGAATATTCAAATGCGACTGGTCAGAAATGCATCATGTACCCGACTTTTCCACACCTTAGAAAGCAATCTTGCAATTGAGTTCGCCCACTAAGTTTAACACACCGTCGAATGCATTATGTGAAACTTTCGGAGACTCGACCATCTTCGGCCTCTTTATGTAATTCCATGTGCTCCTGGGAATAATTGTAATGTCCGAGGCCGTGGTATATTGCAGTTTCGTTGTGATAACGTTGAGCAGCACGCTGATAAACCATTGTCTCGGTTTACATTTGCTTTGGAATGCAGCTATTATGGACAGAGATTCGGTGCCATCCTTTCTGGAATTCCCCTTTCGATATGACTTCACTATCTTCGACCGGACCTGACAACAGCATTCCTCATTATGCCCACGCTTATGGCACGTTTGACGAATTTGAAGTTTGAAGGGCGAAAAGCGCGCGAAACGCCATTCGCCGCGTGACCAGCATGCTGTGGGCGATTGTCTGTAGGCCGCTTGAAGGGTTTGCTTCGGTTGACGGTGCTGGCCTTTTTCACAGATTGCACGGTATCTGATGGTGCGCGACCATTTAGTTCGACCATGGCAGTGTCCTATTTTAGAGCGAGCAACCGTTTGCATTCGCCTACGGTGGCCTTCAGTGTCAGGGTAGGATCCCGCTCCAGCTCAGCTAAAAGCCGCGTGCGGATCTTAGCACCACTGGGCGATTGTAAAGCGCTGAGGAAAACGCGACACTTAAACTGCTCGTCCGTTAAAGAGCGGTTTGAAACGTTCACACTCAAGGTTAGTCATGTCCGCTAAGGCCCCAAAATCGTCAGATTCCTGTTTGACAAATTTTAGGCATTGATAGCAAATACTAAACAAGGATACCGACTAACCAAACATTTCCTTTAGCTGCGACACTACTTCGTCAAAAGTCAGATCCTTCGGCTGTTTTGGCAAAATGTGGCCCATAAACCTTGAATATTCACTTATTTCGAGGGTGCTGTGTGGCAGACTCACCTTCCAGGAGTCGTCCTGACGAATAAAGTCCGCCTGAAACATGTCATCCTAGTGTTTGAACCAAGCTTGGAAGATGCATCCAGAAACTGCGTCATATTTGAATTCAGTGACCGCGTCCGTGAGCAGAGCAAGTAAACTCGCCTGCATGTCCCGCGCCGCTGCTCCTTTTGTCTGCAACCTCAAGCATGTTTCCAGATTTTTGATCGTTTTCACCATTTGAGCTTGCTGTTGGAAAAGAAGCCTTTGAAATTGTTCAGCAGAAAACTTCATCACATTTCCAATTTTCTCCGTCGAAATTTGTTATAATATTCTCACTAGACGCAATTCCAAATATACCAATTTACTGCTCCACAAAACTTCTAGCCCAACCAAAGGAAAGAGCAGAACGCCAATGACATTGACAAAATAACGTATTAATCGCAGTCAACGAACGTTGTACGATTAATGCGGACTTTGGCGGTATTTATAGGTCTCTTACTGACCTTCGACTTCTAGAATTGGAAGGTCATCTACCAACGTTAGTGGTTCCCCATATTTTGTCCGAGGTGTTAGGGGTATTTTAACCACGTGCAGAAGTAGAATATTCCGGTACGTACGAAATCGATGCGATAATCGTTAATAATTGATTAATCGCTAACAATAGTGTATTTCCAAGGCAATTCTTACTTCTTCCCGGATATACACTACACTCTGCGGACAACTGGAAGAAGGCGGCTAGTAAAGGGTTCCGGATGTTGTGAATTATCCGTCGTTCTTTCAGGACCCTAACCGCTAATGTGTTTGTGAAGCACTTATCAATGTGTGCTTGACCCCACCTAGAATATTGCGTTCAGACCTGACCACCATGCCTTGTCCGGGACAAAATGGCACTAGAAAGATTAGTGCGTATGGGTGCTAGGTTGGTCGACAGATTACGAGGAGAAACGTGTCCCGAACGCCTACTTAGTTTGGGGATACATTCAACGCACTACCGAAGGATTAGAGGGGACCTAACCCAACCGCCGTATTTTGGCTTGGAAGGTTGGCCCTAAGTTGTCTTGGTTAGTTAGTCCTGCTAGATTAGCTGGTCTCCGCGGGCATTGTATGAAGCTGGACAAACCGCGGTCCGATCGAGTTAGAGCGGAGACACGGTTATCTCTTCGAAAAATCAAGCGCTGGAACCTGCTTCCAGAAAGTGTTGCCAAGGAAGCTACGGTTAAGGGGTTTGAGCGTCAACTAGACGCACTTGGTGGCAACACGAAAACTTTCCTTGTTCCTGACTTATCCCCATCTTCATATTTTGATTGTATTTTCTTTACTTTCCCTCAACATTAAAATTCTTCTCTTCTTCTCGCTGATTCCCCTTACTCTTTACCTTCTATTTTTCTTCCTCTCTTACTTCACGTAACTGGAATGGCAGGGACGGCTAATGTAAGGAAGATGGGCATTAAAATGTTGGACCGGGGTGTTTTTGTTTGAGATCCACCGAGAAGTGGGAGCACCCCTATCAACTCCTGGATCGACGACCCGCTCAATAAGGAAGACTTACGGGATTAACCCTATCGTTTCAGTCCCACCTGAATGTCAAGTTCAAGCGGGACTGAAACGAAAGTATTATCCCGTGAGTGTTTCTTTTTCAGCCGATCGTCGAAACAAGGGTTGGCGGAATTTGAAATACTGATGGACCTAAAACAAAGACCGCGTCGCACCCTGACCAGCCAATTATTGCTCACATAGCCCGTCCTAACAGTCCCTGCTATGTCGGTTAGGTGAAGAAAGAGAAAAAAGTAAACTCAGAAGCCAAAAGAGAAAGTAAAATATCTGAGGAAGTAGAATACCAAGCTGATTGAGTTATTAAAAAAGAACCGAAAAGTGCAGTTGAGTCAGGAAAAAAGTAAAAGTTTGCTGTTGCCACCCAAGAGCATCGAGCTGGCGTGCAAAACCCTTAAACGTAGGTTCCCTAACCCCGTGATCTGTAAGCGAATTCCAGCGATCTATAACTCGGCGCGACAGGCGAGTTTCCCTCCTAATCCAATCAGACCGTGGTTTATGCAGTTTCAGTGGGTGACCGCGGAGATTAGGTAACGTGGCGGGACTAAATAGTCCTGACAAATCCGGGCCGACCTTACCCGTCAAAATACGACAAGTGAGAATCCGGTCCCTTCTTATCCTGCTGTAGTGCATTGAGTACATTTCTAAACTGAACAAGCGTTCTGGATACGTCTGTCCCGTAGATCCTGCACTAACCGAGTGAACACATGTAACAACCTCTCCAATTCCGTTCGATCTCAGAGAAGACGTGGTAGACAAACCTGACACAATATTCCAGGTGGTGTTGGACGAATGCCAAAATAGCTTCACAAGCAACTTGGCCGTTAGGATTCCGAAAAAGCGGCGGATAAACCATCTCCTACGAAATCCTCGACAAGTAGACTTCTTCCAGTTGTCGCAAGAATGAAGTGCTGATGCGCTTACGACCCCTACATCAGCTTGCTGGGTGACAACCGGGAGTTCACCACCGCCGATCACATGTCGGGCTTTGAACAATAAGCAAAAGAACTGACACGGGATTTCACCTTCTGCTCGCTATCACTTCAGTAAACTCATGTGAACAGATAACCGGAGCGTCGGATCCCCCATTTGCAAGCAACGATATTCCGACCATCTGGTTGTGGAACAGATTCAGATGGACTAGAACGATAGGAAAATCCGTTAAGTGCATCGTTGAGTCAGGAAATGATAAAGTGCTAAGAGGTCTTGGTAGATCTAAAACGAAACACCCGAAACACACCCTGGTCAACCAATTACTGTCCACGCTCACTGAACTACAGTCCCCGCTGTGAATGCCACGTGAAGTAAGAAAGGAGTAGAAAGAAAATGGAAGGTAAGAGGGGGATGAAAGAACTAAAAATGTAAGATAACACCAGAGTGAAGAGAATGACAGAATATGAACTAAAATGTTAAACATGGATATGGTAAGGAGAAGGGAACGGTTTCGTGTTGCCACCCAGGAGCATCTAATTGACGCTAGAAACCCCTAAGCGTAGGCGCACTGACTACACCTTCTTGAAGGGAGTTCCAGCGCTCAATAACGCCACGCCATAACCGAGTTTCCGCCCTGATCCGGTCAGAACGCGGCTTGTGTAGCTTCATGGGATGACCGCGAAGACAAGGCAACCAAGCCGGGCTAAATAGCCAGCTCAAGTCCGGTCCAACTTTCCCTGTTAAAATGCGGAAAGTAAGGATTAGGTCTCCTCGAAGCCGTCAGTAGTGCACTGAATACATTCCCAAGCTAAGTAGACGCTCGGGGTACGATGGCCCCCGTAACCCCTCGACCAATTTGGTACCTACTCTCAAAACCCTCTCGAGCTCCATTTTGCCCCGAACAAGGCAGGGCGGGCAAGCCTGGACGCAGTATTCCAGATGGGGCCGAAAGAAAGCTGAGAACAGCTTCAGAAATATGTCGGCATGTAAGACCCCGAAAGAACGGCGTATTCCCAACAACATTCTAAAACCCATACTTGCGGCCTCCTTCCAGTTGTCACCAGAATGCAAAGACGATGAATGGATGACGCCTAGGTCTACCTGGTTGGAGACAAGGGGGAGTTCGACCCCACCGAGCAGTAGCTCGAAGGCGGGAAAGTTGCTCCTTTACGAAGGACGGAACACAGCCTGATTTATGGGCAGTAGCCACAAAGTAGACCAGTCCCAGAGTCTGTCCAGTGCATGCTGCATGGTCTCAGAACCCAGCAACATTTACAACATTCCATAGCTTAAAATCATCAGCAAACAATAGGGATGATACCCCAAGCTCTCCAGAGAGATGGTTTACGTAGATGGAGAACACCATTGGTCCAAGGACCGAGCCCTGTGGGACAACGCTAAGGACCGCTTGCCTAAAGGATAAGCTGCGACCAACACGTACACACTGCTCACTTCCCTGCAAGAACGCAGATACCCAGTGAAGGGTGCGGTCAGATACGCCGTAGGAGCTCAGCTTTTGTGATAGCCTCAAGTGGCGTACCTTATCAAGTGTTTTCGAGAAGTCTACGAAAAGCATATCCACACGTTGCCATCGTGCATTGCCTCGGCCCAAGCTTCACGAGCAACCAACAAATTCGTCAAACACGAAAACCCCTTCCGTAATCTATGTTGTGCACTACTGAGTAGATTAAATCTATTCAGGTGACATTCCAACGAATCTCTCACCAGCTTTACAAGCAGTTTGACCACGACTCTAATCAGACTGACTGGCCTATAATTGGCTGACAGACTCCTGTCGCAATAATTTGAAGATAGGATAGATGACAGCCTCTTTCTATTTAGAAGGTAATGTGCAGTTGTCAAGTGACTTCTGAAACACCATCGTCAGCGGTCCACTTAGTTCCCCCACCAACTCATACAGAAGCTTCGGGTGAATTGAATCAGGTCCATCTGCTTTGGAAGGTTTCAGTTCTTGCAGCAGTTTAAGGACTTGGGTTTCCACCACAGTAAACTCAGCTAAATAAGAACCCTCAGGTACTCTGGGGACAAGTTCAACGCTAGTCAACGCGGCCTCGCGTACAAAAGCACTTGCATACCGCTCCCCAAGTACACGAGCCTTATCTCAGTCCGCAAACGCACGAGTTCCATCGGCCCGCATCAAAGTTGGGATTACCGAAGTTGAACCACAGCGTCTTTTAACATAAGCGAAGAACATCTTCGGATTTTCCGAAGCTCCATCAACCAATTCCTTTCCGTACACCAGCCAAGCGTTCCTTAAGTGTTGTTTACACCTATTTCTAGCCTCGCGGTATCTATCATAGGTGCTAGTTGATGGAGCCGCACGGTAGGTCCTCCAGCACCTAGAACGCTTCTGGAGCAGGTACTTGCCAGTGGTATCTATCCACTGCGGCCGCGTTCGTCTCTTTTCTCATCGCAAGCGGGATGTAGGGAGTAGACACTTCCGTGAGATAAGATTTAAATTTATCACAGGTCCCCTGAACCGTATCAACCACCGAGGTTTCGCAACGCATTCCAGCATCCTTGATACGCATTGCCTGATAGTTAGCACGCCATATGTTTGGAAATGGCTTAGCAATGCTCTGGTGACGCCTGGTCAGAGTACACCTGAACGATTAACAAACATGATCACTAGCACCTAGGGAAGAGCTGTCAATGATGTCACCTACGATGTCTAGTGACTTGACAAACACTAGACCCAAAATAAACGGTAGTTCGGCATTCGTGTACCTAGTGGGGTGGTCAACCAAATGAAGAAACAGCACTTGTAGCGTAAGGTCAAGAAGAGCTGCATCGGAAGTCCCTTCCGCCGCGTTACAAGAAAGATCTGCCCAGCAAACATCTGGTAGATTAAAATCCCCCAGTATCAAACTCCTGTTTGCGGATTGGGAGCGAATAATTCACGCACCTTTTTATACGCACTCCCAGGGCTTTTATTCACAAGTACAACTGTAAGTTGAGCTGAAAAGTGCTTATCAATACCGACAGCGCTTCGACAATTTTACTGGCGACTGAAACAGGTAGGTACGTGAAACGTCAAGTCCACAGCTAACGTTAAGCTCACCCACCGCCTTGTCGGCCAACGAAGCGATCACAGCTAAACAATGCGTAGCCAGACAGGTGTACTTCAGCGCCCTTTATGTCCTGAGACAGCCACGTTTCACTGCATGCAAGTATATCGGAATGAGACCCATCCACAAGCAGACCTACCTCGCACACCTTATTCCTTAGGCTGCGCACACTGCTTAGGACTATCTGAAGTACTCGTAATGTCCAGCCCTGGGTCGTGCGCTACCAGTACTGGCACTGGTAGGACGGAAACAGACCACCAGCTGACCACTCGAAAACGTCCTAACCGGTGACCTTGTTCACCGGCCCGATTTTGAGGTTCTTAAGGGCCTCTTTTAGCTTCAGCCTATCCGCTAATGGGAGATCTGGCTGAACGCTAACATCAGCACCCTTTCATTTGAAGGCAAACCGCAACAGCGCGTTGCATTCCTCCGGGGTGGATAGGACTACCCGAAGTAAGCGCGGTCGAAGGTTTGAGGCGTTAACTGGGACGTTACTCAATCTAGTCAGTTTCCTGACAGTAACACCGGGAAACCCAGGCGGGAGAACCTTCGTTACGCATATCTTACACCACTATAGGTCGTCCAACGTACGTTCGGCAGGCATTTCACTACGTTACGGAATATCACGCTGCTATCCATGAAAGAATCACCTCAACAGGGTGTACTTTCCCACGGGTTTTGTAATTTATATGAACAGCAACCGGCTTAGCCACAGTCAATGACACTGGGCGCAAGTTATCGGACGACGCTGAAGCAACTAAAGCGTACGTCTTAGGCTCCAGCGTGTTTGTCCCGTCATTCTTGACGCTTTTCGTACCCGCCTGAAGAGTACGGGCAGTTCTGCTCCGATTTTTCTTTCGTCCTGTAGGCGAAATAAATAAATAAATAAGTATTTCTTTCCCTACAAAGCGAGGCACGCCTTTTGGGCATGATCAGCATATTTGCAATATTGTCCATGATAGCATGATTAGAAGCACCGAGAGCGGGAGTAGTACACATGGAGTCAGTAGTGCGTGCCCATACGGCTCAAAGGTTGTACGAAGTCAATGTCCACAAAATGCGTGATGTAGTGATAGGAAACCAGATCAAACATGTGGAGTATGTTGATGAAGAACTAGTACAATGAGGTTGTGTACACACTGCGGGTCACGTGAGTGAAACATTAGGAAAGAACTGCAGGAATATTTAAGGAGAGTGGCATGTAACTGAACAAATATGTAGGCGTGTCCGTACGGGAGCAGATGTATGCGCAGAATTTGTAAATGTGGTATCAGTCAATTTGCCAACGTAAGATTGGGGCAACGACTTTACAGAGAGACGAGTCACATCTGCCACGTCGCAGTGTTGTTAAACCGACATTTGTGGCTTTTGTGGGGAAAACGCTTGCCAGACGTAAATTCACCACGCCCTGGAACCCTGCCGACTAGTGATATGGCATTGCCGAGATGGCATCTGACCGATTGCCATCGCGGACATTCACAGTCAAGTTTCGCAATTTGTTTCCCATCTAAACTGAACTGGTTGCGTGCACTCCATCGGAGTCGACCGCAAGTGTTTGGAGCTGTCCATGTCGGATGACTCAGGTGACTTGTATTGATTTGATTCGTTTTACGGGTTCCTTTAGTTTGTCAGGATTGGGAAGTGCGAGTTGTTTCTTTGTTCTGTGTTAATGCCTTGTCCAGGTGAGCTACGAAGTTATGTCCTTAGGTGTACCGTGTCTGTAATGTTATGCTTTAGAACAAGGTAGAAAGAAATAGCCCGTGGCTCAACGTCCACGACCGCCACCATGACCTGCCCCCCAGTAGACCAAATGCGGTGTTTGGAGCAGGAACCGCAGTTTGGTTAGAACACGCTGGGGATATCTGGGGTTTTCACCCCCTGCCTGCAAAACCTTAAGTGAAACTGAGAGAATTGCATCACCAGGTGGTGTTTCCCGTTCAGGCGGTAGCATCATGAGCGACTTCTCACCTCTCGGTTTTGGCTCGGCAGGTTTGCGCACTTGCCTTGCCATCATTGACACTGTATTTCCTGTCCACTTATGGACCACCTACATCTGGTGCTCCACCGACTTATCGTTCACATTGTAGCACTGCAATGTCGTGCGTAGAACCTCAAGTAACACGCTGTTACCCAAATAAATACTTCTCGCTAAGCTGCCACCGTTATTTCTTATAATGGTAACCCTATGTACCAAAACACCATTGAATATCCTCTTTTAATCCCGCTTCCATCCGTCGCATTTTCTTACAACTTCTCTTACCTGTTTGGCTCTGGCTTTCCTCCCCATTATGGACCACCTACATACGATGTTCCACCGACTTACCTTTCACGCCGTAGCTTCGCACTTTGGTGCGTAATTCATTAAGTATCTGGCCATGCTGCCTGACCAGCCTTGTCTCGTCCTGACCCATACCTTGTTACTTTTGCTTTGGCTCATTCCGTCTTACGAACCAACAAGCACCGATGCTTCACCGACTTACCACACTGCAGCACTGCAACGTTCTTCGTAGTGACAAATGTAACAGCCTATATTGCCAAAGTATATAATTCTCGCTAAGCTGACATCGTTCTTACTCATAATCTTTACCCTATACACCTCAATACTATTGAATACTCTCTTCTGATCCCGTTTCCATCTACCGCATACATCCACTGCTTTTCTTACATGTTTGGCTCCAGATTTTCTCTCCTCATAGACAACTCCTATATACGGTCCCCCGATTTAAGTTTCACACTATAGCTCCATACTTTTGTGCGAAAGACCTGAAATATCTGGCTACGTTGCCTACCTATAACCTAATCTTGTTCTACTTCTTCACTTATCTCTATGACCCTGGCTTTCTTCTCCACACACGTATCACCCACTACTGGTGTTCCACCGACTCCTCTTCCACAGTCCAGCTCCGCACTTCGGTGCGTAGAATTTCAAGTAGTACGCCGTGTATCCCACTTATACCCTTATCGCAACGCTGACATAGTAGTTTCTTCCTCCTAATTAACCTGACTTCCAGTATCGCAGTTTCCTGCCGTCTATTTAACTTGTTTGCCGCACTGTAGAAGTTTCTGTCTTTTTCCGCTGTTCCGGATCCATTAGGGATGGAGTTGCAACCATATTTTCGCTACAGCTGTTGTATATAAATCCCATTCTCGTCAAAACTTTCACACTCTTCTCACTCCTTCTCCCAGCTGTTTCTCTATCATCCGATTACTGAATAGTTTACGTTATTGTTTTCATGGGCCTCAAACCCTGCGTAGTAACTCTGCTGGCTCTCATACTTGTGCGAACGATGGGCTCTACCACCATCAACCGATGGCTCAACCTATAGCTTAAGCGCATATTAAACCTCACTATGTTCTGATGATTCCCCTAACTCCTTTACCGGTTAACAACGCCTGATGCTCCCAGTTTCCACACAGAACAGCTGTTGCGTACGCTAGATCACTTCGGACGACATATGTTTCTTAAATTCAGCAAATACCGGGTCTCGTGCTTGCACCCGAAACTACGCATATGATGTGTAACATATTCAAGCACTCTATTGCTTTTAACCAGCACAATATCATAAATTTTACATTCATAGATTGACACAGTATTGTTAAATTTCCTTGACAGTTTGCTCGGTCCGTTTTCATTTCTCCTTTGTTCTGAAGGGTAACATTATCTGCACGGAACACCTCTGAGGACGTACCTGCGATGCTCATCTGGACAAGGCATAAACACAGAACAAAGAAATCACTCGCATTAAAATAAATAACTAAAAAGTTTATTCTCAGTTTCATAGAAACACACTAACTCATACACGATCAAGGTTTAAAACTGATGTGTATCACGTCGATACATTGGGTTCAATCGTGTATAGTTGAAACGGTGTCGGGAAGAGTTGAGATGTGTGGCTAGTCGACTTGCCTGGCACACTAAAGGAACCCATAAAACGAATCAAATCAATACAAGTCTTCTGAGTCATCCGACTACAACAGCTCCAACCACTTGCGGTCGACTCCAAAGGAGACGACACAACCATGGGAAACAAAAAGGCGAAACCTGACTGCAAAAATGCGCGAGAGTAATCGGTCAGATGCAATCTCGTCAATGTAATATCACTAGTCGGCAGGGTTCCAGGACGTGGTGAATTTACGTCTGGCAAGCGTTTTCTTTTCAAAAGCTACAAATGTATGTTTAACAACACTGCGAAGTGGCGGACGTGACTCGTCACTCAATAAAGTCACCGCTGCAAGCAGACGTTGGCAATTTGACCGATACCACATTCACAATCTCTGTGCATATTTCTGCTCTCGTACGAACACGCCTACATATCTGATCCGTTACATGCCACTATTCTTAAATAGTTTCTCAGCCTCCTCCTCATGACTCACTCACCTGACTCGCTCTGTGCACAAACCTCATCGGCATAGATCCTCATCAACATACTTTACATTAGTGATCTGATTCTTATTTCTATATATCGCATTCTGTGGACATGGACGTTGTACAACATTTGGGCCGCAAAGGCACACTCCACTGACTGCAACTTTACTACTCCCAATCTTTGTGCTGCTAACCATGATTACACGTACAATCCTGCATTATGCTAAGTACGGCCAAAAGGCCCGCCTCGCTTTGGCGAGAACAAAATGTTTATTTATTTATTTTCTGGCGCAAAAAGGCCGTGATTCGCCCACCATTTGTGGAGGGTCAACAATGCCGTCCGAGGCATATGTGTCAGGTATCTCAATGTTTACTGGGGTCCGGTAAGATGAACGACCCATCAACGGATGGACTGTCAGCAGGAGACAGTCTGCTACAGGGTAGTCATTTGCAATACTTAGGTATTTTACAAACAACTCCACTTTAGAGTTGAGCGAAGTAAGCCTGATTAACACATTCGCAACCACTGTGAACCTGTGTACCAGTGCCTTAAGTTCAGCACAGATGATAGCCGGTCGCTTCGTTTTCTGAATGAAGCAATCAGCACATCTAAACAGGTTTTCAATGGATGATAGCATATTGTGCTGATTCGTGCGGCGGCCGGTATAACCATTTTGATATCAGCAGAAGCAAACAGCGCACTGTATACCACCAGATGAATCCGTAACTGGTCTTGAACAGGTAGAATTGCCGCAAGCTGCACTGGACTTATCAAACGGGGACCCAAATATTTCATCCGCCTCGGTTTTTATCGAGACGACCATGTTTAAAGCGGAAAACAGAGCAGAACAAAAACACGCATGCAACCGTAAAAGGACCACAAACTGGAAAAGGTAATGGTGTGAAACCAGGTTAACAATGGGAATTACCGCAAAAGTTACCACTAAGCGTCAAGGAGACGCTATGTCTATTAGCAATTTAATCCATCTTGGATTGGAGGAAATTTGACAATAGTCAAAGTTGGCTTCAAGTGTTTATTCAAACACCGTTTTCCACAATATTACAGCTAGAAAACTCGATCAGCATGGCACGGACAGTAATTCATATCCGCGTTTTGCCCAGGGGTGGGTTTGGTTGGGTAGCTATGCTAGGCCAGCTGAAGATGTTGCCGTTAGTTGCATGTTTGTATATATATAGTAGGCACAAGTTAAGTCGTTGTGTTATTTGTATTGAGGAAGGTTAAGGTGATTATCATGTTTAGTTGTTGTGGCAGACCACCGCGGTATTGGAAATCACTTGGCGCCACATTTGTAACTGTCATCGTGCCGGATAACTACGAAAGATTCTGTCTGTCGGTGCGCACATATTATTGGAAATGAGAGGAGTTTGATTCTGATGTAAGGCAATTTTAATTTGCAAATGCCACAGCTTTTTACAAACCTGCGGCTCTGACTCGGCAGCTTAGTGCACGGCAAACGATGAAGCATTTGCCTGAGGAGAACCCATACTAGTATGTGCGGTATCCCTGTGTTCATGACGGGCGTAGTGATGTTCGTGGGAAACGGTAAGTTGCTTAGCTCACATGATAATAATTGCTACACCGTTACAAAAGGCTGCAATGCCGAAATGTCCACTTGACTGCATTAAATACTGCAGTTCGAATGAGACAAGGGACATGGGAGAACGATAGGTAACAGATTAGAAAGAGGTTGAGAGGAGAAAACGTTTCCCAGCCTGTTGGCACATAAGGCAGAGGCGGACCACAACGTGGGGGAATTGGCCCATCAATTGCGGTCTCTGTGTCGTACAATTCACCATTTACGTGGATAGCCTCAAGTGACTACGGTTCCTCGTCAAGTTGTTTAGATTCCTGGAGGTGCAGCGCCTCTGTACGTAGAACATAATCGAGTGCATAATCATAATCCGCTACTGGATCATTATCTAGGTTGGTATCCAAGTCTTGGGTATCTGCTTGATGTGCTTCCGCATGCAAATATTCGTCCCATTCGTCTCCAGCTGAATCGTCCAAATGAAGTGTGCGACTTCCTCTCTTCCTGAAGCAGATGCCTGACGTACCAGCGCTGCGTCCAAATCTAGCGCAGACATACGACAATTCAATAATATAGCGGCTCCTGCAGCAGCGGCACGGAAATTTGGAAACACAAATAGCCTATAGTGATTTTCTGACCGGGTTCTGTCAGGGAGCATGTTCGCGACGGAACAACCCCACCTAACCACGAGGCGGAGAAGCAGTTGCCACTGCGAAAGCCAGTGACCGTGTCGACTATTCTAACCGTAGACTGAGCTGAATAAGCCAAAAGCAACGAGAGCTAGAAGACCTGTCCAACTTGTCAGTGGTGAGCTTCCAATGTCACGGTTGCGGAATTAAAACTAGTGACTCTCTCACTGAAAGGGCATCCAAACTAGCAACATGAGCAGACTGTGGCTTTCAAGTGATTGGCACTTTGCTGTCCACAGAATCACAGCAGCAGCAAAGCATCTCAGATCTGCGCAGGTACGTTTCCTTTGAAGTGCATAAACGATGTTTTAGGTCGGGCTTAGCAGTTTGAATCAACACCCGTGTAATACAATCACCGCCACAGCGACCTTGCACGTCACGGTAAGAAGGTTTAGCTGCTCTCATTCAATCATCCTACTTCGTAATAGATATTTATATTCCACTGGTTTGCCAAATCCTGAGGTAGTTGCACCCCTCATTTCCTAGCAGGCATACGTCATCATACAGGTTCATGGGTTACCGTATGTGTGCAACCTGACGGTTAATGGTGAGTTGGTTCTCAGGTTATTGTTGGTACGATGCTGTTTTGCTAAATACAAGGCGTTAGCGTTACCAGCAACTCAATCAGTGGGAGCTGATGCTCCAGGGATATTGCATGAATAGTATCGTAGTACTCCCGTACTCAGTTCATCGTAGTGGACATGTCGGTGCCGTCGGAAACCAACAAGGCTTGGCGGACAGCAAGCATGAAGCACTTGAAGGAGCTTCAAACCTTCATACTGAATGGCCCAGGCGACACTGTGATACAGCTGAAGGACGGTAATTGTGGCCTTGCATACGTTCCCATTCACAGGGATGGAAACCGTATTCTTTTGACAAATATGCTGCCGGGTTTAAGTAGTCAGCTCCAGGTTGTACGGTGCGTGAACTAACTTCATTTTCTACGCGGCAGTCCTTGCAAATATACATGCAAGCGTAGGTGCAGTGTTGCACCACATCCAATTCCCTGTTAGCAAGGTTCCAGGGGTCCAAAAATGGCTGTTTGTGCAGCGGCAAAAGTTGGTCCGTTAACGGTGCTAAGCGCATACCAAGTAAACGGACCACCGTGGGCAGCACACACACGGTTGCTATTGCCAACCGAACATCGGAGTTAGGTTGTTACTTCTCTGGTTAGAACAATCTGTGCAACTGCGCTACTTGTATATCTTAATGTTCTTTCACAGAGCAACCAGGGCAAGCGAGGTTGCAACCGAGGCTACCTTCGAAGTGAGGGCCGGCAAATCTCTGAACATAGTCATCGCTTGACCACCCCTCTTCTTCTTCCGTCCACATCCCCGGCCCCCAAAGAGCACCTCGTGAGAGTCGGTGTCCTGGTATGCTTGACCAGTTGCCCAGGCAGGGGGCCTAATGCATGGAATAATGGTGATGAGCGGTTTATACTCATATCCTGCTCCGTAAACAAGATGTGGAACAAGCTCGTTGGGTACACGGTGTTCCCACTGCATGTGAAGAAATGTGCAAAGGCGCCGGTGGTGGAACGTAACTAGCCGCTTTATGCCCATTGATCTAATGAGCCCGGTTTCACAACCGTACGGTAGGATGGAACCTACAGGTGCATTGTATAATATACATTTTAGGGCGAGCGTTATCTCGCGCAAGCTGAATAAGTGGTGAAGGTCAGCAACAGCGCTTTGAGCATTCGTTGTCCGATTCGTGATCTCATATTCAATCCGACGAATGCAGATACAACTTCCCGGGTATTGGAATTCCTTAAGGACTTCTAGCTGATCCCCACCAAGGTTTAGCGAAGGTGGCAATCCCTGCCAATCTTGGGGGAAAGCATTCCACTTCCATCGTGCAGAGTAATGCCCGAAGCGGCTGACAACCAGTGCTAATCTGTGAAGTGCAGCTCGGCACGTCTGGGACCTGTCATGTATGAGGGCCATGTCGTCTGCGTATTCCTAGCCGAGAAGTCGTCAAGCCTGAGAGTAGGTCCACACATTCTAAGTCATGTCCACTGAATGCTATCTCCATGGTTTCGCCAATAACGACGCTGAAGAGGAAAGGTGGCAATGATCCTCCTTGTCTCACGCCGCTAAATTTATTGAAGGGCGACAAAGCCATCGCAATGAAGCTGGACCTTACCGTGGTGCGATTGTTTGCGTGCCTCAGAAATCCATGGAGTTATGCTGGGTGGAGCTTCTTTTCACCTTTACAGCCACTCACACCAGATTGGTCAATGCTTAGTGGCCAAACAAATTCAGCCTCCTGGTCCTCCAGGTTGGGGGTTGGAAAGAGGATGGCTCCTCATTGCATAACACGGGCTCTATGCAGTCCAGAGACAAAAGCCGCTGCCTTGCGGTAAGGTTTTTGTACCAAAGGTTTTGGTTGAGAACCCTAATCGTTTTTCTGGCTAGGCCTGGGCAACCTGACAGTATTCTGCCCATACGTACATGGACTTATTTAGTATCAGTCATGAAGCTGTATGACGCAAAGCCTTGCCAATTATTTAGTGTCAAGCATAACGCCTATGTCATAGGTAAAGTTAAAACAGTTCATGGGGCCGTGCAGCTTCAATCTTATATGATTCATTAGCGGTGCTTCCCGTACACCGCAGTGCGGATATTAGAGCGTAGTACCAGCCCGTATTTATGGACTACAGTTCCAACAATTGCGGATATGCCAATGACCATAAGGGCACTAATGATCTGCGACCAATATACCATAACTAAAAACAAGCCTTTAAAGTGTGCGCAGCCAGTACGTGAGGCTTCCCTAGTGCCTCTATTGATGCAAATGTTATAAGACAAACTTAGCCTAAATGAAGGCCGTCCATGTGGGCTCCTGAAGCCGAGTACATAAGTGCAGCTGTAGGGCATATTCAGGTTATTCTGTGAAACCTACGTAGGCGTACTAAACGCCATGCCTTTACCACAGTAAAGCCAAATATGGATAATTCTGTAATAACCATTATTACACCACTGCCATAGAACCTATGATTCTTTTCCATGCATGGGTCATACAGCCAACCGCGGCCAACCATAGAGTCCCTTTGAGTGCACAGAAAATGCCACCTGTACGACAATCATACGGCCTTACTATGCCTCCGTCACCATCGCAGGACCATAAAGCAACATATGGTCCTGCGTATATACGTGGGATACTTGTATGAAATCATGTCAGCCCTATTAATTGCTTGCCGTTTTTCCTTTGTCATCTTATTATTGGTTACGCTTCATATAAGTTCTGCATATACTACCCTTGATACATTTTTCATAATAACGGTATTATGATATTCATGAAATGCGTAACCTACTACTTCTATTATGGATAGTTTGAGATGTACAATTACAGATACTAGTTAACCTCCATGAAAACTGGCAGGCACATAATTAATTATTTATTCAAGCACACATGGAAAATGGCAAATAGATCCCTGAATTGAAAAGAAGGTACAGCTTGGTACAGTGACGTCCAGTTACGGGGAATTGCATTAGGCAACTACAGCGAAAAATAATAAGGTATCGCCCTGCTACACCGCAAAATGCTGCCTGTCAGTGCTACGCTATTAAGTGTACAAATGTATTCCTACATAAGCATATAAGCCTGGATAAGTTAAAGCAGCAGTAATACCAGTGCTTATCGAGTTAAATTCGCAAAAATAGAAATGCACATTTATAAATAAATACATGCGTTTACTTCCACACAGCAACATATAGCTGATCACATTAACAATCTCAATTTCATTAACATACAAATATATATGCATATATGTATACATAAATAAAAATGAGTACATTTATGTAACATAATGCTATATGAAAGCAGTTGTATATACCTATTTATAAATAGATGCTGTTACATTTTGGCAAATGTAACATGATAATAAATGAAATTGCTGCTCCTACAAGCTATATATATATATATATATATATATATATATATATATATATATAGCATGTTTCATCCACAGTTTATGCACGCTATGGATTCTCATTCCACCGTTGCGAGCAATAACGCACCACACGTATACCTAAGACTGACATGCATTTCGACTTCCCATTCACCTTAGACCATTTGAATTACTGTTCCACAGGCATTCTGACCTGCAACTGACGCTTCCACGTTATTTTCCGGTACACATACGCAGTATGTAACAAGTCCCCTTTGTAAATATCGATGCGCATATAACTATGTCACCTGCCTATATTTACCACCTCCGTTTACCCCGTTATTTAATATTATTAGCACAGCCATTTCAATTCTTGCCCACCTACTTCCCGGAGCAAGCTAACCTCTCTGCCTAGTACTTGCGCAAAAAACGAAATCACATACGAGTATGTGAGGTAAGCATAACATACATTTCCCATTCATTTTAGGCGTATCAGTCTTCATATACTCCTTTAAAAAGGCTTCTCTTCATTTTCTGCTTAACGGAAGGCACTATTTACTTAACTAATAACATAGGTCCACTTTAGACCTATTTATGCGGTTGGAAAATCCGAGCACCTGCTACCAATGTAACAGTAAACTATAGCACTATAAAAACTACAGGACACCGATTCCTTTATACATTGTTACTCGTTTATTTACATGATTTACATCATTTACGTATCAAGATCCTTCGCTACTATTACGCTCCTGGCTAAGCCTGTTGATCTTGACCCGCAAACCCGTTCCCGCGAGATGTGAAGGTTCAGGGCCAAGTATGGCACGCCAAAATATCGAGTCACCGCATAGAACTCACAGCACACCAGGTTGTTGGTTGATGGATAAAAATCTTGAGCTTTTGGACGCATGTACATATTTCTTATTTTGTTAACGTCGTTTTTACTATGCTAAGAGGTGGATTATATATCAATATACTGAACGGTTTAACTGGGTTACGGTGGTTAAAAAATTTTCCACTTTTAGCGTAAGCAGCAATGGTGGACGATTCTTGTGCATTCCGACTAATGTTCAAGAGTCCATATCTGGACTTATCAGCGGCCAGTGAGGATCTGAAATGTTTGCTGATTGAAATGGCGATAGCGTTCATTCGTCGGACCGTTAAAACTGCGAAAGCTTACCAACGGGTGCTACTGGAAGGATGCCGGTACCGATATTTTCCGTTTGTGTGCGTGCATAGCAACCGATCGAATGTAGCTTGAAAACGGTAAATGCTATGTATCCGTCTGGTGAACATAGTATAACAAGTAGCGGTGTAACCATTGTCCTGCTCTATTATTAGCGGTGTTAAAGGGCAAATGTTACCAGATTTGATACGCCCGTCCTCACCCTTCGCACAGTTTTTACGGGGTAAACGTTGCTTGTATGCCAAAAATCGGCGGCTAACAGCGGATCAGGAAAGCTTGGTGCTTAACCTGATGTAGACTTTTCGTCGGATGCAGTAGTTGTGTGCATTTGTGCGTCTTAAATATAACATTCGTTTAACAAGGCGCGATTTGTATGACCTACGGTGGCGTCGTCGTAACGCTTGTATCATGGGAGTGGTGGGGGTTACGCTGGTATTGCGAAAAAATGGTCAAGTTAAAATTATGCATGAGGGAAATGAGATTTGGTACACCTTTTTCCTTCCTTCCCGCATACTGGAATTTGTGGGCCAATAAGGAAAGGTTATTTTGGCGGACTCCACAAATCGGACCAAGTACGGCGGTTACATCCTATGGCGTTGCATGTTTGTAGATGTCAGCGGCCTTGACATGAGCTTCTTTTATGCGCTTTTGCCCAATGAGACGGTGGCTACCTACCAGGAGGCAGTGAGAAGTATGCTGGAGTTAGCCCTCGGGGTTGTCCGTGCTTGAACGTTGGTCACGGAAAAGTGCGCGGCACAAGTGTATGCGTTTCGCAATGCGTATCCAGCTGCCAACATAGTTTTTGCCGGGTACACATTATGCTTGAAATGCAGCGGCGTCGTACCCATTTTTCCCTCTGTAGCACTTAGTATAAAAGGGCTGTGTCCAACATGCTGCGAAAGTTGCAATTATACCCACGATTGCGCGCATTAGCATCGGCTTATGGATGGTAGGTTGGTGCGCAGCGCAATTGCTTCCATTACCTCCGTCGCACTTGGATCCCACGGCGGCTTAGTTAGGCGGCGCAGTTGATGGGCCACGTGGTGGTATTTGAATGCGACAGCATTAATCGTGTTGAGAAAGAGAATAGGCAGCTGAAGGCAACATTACTTGAATTGCCAACTTTACGGCACCTGTTTCAAGTGATTGTGCTGTGGTACAGTAAAATTCTATGGGAGAGAGGACCTGTCCTTGTAAGGGCTAATCTTGGTGTGTGCGAGATGTAGCAGCGGTTAAGCAGAGTGCAGTAGATTTTGAGGAGGATGTCATTATACGCCCGGTGGCAATATGTGCGCCGCAGTCTAAGAGTTCGTATCCTCAGTTTCAACCAGGACGGCGAGTATTGGCTAGTGCGTGACGAGCGCCTGGGCACGCAGCGTGTTGTCATTGCCATTGCTAGCCGTCGATACTGTCTCACCCGTAGCACCATTAACAATTTTTCGAATTACCTGTCATCCTTTTTTAGCTGCAGTGTGTCAGTATAGGTATCAAACATCTTTGCGCTTGGAAGCACACATTATCTCTCCAACATAACTCCCTTGAATTGCTTGCACCACATATCTGCTGGTTTGTTGACTCTTCTGAGACTGCAACTATCCACTAATAACTAGAAGCCTTAATGCGAATTCAGTTGCTGTCCACTGGTTCTCTTTTTTAGCACCAGCATCCTTTCTTCCTCTTATCTTCGTCACGTTTTCCACAGTGATCCGTTGTAGGCCCTATACATCTTTGCGCATATCCAGGGCTACTAGGAGACATCACTTGTTTCATCTTCCTGTAATCTCTTAGAATGTCTGCATCACTTACCTTCGCTGGCTTGCTGATCCATACTGGGACACTAGCGACCAAACCGCCTAATGGAATGGCTACATCTGGCCACCGAGAGATTTTCATAGCGCCATTATCTATCGGTCCTTTTAACCTCAGCATCTCTATTTGGTAGCAACTAGTGATCGTTGGTTCCAGTCATCTCTGTGCATATCCCGAGCTTGCTAAGAGTTACTGTCTATTATCTCCAACCTACATCCTTTTGGACTGTCTGCGTCATATATATTTGCTGTCTGTTGACTTATTCTGGGACACTATGTGTCCACTAGAAGGCTTCACCCCAATGCCATTGCTAGCCGTCGATACTGTCTCTCTTAGTACCATTAGCAGTTCTTCATATTACCTATGTTTAGCAGGAGCCATTCTTTGTAGGCGCCAACAATCACTGCGCTTATCCGAAGCCCGCTAAGAGCCACTCTTCTACTCCTCTCTGGGACTGCGTGGGTCAAATACATCTGCTGTCTGTTGACTTATTTTTGGATCCATTACGTGTCCACTAGCAACTTGAAGTCTTCACTCCAGTGCCATTGTCCGCCGTCGATACTCACTCCCTTAATACCATTATCAGTTCTACGTATTACGTACGCCACCAATTTTTAGCCGCAGCGAGTCATTGTAGGTAGCATTGAGCCTTGCACCAGGAGTCACTTCTTAACTCTCCAACGCTTACTCACTAGAATTGTTTGCATCACACCTTCCTTGGTTTGTTGACCACTTCTGTCACTCTAGGTATCCACTGATAATTAGTAGACTTAATCCGAATGCCTTTGCTGGCCACTGCTACTCTCTAGCCTAGTGCCACCATATGACGCTCTTCTTATCTTCCTCACTACCGCAGCAATTCGCCGTACGCTCCATGTCCTATCTGCGCAGATCTTTGGATTTCTAGGATACACACCTTGTCTCTCCATCATACATTCCCCTGGAATGTCTGTATCACTTACCTCAGCTGGCTTGTTGATGCATTCAATGACAGTGTAAATGTTCCTCCCGGAAAGAAAAAAGGCGGTTAATTTATTAAGTGGCGAGGCACATCCGCCAAGTCAAATTGTAGTTAAAAATAGATCTGCGGCTTTTGTAGAGAGAAAGCTTGCCAGGCGCATACCCACCACGTCCTGGAACACTGTCAGAAATCCGTTTGGACACTGATGTAAAACTGGCAGAGCAGCTTGCTGACTGATTTCACCCTCGGTTATTCGCAGTCAATTGACTTCCAATTTCCTCTGTTAACTGATCAGGTATCTTTGGTCCCGGCCGCCATAATGGCTGAGGCCAATGGAGGATGAGAGCTTCATGAAGAGTCGTCTTTGTGAGTGCCAGGTGAGCAAAATGTCAGTTTCTTGCGTCTGCATTTTTCAGGTTTATGTATAATTTTTAGGAGTGTGAAGGCCTCGTGTCCAGCTATCATACTGGACAATGCTCGTGGTAGTGAGTGCAGTTGCATTTATTTGTCGTACGGCCACGTTCTTTGTATGTCCTTGTGGGTTATGTCCTGTCCCGAGCAGAACACTTTCTAGGTCCAATCCCAGATCCCAAGAATTTCGGGACCTCGAATTAAAGGAAAGGTGAGAGACAAACAAGGCTGCAAAGAATAGGTGTGGAACTAAACATTGTTAAAGTCATACAGTATAACATTTAGTGGTGACCATTGATGCACGATGTGCAACAATGCTTGTGCTGGAAGTGTCTTTTGAATGTTCTACGAAAGCAATCCCAGTATAGATTGGTTGCAACCATCTACATGGAATACAGAGCGTTGCGCCATTGAGCAAAAAACGGAGTATGGGTTTGCTATGATGCAACTATTGCGTGGGAAGACAGAAAGCAGAATTTATAGACCAGCAACTAGCCAACCTACTTCGATAGGGAGCGCAGAATAAGTGAGTGAAGGTATAAATGGCTTGCGATTCCAAGCTCAACTAGTGGTAAGTCAGCGGATAGATAGGATTCAAGCGTTGAGTAAAAGTCTTCTTTGGATAAAGCCAGAAAGATGACACGAGGGTATTAGGAGTACAGTGTTATGGTCAACTGAGTTGGGAAAAGCCTGTGAGAGAGCTTACATCCTCCATACAAAAGTGTCAAATCCTTTGCTGCAAAAACGGACACAGAACACTACGTGAGAAAGGATCGATCGATAGAAGTGAAATAATAAGGATCAGTTGAAAAAAGCGAGCGTGCGGAACAAATAAATACGTAGGGTCGCGCAGAGAAACGAGTTATTCTTGAGTGCTAATAAAATAATATTATGGTTTGCTGACCAAGGAAAAGCCAGTGAGTATTTTGGAATCATACATGCGTAAGTGTCGCAAACATAGCAGCGAGTAAGTGAGAACTGATCACCTATAAATGAAATGCTTACGGGCGTCAGTGTACTGACCAGATGAGAGCAGTGAGGAACTAAACAGCTAAGAAAGTTTAATTGACGGAGGGGCAGCAAATAGCCAGAATGGAGGCGTACATTAAGGTTGCTGAGGATATCAGAACCTGAGGCCTAACCGCAGCAGCTAGGGTGCTGAGATAATAGTACCAACCTGGATAGAGCCATGAAATGCTAGCCCGAGAGCTGGAGGATTGCAGCTAAAACTGCCTAAGACAATACAGCAAGTAAGATATAAATGAACATCTAGAAATTGCTGCAGAACATCGGCTTGCGCTGAATACATGGATTTGCTTGCGCGACAGAAGAAAGCTAAGAGAGTTTTTGTGATAGAAGGACAGCGGATGAGAGAAGCGCAAGCATACAATGAGGCAGTTAACTAGTTCAGAGCATAATAGGCTAAGACGCATCGACGCGCAGCTAATAAAATCCAGCCGGGGTGCTAATGGAATATAACCAAGGAAGCCTGTGCCGTTAGATGCCGGTGAGTGAGCTGAACTACAATGAAGTATGTGTCGCAGATAAGTAGGTGATAGCTGTGTCTCTAGCAAAGAAGCGTGTGCTAGGAAAAGCCGGTAAGTAAGCTGGACTTTAGTATAACTAGGAGTCGTGTATGCAGCGAGTAACAGATTAATGAACGTCGAGAAAGGAACACTGTGCTCTGGCTACTTGAGTTATGTTTGCTCCACGGAAGAGAGCTAAGAATGGTTTCATGAAGAAAAGACAGCTAACGGCTGCTGCGCAAGCATACAATACGGCTGTTATATATTTCAGACACAGCCACGCGTATATTATCAAATTATGCTAATGTGCTAATGAGATAAATAGGCTGCCGCGAGTGAGGTCTAAAGTTCAAGTACGGTAAGGCAGCGCAAAGGTTGGATGCAGATAGTCTAAAGGAATAAAGGTTATTGAGATATGGAGTGGCTTTTAACAGGCTCAGAATAATCACAGATGCATAGGGCCTACGACCACTATCTGCTTACTAAACAGAAGTGCCGAATTTAAGATGATCAACAGAATGGGGGCGCTATGATAGAGTACCAGTGGCCAGATGTAGCCATTCCAATAAGACGCTTGATTCCCAGTGTATGCACCCAGGGTCACAGTATGCATCAACAAACCAGCGCAGGTAAGTGATAGACATTCCAGGGGAATGTATGATGGAGAGACAAGCACTGTATCCTAGCAAGCTTAATATCTGCGCAGAAGGGACATAAAGCCTACGACGAATCTCTGCAAAATGATGAAGAGGATAAGAAGAGCGATAGATAGTGAAGTTAGGAGAGCGTATCATTCATTCAGATTAGGCCTACCATTTACCAGTGGATACCTACGGTGACAGAAGAAGTCAACAAACCAGCGAAGGTATGTGATGCAAACCATTCAAAAGAGTAAGTGTTGGAGAGACAAGGAGTGGCTCCTAGCGCAAGGATGTATGCTACCTACAATGACTCGCTACAGCTGGAAAGTGTTGACGTAGGTAATACAAAGAACTGATAATGATACTAGGAGGGAAAGTACCGAAGGCTAGCAATGGCATTTGGATGGAGCCCTATATTTGCTAGTGGATACCTGAGTAAGTCAACTGACAGCAAAAGTATTTGACGCACGCAGTCCCAGAGATTAAATCTGAAGGGATAAGGGTGTAGCTCTTAGCTGGCTCAGGATATGCGCAGAGATAGTTGGAGCCTACGAAGAATAGCTGCTGATAAACAGAGGTGTCAGAGGTAAGACAAAGAACAGATTGTGTTGCTATAAGTAAGAGTATCGGTGATCAGCAATGACATTTGTATGAAACATTATAGTTACTAGTGTATACCCACTATTTTCAAGAGCAACTCATCAAAGAGCGGATATATGTGACGCAGACACTCACAAAGAATGAAGGTTGAAGGTAAAAGAGAGAGGCTCCAAGCAAACTCCGGAAATGTGCAGAGATGCGGGGAGCCTACGACCAAAAGTTGCTACTAAGTAGAGGTGCTGAGGTTAAGAAAAAAACACTTTAGGTTGTCAGATGTAACCATTCAATTAAGCAGTTTGGTCACTAGTGCGTTCCTACAGTGTCACTGAATACATCAACAAGCCAGCGAAGGTAAGTGAGACAGACTTTCTAATAGATTACAGGATGGAGAAACAAGTAATGTCTCCTAGTAGCTTCTCGGGGGAAAAGAAATCGGTGCTTTGGATATTTAATGCCTGGCTCATTTAGGTCTCGGTAGTATGGATGCAGTTAGAAAGCAAGACTGGTCAGATGAAGTGAGATTAATGCAAGGTACAGAGTTGACTCTCTGGTTAAAGAAATGCAAACCGATGGAAGGAGGAATAAAGCCAGCGAAGTAAGGAAAGAACCGGGACAGAGTGGAGAAAGTTTTCCTGATTAAGAGTAGCAAAGCCAACGAGATTCGCTAAGGTAATGTAGACATGGCATTTGGTCTTCCTTATATTGGCCGGTGAAGTCACAAGGGTCAGAGAGGTCAGAAAACAGGAGCCGAAATACACGAAGCTGTCTTAGTCGACACATCGAGATTTAGTAGTACAGTTAAGTTAGGAAGACAAATAGAGAGTGTCAGCAGAAATGGACACCTTAGATATTGGAGAGTTTAAATTAGTTTGTTAGGTATAAACACTCGGGTGAGGGAAATTGGGTTTTGGTTGTGTCGGGAATATATCGTTTCCAGCTCAGCACTATTTAGGCAGTCGGAAAGTAGGACACTGGTCAGAGGAAACTAGGTTAGCACACAGCGCTGGGTTACTGATAATGTGGGGAAAGGCAACAAGTGAGAGTAACAGATTGTTCAGCCTTCTGAACCATGACCGATACCGTCACAATATTCAGCGAGGGTCAGCAGAAATGGACAGGTTAGAAATAGTGTTGGCTATGTTAGAAAAGCGTGAGCAAAACCAGCAGGCTCTCTGGAAGAGGGGGCATAGCCCGAAGTCTACAGAGTTGTAATCGTAGTCTGGAGTAAGTCAAATAGAAGCAGGCCAATCAAATGGGGCTAGGTCAAAGCAGGACACTGACAAACGGCAGTCCGACAAAAGAGGAATTGAATGCAAAGTGCGTGATAAGGAGAGGACAGGGTCACTTTTAAAGGAGCCTTATTGGTGCTGGGTGTATAGGTTAAGAACGCTGTTGGCATTGAGATTATTCCGCACAGGTAAGGCTTTGTATAAAATTCCATATGTAATCGGGGCCGTTCACCCACAGCTCGTCCTCAGGGATGCAGGTGCCTAAGATGTCTGCTACCTTGGGGACATTTAGTAGCCTACTGATAGTCGTGGAGAATTGCAGGAAACATAAGATGCTTCGATTGCTCCTGATAACGTATTCCACACATGCGCATAACCATAAAGAAAGAAGTTAAAGCTTATGGAGCAACGGGTTTTGGGTAGTGGGAATGAGCGCGGCTTCTTGCGCAGAGGAAACCTGTGGCGCCCAGCAGTTGAAAAGATCTTTCACTACTTGAGTCCGAGGTTTTGATCAGCTTATAGAGAAAAACTAGGTTGGTCTTAAGTCTCCGCAGCCAAAGTGGTTCCAGACCAAGCTGCTTGCAGCGGCTTTTATAACTGAGCGTAGCTGATCCTAGAAGGTGCTTAGTGACCGAACGGTGGACCTTCTCGATGACCATCCTGTCACTTTAGCGTGAATTAGTAACCACCAGCGAGCAGTACTCTACTATAGGTCGGGCACATAATTTGTAGAGCATGAGTCACAACTCTAACAGGCTCATTGACTTTGGTATATAACCGACGATAGACCTGGATTTTGCAGAGCTGTAGCTGGCTTGTTCCGCAAAATTTATTGAGCATGAGTAGTGCACATATAGATCGCGCAAGGTAATGCCGTCATCTGGTGTTATTCTGTTAAAAGCTAATATGTTGGGCGGTATAGAGCACCAGTAGGACAGGACGTTTCACTTTGTTGGTGAGAACTCTAGTTTTCACATGTCACACCATGTTTCAACCGTGCCAGCATCCCTTTGGATGCTGGAGAGGCCATTGCGTAGACAGCTAGGATCAAATGAGAATACCACTTTTATATCATCAGCAAAGAGGTAGGGATGGCCTTGTGGAAAACGTGAAATACACCACTGATGTACAGTAAAACAGCAAAGGCCCTAGGACGTTGCCTTGAAACACTCCGCTGGTTACCGCTGCCTTGTTGCACGAGACATCGCCCAGTAGCACTGACTGCGTTCGGTTAGGAAGGTAAGAAGAAATCCAAGAAAGAAGGCGGCCAGAAACACCGAATGCAGCTAATTTTGTCAGCAAACCATTGTGTGGAACCTGGTTAGATGTTCTTTTCATTTAGGAGGATGATGACCAGTGCTTGACCCAGAGCTATGGAGTGTGTAACGCCGTTTAAGAATTCAATCTGGCAAGTTTGATAAGATTTAATAAACAGAAACCCGTTTTGCTACCTATTAATTTGGTTGCGTTGCAACATAAAACAAAGCATCCCGTCCTTTATAATTTTTCCATGAGCCCAGACGCACTGGGTGTGTGGCTAATAGGATGGTAATCGTCATATTTTATTGGCAGCCTCGTTTGTGTCGTGGTATGATGGTTGCGTGTTTCCATTTAGACGAGTATTTTCCGCACTTCATAGAGCATGTGAAGATATTGAGGAGAAAGACTGGAATATCCGGTCATCCAAGTATTAATACAGAAGAAGGTACACCGTCAGGACCTGGGTAGTGTGACATTTTCAAGGAGCGAAGTGCTCGCTTGATGTTGTTTAAGTCAAAGTCAATGGTGTGTATTGGATCTTCAGTGAACTTGTGAATGGTAGTTGGCAATGCCGTCATTGCTGGTGAAGGAGTTACAGAAGTGCGTGTTAATGCAGTCGCAGAGCTCGACAGCATCAGTGACTGTAGTTTTCTCAGGAAACAGAAGGGTAGTGATCAGTATATCTTTGCTGCCACCCCGCCGCTTCATTGGTCGAATAAGAGACTTTGCTTTGTTATTAGTGCAAAGCGCTGCGTGCTCAGCTAATGTGAGAGCATTGCTTTGTGAACTTCTCCAGGCGATTAGTGATTCCTTTTTGCGGATTATTAGATGGTCGTCTTTGGCCTTGCTGTAGCGGGAGCGCGTTTTCTTAAGCGTAGTAGTTAGTTTGCTTGTGGAAGCATCCTCAAGAGTCTGCCGCCTTTTTGGCTTCTACTGTTGGGAGGCAAGAATGTCTAAGCAGTTAGTGATGTTGTTATAAATTTCCCTAATTTCAGTAGCTGTATTTTCGGAGAGGAAGGGTGATGCTCGATGAAGAGGAGAGAATGTTTCTCAGTTGATGCACTGGAAGAAGCGTGATACCTTATACTTGTTGTCTTCCTGGTAAGGGAATTTATGCAGTGCAAAAGATAGCTTCACCACCTTGTGGTTGCTGTCCGGCATGATGCCTAACACGCTGGCGCATGCGTTGGAAATGCCGTTGGTTTATCTTAAGTCCGGTATGCTAGGTTGTCTTGTCTGTGTATTCGCATGCTGAGTCCAGTCGTGTTTAAAACTATTGTCCACCAGGGCCCTGCATTTGAGTAGAACTGACTGATTAAGCCACGAAACATGAGGCATACTAATATCATCAGCAATAATTTTAATAGCAGAAGAGCTGTTGTAGCTCCCTAAGCAAAGCGTGATTAGGTAAATCAAGTGCAGGATGGTAGGTAGCAACGTTGGTGGGAGCTCTTTGTTCACCCGCCATTACGTATTAGGCATGGTAGTCTTTGGATTTAGGTAAAAGAGAATTTACGCACCGGCGGCCGAGATAAGTCGAAGTGGTGGTCAAAAGTGCTGTATGAACAGCCAGCTAGAGTGACAGGGGCCTCTGTCGCTGGCTAGCTTTCGTGCCAATGAAATGAAAGCTGGAAATGCGGACGTTTTGCCAACAAAAGCGGTTGAAGCTTAAGAGCTTGGTTTCATGATTCCTGTCTACTAGTGTTACCAATAGTGACAGGCGCGTGTATAACAGATAAAGCTAAGCGTCTGGGACCAAGTGAGTAGAAGTGGAGAGCAAATTGTCTTATTGTTAAATAAATAAATGAGGAATTCTTGTCATTGCGATGCACACCAACGAGGGCAAGAGCTTGGTAATACCGACATGTGGGATAAGCAATTGCACAAATTATTACATTTCGACCAATAGCATGGGGATTTTGTGTTTTGACTTGTAGAATTATGTTTACGTGTGTATTTGGAAGTTTCCGTATAGTGTACTTATGTAAATGTGATTGTGTGTGCTTTTGTTCGCTGAGTACGACATCAAAGGTTAGGATCAAAGGAACGCTTCGAATTGGATGACGTTTGTGATTTGTGAATGGTGTTCCGCAAAGAAAAGCGGCAGTGACTATATTAAGTGGCGAGGAACATCCGCCGCGTCAAACTGTTGTTAAAAGGAGATCTGTGGATTTTATAGGGAGAACGCCTGCCAGGCAAAATCCCACCACATCCTGGCACGCTGCCGCCGAACTATTGCTTGCACCACGGGGAGGTTGTACGACTCGCCAACCTATAACTCTTAAATTGGTTTCTTTATCGACAAGGTGGACGGTATGTATATTATTATGCAGTGAACATACCGTTTGTAGTTGGAAACGGCGGAGTAAAGTAACTAGTACCCAGGCTTAACGAAAACGCGTCAAATAAGGCTAACTAGCAGCTGACACCTACAAAGGCACATAGCGATACAACTAAAGCTGGTATTTAGACGATGTTTTGTACAATTCTAAGGTTAAGCTTAGGCTTATCGACAGCAACAACAGACTTCAACACCTTATATAAGGCTTAGATCTGGTAGGATGCCTTTACTAGGCGTACCTGAAAGATCGTAAGCATAACGCTATTGGAGGAGCCTACTTATACCTCACCCCAGCACTCTTCAGACTATTGTTTTCTTCACGTGTGCACCCAATTCTCGAGTACGGGTTGACAGCTGCGTATCCTCACACCAATTCCGAAAGTGACATGATCAAGAAGGTTCGACGGCGTGAATCCAAAACCCATCCAGATTTGCGGGACACAACTTATACCTCACTATTTCATTGAACGTGCCTGTTCCCTTTGGGTTATCGTTGTCCCCTAGGAGATATATTAACTCAACGTATTCTAATTAGTGAGCTAGAGAGTGAGCAGCCATCTCACTTTCGTCTCGACACAAATTGTGAAACTCGGGACCACCAGTATAAACTTTTAAACGGCAGCAATCACGTACGTAGACCGAACTGGCCCTATTCCCTCGGATAGTGAGTGAATGGAACTGACTAGCTAGCCGTGAAACCTCCTCGCGGAGCCGGCTTGTGTTCGGGTTACTACCGTTCCAGAAAACGGTTCAGCGGCAGTGTTCCAGAACGCGATGGGTTTACTCCTGGCAGGCGTACTCCCTATGAAAAGCCACCAATGTCAGTCTAAACTCCCTGCAACGAGGCGGATGTGTCGCGTCGCTATATAAAGTCACCACTGCTTGCCCTTTTGAAGTACCTTATGCATATCACCTACGTCTTCAAATTCGGTCCTCCGTTGATTTTTCTTCGTTATAGCATCCGGCGAACGAAACCTCAAATTCTGTGTCACGGTAACGAAAGCACTCAACATGACAACTTGCACATACACACAAACAACTACAAAACTACACAAATACATACACATATGTTACGGGACAACCTGTAATTCTTCAATGCGATTACTGGTCATATATGTTTGTATTACCCTGCCCATACTTTTACAGGCGTGCCTAGCACTGCCGAACAGAATCTATTTATTTATTCATTTATAGAATTCCGGAGACCTTCCTCATTTTGGAGACAGAGAAATCATTAAAATGAATGTTGATTGCCCCAATTCTGAGTGCCCATGGATTTTGCTGTCCCAACGTAACCACAGCAGGTACCTGCGAACCTCGTAACGCAGCAATTCCAGCAACCCATGCACCGTTTCACTACACCCATAGTGCCTAGACCGTTTCAACTACACACGATTGAACCAGGAGTATCGTCGTGATACACAACTGATTTTAAACATTGATTATTCCTGATTTGGTGTGCCTCTATGAATTTGAGAATAAACTATTTATTTATTTATTTAGTTTCCTTGTCTCATATTTGTCAGCGCTCTACCAGCGCCAGTGATGTTGCGCTCGGCGCGCAGCTTTTAGCTAAGCTGGACCAGGATCATGTACTGACACTGAAGCCTCTTGTAAGCAAATGCAAACTGCTGTTTGCAGTAAAACACGACACTGCCTTGGTCGACCGTAATGGTCTCGCGCCACCAGCTGCCGCACACTCCGTAAAAAGGCCAGGACTGTCAATGCGAATATACATTTTAAGAAGACTACGAATATACCGCCCACAGCATGCTGGTGATGCGCCGAATGGCGTTTCCCGCGCTTATGTCCGTTCAAGCGGCACATTTGGCAAACGTGCCATAAGCGTAGGCATATGAAGGAATTCTGCAGCTAGGGCCGGCTGAGGGACTGCGGAACTCTTACCGAAAGAGCCAATCTAGAAAGGATGGCGCAGAGCCACTGTCCATAGTAACTGCAGTTCAAAGTGAGTGTAAACAAAGTCGAATATTCGTCAACGTGTTGCGCAATGGGATTCCGAAGAAAAGTCAACTGGACACGGCCTTGGACCTCACGATTACTTCCAGGAACATATGGAATCCCATTAACAGGCCAAAGATAGTTAAGGTGCAGGACGTTGCACCTAATGTATCCGGCGGTTCGGTAAACTTAGTGGGCTAACTTACTAGCAAGATTGATTTCAAACGTTTAGAAGAATGGTGACCTGCTACATTTCAGAACAGTCAAATTTGTATCTTATTGGTCTTAACTAGATTGAAAAGTTGCAACCTGACGTTCCCTTGAAGCTAATCTGTAACCGTGTGCAAGCAAGTATAGACCCATCATCAACGTCCTTTGAAGACATGACGCTTTCACGGAACCGAACATCTTCCTGCGTCTTTCAGGATAGCTAGTGCCATTGTACAACGTTCAAGGCAACGCTAAGCTCCTGACCAGCTGCTAAACCAGTGCTCATGGCTCAAAGACCGTACGAGCTGCAGATATGTCAAAGGTTGCTCAAGATTTTGATCAGTTGGTACGAGCCACAGTCAAAACTGCCCTCAACTAATCATCATGGAACAAACCTATTGTCACAGTGAAGAAGGCAAGTGGCAAGGTACGCGCCTGGGCAGACTTCACAACTAGCTATAAGACCCCGCTGGAGGAATACCAGTACCTATTACTTGTACCCAAAGAAAACCTCTCAAAGGTGCATGTTAGTAAGTGCATTACTAAGCTTGATCTGTACAAAGCCTACTTTCAAGCGAAAGATGACGAAGCCTAGGGAGGGCTATTGCCGAGCAACGCACAGCGTTGACTATCCCAATACAACCGTTTGCCCTTTGGTGTAAAATCGGCGGCATCCATTTTCCAACAGTTGACGTGTACCATGCTAGCGAACCTTTCTGGAACCGTTGCATGTATGGATGATATCATACTGAAGGGTCAAACTTTGGAAGAGCTAGTTAACCTGGATAAATGCTTAGCTATATACAGTCGTACGGTTGCGTGATTCGTGAGTTGAAATTTACTGGTTGCACCCCACTCATCAAATATCTCGGATTTATGCTTGTAAAGGATGGACGACGACCAGATCCAGTAAACGTAGAAGCTGGTAGAAAAAATAATGCGGCACAGTAGCTGAGGTGTTGCCCACCTCTAGCTAACGTGTATGATGATGATGTTGATGATGGTAGAAAAACGCCTCAAGCAACGGACCTACAGTCCTTGCGCTCCTTTAATGGGCGCGGCAGCCACTATAGCGCATTCTCGCCTAAATGCGCAGCCTGCGAGCCCCGCTAAGCAAGCTTCTTGTCAAAGGACAAACTGGTGTGGGGACAGCAGTATGTTTGAATGCCTTAGAACGTCTCAAGATATTGTTGTCCACAATTTAGCTTTTTACCCATGTTGATCCCTCGAAAGAGACATTTCTAACCATATGCGCAGCATGCCGTCGGATTAGCGCATTATGTTCTTTTAGTACTCCGATGGATCTCAGAAAGCGATCGCACATGTTTCAACCACACTTATGAAGACCGCGAAGAATTACAGCCACATAAAGAAAGCAGCCTTTGCCACAGTTTTTGCGGTCAAGAAATTCACAACACGCTGTACTGCAGCTGCTTAAAGATTCTAGCATATCACAAGCCCTTGCTGCCTAGCTTTGGTCAGTTAAAGACCTCATGGCCTACACAGCCAACCAGACTAGATGTTGGGCTCTTAGATTAGTAGGGTGTGATTTCGAGGTCCACTACCAGTCAATACTGTCCGTTGGCAAAGTGGAGGTGCTACCAAGCTTAACTGCTGCCCAGCAGCAAGAACATAGGGACGCACACATTGCCTTGGTCGAACTCTAACCTGACCTCAAATATATGGTAAGTGATGATTTGCACAGTCTACTAGTTATTGTAGAAGCACTACGAACAGAAAACGCTTCGAGACCCAGTACGCCAGAAATTTGCACAGCTTCACAATACAAGTTAGCCACGTAGAGGTTCACCCGTCGCGTTGCGACAGTACTCCCAGAGGAGAATTTCAGTCACAATTGTGCACGAATGCGTATTATTTTAAAAACTATAGTCACCCATAAGCTCCAAAAGAGCGCCCTATTAGGCAGTTAAACGATTGACATCCTTGGCTCAGCGGGATGAAGGCGCATGTCTGCGAGTATGTATACTGACCTGCATGGACAACCAGCTATAATAAATAGCTAACTGTTGCTAAATATGCGCCAATGTCTTGAAAGTGCCACAAAAATCAGAGCTACTTAACCACGGGGTCGCATTTATATCAACTTTTCAGGACTGATTAATGGCCGTAGTTTCCCCATTATAGTCAATTTAAAAAGCAAGCGGTCTAAAGTATTTTTCTTGGATAACATAACCACTAATGCAGCTGTATCCAGACTGCGCCAAATCTTCAACAGATTCAGATGTCCAGAGACAATAATAACGGACCATGCCACACCATTCACTTCGGAAATTTTTACGGTGTTCTGCAAACAATGCGCCGTCCATCACTTTCGCTTGCCACAGTTTTACCTGCATTCGAATGGCCGGGACGAACTGTTTGTTGATACAGTTACATCAGCTCTCCACAAAAGGAGAGACGTAAACAGGGGTGCTTGACAAATCTCTTTTCCACTACCGCCCAACACTGAATCCAAAAGCCCCCGGGGTTTTTACCATCAAACGTTATGGTGAACCGGAAGCTTCGCATGCTTTTCTATGTCATCCCACCGCGCTTGAAATCCTCAGTTAATGAAAGAAACCGCAGAAGGAAAGCTGAATTTAACCAGCGGCATGGAGCAAAGAAACCATCGTTTAAGAGTGGACCGAAGTTGTTAGTACACGATTATCAGAAAGGCCACGCAACGTGGACGCCTGGGAAGCTCAAATCCCAACGTAAAAATGTCATGTGTGACGTGCTTGTGTTTACACAAATCTGCATGCAAACCAGCTACCGCCAACATTTTGCAAAGAAGAAAAAGCAAGGCTACCGGCTTCCAGATAGACTTATTTGTGGAGGCTTCAACTTGACAAGGAAGCCGTGGACGGCTGCTCAAAGTCGAATAGGAAGCAAGACCATGGACATCGGAGATGGACTGACACGAAGGAAACTCCGTCCTGAAGACTTTAAGTTACCCATAGGCCTTAATAAATAAATCAATATTTTATTCTCGTTTGTGCGAGGCATGCCCATGGGTACATGAACAGGTAGGTGCAACTGTACAGAGGTTTGGTTGCAATTTTAACAGCGACCGTAGCAAATTATTCAAAGCTTCATGATTGGAACAGTACAATCGTGAAACTGTGAAATATTAATTAAGCAGTCGTGAAGTCTGGAACCGGTTTGCGGACATACTCAGTCTGCCTTATGTTGCAGTCATACACTAGCCAATAACAGATCAAGAATGTCGAATAAGCGTTTAAAAGCTATTTGAAGAACAAAGTTGCGAGAGGTTTGTCTATATCCTGCGGTCGTGTGTACGTAACACAAAGCAAGCCGGTGAGCTCATACACCACGAACGACGTCTCAGGACGGAGGTGTCCAGGAGAAAGTGAAAACGGCCAGAAAGCTCCATTATTTTGCCGATTGATCAAGTAGTAACGATGTTCGCACAAAATTCAGGCGTACTGGAGTGCCCAAGTACTGCACGGGACTGCCAACTACCTGCTATGTTGGCCAAACCTATGGGGAACCACTAACCACGGTAGGTGCCCTTACGATTTCTGAAGTCGAGTGGAAGTTTGTGGCCCATAAATATAGCCAGTGTCTACTGCAGTTGAACAGTGTTCTGTTGACGGTGGTTTAAAAGGTGCGTTGTCAAGGTCATTGGTGTTGTACTTTCTCCTTCGTTTGGGCTAGTTTTTTATAGCAGCAAAGTGCCAATCTTGGAATCGCTTCCAGTGAGGTTGTAACAGACGGAGCTAACAACGAAACTTCCTTCTGCTTACTACCAACCATTGAACCTACTTCAAAATATTTTCCTCCTGTCCGCTAGTTGTTGGTATGGATCGTCAGCGTGTCACCGAAGCAAGTTAACAGGTAAGTTGCCGTTGAGTATAGCCTATACAGTGCTTGTCGTTTCCTCTTCTGTTTCTACCCATGTCGTCTTCCGTACTGCTGGATGCACCACTTCTCATCGGGGTTTCTTGGCAATCCACCTAGTCTTCTAGCGCTCCGTCCTCTAAGGGCAGCTGTTACAATACCGCCCAGCTAGCTAAGAGAAGTGACACAAGCACGCAGTTCATGCAGCTGCGATATTAAGTAGGTTATTCTTCCAGCCGCTTAGAAAAAATTCACCTTTTCCTGTCAGCGCACCTTGGTCAAATACGACACAGAAGCTCTCAGTACCCACGACGGGACGCATAGTACAACAAGATCCATTTGGGTAACGTTCGCTATTGGTCCATTGGTTGATTGGTGGGTATATAGAAGGTGGAGACCCTTGTCAGCTCCGTTACTACCATTTCATTGCGAGATTGATGCTTGTGTTTGTGAGTTGACGCGCCTCTGGGGATCGTTGCCTTTGCAAAAGGGAAAACAGGATCCCGCTGTACTCGCAGGTAGCAATCATAGAGACACCAAAAATGTTACTTAGTCTGTGCATCGATTCCCTTCTCTGGTAGATTGTTCCAATCGTTCACCATCTGGACACATAGGGCAGCATCAGACTGGACGAAAAGTATTCTTCGTTTGTAAAGCTTCCACTTGTGACCTGTTGTCCAGGTAGTTAATTTGTAAAAATAGCCGTTGTAGGTCTATCACAACTTCTCTCCTAAGGATCATCTGGTATAAATGAAATTCCATCGACGGCAGCGACATTGCAGGGGAAAAGCCAAGCTTCCGAAGTGGAAGCAGATAGTAGAGGTCGTGAAGATCTGAGACGGGCTTTGAGCCAAGCCTCTAGAGCTTTTCCAACAAAGCACATGCATGTTTTGTTTAGGTGTAGGCAGCAGAAAGGCCATACTCCGGAATTGGGTAAACAGTGGAACAGAACTAATTTCTAAAGCTCATAGACAACGTTCGACAGAACGATCATCGTAGGGTACCTATCATAGTTATAGCAGCCGCAGCAGCGTGTCCGTTGAGCTTCTGAGGTACTATTACTGGAGTGGGTTAGGGTGTTAGAGTGCGGAAGGGTGAATCCGTGTCGGCTTCTTCCCTTCCTGTTCAAAACAGCGATTGAGAGGACCACTAAGATAAGACGTCCCTTAGGGACCGTCAAGAATTCAGCAAAAAATACACGAGCTTTGCTGGCTTAGCATATGAGCAGCAAACAGTCACATGAAACTATCCGCTGAGGATTAGCTCTGGTAGATTGTTCCAGTCCATCAACCCGCCTTTGCAGGTGTCTCGTTTTAGCGAGAATATACCATTTATCTATTTATTTATTTAAAGTGACTTCGTGATGGACTCGTAGCCTCCTCGGCTTAAACGGTGTTAAGGAGTGATCTCTTGTGAAACTATCAGTCCTATGCTAATAAAACCCCTTTAGTTCATTTCCCATCTTCCCTCGCAGGATGCGTCGGGAGTAAATCAGGTCGCCACGACGACAACGATAATCCACGGAAAACACCCATCGTTCGAAGTCGCTGGTTGTAAGAGAAATTGCGGAACGCAGTGACCGTCATCCTTGGACCCCGTCTAAGAGAACACTTTCGGTCGTTGTAAGATGATAGACCGCGAATGAGCCGGATTCGTGGTGAGGCGTAATTGGGAGGTAAAGGGCAGTCTGAAGCCCTCATGAGTCACACGGCAGAAACTCATATTAACAGCCGCTACCCTCTTCGAGTTGTCATGGGTTGTGCGCAAATCAGGAGATACAAGTACTCCAAGGTCCTTCTCACAAGCAGCTTCACTGCGCAACGAACTATCATAGTGATAAGCACCAAGAGAATACGGATCATCCATGAGGAGGACCGCACACTTTCGTAATTGATGGGCGATTGCCACTCCAGTGACCAGCTATGCAGATCAAGTTTATCTTGCAATTAGTTAGCATCCTCGAGCTCGGACATTTCTAGCCATAGCTTTAAGTTACCAGCATACAGTTAATACTCTGTACAGAGCTCTGATGGTAGGTCGTTTGGACAATAGTTAGGGCAATTCCGGACAGAGTAGGAAGCCTTGTGAAAGTCCGCTGATCCTGAGGACAGGCGCAGAGTAAGGTTCTTTCACCTTTACTCTCATACTACGGCCCTTCATAAAGTGGTTTTTCTAAGTGTGGCCCTTCCCAGAAACACTAATACCCCAAAAGTTTAAAAAGGAACCATTTGTGAGAAACGTTAACAGCTGCTTGGTTAAGTCGAAAATAACGCCATCCAGACGGGTGCCGGCATCAAACGAGTTAGTCAATTTCTCTGGCCACAGGCAGGTTGGCGGCACACGAGCTTGCCGTCCGGAAAGCAAGCTAATCGAGAGAGAGGATATTCACGTTTTCAAGGTAGCGGTTTAAGCGCCACCTAATTATTTGCTTCATGACTTTATACCCTATGGATGTTCTACAAATGGGCCGATAGTTTCCAAGATCCTGACAAATTCCACCTTTGTATAGGAGCTTAACGGTACCTATTTTCCCATCAAGCGTAAAACTTCCTGCTTCAAGGATTCGCAAAGATCTTTGCAGAAAGGTACCCCACTGTGCTCAGCCATTGCTTTGAGAAACAAGGGATGTATCCCATCAAGATCTGGGGGAATTTTGCCTCCGTTTGTGGAGAAGCATGCTACACCAATAAGGGCTGATTTTTAAGTGTTCTGAAGTGAATCAGGTGCAGGCATAAGGTAGCTGGTAAACTGCGATTCAGCCAAAATGACTGAAGAATACTGCAGGTATAAGTGCCCCGCTTTTGCCTCATCGTGAAGAAGAATATGACCTTCGTTTGAATACAAGGCAGGTATTCCATTACCAGTTTTCGT
This sequence comes from Dicrocoelium dendriticum, assembly GCA_944474145.2. Taxonomy (NCBI): domain Eukaryota; kingdom Metazoa; phylum Platyhelminthes; class Trematoda; order Plagiorchiida; family Dicrocoeliidae; genus Dicrocoelium; species Dicrocoelium dendriticum. The sequence goes on along the minus strand of OX104068.1, from coordinate 95,883,155 downwards.
AAAACACCGCAGATAAAAGAACATATCTTGGGAGCGGTTAAATATTCCTTAGCAAAGCGTCACTCGCATTGTTGTCGTTTCATAAGCCATTTCAATGTGTATATATTCCTGGACGTTTTGTAATCAAGCTAGTGCAAAGGTGATTGCGTACATTTGAACTTATCCCACAATCTGCGTCCCCACGGCATCAGCTTTCGATGAGCGCCCATAGAGTGGCCGATGAGTGCCAGATGGATGACCGAGCAAGCGCTCGATGGGCGTGTGAGAGGCACAAAATTGGGTTACTCATTGGGTGGTTGCTGAGAGTAACTGTGCGGTTCCTTTTCAATGCCTGAATTTCGATAAAATTTGCTGCATGTAAAAATAACCTAACCACATTAAGGCTCCTGCCACCACTAGTGGTTGCACGGTATTACATTAACACACATCTGGCGTTCCCACCAGCACGAAATTCCGCCGACAAGCTGTTGAGGTACCGTAATAAGTCCGAACGGAACATTTCGGACTGTCAGTAGACCGTCGGAGCATTGTTCAGCAGTACTTCTGTTTACACTGCTTTGTGCGTTCCCAAAAACTTGGCCACAGATTACCTATGAACCTAGCCTTAACCAGGCCCGTTAACTTAACCGGTGCACGCGATTCCTTCAACTTCTTCAGGGCGAGCGTGGGAAGTGTAATTAAATTAATAACATTACTAACCAGAACACTGCGAAAAGAGGGAAAGGGTGCAAGCAACATACCCTGCCGCACAACCGCGCGATGCAGTGGTACCGCTTAAGCCACCTCTGACCCTGTCCAGATTCGAACCCGGAACACAAGGCTAGGAGTCAAGCATCCTACCGCTAGACTAGATAAATCGAACGATTCCGACATGTGTGACACTGATACCGAACCTCTGACAGAAGAAGTTATTGGCAACCCATCCAACGAACCTATGTCGTGCACCCCACTGACTACTAAGGAACGCTAGTGCGACCAACCAAAACGAAGGCACATTAAAAAGCTTGCCTCGTGCAATTGCTACCTGCCTAGACATCAACCCAGTGAACGTCCCAACGAAAGCAGACAACCCACACCCTCCGTGCTATTGGAAATCCTGTAGATTTTAACTAGATTCAGTCACGCGTTGGCCATCTTGGCCTCAATCGGCTTATTGGCCGCGTCTATAACCCCCACCTTCAACTAACACACGAGTGGACGAACTTGCTGAGCACTTTACCCATGTGTCTGAACTTCCCTTCAGACATATGAGAGTAGGCAGAGGTTTCAACATACCAAATATCCGATGGCACAACCACACTGCACCTGCACAATACTCGTCGTTCCCGTGCACGGCCATAGCAAATGCATGGGTTCAACACGTAAGGGAACCTACTAGTCTGTCCAATATTCTTGACTTCTAATCCACACGCGGCCTCCCTCATGCGTATGCTATTGTACAGAATAGCATCCCAGGTAGCGACCACAAAGTGGTACAACTGTCGGTCAGTCTAGCAAACCTAAAGATCACTGCGACCAAATGAGTTTCCCGTTTCCAGACCAATGCGACACGTTTACCGAAACAGCTTTTCAACACTTCTAAGGTCAATGAAATGGGGCTGCTTCTTCCTGACAACTGATATCGGCGCGGCGGTATACGAGAACTACCGCAATCTAGAATTCTGCCCCGATGTGCTTAACCCAAACCACCCGGTCGATTTACGAAACCGTCACTGGGTGTAGCTATCACGCATGCAGTAGATGTCAAACTCCAGACACTGCTATCCAAATATCGAAAGACGCATGACTTCTCACTTTTCGTACGTATTAATAAGTTTCAGACAGAATGGAGGCATAAGCAGTCAGATGCTATGCCAGCTGAAGAATGCAGGGCTCTCTCTGACAAAACCAGCTTCAAAGCAGTTGTCCATCTAATGCAATACAGGAGCAGAAGGACGTCAAAATCATAACACCGTTAGTGATGTCGGACGGCATACCAGTTACTGACCCAGATATCCTGTGCGAATTCGTTAACAGACACTTCTGTGACTCATTCACTGACGTCCATGAGCCACATCACAGACTAATACCTTGGCTAACTAACGACGAGCTAACCAGTGTGGACTTTGCCTACGCTCGATTACTAGGACAATAATTTCACTCAAGTTGCCTTACCACCCTGGTCCCGATGGCCTACCCTCTGCTCTTCTGAAATAAGGTGGTTCTGATATTCCACTTTTACTCCTTAACCTATACATGTTATCTATGAGTAACGGCACCTTCCCGCCAGCCTAAAAGGACGCGGTTGTTATCCCAAAACACATAAGTGGCTGCCGGTTAGATATTAACGACTACCGCCCCAACAGTTATACGCCGTTTGCATCAAGGGTGATGGAACGGCTGGTTAAGAAAAGAATGCTTGACATCATGCTACCGCGAAAACTTATTAAAAAGTCCCAACATGGGTTCTTGCCGGCTAAGTCCTGTCAGACCTGCCAGTTTGAGTTCTGTAGTGTACTGGAAAACAAGCTCTTTTTGCATTTTGTGACATCGGATTTTACGGTTGATTTAACCTTCGAAACATCTCTTTGTTTTACTGCCTGTACATCCGTGGACACAAACCGTTTTGGTGAGAACCTCACTGCACATTTCTCGCTCTGTCTGATTCGCTTCTTATTCCTGTAGGCTGTACAATATACGTTGGGTTCAGTCGCCTCTGACTTCTATATGGTCGTATTTGACATGTATTACGTGTCATTGCTTACTGATTAGTATCCCAGGCTCCGCCCAACAATTGGTGACCCCCTGTCAGGAATACGCCGCTCGTCATTTTGCCTTATCATTCTGGTGAGCTCGTTCCAGTGATTTTGTGATTCATTACTTGTGATCATATTGTTTTCTCACCTACCGAATTCTTTTAGCTCTCTTTTGCAATGGATTATCTAGAGGATGCCGTCTCCATGCACAGTTAACGCCGTTCAGCCTGTCATGGTCAATTCTGTTGCCTTAGTTCCTCCCCCTATTTGGGAGAATGATCCTTTATTATGGTTTGTGCACCTAAAATCCGTATTTTATGTTCGTTAGATTTCTTCTGATTTCGCCATGTATAATCAGCTACTATCATGCCTTCCTCAGATTATATCCTCGCAGGTGAGAGACATCATACTTTGCCCCTCTGGCAATGAAATACGAGACTCTTAAACAGGCTATTATTCAGCGAATCACGCCTTCGGACAAGGTCCGTCTGCAGCAAATATTTAGTGATCTGCAGCTAGGAGATAGGATGCCCTCAGCCTTGTTGTGCGAAATGCAACAGCTCATCGGCACGTCCAAGCTGGACGTAGGGATTCTGCGCGAGCTGTGGATGCAACGCCTTCTCGAAAGCACACAGGCTATACTTGCAGTAGCAAGTGACTTGCCCATCAGAGCAACTGCAAATCTAGCAGACCGCGTCATCAAACGGCACCAGCCAGAGACTGAAACCAAAGCACCTAAAGAGCTTCGTGCTAGCGCCACCACAACGACAGGCGCGACTAACCCGCTGTTGGCAATAAACGCATTACCATTGCGCATAGCGTCGCTACAGCGCTAGATCAAGGAACTCACATTAAACCGTAAGCAGGGCAACCTGTCTGGATCATCGCCTCGTCGCACGAAACCTGATGCCACAGGTTACTGCCTTTATCACTTGCGTTTCTTTACTGAAGCCCGTAAGTGCGTACAGCCGTGTAGCTACGCCGCTAGAGACAATCCGCCACGCCGGGCTGTAGTGGCCACGAACGTCGGCAAAGCCCAAAGTCGTCTCATCTACATTAGGGATTATGACTCCGATACCCAGTTCTTAGTTGATATCGGGGCGGAAGTCAGCGTCATTCCTCCTATGCTAGGTGAGCTTATCACTTCTCTGTCGACAAGCCTCAGTGCCGCCAATGGCACGCCAATAGCCACCTATGGTCCTTGGTCACTTACCCTAAACCTAGGTCTTCCGCGCAAGTTCCGCTGGGTATTCACCGTCGCTGCAGTCCTCTTTGGCAGCATTGGCATTGACTTTCTCAGGCATTTCAAACTTTTGGTCGATGCGAAAAGCCAGATGATAGTCAACACTGCAACAAAACGCACCGTCGATGTCACATCTATATCCCCGGTCTATGCATTTCCCCGACCTCGCCAGACTACGCTAATCACTTTTCTCAGTAGCACAAGCTCGTTCAGCCAATGAACGCAGCTTTGCCCGTGGCAGCTCAAGTCACGCACTACATACGGACGAACGGCCCACCTGTGTCATGCCGTCCACGCCGACTATCGCCCGAGAAACTAAAGGTAGCCAGGGCGGAGTTTGAGCGCGTGCTTGAACTTGGAATAATCCACCCTTCCGACAGCCCTTGGTCCTCGCTCCTGCAGCTGGTCCCCAAGAAATCTGGTGACTGGCGCCCTTGCGGTGATTACCGCGCACGCAATCGCCTAACCGTCCCAGATAGGTATCCCATCCCACACATGCAGGACCTTACCGCATGTCTCACAGGTAAGACGATCTTCAGCAAGATCGATCTGGTTCGCGCCTACCACCAGATACGGGTGGAAGACAATGACATTCCTAAAACAACCGTCATCACTCCTATTGCTTTGTTTGAATTTTTAAGAATGACATTTGGACTGTGCAACGCCGCGCAAACCTTCCAACGCTTCATTTACCACGTCACTCGTGGCCTAGGCTTAGCCTATTCCTACCTCGATGATATTTTAGTAGCCAGTTCATCGGAACAAGAGCACCTCGAGCACCTTCGAACACTTTTCCAGCGCTTGACCCAACACGGTGTCAGTCAATACGACTAAGAGCGAACTCGGCAAATCAAAGGTAGGATTCTTAGGCCACCTCGTTTCATCGTCTGGTATCGAAGTCCTTCCTGATAAGATCCAGGAAATCAAGAACTTCCCGGCTTCGATTTCGTTCAAGCACCTCTGTCGATTTTGTGGTTTGGCCAACTACTATCGACGCTTCATTCCGCGCTGCGCTCAGCTCATGCAGCCACTGACTGACCAACTCAGAGGAAATGAACGTAAGTTTGCTTTCCCTGACACAGCACAGGCAGCCTTCGCCGAGCTCAAGGATGCTATCTCCAACATAGCCCTCCCCGCTCATTCCGAATCGAAAGCACTACTTTCTGGTACGACCGATGCCACAGACGTCGCGGTAGGAGCCGTCCTCCAACAACACGTTGGTGGGCAATGGCAACCTCTTGGGTTCTTCTCCAAGCGCCTGCAGCCAGCGGAATCCCGCCACAGGACGTTTGGCAGAGAACTGCTCGCCATCCGAGGTCTGGAACTTCTTGGACAGCTGGGATCGGAATGTGAAGGAGCTTGTGCCTGGGACAGGACATAGAAACCCCCAAGGACCTACATAGAACACGGCTGTACAACAAGTGGATAAAAATGCACTCACTACCATGACCGTCGTCCAGTAATGGTAGCTGGACATGACGCCTTTCTACTCCTGCGAAGTATACATAATCCTGTAAATTCTAGAAGTAAGAAACGGAAGTTTTGCTCACCTGGACACGAAGATGACGAAGGTCTAACCCTCCATAGGCCTCAGCCATTATGGCCGCCGCGAGCAAAAATAACCTGTTCAGCTAACAGAGGAAATTAGAAGGCAATTGACGGCGGTTAACCGAGTGTTAAATCAGTCGACGAGCTGCTCTGCCAGTTTTACATTAGTGTACAAACGGATTTCTGACAGTGTTTCAGGACGTGGTGGGTTTTCGCCTGGCAAGCGTTCTCCCTATAAAAAGCCACAAATGTCCGCTTAAGAACACTGCGACGTGGCGGATGTGACTCGCCACTGAATAAAGTCACTGCCCACAACTACATACTGGCAAGCCGACCTGAATCCTAATGTAATATTTTCCTGACAAGTTTTCTCTACAAACGGAATGCCCAGCCTGTTTACACTACGCCCACTATAACCCAACTTGTCGTCATGTTTTGACGAATTTATACCTCAAGATTAATTTTACAATTTCCAAAGCTTGGACAACTTTCGGCTTATTGCCGATTACATACATAGCAACGTGTTTGTTGCGAAACATAAATTGCTTGTAAACGTTGATCATGCCTGGTCAGGTGTGTCTCGGAAATTCGAGAATATACTATTTATTTATTTATTCATTTATTTACCTAGCGATACGTCACTTCCTGCACACACTTGAAGGCCGCGCTTTCACAGTCTACACTGACCACAAGCCCCTTATCTTTACCTTTAACTCTGCTAGCAACAAATACTCACCACGGGAAACAAGACACCTAGACTTTGTCACGCAGTTCACTGCTGACATACGTCATGTCTCAGGTGTCGACAATAGCGTTGCCGACGCTCTCTCAAGCGTCAACCTCACTCTGCAGTCTTTGCCTACCGTCGACCTTGCCGCCATGGCAGCGGCTCAGGCTCAAGACGAAGACATACAACGCGCGCTGCAGTCCACTCTGCTGCATGTGCAAAATGATCCTCTCCAAACCACGGAGGGAACCATTCTCTGTGACACTTCCACAGTTTGCCCTAGACCTCTTGTGCCCGTCTCCTTCTGACGCACAGTCTTTGACCAATGCATTCACTAACACATCCCGGTATCCGTGCATCTTTGAAGGTGGTCACCGAACGTTTTTTTGGTCACGCTGAAACAAAGCTTTTCTTACCTGGGCTCGCGCCTGCCTTCGATGCCAGCGCTCTAAAGTACCTCATCACACCCGCAGTCCTCTTAGTTCATTTCCTTCCCCGGGCTCTCAGTTCTCGCATGTACACTTAGACCTGATATGTCCAATGCCTCCTTTACGCGGATTCGTATGCATTCTTACACGTGTTGACCGCTTTATCAGATGGCCGGAAGCCATTCCGTTAACAGGCTGCATAGCTGAGACGGCTATCCGGACATTCTTAGATCGGTGGGTCTGGCACTACGGATGCCCATCCACCATCACAACCGACCGAGGAACGCCTTTCGAATCTTCACAATTCGAAACGTTTTACAAATTTTTAGGCTGCCGTCGCATTCATACCGCGGCGTATCACCCAGCAGCCAACGGGTTAGCTGAACGCCCCAATAGACAGCTTAAAGCCTCTGTCTGCGCCTCCTCCGACCATAGCTGGAGCGAAAACATTTCGCTCGTACTCTTAGGCATTCGCAGCAGCATCAAACATGACTTGCAATGTGCACCAGCAGAGCTGGTTTACGGCACGACGCTCAAGTTGCCAGGAGAATTCGTTTCACCTTCCGCATCGTCGGGTATGCCTCCGCCTAACTTTGTGTCCTCCCTAGCTCAACGCATGCGTTCACTAAGCCCGACCCTGCCCCGTGAACAGACTAGAGATGTGCAAATGCACAGCGGACTCTCTACCTGCACTCACGTCATCCTCTGCACCGAAGCAGTGCGGCGCCCTCTCCAGCCTCCCTACACTGGCCCTTTCAGAGTTTTGCAACGGACTCCGATACACTTTACTTTAGACCAGAATGGTCACCAAACAACGATGTCCATCGACCGCCTCAAAGTGGCTTTCTTTGACGAGCCACTTGCAACCCATCCTGATGCTGTCGTGCAAGCAACCGCACCTGTGGTGACCTCCCAAGCACTTGATAGCCCGGAACCCTGCGTACCTCTTGACCCGCAACCTATCCCGCCTCAACCCCAGGCAACCGACCGACGCGGTAGACAGATGAAACGTCCGGTCCGTTTTTCAGATGTTGCAAGCGTTTGCTATTTCCATTAACACGCCTTTTTCGTCTTTAATGCTTATCCTGCGTCTCATCCACAAACGTTTTGCAAAATCGACAAAAAAACCCAAAACATTTTGAAAACCTGTAAAGCGTATATGCTTTTATCATGCATGAGTTGTTCCCTCGCCGGCGTCAAGCCACTTCCCCGACCGTTGCCCACCCTCTCTGAGTTCTAGCTTCCAGAAACTCAACCGCCGAAACTGCCCAGGCAACCCTTGACTGACTCGCCAACCGGCTGAACGCAACCCTGGAGTGACTCTCCAGCCGTCCCAAAGCCCCTTCCTCACCCAAGGAACAAAGAGTCGCCCTCGTCCGCAGACACCCACGAACGGATTGGTCCCCAAAAGCCGCCCAGTCATTGCCGACGAGGACGCCGGATTTCTTCGTGGGGCGAGGACGCCCGCATACATTTGTGAGGCGAGGGCGCCTGCAATTCTTCGTTGGACGAGGACCGTGGACTACAGTGCTGTGGGGGAGTGACACCTCCCAAGCGCACCGTCGGGTCTGCAGCAAAAGGAAGGTCCTGTGGGCCTTTTTTCTGGACTAGCCAGTTCTTTTGCATTCCGACCAGCCCGCGCCGACGGCCCACCGATGATGCACTCTGGTCCACACGGTCATCATAAATAATAACTAACAAAAGCCTGGACCCAGCGAAATCCGCCACACATCCAACTTTGGAAGTCTTTCTCAAGCCTCTGCAAATATTCGCATGCACCCTCACCTTCCGTTACCCCACTATCAGCTCCATCGAAGGCTTCCGTCTTTCAGCCTTCTAAGGTGAGTCCCTTGTAATGTACCGGAAAACAAGCTCTTTCAGTATTTTGTAACATCGGATTTTACGGTTGTTTTAACCTTCAAAACATCTCTTTGTTTTACTGACTGCACATCCGTGGATCCAAACCGTTTTGGTGAGAACCTCGCTGCACGTTTCTCGCTCTGTCTGATTCGCTTCTTATTCCTGTAGCCTGTACAATATACGATGGGTTCAGTCGCCTCTGACTTGCATATTGTCGTATTTGACATGCATTACCTGTCATTGCTTACCGACTAGTATCCCAGGCTCTGCCCAACAGTTCTCGGACTTGGTGACACGTAATATTGACACTGGATCTGCTCTGATTATAATACGTCTCGACATGAGGAAAGCCTTTGACCGAGTCCCACGCCCTGGCCTTCTGACCAAACTTAGATCATTTGGTATCTCTAACGAACTATTGCTTTGGTTTACCTAGTATGTTGCTAATCGCACAAAGTCCGTTCGACTAGTATACAAGGACTCAGAGCCACGACTAGTAACCAGTGGAGTATTTCAGGGCCGTGCCTTAAGATCATCGCTGTTACTCCTCTATACCAACGATGTATTTGCCGCCTTTCCACACGGTAAACCGTTTCTTTGCGCAGATGACATCAAAGTAGTCCTCACATTCGCCTCAGCCCAAAAACATAAATAAAATAAAATAGAATAAAATTTTATTCTCGACTATGCGAGGCCCGCCCATGGAGGCAAGATCAGATTTGTACAACTGTACAAACATTTTACGGCAACTGTAACAGTGACAGTAGAAAATTGTTCATGTGCATGATTGGAACTGTACAATGGTGAAAATGCGAAACAATAATTTGGCTATCATGAGATATTGGACCTCAGCTAATAATAGATTGAGAATCCTGCATGACTCATTGGAAGGTAATGGAAAAGCACGCTCAAGATATATATGCCAATAGAGTAAATTCGTGCACAAGTAAGACAAAGGTCAACGTATAGTAGGAAGTAAAAGGACGACAGTAAATGCAAATGTAGAAGTTCCACTGTAACGAACCTATCTAGAATTGTGACTCTAGTTGACCTGCCCGTGTGAAGTTATGGGCTGTGACTTTATTCGCTGGCGAGTCACATACGCCACGTTGCAGTGTTGTTCAACGGACGTTTTGGCTTTTTGAAAGGAGAACACTTTCCAGGCGAAAACCCACCAAGTCCTGGAACACTGCCGCAAATCCATTGAATGGCAAATTGTAACTGGTTATGTTTCTTGTTGAACGTTTGTTTGCTCGGTTATTCGCGGTCAGGTTGTGTCCCATTTTTCTGCTGGCTGATGCCTTAGCTGGTTGCCTATTGCGTTCCTGGGTCCTGCCCATTGGTAGGTCGGGTACTAAACATTCTGTTTGAATATGATGCGTTGATCTTTTGCAGAACCACATGACGTCTTCTTTGATTATGTATATTTGCTGGGGAGCGAAGAACTCGTGTCCAGCTACCCTCACTGTGCATCGATGGTTGGGTGCAGATGGTTAGAATGGAAGTGAAGCCATGGTCCAGGTAAGTTCTTGTTGGTTATGTCGTTCCATCCCAGACGGAGGCAGTTCCTCAGTTCAGTCCCGAATCTCTCATATGTTCACGACCTCAGAGAAGACCGAAAAGAACAGTCAATGTACCTAGCATTGGATCAAACTCCTACTTTAAGACATTTACTTGAGACAACTAGTGTACAATGTGTAACAGATATTATGCTAAATATTTTTTACTTACGCATAAGGCATGGCCTACTGGGTAAAATAGTTTCATGTGCGTAAGGATGAAGAGCAGGATTCCGGTAAGAAATTCATGAGATATAAGCTAACGATGTTTTAATTCTACCTGAGACTAGAAGGTGGAGGTGTAGTCACGATTGGTCGTTAATGGAAACTCAAGTGTACAGAGCCAACTTAAAGCGCTTGAACATTTGTGCAGTATGTTGAAGATGGATTTAACACTTGCAAATGCAAAATTATATCACACCGATGAGTAGTGAGGACTTTTGGTATAATTCAACTACTTCATCATCGCCACACCCAATCAGCAGGCTTAGGCTAGTCTGAAAAAGCACCAGACGCCGGCGTTTTGACATTCTGGGTCTCTTCAGTGGTGCGCCTCCCAGCAGAATTCAGCCGGATTCCTCCCCCATGACTTCAGGATGCCGGCAGCTAGTGCCAATTTGCAATGGGTGACAGCCGTAGACTTGCGTGATTGACAGTTGAATATGATATAGCCCGCTCATCTTCCACTGCCATGCCAGTTACGAACTGTGCAGAGGACAATGGCTAGCCTCACGAGCTGAGAATTTCCGCATAGCGCCAATGCACAGCAGAGGACTTAGAAGCTTTACGGACAGGTTTTATAGTACTGATGAGTAGTGAGGACTTTTTGGTATAATTTAGCTAATTCATCATCTCCACTCCCAATCAGCAGGCTTAGGCTAGTCTGGAAGAGCACCAGACGCCGGCGTTTCGACATCCTAAGTCTCTTCAGTGGTGTGCCTCCCAGCAGAACCCAGCCAGATTCCGCCCCCATGACTTCAGGACGCCAGTCGCTAGTGGCGATGGTGAATTAGTAATTGTAGTTCCGCTCTCTCACTGGCATTTCCAGGCACAGACTTCCTTGCTAGGTGCACAGCTGTCACCTTCTCATCTACGACACCTAATTAATGGTAGTTCAGCTCTCTCACTGGCATTTTCCGGCTCAGGCTTCCTTAGTTATATTCCATTAGTTCCTCAACATGGGTCAATTACCTGCGCCTCGCTGTGTCTTATACTCTTATGCTCTGAATTATTTAACATCCGCATTATATGCTTGCGCTCCTTTCGTTCACTGTCCTTCCATCATGAAGCCTTCCATAGGTCCCTTCTGTGGAGCAAATATAACTCGTGTGTTCTGTGCATGGTAGCTCCTAAACTATCCTTACCAGACGTTAGATTATCCATTACTCGCTCCTCGCTAAATGCTCATCAGTCACTTACTCGTCTGCGACACATAAATAATTGTAGTTCAACTCACTCACTGGCTTCTACTGCTCAGGCTTCTTTAGTATTATTCCATTAGCACCACTGCATGATTTCAGTATCTGTGCATCGCCGCCTCTTAGCCTTTTGTGCTTTGAACTATCTAAAAGCCGTATTGTATGCTTGCGCTTCCACCGTTCGCTGTGCCTTTATGGACCACAATATGCTCCCTGCATCTTGTTTCCATTCATCGCATATTCCTAATACTTCTCCTATCTCTTTGGTTCTGGCTTTCCTCTCCAGTTTTGGATCACCTAACTACAACGCTCCACCAACTTGTCTTTCACACTGGATCTCTGCATTTTTGTGCGCAAGATGCATACCTAAAACCTTAACTCGTCCTATTTCCTCACATACCCCTTTGACCCTGGCTTTCCTGTCCAAACATGGACGGTCTACCTCTGATGTTCCACCTACTCCTCTACACTTTAGTTTCGCATTTATTTGCCTAGGACCTCAAGTAGCAGGCTACGTTTCCCACTTATATCTTTATCGGAATGCGGACATATTTATTTCGATAAGCGTTCCTCTATGAAACACCATACCGCTGAATATTCTCTCTGCATCTCGCTTCCATTCATCGCATAATCCTACTATTTCACTTACCTCTTTTGCTCTAGCTTTCCTCTCACATTATGGATCACAGACATACGAGGCTTTAGCGAATTACCCTTCACACTGTAGCTCCACACTCTTGTGCGTAAGACCTCAAGTATCTGACTATGATGCTTTCCTAAACCTTATCTCGTAAGAATTCTTCACGTATCACTTTGACCCTGTCATTCCTGTCCACCTTCGGACCACCTACATCTGATTCCGTACCGACTCCTCTTCCACACAGTTGCTCCACACTTATGTGCGTAGGACCTCAAGTAGCAGGTCATGGTTCCTACTTATATCCTTATCGCAAATTTGCTATATTTATTTCGATAACCGTGTCTCTATGAACCACAATACCATTGAATATTCTCTCTGCATCGCGCTTCCATTCATTGCATATTCTTACTACTTCTCTTTACATCTTTGGCTCTGGCTTTCTTCTCTCATTATAGATCACAAACTTACGATGCTCTCCTGACTTATCTTTCACACTGTAGCTCCGCAGTTTTGTGCGTATGACCTCAGGTAGCATGCTCTATTGCAAACTGATATCCTTATAGCATAGATGCCATTGTTATTTCTGTAACTGTTTCTTTATGAACCACAATATTCTCTCCGCATCTCGCTTCCATTCATCGCATATTCCTACTAATTCCCTTAACTCGTTGGCTCTGGCCTTTTTCTCCCATTATAAACCACAGACCTACGATACTCCACCGAATAACCTTTCACCCTGTAGCTCCGCACTTTTGTGCGTAAGACCTCAAGTATCTGGCTAGGATGCCTACCTTAAACCTTATCTCGTAATGCTTCTTCACGTATTACTTTGACCCTGGCCTTCTTGTTCACTTATGGACCACCTACCGCTGATGCTCCACGTGGGCCTATTTCACGCTGTAGCTCCGCATTTAGGTGCATGAGACCTCAAGAAGTAGGCTATGGGATGGGCAGACATATCGGTCTGCTCACATCTCCCCGAGAACATCTTTGGCTTTTCTACTTTCCCTCAGTAGAGCGTTATCTTTTCCGGACCCCGTTTGCATTACTTTTTCAATTGGACGAATATCCCCCCGGACCTGACTTTAACCTACCCTCGGCTGACCAGTCCCGTTTCTGACTGTTCCCCGACGTCCAAGACGTTATTGCTCTCGGCTCTATATTCCAAACACTCTGTTCCCCTCATTCCGGGACCTTTCCTTGGTATGCCAACTGGCTTTTCATATAGCCGCTGCCGTACCGAAAGCTTCTTTTCTTATGACACTCATTACTGTTACTCACGAAGTAATTCGGCGGCCTTGCTTCATCTTGCCGGCTTATTTAGACTCGTCTGAACGGTCTACTACATTCTGACCCACCTCTGACCTCTGACATCTAAGTGACTTAGGCTCTACGGACGTAAGGTCCTGTAATCCTCAACTGAAATGCATTGTTGGCCATGATTCATTCTCATTACCATGACCCCTCTCTTCCTGAACATGCCTATTGTGCCGATCCTCTCCTTAAGTACTTAGACACAAATTCTACGGATTTCATTCTTTGAGCTGATATTCTAATCTCGTCTCAGTGGTCTCTTTGCTTCCGAATACTGTGACCCTAATGATCAGAGATTGGCAGATTAAACGGTTTGCTTACATCACCTCGTGAATATGCAGGGCTTTTCCACTTCTCCTCAATTAAACATTTTTATTTCGCACTCTGTCTGCATTACTTATTCAATTGGATGGATATCTCTTCGGGCCTGCTCTAATCTAACCTCGGCTAACCATTTCCCTGTTTCTGATTGTTCCCCGATGTCCGAGACGTTACTATTCTAGGCTCTACATTCCAAACGCTCTGTTTCCCTCATCCCGAGATCTTTCCTTGGCATCCTAACTGGCTTTTCATATAGCCGCTGCCATCCCGAAAGCTTCTTTTGACACTCATTACTGTTATTCACACCTTTGTTGGCGGCCTAACTTCATCTTGCCGGCTTATCCGGACTCGTCTGAACGGTCTGCCACTTTCTGGCTTACCTAGGACTTCTGAGGTCTAAGTAAATTAGGCTCTGTCGACGTACCACTTTGTAACCTTCACTTCAAAAGCATTGTTGGTCATGATTCATTATTATTATTCTATCCCCTTCTCATCCTTAACATTTCTCTTTATGCTATGGCCTCTTTCAGTATTTAGATCTAACTTATACGGCTTTCATTCTATGCGCTGACCTTCTATTCTCGTCTTAATGGTCTCTTTCCTTTGGAATACTATGTCCCTAATGATCAGGGTTTAGCAGACCTAACGGCCTGTTCACATCACCCCGAGGCTAACCGCCGTTTCGTTTAGCCACTTTCGTCCTACATTGCTTCTTTTATGATGACACTCATTACCTTATACTTAGCTACATTTGGCTGCCTAACTTCATCTTGCTGACTTACCTGGTTTTTCTGAACGGTCTCTTGTTTTCTGACCTCTCTCGGACTTCTGAGATATAACTGATCTAGTTACAGCTGACGCAACACTCTGTTACCCTTACCTTAATTAAGTCACTAGGCATTATGTATCCTTCTTTTTATTTACAAGTATGAATCGTCACCTGAAGAAGGTCGGCGGCTTTTTCACTTCTCCTCAATAACACCTGTTTACCGACCCTTTTCTTCCTTCTTGCGCTTTCTGTTGCATACCTTCTTCATGCGACGCTAAATTACATGCGCCTGTTCTCTCTGACTTCTTATATTACTACCAAGTTATGACTGAGGCAACGCAGCCCTGTCGCTCTTTCTGAGTAATACTCCTTTCCATAATCTGCACACCTCGTCCTTCTTTCCCTGGTTTCAACCGATTGAGCATATGCGCATTAGGACCCATCAAACTCTCTTTCCTTCATTTTCATTCCTGTTTTGGAACAATCCTTCATTCCCTACTGATCCGTGTTCTGCTTGCTTCTCGTCGTATTTCGCCACTTATGTACACACTTATATGCGATATCTAAATAATAATTACATGCATAGGGTACAATAGTTCAGTCATCGCCGCAATTGGTCGACTGCATTCTAGACGCATCACATTCTTCTGTCTTTGTGGCTGTTTCTGTTCGTTTCCTTTTTTCCCGAATTTGTCACAGGTACGGCGACAATCACCCAAGGAATGGTCCATCGTTGCGACAATAATACAAGCCACACAGTTCCTTTATCTTGACATGAGCGGAAGATTAACGACCTTTTTACAACTTACTAACCGGACAAATCATTCACTATAATGCACGGATACAAATTTTCCGAGGCTTGAACCTTTGGTTTCAGTTTGCCTAACACTATCTCTTCCACAATACTCTCGCCCGGAGAACTACTTTTGACTTCGGAAGGCACATTCTCCTGCGATACAAAATTAGAACGATTGGTCCTTATGAGCTCTTCAATCCGCGTTGACCGCTCAATTGGCCGTAGTTTCCTACATTTCTAATCAATTTTACCACATACTCCGGGGATCTAAAATTCTTGCTTGGGAACCATATTCTATCCTTTAAGACTTCAAACACAATTCAACATATTTCAATGTATACCCCTAAGATGCTTCACGTGGTTTTGCAGAGTATTAACACGTCGTATTTAAAAAGTAAGTTAGTATCCGACATACCAATCGGGCACAGGACAGGACCCAGGAACGCAATACGCACCCGGCTAACGCTTCAGCCGGCAAAAAGTGGGACGCAACCTGACTGCGAATAACCGAGCAAACAAACGTTCAACAAGGAACATAGCCAGTTACAACTTTCTATTCAATGGATTGGCGGCCGTATTTCAGGACGTGGTGGGTTTTCGTTTGGCGAGCGTTCTCCCAATAAAAAGCTACCAATGTCCGTTTAACAACACGGCTATG
>OX104068.1:95801036-95866651 GCA_944474145.2 Dicrocoelium dendriticum | reverse complement strand
AGACAAAGTGACAGGCAAATCCGAAACCGGATGCCGCCAACCATGTATGTATGTATTTCTTTCATGTATTGCGGCACAATAGCGGAGGTGTTTTCCCACCTCTAGCTGATGAGTATAATGATGATGCTGATCGCAACACATATGCCAGCCAGCACGCATAACGACACGTTCAACCCCTTCCTGTCTCGACCTGATGTTAACGGGCTACGAACAACGAGTGCGTAACGTTAGGATTCTGGAGCCCCTGGCTATAAGCGACCATTCAGTGCTCATAGCTAATATGGAATTGTCTTTGCCGTATTCATGTCCACTGGAACCAGCTCCCAACTACTGGAAAACGGACTTCGATGGTCTAGCTCGAACCGCGAGTCAACTGGATTAGTCTCTGCCACATGCTGCATCTGTGGAAGATTGTTGGATATTTATAAAAGAGAGATTGACATCCTTGTGTTCCCAATTTGTGCCATTAAAATGTCAGAAGGTTGGATCGATTAGGCCTCATTGGTTTGGCAAGAGGTATGGAAACTTGGCTCGGAGGCGACGCAGACTGTGGGACAAATTCCTCCTCTCTGGCTCTGCCAATGATTACGAAGGGTACAAATGTCAGCGGAACATCTGCAACAGTGCAAAAAATAATAAACACCGATATTTCGAAGAGCAGCTCGCAGTAGCCGGTAAGACCGCCCCCAAGAGGATCTTTGCATACGTGAAGCGACGCCTGAAGCCGGCATGTGATGTGCCAGTGCTGGATGGACAGCCCCTAACCTCCAGCACTGAGCGTGCGTCCGCGTTGGCGGCGCACTTCGCTTCTGTGTTTGCGAATAACCAGGTATCTGCTCCGAGTTCGACGTGTACCGCTTTTACCGAACTCGATTGTCTGCATTGCGGCGTTGAAGACGTAGGTCAACTACTCGCCAACCTTGACGGCACCAAACCTGCCGGACCTGATGGGCTTCACCCACTGGTTCTCAAGTCACTTTCGACCATCTCTCCTGTCGAGGGCTCATTGCCGGTTGACTGGAAATATTCGGTGCTGAAGCCTATTCCGAAAGGCGGCGACCCTAGCAAAATAGACAACTACAGGACAATTTGTCTGACACCTATTTTGGCAAAGGTTGCTGAGAAAATCGTAAAGAAGGGATTGCTACAATTGATACAGTCAAACGAGGTCCTGACGCCCGCACAGCACGGTTTTATGCAAGGTCGCTCATGCATTACGAACCTGCTTGTGACGAGGCATGAGTGGTTGAAGGCAATAAGTAAGGGGAAGTCCATCGACGTGTTAGTCATCGATTTCAGTAAAGCGTTCGACAAAGTCAGCCATGAGGTTCTCCTTCACAAACTCAGAATGTATGGTGTCGGTGGCTCACTGCACCGATGGATCCGCGACTTTCTTGTTGGACGGAAGTGGAGGGTACAAGTTGACGACCATCTAACTGACTGGTACCGCTCTACAAGTGGCGTGCCCCAAGGGTCCCACTCTGTTCCTGATCCACATCAACGATCTACCGCAGCTTCTCCGGTCGCCGTGTGCCTTGTTTGCGGACGACATGAAGATTTGGAGAGAAACGGACACTCCTGATGACTGTGGCTTACTTCAGCAAGACCTCAACCGCATATCCACATGGTCTGCAGAAGTTCTCCCGATCAACCCAGCCAAGTCTGTATTTATGAGCCTGGGGAAGGGTGCTGACGGCCAAACGCTATATCCCACACCCTCCGTGAAGGACCTAGGTGTACTTTCACCCTACGATTTAAAGTCCGTGGACAACACGAACAGGCTATATCGTAACGGACTGCGCATGCTTTGGGCGCTCAAACGTAGCTTCGGCACATGGTCTGAGGAGGTTGCCACTCGCCTGTTCTCTTTCATCATTAGACCAATGCTAGAGTACGGTTCGCCCGCCTACTTTCCGATTACCCGAGACGAGGCACAAAAGATCGAAGGGGTCCAACACGTTGCTACCAAGCTCATCCCGAGTTTACGTGGCTTGGGGTATGAAGACTTGTGCGAGAAATTAGGACCCTACACCTTGTCCTACCGTCGGATGCGAGTCAACCTCATTATGACCTATCGTATCCTACATCTCGGTGACTTCCCCATACTGAGGCCACTGCTGCACTTACGAGGACCATGTAGCACACGCGGACATAGATACAAACTTGTCGTGCCGAATGTGAAATGTGTTCCCCACCCACTGTGCTTCGAACGGAGAGTGATAAACATTTGGAACAGTTTACCTGAACATGTGATTGAGGCAACATCTATGCAGAGGTTCAAAACGTTGTTAGATTTATATTTTACCACTAATCGATTCAGAGAACGATTGCACACTTACGATGACATATCACATTTGTAAGTCCTGAAATATCGTAAGTCAGATATTTTAAATGTTACATGAGAACGACAACGATATTCACGGTTGGCAACTTTATAACGTTTTCACCATATTTCGAAAGAGTTGTACAGAATTCATTTCTACCTGCTCTGTAATACAGTATTCAGTATTGCGGCACAGTAGCTGAGGTGTTTCCCACCTCTACCTGACGTGTATAATGATGATGAACCATTTTGGTTCCAACTCTCAACTCTCCACTGACAACCTGTCCCTGACTAAGCAAGGTGGACAAGCCTGGATGCAGTATTCCAAGCGTGGCTTGATGAAGCCTGAGAATAACCCAACAAACATATTGCACGTGATGGTTTCGAATGCCCTGCGGATCATCCACAACATTCTGCAACGCTTGCACCTAGGTTTCATCCAGTTCTCACTGGATTTAAGTTCTGAATACATCGTGACCCCTAAGTCTATCATTTGGGAACATGGTGTAGTTCATTACCGCCAAGCAGATAACGCGTTTGGTGGCCATTTGGCCCTAATCGTAAGGTAGAACACTTCGCATAATTTATGGGCATCTGCCACAGGGCAGCCAGTCCCAAAGTTTATCGCTGGTCCGTTGCAGATTCTGGGATACATCGAGGTCGGACACTGTGTGCCAAAACTTTAGGTCATCTGCAAACATGAGAATTGGTACCCCCAGCAGTTCGGGTAGCTCACTGACACAAAGAATATAACTGTATACTGTGCACTATACTGTGGGGGCGCCAGGAAATTTTTTGACCTAACAGCTGTAACAAACTCTTCTTAACTATCTTCTCGGCGACCATGGCCAAAATAGGTGCCAAGTAAATCAGCCTGTAGTTGTCTACCTTGCTGGTGTCACCACCTTTCGAGATCGACCGTACCACCGAACATCTCCAATCAGTCGGCCTCGAACTTTCGGACAGCGGCCTGTTGAACAGGTCGGTCACGGCGGGCGAAATGATGGTCGAAAAGGGCTTGAGAAGCAGGGAGTGGAACTCGTGTGGCCAAACAGATTTGGTGTTGTCAATGCTGGCGAGTATTTGGCATACTTTCACAACGCACTCCAACCTGTCGAGTGCAGTAAGGGCGGTGCGCGTCAAACTCGGTACAGACACCTGGTCATTTCCAAACACAGATGCAAAGTGCGCCGTCAAGACAAACGCGCGCTCATTGCTGGAGGTTAGAGGCTATCCGTACACCTTCTCCATCACCGGTAGGTCACATGTCGGCTTCAGGCACTACCTCGTGTACGCAAATATTTTCTTCCGGTCGGTCTTTGTTGCAGTTGCAAGCCGCTCTTTGAAATGCCGACGCTTTCTCGTTTTCACAAATATTTCCCTACATTTTGTTTAGTTCTTAGTTGTCGACCGAGCCACAGTTATGTTGATTCATACTTATACGGTATCTCAGCACGAGCGAGCTGTAAATACACCCGCGCTCGACAATCCAGTGACTTATATAACCAATACTTCTTTCTATTGAGCACAGAACGTGTAATGCGAGGTTAAGTCTGGTCCGACCACGGTTCCACAGCAACTTATACTGACTGTGGCAGCGACAAGGTGAAGTGCTAGTGGGACGAGTATAGTGCTTGTCGCTAGTACGATGGTCTTACGCGCGGTTTGGTAGTCGTACGGTCATGGTCAGTGCATCCCTTGCTTGTGTTTACTATCCAGAAGCACACGGATCTGGGATCGACGGCTTGTACACAATATGCAGAAATGACGCGTATCTTGCGTACATCTTTCTGAACTCACACAATACACCTCCTGAGGCTGGTATCTCAGTCTCTTTCACCATTACACGGCTACTGTGCTCTAAGTTCGTCTTAGTGGAGGCTTGAGATTTCGCAGCTTAGTTTTGACAGCACAGGATCTGATAAATGTGTGTAGCATTGTGCACTTAGAGTATGACACGAAGCATCAGGTGCTCGACGGTAGTGTCTGAGTAGTAAAGTGGAATCCGAGTTGACTCATGCTTCCTGGTTGCCCTGATACGTATCATACCGATAGAAAATTAAGCAAGAGGGCCCATATGCAGTCATTAGGATTCGTATTATCCTCTAGTCCCTGCTGAAATGTGTTATGAGTAGGGCCGATCATAACTGTTACTTCACTAATTTTGAACTACTTACTGACGGTGTTCGATTCGCGCTTCGGCAAGTGTTGGAAAACTTGAGCGTAGGATGACCGTGATGAATAATAAGGATGATGAATCGTGTATTGTAATAATACTAGAAATAGACAAGAATAGGCGTGGGCAATGCATGAACTTCGATTCTTCGAGACGTTTGGCCAGCGTCGAAAAACCAAGGTAATTCGACCTGTACTGTGGGTCACATATTAAGATGTCCATGGATAGCCTACCATGGGTAGTTGCGTCGCTTTTGGTCTGAGTTATGCGTGTACTGTAGCAGATGCTCTAAGAGATCATTAGCAAAACTGGACATCCTCGCAAATATGGTTGATTGCAAGGTGTGGATGTTTGGCTCGCGATAAACTGAACAGCACGGGAAAGTTCTACTATGTTGGCTTTGGATCACGTTTCGATAGCGAGTTGCTGCTGTGTCAAGCACTATGCAGACATAATTCGTAGTGCCAGGACTGATCGTTTAATAAGCTATAGACTGATGCGACCCGTTACTCTTGTATCGAAAGATAAGTTCTCGCCTGAATAGTACCGCACATAGTGGGTAGACCTAGCACGCGCAATCCGATGGAGAATGTGATGTATGGATTAGACCTGACTAACATACTATTCGCTTTAGCTACTGTTAAGCATAGCAGAAATCTGTGACCATAAGTCTTGACGCGCTAAACTCGCATCACGTTTGCATCCAAATCTAGCCGGCGAATAGAGTTGAGACATTAGGGACCAGTGGAACGTGATCCGTATCTTGACGTATCCGATGAAAATAGTAAGCTGTTGGGAGGAAAAATGACACGCGGCCCCTTACTCAGCCAGGGGCTCTCGTTTGTGTGTGTGGAGCTATCAGCGCGCGTACAGATTGACCGATTACCTTGTGTTGAACCTGTTTGCCGAGAAAAAATGAACCGCCTATAGTATGCTCGGAAATACTGGACGACTAGCTACGCATTACCGTCGGTTTCGACCAAATTTATGTGGTGTGCGGCACACGAGTGCCACCTTCCCTGGCCGCCTCAACATCAAGACCATCCGAACACTAGACAAATTAACTCGATAGACAACTATACAATGTGTCTCTCAAATCGAGCGACCGCAGATAGCGCTGAGTTGGTCCACTGACGTCTCGAGCATTAGCGCGCTTGGTATCGTTTGCGCGAGAGGTTCGAGCCTACCGACACAGACTGATTGACGAGAAATGGGAGATCTACTCTTTCCGATTCTTTTTCGCTCCGTGGCTAGCGTCACGCGTCGAGTATCAATCAGTTAAGTGTTATGAGTATTAAAAGCCAGGAAGAGAGACTGCATCCTCGGGGACAGCGTATGTGCGAACTGACAGTGAGAAAAACTGCTGGACGTTATGGGTTGATGTTTCGCCTGAGTGGACAACCAAAACTGTCATACCAAAACATACCGTAAAACAAAAAAGACTAATACTACTTGTATTGCATTGGTAGGGAGAGGAAAGAAACATTTTTAAGCACCGAGCGTCGTGATTGTTAAGTCTCGATTAGCATGATGTATCCTACATCATTCACTTTGAACGCATGTCTTTGTTTTGAATGCGAACATGTGGCTAGGTGAAAGAACTCAAGAGTACCACATCTCTCTGCCATGGCACACGCGTGTTCAAGCTCGACACTAACACGGACTCAAGTACCAAAGGTGATCAGATGCACTATTTAATGTTATACAGTTGATATATGGCTTAGTGTTGACATCACCCTGTGGTCTTTTGCTATACTAAATAACGACAGAATGCGCGGAAGCTGGACTACGATTAATCCAAAGAACACTGGTACTAGGACTTTCTTTTGTGTAGAAATATATATAAAAACTAATGCACGTATGTGTCAGAATTGATCGCGTACAAGATGTTATTGTGTGTGTCTCATCACAACAAAAAACCAATTTTTGTTCGCATTAGGTAAAAGAAAACAGGCCTAATTTCCAAAAAGTGTATGCTGAATGCGTCAAACAACTCGTATGGGCTAGTACGCTGGGTTATGATCTAGACGAGACGATATTGATTACGCGGTCTGATGGGTGAGGGACAATTCCAAAAAATGTGTGTATCGGTCTGCGCCTTGTTTTAGGATCTCAGTTAGGTTGCACTCACTATTCCAAATATGTCTTAGTAGTCAGAAGATATGATAATCATGACTTCTTTACGACATCACTCCATAGTTGTCACAGTTGTAATAGCTGACGCACTGAAACTGGCGTAACTAGTATAAGCTATGGCCGGTTACTGGATCGCGTAGTGTAACTCACAAGCTATACAGAGGGCGGTACGCAATGTTCTCTATACTGTCTATAGGCTTTGTGGGGTAACATCGAGGTGTGATATCAGATATGCTCTAAATCTGCATGATGGGGAGATACATGGATAAATAGATTATATGCTTAAAATAGAACCCTTTGTAGTACAGGCCTAAGCATTCTGATTCTTGCAACAAAAAATTTTTCTACTGCAGAGTTGCGTAGAAGCGAAATGCAGAATAGACTTGAAGAATAAGTGTAAAAAATAGTTGCCAGAACAGGATGATCCTTCTCACATTTGATTGATTACTCAATCTAGCTGTGACAACTATGGGCCTTTGAGAGAGATAGGGAGTCTGGTCGTGAAATTTATCCTGTTACTCTATCCTGACGGGCGATCGTGGTTAGTATTTCGTGGGGATCGAACGCAAAAAAAACGCTATTGTGCGTCTTGCATCAGGCTAGAAAAAATCAGCTCTGGCGAAGAGTACTCAGTCGCAGGTTAAGATGCCGGGAACTCAACGTTAGCTCTTAGTGTATGTGACAGGAAGGAGAGAGCATGTATGTGTGAAGAGCGGCTCAGTGAGGAGAGGCTTGGAGTATAAGTCTTGGATTTTCAGGCTTGACACACACTAGATGGTGTCACCTTGTTTTCTATTATACACATAGAGTGGCACGCCCGATGATGGGAAGTTTCTAGCTCAGAGTGAGAAGGGAGAAGGAACTTTAAATAGCTGTAACTGGCTGACTGTGCGCTGCTTTAGAGATATATAGAGGCATAGCTAGAGTTACAAGAAGCGCCTCAGAGCTAGTTGAGGAAAAGTAGAAGTAGGTCCGATCATAATGTCTGTCACTACATAGCTCATTTGCGAAAGTAGGTGTAAAGCGTTATTAAAGTGCGCGAGGCGAACCTTCTGGGTAGATACAGAAACGCTCTCGTAAGACTCCTCTCATCCCTGTAAAGACATTGTTAGACCACTACATCTGACTTACTGATAGGTCAAGAGGACTTCTTACAGGAAATGACTGAATCGAATAGCTAAGATGTGCATATCGTAATTGTGCAACTCTTAGGAGTCTATGAACTGATACATCGTAATAAGTAGACGTGTAATATACCGCTCGCCAAGTTATTACTCTCACACAGCATAGTTGCCTACATTGAATGCTACTTCATGCGGATCGAGTGTACCTGTAGCGTCTTTATCGATCGGACAGTATGGTGCTGGATAAACATACACGCTGAATTTTTACACCAAAACAATTCCAGTACATTGGTACGTCTCTGCGTTGCACTAGAAGGCACAGGGCTAAGGCCGGTGTGGGAACGAGCATACCTAGCTGATAAGTCTTGCAGAGCTCAGTACGCTCGGTTTATACGGCAGATGCCTGATCGCATAATAGGAGTGGGAGATGCTACTGGTCGGTTAAGAAATCTCTCTCTCTCTCTCCGTTTCACCACCACAGTACTGGACTCGCGAGCTCGACTGGTCTCTGATTCCGTAAGCTCGGCAGACGTAGGGTGCGTCTAATTAAAGCACACTCGGTTAGTTTCTGCGGTATTAAACATCTCGAGAGTATTTCAATATCACTATCCGCAGAAAGTAGGAAGCAGAAAAAAAAACAAACTACTATAGTCATGTGGAGAAAGTGTTTACACCGCTTAGTCATGCTACTGGTACGATAAGCGTCCCTCGTGAATTGTCAGAGAAGTCGACATCGCTATCGCAGGAAGCCAGTGCGTAACGACCTTCAAACAGTTGGATAATCATTAGTAAACTGTTCAGGCCATGTGGGTAGCTGAAAAGAGCCTGTCTCTCTCAAATGAGTAGTGCGCTGTTATCTTAAGATCTATCACGCATGGGCGCCGGGCAGATACGAGTCTACACCTCCTCTGAGTCGTCATAAAGTATTTTCTGGCAGAGCTCTGCCAAGGAATTGTCGCTAGCTAATCTTGTGTTGGAAAAACCTCACTCTCTCTCCTCTGTAGTCAGATGTATATGACTCAGCTACGTCTCGAGAGTGACGATTGAACAGTAGGCTGGGTCCGATTGGACTCAGTACTTCTAGCTCTCAGATAGAATCTACTGAAGATGCAGTAAGAGGAGACGCAACAGTGCATCGCGGCGTTAACAGATAAAGAGACTATTCTCACTCTAATATAGACACTACCAGTGAATGTTAATGCACAAGGACTCGCCATGGCGTTCATTGCAGAAAAAAAAACCGATCCGCAAATGTTATCTGCACGGGGTTTTACCTGAAAATAGGTGCTGATCAGTCCTGTTACGTTATAGTAGCCTAAGAATGCATCGTGTGTGTCCACGTGCAGAGCATGATTACTAATTTACAATCCCCAGGATAAGCACAGATGATGGAGTGGAGAAAGGTATTCTCGACATGCTGAGGATCACCACTGTCACGTGGAGGGGGTAGTGTATGAGTAGATGGATGATCAGAGAGTCCGGCCGGTCAGACAACATTGCCGCACGCACGCCTCTACACGAGACTATACTAAGAATATAAGAGTGAGCAGGCACGTGAGTGGGTTGTAAAACGGTCGTGGTCCTTCGAGTCAAAAAAAAAAACAAACATATTGGTTAGCACGAGAGCTCGGCTAGACCGCACTCTGTGAGCGACCATTATGTTCACGTGCCATGTTACATTGAGGCGTCTGTGGGCCCTCGTCAGAAGTGAGAGTCCGACCATAGCCATCTTTAGTGATCAGTGGATTGTGCTCAATGTCCACAGATTGTCTCTCAAAACATGTCGTGTCCATTTGGGATGCAATACATAGAACTCGGAACATCAACATAGGCAGTGTTTTTCACGGAGTATTGCGCAGAGCTCCGCTTGTTTGAGGGCTTTGGTGTAATAAAAGATATTGGCGGGTAGATCGTTGATAGTGGAGACCGGTGAACACACTTCTCACCGTGATACTAGAGTAGGACCTAGGCTAGTTAGGGCAGGCGCATCTCTGTGATTAACTAGACACGGAAGCGCGCGGATGTAATCATAGGGCGGATCTGATGAAAAAGTTATCGCGATAGGTCAGCATTCTCAGATACAGACATCGGAAGAAGAAAAACGGACACTCGCTGTGACTGCTCCGCCTGCTCGAATCAAGTGTTGTTATGTCGGCGGAAAAGGAACTTCCACCGTCTCAGTGTAGCCTAGCGACTCTAGTCCTAACGTCCCAAAAAAAACAAGATACATTCTAACTTTACTATCTCGAGAGTACTTGTGCAAGGGTATGGCATACCTATCTAGAGACGCCCGCAACAGGCTTCCGTGAGTTTGGCTCTCGAAGATGTCCGAATGTCTCGACTACGTCAAGTTGCGAATGATTGGGACCTACTTTCTATTACCGAAACTTGGTTACACCAAGGGGTGACTGCTGCTGAATTTGAGGTAGCCGGAATGTCACTCATCCGAACGACGGCCCCCGCGGGATGAGGTCAAGTCCTACTCTACTACCGCAGCGACCTGCAATGTGCAATAATTGATTATCTGGAAGCACACGTTCCCGACTCACTCTGGTGCCGTCACCGACCAAGTCACAACGACGCATGTCCCGTAATTGTCGCTTACCTCCCCAAATCTCCAATCCGGAAATGGATTTTCGCTTGATCCGTGGCCTGTACAGAGTAACACGCACTAGGTACAGCCACATTCTCATCTCCGGAGACTTCAATCTACACAATCTAGAGGTTTCAGCATCAGCCAGTTAGCAGTACAAAGCAGGATTGCATGAACTGACCGCTAATATTCCCTTGTACAGTCATGTCACCACGACCACTAGATTCTGGACGGCAAACAAATCGTCCACATTGGATCTTGTGTACTCGAATGAAGAGCTCATGGTTGACAAGTTATTGATGGATAGTGCATTAGTTCGCTCTACTGATCTGTTGTAGAGACAATGTACTCTTCATAACTTATGCTCGTATGCCATGTTATGCAGAGCCGCATGCTCATACTGACACTCGGCATAAAATGTCAGATGCATTCGAATTACTAGCATGCGTGACCCGGTATTGGCGATCGGTCCCGAGCTAATACACGCCGGGCTGCGTGTGGCGAGTGCTGCAATCACGAGACGCGCTCACCTCGCGTGACAGAACTCTGTACTGTGGTACTAGAGTTCGTTAAGAGTCAATTGTGCGCACTCCTCCTCTCGCAATGCACGAAAGTTTGTTCTGAGTCAGGCATCCTTTAAGCGCCTAGAAATCATCGGTCTTGCTCAGATGCTAGAGATGTGTAACTGTGTGAGAGCCCCCCCTGACCCCTTGTGTGTGTGTCTTGGCACCCCATCTAGTCGATATTTTATCAGCTCTAGGCGTGTCACGTACAACGCTACTTAAGACGCCGACTAGCAGAGACTGTGCAGCAATGGTTTTGTCGAACTATCGCATCCAGACATTCCAGTGCACATGACTTGTGTCAGTTATGAGAACGCTGTACGCACTCAGGTATCGAATGTCATAACTCTGGGTCGTCGTCAGCAATTTATTATTCATAGAACGCAGAACTCATTTTATATATCGAGTCAATTAGAAGTATTCAGAATGCAGGATGTACCGCAATGACTAACCTTGCTATTGACGAGTGCAGATAACCAGTGGGGTGAAGCCCATCAGGTCCGGCAGTTTTGGTGCCTGTCAAGGTTGGCGAGTAGTTGACCTACGTCTTCAACGCCGCAATGCAGACTATCGAGTTCGTAAAAGCGGTACACGTCGAACTCGGAGCAGATACCTGGTTATTCGCAAACACAAGAAGCGAAGTGCGCCGCCAACGCGGACGCACGCTCAGTGCTGGAGGTTATGGGGCTGGTCATCCAGCACTGGCATCATCACATGCCGGCTTCAGGCGTCGCTTCACGTATGCAAAGATCCTCTTGGGGGCGGTCTTACCGGCTACTGCGAGCTGCTCTTCGAAATATCGGTGTTTATTATTTTTTTGCACTGTTGCAGATGTTCCGCCCTGACTTTTATACCCTTGGTGATCATTGGCAGTGCCAGAGAGGAGGAATTTGTCACACAGTCTGCGTCGCCTCCGAGCCAAGTTTCCATACTCCTTGCCCAACTATTGAGGCCTAATCGATCCAACCTTCTGACATTTAAATGGCACAAATTGGGAACACGAAGGATGTCAATCTCTCTTTATAAATATCCAACAATCTTCCACAGATGCAGCCTGTGGCAGAGACTAATCCAGTTGACTCGCGGTTCGAGCTAGACCATCGAAGTCCGTTTTCCAGTAGTTGGGAGCTGGTTCCAGTGGACATGAATACGGCAAAGACAATTCCATATTAGCTATGAGCACTGAATGGTCGCTTATAGCCAGGGGCTCCAGAATCCTAACGTTTACGCACTCGTTGTTCGTAGCCGTTAACATCAGGTCGAGACAGGAAGGGGTTGAACGTGTCGTTATGCGTGCTGGCTGGCATATGTGTTGCGATCAGCATCATCATTATACACATCAGCTAGAGGTGGGAAAACACCTCCGCTATTGTGCCGCAATACATGAAAGAAATACATACATACATGGTTGGCGGCATCCGGTTTCGGATTTGCCTGTCACTGTGGCAAGCCACAGGACGCCTACGCCTACAGAGGGACCATGGATGGCTTGCGCTGCACCACCCACAGCTCCAACCACATACCCCATATCCAGTGTAAACCCGAAGGAATAAGACCGGGAGGCATGCGGATGGGAACCACGTTTCATCAACGGAGCCGGCCCACACTCCTTCACAGGCAAACACAAGCACGCTGTATTTGGGGAATCAAGCGCACACAAGGCGGTGGCTGGACCGTAGTCCGCTCCACACTGAGTGCATGGAACCGCTCTTTGAGCCTAGCACGGCCACAAGAACCGTGCACCCCGTCCCCTCCAGCAACGACCAACTGTCTCCTGGAGCCAGTATGAACGATGTAGTGGGTAATAGACAGGTAGGCACCTTGTCAACATACACATCAAGCGCAACCATACCAGGGATATCAAACAACAGCCATTCACCTTAAACGATAAGCAGAAATAAAATAAATCCAATAATGCATACAGATACGGTGGCATAACTCTGCGCTAAATTACCATATGAAGTAATTTGGTTAGAAACAAATCCGTGATAAGTAAGAAATGTCCACAAGTTACTTAAAATGCTACAAACGCAACAAAATTACCGAAGATAAGCGCAATTAGTGTAAGCAACGTGGCCAGTTAATGGAACATTCTTCAGGGAGGCAGAACAAACCAAATAAAGCGGAATGAAATTTATCCAGCTTAAAAAGACCTAGTTTAAGTGTAAGTTGGTTTAGCCCAACTGCGGTGAAGAAGCATCAAGAATGCAACATCAGCCTCAGCATGGGGCACACATACATACATGGTTGGCGGCATCCGGTTTCGGATTTGCCTGTCACTGTGGCAAGCCACAGGACGCCTGCGCCTACAGAGGGACCATGGATGGCTTGCGCTGCACCACCCACAGCTCCAACCACATACCCCATATCCAGTGTAAACCCGAAGGAATAAGACCGGGAGGCATGCGGATGGGAACCACGTTTCATCAACGGAGCCGGCCCACACTCCTTCACAGGCAAACACAAGCACGCTGTATTTGGGGAATCAAGCGCACACAAGGCGGTGGCTGGACCGTAGTCCGCTCCACACTGAGTGCATGGAACCGCTCTTTGAGCCTAGCACGGCCACAAGAACCGTGCACCCCGTCCCCTCCAGCAACGACCAACTGTCTCCTGGAGCCAGTATGAACGATGTAGTGGGTAATAGACAGGTAGGCACCTTGTCAACATACACATCAAGCGCAACCATACCAGGGATATCAAACAACAGCCATTCACCTTAAACGACAAGCTGAAATAAAATAAATCCAATAATGCATACAGATACGGTGGCATAACTCTGCGCTAAATTACCATATGAAGTAAGTTGGTTAGCAACAAATCCGTGATAAGTAAGAAATGTCCACAAGTTACTTAAAATGCTACAAACGCAACAAAATTACCGAAGATAAGCGCAATTAGTGTAAGCAACGTGGCCAGTTAATGGAACATTATTCAGGGAGGCAGAACAAACCAAATAAAGCGGAATGAAATTTATCCAGCTTAAAAAGACCTAGTTTAAGTGTAAGTTAGTTTAGCCCAACTGCGGTGAAGAAGCATCAAGAATGCAACATCAGCCTCAGCATGGGGCACACATACATACATACATACAACACAATACACAAAGGAAAAATAGATATAACAGTTGCAAGCCAGCTGAGCTACCAGCAACGGATAGGTATCGTTCCGGTAAGCTACCAGCCAGCTACTAGGCAAAAAGAAAAAAGTTTTTTATTTATTATGTTTTACCCTAGGAAATGAGATCGTAGATGGAGGGGGAGGCTAAAACGGATGGTGAGGGACAAAGAAACTCACAACACGAACGCCACTGAGATCGGCTCCTTGCCATGTCAGCAAGTGTATCCAACCAAACGTGTTCACCGTCTTTTGGACCCCAACCAGGAAGCCGTGAAGCTCCAACCGAGGCTAGCTCCGAAGTGATGGACTTCATTCCTCTGGACCAAGTCATTGCTTGGCCACCTGTCCTCTTCTTCCACCCACATCCCCGGTGAGCAAACAACGCACGTCGTGGAAGTCGGTGGGCTAGCATGCGCAACACGTGGACGAGCCATCGGAGCCTGGTGCATGAAATAACGGTGCTGAGCGGTTCAGATCCTTTTCCTGGACCGTAAACAATGCGTCGAACACGCTCGTTACTCACGCGGTGTTCCAACCAGATGTGAGCCAAACTGCGAAGGCACCGATGGTCGAACGTAGCTAGCCTCTTCAAGTCCGCCGACCTTAGGGGCCAGGTTTCGCAACCGCACAGTAAGGTCGAACGTACCTATGTGTTGCGATGCATCAGTTTCAAGTACCAAATCCACGAACTTTGCTTCAACGTCACTATGTCCAGGCATCAAATGCACATCAGGCCGTCGTATTCGAGGACAGTTAAAATCGTCCATAAGTAGAAAGTGTGGACGACTCATGTGGGTTCGAAGAGTGGGCAGCCAATCGAAACAACGACTCAGGGGACTGCGATAAACTGCGCCCACAAGCAGTTCTCCGCGCCTGAGGCGGATGGAGCACCACAGCAGCTCACACAAACCATCGTCACTTCGGTAAGTGCTCACAAGTCTCGCACGCAGGGAAGACCGGATGTAAAGTAAGACACCACCGTGGGCATTCTTTAGTCTATCGCATCGGAAACACGAGTAACCGTTGAGTTCAAGTTTTGGGGTGTATAACTCTGCATGCAGCCATGTCTCTGCGAGTCCCAATACGTATGGCCGCTCAGACGCAACAAAACAACAAAGCTAATCGCGCTTATTCATAACATTGCAAACGTTTGTGAAGGCTACCCGCAGGCAGCAGCAGGAGCCGCCGGGCGTGCTTGAAGTGTGAGCAGCCTGTTTATCCTGATTCGCATGTTGTTGGAAACCACCCGAAAATTTACGATACGAAGATTTGTTTCCCCCTCATCAATGCGTCTTTTCAGCTCAATGATGGCAGACTTGAGCCGCTCCCTGTCTACTGTGTCCAGGTCTGGACGAACATGGATCTTCAAACCTTTCAGCCTACTTAGGCGGGACGTGACCAGTCTTGGACTGGCTTCGTCCACAAAAGTGATTCTCGTAGGCCGATTTCGTTGATCACCATGCTTTCCAAGACGGGTAATCTGCCTCACTTTTACCGAGTCCTCACCAGCGTCGAGGAGTCTGTCAATTAGACCCTGTAAAAACTCGACATCGTGATCGTAGCGCACTTGGGGTGATGGATCACTGGACTCCGGTGCGTGAAAGATCACGAGATTATAACGCCTCTGGTCGGACGAGGTTGATCTTGCAGGGCGAAGTATACTACCAGGCTTTTGCGGGTAAGGATTTGCCTTGATCATATTCTCTAACTGATTCACTTTATCGATAACCTGTTTTAACAGTGGCTGAGAAGAGTTCGGATTAGACCTAGATTTTGCAGCCTTCGTCTTCCGATTATTTAGCGGAGTCTCTGGAATCATGGGTACAGGAGTTACGTTGCTGCCCGCTACCACTGCACAAGTCCTTTCCTTGCGTTCGTTGTACTGTCGGACAATGATTCTGGGGATGAAATTGAATGAACAAAATTTTGCTTTCCAGGGGAAGTATCCGGGCCAGAAGCAGATAAAGGCAAAATAGGGAGCAGCGGATCATCCATTTTCTTTTGCACAGAATGCAGGCATGAGGGACATGGACTGATTGGAGGTAGACCATCCGAAACACGCCTGACACTCAGCCCAGCACGACAAGGGTCACAAGTAAAAATGACGACTGAGGAAATGGTCTTTTGCAGTGCATCGTATAGATCTGGACCGATGTTACAACATGCAATGTGAAGCCACGCTTCGCAGAAGGAACATTGAACAGCCTTTGAGCGAGAAGTGACAGCCTTACAACAATCCAAGCATTTTGAGGACATTGTATCCCTTATTCAGTAAATCCAGAATGAATCCTCAAGACGGGAACGAAACGCATCGGAGCTCGCTATCCGCAGGAAAATAAATACAACAGTTGCATGTCAACTGAGCTACCAGCAACGGATAGGTATCGTTCCAGTAAGCTTCCAGCCAGCTACTAGGCAAAAAGAAAAAGTATTATGTTTTACGCTGCGAAATGAGATCGTAGATGGAGGGGGAGGCTAAAACGGATGGTGAGGGACAAAGAAACTCACAACACGAACGCCACTGAGGTCGGCTCCTTGCCATGTCAGCAAGTGTGTCCATCCAAACGTGATCATTGGCTTTCGGACTCCAACCAGGGAGCCGTGACGCTCCAACCGAGGCCAGCACAGAAGTGAGGGCCTTCATTTCTCTGGACCAAGTCATCGCTTGGCCACCCCTCCTCTTCTTCCATCCACATCCCCGGTGAGCAAACAACGCACGTCATGGAAGTCGGTGGGCTAGCATGCGCAACACGTGGACGAGCCATCGGAGCCTGGTGCGGGAAATGACGGTGCTGAACGGTTCAGTTCCTTTTTCTGTGCCGCAAACAAGGCGTCGAACATGCTCGTTACTCACGCGGTGTTCCCACCAGATGTGA
This sequence comes from Dicrocoelium dendriticum, assembly GCA_944474145.2. NCBI lineage: Eukaryota > Metazoa > Platyhelminthes > Trematoda > Plagiorchiida > Dicrocoeliidae > Dicrocoelium > Dicrocoelium dendriticum. Next base: position 95,849,743 of record OX104068.1, on the reverse strand, counting down.
GCCAAACTGCGAAGGCACAGATGATCGAACGTAACTAGCCTCTTTATGTCCGCCGATCTTAGGGGCCAGATTTCGCAACCGTACAGTAAGGTTCAACGAACCGCTGCATTGTACACTCTACCCTTCGGGGTGAGAGTTGTTGCGCCGCCGCCATGTGGCGAAATTTAACAAAAGCACTTCGAGCTTTTGCTATACGGTTCGTGATCTTGTCTTCGATCCCAAGAGCGCTGATACAACTTCCCAGGTAGTTGAATTTCTGAACGACTTCCAGCTGATCCCCACCAAGGGTCAGCGCAGGAGACGATCCCTGCCAATCTTGGAGGAACGCTTTCATTTCGATGGTGTAAAGCAAAGCCCGAAGCGGCTGACAGCCAGTGCTAACCTGTCCAGCGCCGCTTGGTACGTCTGGGAGCTGTCACAGATAATGGCAGTGTCGCCTGCATACTCTAAGTCAAGTCGTTCTCCTGCGAGCAGCTCCACACCTTCCAAGTCATGTCCTGTAAATGCAATCTCCATGACTTCGTCAATAGCAACGGGCATCCTTGTCTCACATCGCTGGAGATATTGAAGGGTGGCGACAGCTTGCCGTAAGTCTTCACTCCGCCCGAGTTACACGCGTATAATGCTTGGATAATATTTACATATTTCTCGGGCACACCTTTCCTGAGTAGACAATTCCAAAGGGCACATCGATCAACCGAATCGAAGGCACCTTGATGTCGAAGAACATGACTACGGTGGGTCGCCAATATGTGTGACGGTGCTCCGACAACTGACGCAAGGTGAATATGTGGTCGATGCAGCCACGACCCCGACGAAACCCGGCTTGCTCCTCATGAATCTGGCTTTCACCAGCGCCAGTCAGTCTGTGAAGGATTATGGAGGCGAGTAATTTGGAGGCGATGGAGATCAGACTGATTCCTTTATGGTTGCCGCATTCCGAACGCGAACCTCCTTTGAAGATGGGAACAATAACGGAGCGGCTCCAGTCGAATGGCACAGTTTCACTAGTAATTCATGCAAAGCATAAACAAGAGCAGAGCCTCCGAATTTGAGGAGCGCTGGAGGAAGATCATCTGGTCCCGCGGCTTTGTACAACTTTAACAGTCTGATCTCATGTTCGACATCTGAACGAGGGGGTGGATCCAAAGGGACAGCCTAGGGAGCAGGGCGATCACTGGCCGGAGAAGAATCGAACAATTCTAGCCGATTAAATCGCTTTTCAAAATACTCAGCCAAACGTTTCAAACGTTTTGACAAATTGTGGATGGACTGTCCACTCACGTCACGTGTAGTTTCAATAACACCAGGTCTCCTGCTGCCCGTTTCCCGTATCAGACGGAATAATTTACGATGGTTGCCAAGGGCAGCGGCCATTTCCATCTCTGACGCACAATGAGACCACCAAGATTCGCGGTCTCTCTTCAGGCTAGCACGGTGTCTTGCAAGGAGCTCTTTGCGAGTTTCATTGTGGTTGTTTCTAGCCGCGTAATGACGGCGTGTCGATAAGTTCCAGAGACAGCGAAGAGACCCAATATCCATGTTGGCTATTGGACATAGCACATGAAGAGTTGCCTGCTGCTAGTAACCTCTGGTGAACATGTGACCAGTGACCATCAATTGTCTCCAGTGAGCGCTTACTCAACTCGCATGTCAGCGTACTTTGATACACATTCAATCGTCGCAACGAGACTGGACCTTAACGTGGTGCGACGGTTTGCGTATCTCATTGACCCATTGAGCTATACTGGGTGATGCCTCCGAACATCTTGAGAGCTACTCCTACCAGGTTGGTCAATGGTGAAAGGTCAGACAAACTCAGTCTCCTGGTCCTCCAGGTTGGGGGTTTGATATGGGATGGCGTCCATATCTGTAAAACTAAATCACTGCCACCCCGCGGCCTTGCGGACAGGCTTTTGAGCCAAAGGCTTTGGATGAGGACCCTAATCGTTCTCCTGTCTAGGTATGCGCGCCCTGGCAGTATCCCAGCCCACATACAACCATGACATTTTCTTCAAACATAAACTTCATCCTGCATCGGCCGTCGCGAAGATTATCAAGGGTCGCCTTATCTGCTGCATACAGCAGGGCGGATAAGCGAAAACATGCTACTGCTGGCGCCTCCCTTCTTTCTTTTCCACCTTTTTCTCGTACTCCCATCCCGGCCCCCATTACTAACCTTCCTTCTATAATTCCAAGCTTAATTGACAGCAACCGAAGTGCTACTGGAGTAGTACCATCTGCAGCCACCATCCCACAGCCCCTATCGGACGCCTATCGGCAAAAGTCCCTTATAAGGCCACGCTGTCCCCTTTCCATGGCGACATTCGACGTTCGCACTCTCAGACAAACAGGTCAGCAGGCTGCACTCGCACGCACCTTGGACACACTGGGTGTTGATGTGTGTTGTGTGTCCGAAACTAGGATTAAGGACCCTAACGGGGTTATTGAATTGACTGCACTCGGATTATCCGCTCGTTATTGGTTGCACGCATCCGGAGACGCCGATGCGGCACTCACGGGTCAAGCTGGTGTAGGTATCATTCTCAGCTCCAAGGCTGAGTCATCGTCGGTTGATTGGATCCCGGTGTACAGCCGTTTATGTGCAGCCCGTTTGACGACAACAGCTAAGGTGAATTCGCGAAGTAAAACAAAACGCTGTTTGTTTGTGATTTCTGCTTATGCTCCCACCGATTGCAGTTCTAATGCAGTCAAGGACACTTTCTATCACGAACTGAACACGCTGCTACGCAGTGCTACTAGTTCAGATATTATAGTACTTGCAAGGGATATGAACGCACAAGTAGGGCGTCTGAGCTCTTCAGAAGCTCAGCTGGGTGGTAAGTATGGACTTAACGCCGAACGGACTGACAACGGCGAGCGTCTGCTGCAACTGTGTGCGGAGCACCAGTTGTTTCTTACTAGCACTGCTTTTAGACACAGTGGGCGCCGAAGTGCCACTTGGTGTCCACCTGTAGCTGGCCAGCGATGGACCCAAATTGACCACATAGCCATAAGTTACAGGTGGCGCGGTTCCATTCTGGATTGCCGCTCGTACTGGAGTACCTGTGTCGACTCTGATCATGCCTTGGTGCGCTGTCGTTTCTCCATGAACTTTACCGGAAGTGTCTCCCCCGATTGGAAACAGAGAAATTGTCCCAGCCCTCTGTCAGGCAAGCCTATCAAGAAGCACTGCATAGCGAACTCTCGCTGTCTTGTCCTAATGACACTGAACTTCAGTGGAATAGGATCTCGGCCGCTATGCACGACGCAAGAGCATCTGTTTGTGGCACTATCAGTCGTCACCGCACCAGTCACTGGATATCCGAGGGGTCCGTGAACCTGTTGGAAGCTAGAGACACCTCCCGGCTGGTTCTGAACACAATGTGACCAGACGGGCTATTAGGCGTGAACTAAAGCGGAGCCTGCGTGCTGACAAGGAAGCCTGGTGGACCAGTCGGGCTCAAGAAATGGAGGAGGCAGGAGCAGTAGGCAATTACCACAAGCTCTTCCAGCTAATCCGCACCAATGGTCCCAGAAAACCAGGCGTCAGTGAGACAATCAGGGACAGCGTGGGTGCGCTGATACACAATAAGGAGCGCCGTATGGCTCGCTGGGCTGAACACTTTGAACATCAGTTCAGCTGGCCTCCTGCTCCCGGACCTCTTCCTACTCAGGTGATGCAGGACGAGGCATGGACGGTTAGTTTAGAGCCTCCGTCGGAGGCCGACGTCCGAAACGCGATCACAGCCCTCAATCGTTTTCGTGCCGCTGACTCGGATTCCCTCCCACCTGCACTATTTAAGCATGGAGATGAGATCCTCTGCAGGGCACTGACCTCCCTATGCGAACGTATCTGGAACGAAGAGTGTGCCAGCTAATTGGAGCGAATCGATTATAGTGGCAATATACAAAAAGGGCAGTCGCACAGACTGTTCTAACCACAGGGGTATAAGCCTAACGCCAGTTGTGGCAAAATTACTGGCCTCGATTATCGTTCGTCGCCTCACTGCAGAACTGGAATCCCGGATTAGGGAAGAGCAGGCCGGTTTTCGCCCAGGACGTGGCTGTATAGACCATATATTTACTTTGCGGCAGGTGCTAGAGCAGCGCCACGCATACCGCAAACCGACAATAGCTGTGTTCCTCGATTTCAAGAGTGCGTTCGATTCAGTCGATCGATCGATTCTGTTCGAATTACATGCGCGAAAAGGTGTTCCAATGAAATATGTGAACACCCTTCGTGCTCCATACTCGAACACTACAGGCCGCGTCAGGGTCTATGGTGCCCCATCGGATAGCTTTTCGACTACAAGTGGCGCTCGTCAGGGTTGTCCGATTTCCCCCGTTTTTGTTCAATTTCGTCGTGGATTCCCTTGCGGAATCCAACGATGCAGGCGTTGAAGTGCTGCCTGGTGAAAGGTTAGTTGATCTAGATCATGCGGACGATATCGTCTTGCTTTTCGACAATGTTGAGGCGGCACAAGCAACCCTGAATAGCCTATCCAGAGTGGTCCCATTATTTGGCATGCACTTCGCACCTTCAAAGTGCAAAGTGTTGCTGCAGGACCACCAGCCACTTGATGACCCCTTGACGCTTGCTAACGAAGAACTCGAGGTGGTTGATCAATTCACTTATCTTGGCAGCTGCATCAGCAATGATCGGCGCATAGAAACTGACGTGAGCTCACGCATTGCAAAGGCCAGAGCCACCTTCTTGAACCTGCGTCAGCTTTGGCGACAGAAGGGAGTTTCCCTCCGTCGGAAAGGCTGTGTATACAAGGCCACAGTGAGGGCCGTTCTGTTCAATGGTAGTGAAACTTAGCCCCTTCGGTCTGAAGATCTGAGGCGCTTTCAAGTCTTTGATCATTGTTGTCTGCGAAGCATTGCTGGTGTCGGATGGCACCAGCGTGTCCGCAACGAGCATGTGCGTAGTCAAGTACTAGGTGGTGATAATCATGCTAGCTCCCTAGAACAACAGATAGCACTGAATAAGTTACGTTGGCTCGGGCACGTGCTACGCATGCCTAGGAGGGCCTTGTTCAGTCTACCAGGTGTAGGATGGCGCAAGGCTCGAGATGGACAGAAGTTGACTTGGCAGCGGGAGATGAAGTCACTGACAACCAAACTGGGTGCCGTTGGTACGTCTCGCCTTCCGGGTTGGAGTTCACGTGACTCGCCTTGTGCTTGGCTCGAGACTTTACAGGACATGGCTCGCAACCGACACCAGTAGCGCGTCTGCTGCCGTCTCCTAATCGGATGGTCTGTTTAAAGTGTGTTTGGTGCTGAGTTATCTGCGGAGTAATGCCTGATTATGACGCGAGGCAATGAAAGCCGCAAGGAAGCTGTCTCGCCGATGCCGCCTTATCTTTGCACGATAGCCAGCTGTTTGTGACGGAATCTTGTCTACACAAGCTGTAGGCGCCTTGACCCAGAATGTTTGCTTAGGGCATTAAGGTTTTCAGGTAAGTTCCCCTTCTCTTCCTCTTCTTGTTCTTTATTTCATAGGTTCTCATGGTTGTACGGCAGCGAAGCATCAGTTCAAATGGCTGATGTACTGCTGTTGATGATGATGATGATGATGATGATGATGATGATGATGATGATGATGATGATGATGATGATGATGATGCACATTCAGAACAGCTGGCTTTGTCAGTTGGCTGGTGTCAATGCGCTCACAGCGTCGTTGTGAGCGTCCGTCAAAACGCATCCGCATGTTAGCACATACAAGCGCATGATCGGTGTCCACACATGTGCTCCAAATCGAGCGACAGTTCTGGATGCAACCTCCCCAGCGGTAACTACTAACAATGTGATCGATCTGCGTCCAAGGCTGGTTCGAGGCTGGTGGGCGCCAAGCCACCCTTCGGCGGGTGCAGTGTCGGAAGTTAGTGCTCGCAAGAAATAAGCGGGCATCTTCACACAAACGAAGGAACCGCTCACCGTTATCATTCATCATCATCATCATACGCGTTAGCTAGAGGTGGGGAACACCTCAGCTACTGTGCCGCAATACAGAAAAAAAGGAGAAAAAAAAGCAACTGGTGCAAGCTGGCTGAGCTACCGGTAACGGATGGGCATCGTCCCGGTAAGCTACCAGCCGACTGCTGTGCACCCAAAAAAAATTACTATGCAGAATTATATAAGCCTAAACAATGAAATCGTGGTTGGAGGGGGAGGCTAAGAGAAATGGGGTGGGACAAAGAAACTCACAGCACGAACGCCACTGAGGTCGACTCCTAGCCATATCAGCAAGTGTGTCCAACCAAACGTGTTCATCGTCTTTCGGACCCCAACCTGGGAGCCGAGACGCTCCAACCAGCCGAGACGCTCCAACCGCCGTTATCACTACGGGAGCCTAAACCGTGCTGACCGCCCAGATGCAGTTCATCAGTGGACAACTTTCCAACCTGTGCGTTCAGATCCCCAGCCAGCAAAACAGTGTCCGTGCTTCTTCTTTGGCGAAGGAGCCGGGTCAGTTGGCGGTGGAAGTCGTTCTTTACCAATTCATTGCTGCAGTTTGTGAGCGCGTATACAGCGATGATGAATAGACACCTGTTGGTCCCGCGCGACTTCGAAGCTTTGAACGAGCCAGCCAATCGGACCGCACACATCCGGTTACTGATTAGAATCCAATCAACCAGAGCAGCTTCAGCCCGGGGACTCAGGGCAATGCTTGGCCAGTGCTCGAAGCTGCATTGTCACCGGATAGGCGCAATGAGAAAATACTGCTTGCGTCACCTGAAAGAGATCGCAGAGTGAGCACAGAGCTCGAGTCTTGCAGGCGAGTCTCTGATAAGCAGCAGATATCGATCGAGAGGGTCTCCAATGTTCGGGCAAGTGCTGCCTGTTGACCGATTTGTAGCAGTGTGCGTACATTGAGGCATGCCAATCTGAAGGAGGATCGAGGGCTCCAAATGGAAGCCGATGAACTGGAATGGACCGCTTGGTTGGACATGGGCTTGTCGACAGGAGAGGAGTGACGCTCCGCGTTCACGTGTGAGTTGAAATTAGAAGGTAAATGCCTAGCAAAGCATGTTGGGGGAGGGCCAAGAATCGGGCGGTTGAAAACGGGGGGATATAAGTGAAGTTGGAATGGGACGGTAAGAGTGAAAAAGCGTAAGAGGGGGAATAAGAAGACGGGAAGGCTTGAGCAGTAGCATCCAAACCCCTATCCACCCTGCTCGATGCAGCAGATACGGCAACTTTGATTATCTTCTGCGGTGACCAGAGCATCAGAAATTTGTTTGAAAGATTCATTTCATTCAGGACACTGTCAGGTTGCCCATGTGTCAGCTCATACGCCGTAACGGCGCTTCGCTGCCGCGCGACCACCACCAGTCGCGCGCGGGCTGAGTATACCGCGAGGACGCCCACCCCTACGCGGATTCGAACCGGTGACCTTATGGTTGGAAAGCAAACGTGCTAACCACTCGGCCACCGGCCGACAGGTTGCCCAGGCCTAGACAGGAGAACGATTAGGGTTCTCAACCAAAGTCTTTGGTTCAAAAACCTTACCGCAAGGCAGCGGGTTTGGCGTTGGGCTACAAAGAGTCCGTTTTAAGGGATAAGATGCCACCCTCATTCCAACCCCCCACCTGGAGTACCAGGAGACTGAGTTTGTCTGACCTCTAACCATTGACCAATCTGGTATGAGTGACTCTGAAGGTGCAAAAGCACCACCCAGCATAGTTCAATGGATCGCTGAGGCACACAAACCATCGCACCACGGTAAGGTCAAGCCTCATTGTGATGGACGAAAATGGTTCATGGACTACGGAACTTTTCTTACCCAGAAAGACTACTTGAGCTGGGAATGTTCTCAATGTATTATCGTCTCCATCGAGGCGACCTGATCTTGGCCTATCGCACACTTACCGATAAAATCGGACCCGATTTATCTGGGCTTTTCTTACCGGCTCGGCTTCCATCTCTTTGAGATCCCTCGATGAAGCTACATAAACCTCGATCGGATGGAGTCCGGGCGGACTTTCGTTTATCACACCGAGTAGTGTATTCCTAGAATGCACTGCCCGAGAACGTGATATTGGCACCAAGGGTGAAAGAGTTTGAACACTGACTTGACGCACTTGGCTTTCAATTCTTAACATTCCCCTTCACATGTTAGCTTATTGGCTTTATTGAATTATTAAATCTATTACTTTTTGCTTCTTAACGCTCTTATTACTTTCGTAGTTCTGTTTCTTAATTTACGTGAGCCGTGCGGCGAGGACTGCCAATGCAAGTCGTGTGGGTATTAATTGGTTGACCGTGGTGTGATTCGCGCGCGCTGAGCTGACTCTTCTGGATTCCAGTTATTGCGGACGGATGATACTTCGGGTTGCTCCTCCTTGGCTGTTAATTGAAATTTTTGAGCGTGCTGTCATTTTGAGGTTTTACTTTCGAAGGACAGCTTCGGAACAGTGTTTACAAGGGTCGTGCAAAATATTTTACTTTTGTCGAATTTCGCTTGATCCAAATAATTTTGGAGCATCGTTTGTTCCCGGATTACGTCGTACTGGTTCTAGGTTACTTACCAAACGTCGTCCATCTTGTTCGGGTGCAGTCTCCGGGTATTTTTCCGGTATCTTGTGTTTTGTAATCCGTTTTACACCATGTTTTAACCTGTAACTGTTCCTATTGACTGCCCTGCAGGTAACAGCTTGTCGGTTCTAGGTTTTGATACTTGTTTCACAATCTGAAAGCGTCATGTCGGATTAACTGAATACCGGTGCTAATGTGTCTTTGGCTGCGTTGATCAGCGAATCTAATGTTGTATGCGGCAGCGGGAGCTGCTCAAAGCCCGTGACGGACGAGTCTGGTGGCATGCAGTGCTATGTACGCAACTGCTGGTACCATGAGACCTGTACCGATTTGAGCCCTGATCAGTACGCAATGCTTCCGACTAGCGATAACATGTTCAATTATCTTCTATGCCGTAACCGTCGATCTACGCGTCTTGAGGTCACTGAGGAGACATCGAGCAACGTCGGGCTGGGTAAGCGGCAGATGTGGTCGTTCCTCACATCTCTTGATCGCAAAGTGGAGTTATTGATAAGGAAAATGGAGGTCTCTATGGATGTCGGCTTACTGGAGGAAGCCGTGCAACTAACCTCAATTGCTGTTGAAGAAAAAGCGACCGAGGTGATGGCTACCGTGCCGTGTGCCCCAGCGGTCCAGAATGCCCCTAAAGTAGCCTCTGATGTCGTACTGGATGTCGTCCAAGACCAGACCGACCTATACCCTGTGCCCAATAAAAGCAAGAGGAGAAAGGCTAAGAAAGTCCGTAAGACTCCCTCAAAACATGAAGGTACTGAACCCATAAAGGTATTGGAGGTGGAACACTAAGCTGCAACTCCAATCACCCTAGTTCCATTGGCGAAGAAACGCGTCGTGTCGACTTCGAACAGACCCGCAAAGTCTGAAAAGACCAGATCGGTGAGGGGTTGAGAGGTAGAACACAAAGTCTCAACCTCAATTACTCCAGTTCCCTTGGCGAAGAAAGGTGCCGTCACCTGCCAAACCGGTCGAAACTGGGGTCGAGTCGAAGACTCGTGGAGTGAATACGCCTCCTCGAGGTGATTCTTTTACGGATAGTAGCGTTATCTTGCGTAACGCTGCTGAATCTGCGGCAGCTCTTCCCAAGAAACGCATGCTGGATGACCTCCAGTGGTTCAAGCTCTGCGTCAACAAGATGCTTCCACCTGGTTTTCCCGGTGTCACTATCAGGAAGCTAACCAGATTGGGGAAGGTTCCTGTCGATACGCCAAATCCGCGACCCCGACTACTTCGTGTAGTCCTCTCAACCCGAAGAAGGGTTAATACGTTTTGCATTCACATTCAAAGGCAGTAATGTCAACGTTCAGTCGGACTTCCCACTGGCAGACCGACTGAAGTTAAAGACAACCATCAAAAGCCTCAAGAGTAGGCGGGCGGCTGATGAGCAAGGTCTTTGCTTTGTGGGTTTTCAGGTGGTCAGCCGGAAGTCAAATTCTGCCCTACCGGAACTCCTTCTGATAGTGTACGACCGAGGGCTGGTCGTGTCGAGTTGCTTCGGGTACTGCTTAGTAATGTGCGTAGCCTAAGGAATAAGGTACACGAGGTGGGTTTACTTGCAGACAAATCTCGTCCCGACATACTTACTTTCGCTGAAACGTGGTTGTCCACGGATATCACAGAGGGTGAAGTATGTTTACCTGGCTACGCACTGCTTACATGTGATCGCTCCGTTGGTTGCCAAGGTAGACGTGCCGCTTTTTATGTGAGTTGTAAACTTGATGCTTTGAGGACATGTGTTTTCCAGTCGTCGGACCAAACTGTTGAAGCCCTGTCGACTATTGTGTGTACTTCTTCTGCTCAGTTTACAGTTGTAATGGTATATCCTGGAAGTATCTCCAGGGAGGTAGTTGAATTTATTCGTACTCAGGCTGCAAATAGGTGTCTAATACTGGGTAACTTCAACCTCCCTGAAGTCTGATGGGCTGGTCTATCTTGCAGTTCGGCGGCAGGCACTTTTGGATCGGGTCTCCTCGAGCTAACGCTGCAGCTTCCTTTGCATCAGTTCGTGGACCTCCCGACTAGATATATGAGCAACCTTGGATCTCATTTCTGCGAAGTCACACGATTTCGTAAGTGATATTACATACGGCTGTCCTTTAGGAGCCAGTGATGATGTCTGCATATCCTTTCGATGTGCTCTAACTGTCATCAAGCTTCCGCTGAGGCATGTCCAAATATTTGTCGGGCGGACTTCAACGCAATGCGAGACAAAGATTTAGTTCTGCGTTGCGCCATCTCCTTGGCTGACACCTTTGAGGCAGCCTGGGAGAAATGTAAGGTATACCTCACCGAGATCTCTGCTCCCCACATCCCACTCATTAAGAAACAGGTGACACGGGCGCAGCCTCCTTTGATAGATCATACAGGTAAATATCTGCTCAGGAAGCGCTCTAAGTGCTGGTGAACTTACCAAGCGGCTACATCAACCAGCACCTACGAAAGCTATCGAGTGGTTAGAAATAAATGTAAGCAACATCTTAGGACTCTTCTTCATTACGAGGAGGATCTGGCTGACGCAACCGTAACAAAACAAAAGTTCTTTGCTTACGTAAAGTGACAGCGGTACAAACTCGTCTATACCGGCTTTACTATGAGCGGATGGGACCAGTGGGCATACCGACTATGACAAGGCTTGTACACTTAGCGTACAGTATACTGGTGTTTTTTCTCGTGAGGCTACTCTACCTCAGGTTGAGCTGGTCACAAAAGTCCAGTGGGATCCTTGCCTAACTGAAATAGGCATAACGGAGATACAAGTCTTCGGGCTATTGCGAGGCACAAATCAATCCGAAGCTTCTGGCCTTGATTCAATCCATCTGAAGCTGGTGCAGAAATTGGCCGTTGAGCTAAGTGGCCCTCTGACATACGTGTTTACAATATCGCTCGACAGCTGCGCCTTACCGTCGGAATAAAAGAAGATAATCATCAGTCCGATTTTTAAGGGCGAACTACCGGCTTGTCAGCTTAACCAGCGTAGTAGTTAACTTGTTCGGAAAATGGGTCAGGAATTCGGTGGAGAATCACCTGTTTAAGTGTAACCTCAGTGCAGCACATCACGGATTCCGTAAGGGATTTCATGCCTGACAAATTTATTTGTAGCTTGTGAATGCTGGGCTGAGGCAGTAGACAACGGTCACGCTATCGATGTGCCTTTCGTTGACTTCTCGAAAGCTTTTGTTACTGTCCCACATCAACGACTCTCATTAAAGTTGAGATCGTATGGGATATCTGGAGCCACAATTAAATGGGTGTTTGCTTTTCTAGAGCGGAGAGAACACTGTGTACGAGTGGGACGTAGCCTTTCGCTTAGACAAGCTGTTCTTAGTGGCGTTCCGCACGACTCGGTTCTAGGGTTGTTGCTTTTCGCAATTTATGTCAATGATCTACCCCAGGAGTTTGAAGTACCGTCGCTATTGCTTACTGATGACCTCAAGCTCTGGAATATTGTGGATATCCCTGGGGGCTCTGAGGCAATTCAGAGTGCCTTGGTTAGGCTCTGGGACTGGTCAACCTTATGGTCAATGCCTACAAATCAGGCGAAATGTTCTGTCCTCTGCATTGGAGGTGATAGTCCCCCCCAAGCGCTATGTAGTTGGTGGAAGTGAAATCCCAGTTGTCACCCATCAGGTTGATTTAGGTATCGTCTACACCTCAGTGCTTCACTCTGGAGGAAATGGGAGGAAGGCTGCTTGTAGAGGGTTCCGTATGATGCGGTTAATTCGCCGATCCTTCGGTGTCCTAACGGCCAATATCTTTGTGAAGCTGTTTGCAGCATTTGTGCGACCCCGCTTGTTATACTGTATCCAGGCTTGCCCACCTTGTATTGTAAGAGACAAAATGGAACTGGAGAGGGTTTTGCGAGTGGGTACAAGGTTAGTGCAGGGATTACGGGGCAAACGTATCCCGAAGGCTTGCTTAACCTGGGCATGTACTCAATGCACTACCGCAGAATTAGAGGAGACTTGATCCTCACTTACCGTATCCTAACGGGCAAGATCGGTCCAGACTTGTTCTGGCTATGTAGTCCGCCAAGCTACCTAGTCTCTGAGGTCACCCGAGGAAGCTGCACAAACTGCGTTCTGACCGGGAAGGATGGAAACTCGCTTGTCGCGTCGCGTTATTGAAGGTTGGAACTCGCTTCCGGAGTACGTGGGTACGGATTGTACGGATGAGGGCTTCAAGCGTCAGTTAGATGCTCTGGGTGGCAGTACCAAACCTCCCCCTTATCCATCACCATCATCATCACCAACAGCAGTACATCAGCCATTTGAACTGATGCTTCGCTGAAATACAACCATGAAGACCTAGGAAATAAAGAATAAGAGGGAGAGAAGGGGGACTTACTTGAAAACCTTAATGCCCTAAGCAAACATTCAGGGTCAAGGCGCCTACACCTTGTGTAGACAACATTCCGTCACAAACAGCTGGCTATCGTGCAAACCGACTTGTATCTTCAACTTTCCGTTCGTTATTTTTTTCACATATTGGTATTATCAGTATTAAGCTAACATTCCTCTTGGTTTCTTAGCTTACGCTACACTCTTACTTCACACAAACCGGTCTGGCAGGGACTGCTGGGCAGGAAAACATGGGCACTAACGGTTTGGCCGTCGCAACGAGACTGGACCTTAACGTGGTGCGACGGTTTGCGTATCTCATTGACCCATTGAGCTATACTGGGTGATGCCTCCGAGCATCTTGAGAGCTACTCCTACCAGGTTGGTCAATGGTGAGAGGTCAGACAAACTCAGTCTCCTGGTCCTCCAGGTTGGGGGTTTGAAATGGGATGGCGTCCATATCTGTAAAACTAAATCACTGCCACCCCGCGGCCTTGCGGACAGGCTTTTGAGCCAAAGGCTTTGGATGAGGACCCTAATCGTTCTCCTGTCTAGGTATGCGCGCCCTGGCAGTATCCCAGCCCACATACAACCATGACATTTTCTTCAAACATAAACTTCATCCTGCATCGGCCGTCGCGAAGATTATCAAGGGTCGCCTTATCTGCTGCATACAGCAGGGCGGATAAGCGAAAACATGCTACTGCTGGCGCCTCCCTTCTTTCTTTTCCACCTTTTTCTCGTACTCCCATCCCGGCCCCCATTACTAACCTTCCTTCTATAATTCCAAGCTTCATTGACAGCAACCGAAGTGCTAGTGGAGTAGTACCATCTGCAGCCACCATCCCACAGCCCCTATCGGACGCCTATCGGCAAAAGTCCCTTATAAGGCCACGCTGTCCCCTTTCCATGGCGACATTCGACGTTCGCACTCTCAGACAAACAGGTCAGCAGGCTGCACTCGCACGCACCTTGGACACACTGGGTGTTGATGTGTGTTGTGTGTCCGAAACTAGGATTAAGGACCCTAACGGGGTTATTGAATTGACTGCACTCGGATTATCCGCTCGTTATTGGTTGCACGCATCCGGAGACGCCGATGCGGCACTCACGGGTCAAGCTGGTATCATTCTCATTCTCTCATTCTCTCATTCTCATTCTCTGGTATCATTCTCAGCTCCAAGGCTGAGTCATCGTCGGTTGATTGGATCCCGGTGTACAGCCGTTTATGTGCAGCCCGTTTGACGACAACAGCTAAGGTGAATTCGCGAAGTAAAACAAAACGCTGTTTGTTTGTGATTTCTGCTTATGCTCCCACCGATTGCAGTTCTAATGCAGTCAAGGACACTTTCTATCACGAACTGAACACGCTGCTACGCAGTGCTACTAGTTCAGATATTATAGTACTTGCAGGGGATATGAACGCACAAGTAGGGCGTCTGAGCTCTTCAGAAGCTCAGCTGGGTGGTAAGTATGAACTTAACGCCGAACGGACTGACAACGGCGAGCGTCTGCTGCAACTGTGTGCGGAGCACCAGTTGTTTCTTACTAGCACTGCTTTTAGACACAGTGGGCGCCGAAGTGCCACTTGGCGTCCACCTGTAGCTGGCCAGCGATGGACCCAAATTGACCACATAGCCATAAGTTACAGGTGGCGCGGTTCCATTCTGGATTGCCGCTCGTACTGGAGTACCTGTGTCGACTCTGATCATGCCTTGGTGCGCTGTCGTTTCTCCATGAACTTTACCGGAAGTGTCTCCCCCGATTGGAAACAGAGAAATTGTCCCAGCCCTCTGTCAGGCAAGCCTATCAAGAAGCACTGCATAGCGAACTCTCGCTGTCTTGTCCTAATGACACTGAACTTCAGTGGAATAGGATCTCGGCCGCTATGCACGACGCAGGAGCATCTGTTTGTGGCACTATCAGTCGTCACCGCACCAGTCACTGGATATCCGAGAGGTCCGTGAACCTGTTGGAAGCTAGAAGACACCTTCCGGCTGGTTCTGAACACAATGTGACCAGACGGGCTATTAGGCGTGAACTAAAGCGGAGCCTGCGTGCTGACAAGGAAGCCTGGTGGACCAGTCGGGCTCAAGAAATGGAGGAGGCAGGAGCAGTAGGCAATTACCACAAGCTCTTCCAGCTAATCCGCACCACTGGTCCCAGAAAACCAGGCGTCAGTGAGACAATCAGGGACAGCGCGGGTGCGCTGATACACAATAAGGAGCGCCGTATGGCTCGTTGGGCTGAACACTTTGAACATCAGTTCAGCTGGCCTCCTGCTCCCGGACCTCTTCCTACTCAGGTGATGCAGGACGAGGCATGGACGGTTAGTTTAGAGCCTCCGTCGGAGGCCGAGGTCCGAAACGCGATCACAGCCCTCAATCGTTTTCGTGCCGCTGGCCCGGATTCCCTCCCACCTGCACTATTTAAGGATGGAGGTGAGGTCCTCTGCAAGGCACTGACCTCCCTATTCGAACGTATCTGGAACGAAGAGAGTGTGCCAGCTAATTGGAGCGAATCGATTATAGTGGCAATATACAAAAAGGGCAGTCGCACAGACTGTGCGAACCACAGGGGTATTAGCCTAACGCCAGTTGTGACAAAATTACTGGCCTCGATTATCGTTCGTCGCCTCACTGCAGAACGGGAATCTCGGATTAGAGAAGAGCAGGCCGGTTTTCGCCCAGGACGTGGCTGTATAGACCATATATTTACTTTGCGGCAGGTGCTAGAGCAGCGCCACGCATACCGCAGACCGACAATAGCTGTGTTCCTCGATTTCAAGAGTGCGTTCGATTCAGTCGATCGATCGATTCTGTTCGAATTACTTGCGCGGAAAAGGTGTTCCCACGAAATATGTGAACATCCTTCGTGCTCTATACTCGAACACTACAGGCCGCGTCAGGGTCTATGGTGCCCCATCGGATAGCTTTTCGACTACAAGTGGCGTTCGTCAGGGTTGTCCGATTTCCCCGTTTTTGTTCAATTTCGTCGTGGATTCTATCATGGAGTGTTCCCTTGCGGAATCCAACGATGTAGGCGTTGAAGTGCTGCCTGGTGAAAGGTTAGTTGATCTAGATTATGCGGACGATATCGTCTTGCTTTTCGACAATGTTGAGGCGGCACAATCAACCCTGAATAGCCTATCCAGAGTGGTCCCATTATTTGGTATGCACTTCGCACCTTCAAAGTGCAAAGTGTTGCTGCAGGACCACCAGCCACTTGATGACCCCTTGACGCTTGCTAACGAAGAACTCGAGGTGGTTGATCAATTCACTTATCTTGGCAGCTGCATCAGCAATGATCGGCGCATAGAAACTGACGTGAGCTCACGCATTGCAAAGGCCAGAGCCGCCTTCTTGAACCTGCGTCAGCTTTGGCGACAGAAGGGAGTTTCCCTCCGTCTGAAAGGCCGTGTATACAAGGCCACAGTGAGGGCCGTTCTGCTCTATGATAGTGAGAGTTAACCCCTTCTGTCTGAAGATCTGAGGCGCTTTCAAGTCTTTGATCATTGTTGTCTGCGAAGCATTGCTGGTGTCGGATGGCACCAGCGTGTCCGCAACGATGATGTGCGTAGGCGAATACTAGGTGGTGATAATCATGCTAGCTCCCTAGAACAACAGATAGCACTGAATAAGTTACGTTGGCTCGGGCACGTGCTACGCATGCCTGGTCACCGCTTACCTAGGAGGGCCTTGTTCAGTCTACCAGGTGTAGGATGGCGCAAGGCTCGAGGTGGACAGAAGTTGACTTGGCAGCGGGAAATGAAGTCACTGACAACCAAACTGGGTGCCGTTGGTACGTCTCGCCTTCCGGGTTGGAGTTCACGTGACTCGCCTTGTGCTTGGCTCGAGACTTTACAGGACATGGCTCGCAACCGACACCAGTAGCGCGTCTGCTGCCGTCTCCTAATCGGATTGTCTGTTTAAAGTGTGTTTGGTGCTGAGTTATCTGCGGAGTAATGCCTGATTATGACGCGTGACAGTGAAAGCCGCAAGGAAGCTGTCTCGCCGATGCCGCCTTATCTTTGCACGATAGCCAGCTGTTTGTGACGGAATCTTGTCTACACAAGCTGTAGGCGCCTTGACCCAGAATGTTTGCTTAGGGCATTAAGGTTTTCAGGTAAGTTCCCCTTCTCTTCCTCTTCTTGTTCTTTATTTCATAGGTCCTCATGGTTGTACGGCAGCGAAGCATCAGTTCAAATGGCTGATGTACTGCTGTTGATGATGATGCTGATGATGACTAACTGTTTGGACAGGATGTGATGCGGTCTTTATTTTAGGCTTTCCAACATCTCAAGCAGACCTATCAATTCCCAATCCAACGATACGCAAAAGTAGGAACATTCACGGGATTATTCTATCGTTTTGGTCCAAAATGAGCTTGAAGCCCGGATCAAGGACGCCCCGCAGAAGGAACATTCGCAGGGACTTATCCTACTGTTCTAGTCCCAGTTGAACTTGAAGAGTTTGAATGCAGGCAAAGTGGCACGCACTCAAGCAACTATGCATTCTAATTTGCAAAGGTATAATTGCTCAATCTGCGTTACTATGCGCCTACGTAACGTAAGAAACAACCAAGTGAAATGCAATAGTTGTGTGGCTGAACCATGCGCTAAAAATGCAACATCAGTAACCAAAGTAGAAAGTATTCACCACAGTTTGTAAAAGAAAAACTTATTTATTCCTTGTCGGAGCTTATTTATTGAGAAATACCTGCATTCCTACAAGTCCAAAGGTGCCGACAGAGGTGATACAGCATGGCATGACTTAAAATGGACGAAACCTAGATCGGTCTAGAAAGCACTTACTGCCCATATTCGCTGAGTTCAAGTCGCTCTTATTGATCAGAGTTTTCGAAAAACCTACAAACACATGATCATTCTTCGAATAAGGTATTCGAGATACCCGTCTTTCCCTTCTTCAAGTATTCATCGGCTCTTTTAACGGCGTCTTCACTGATGTTGCAATCTTTGGAAGACAAATCCTTAATTAGCTCAAGCACCTTATCAACCTCTCTTAGTCTGACCTCCGAGATATCTGTATCGTCAGGTGGAAACATCTGGAAGCTAAGTGTTAAGTGCCATACAACCCTCAAGGTCAGAAGAGGTCAGGTCAGCACAGCTCAGGTCGGATCAGCCCAGGTCAGTTACAAAGGACGAAAAGAAGCTCAAGCCTAACGAGCGTCCTATTTCTTTTACTGAAAAGCAAACCAGCGCTCTAGTACTTCGACTTCTGAGTTAGTACTATGATTTCTGTTTTGCCTTTTTATGGTAGTCGTTTTACGGTTTTATACGTGCTTTTACACTCCGCTATTTTCTACCGAAACATGATTCTCTCACTAAAAACCGGGGCGGAGGAACACCTTGCTTCCTCGTTCGATGAGTCAAATGCAGCTTGCAGCAATTCTCCTTGTTCAAGGCCAGTTATGGATTCATCTGGTGATATGCATAGTGATGTTTGCTCCCGCTGGTATCACAAAAGTTGTAGCGGCCTCCAGTGAAGCAGTAAACTATGCTTTCATCCAGTGAAAACCATCTGTTTAGATGGGTCGATTGTTGCGCACCGAAAGCGAAGCTTCCAGCTTTCACCTGTGCTGAATTCAAAGCACTGGCATCCAGGTTCACAGTTGTTGAGAAGAGGTTAGCCGAGCTTGCCTCTCTTGCTTGGCTCAAGTCTAAAGTAAAGTTGATTAGGAACTCCCTGAATATTGCGAATGTGGAGGCTGTAATGGATTGTGGTTCTGCTGATAGTCCATCCTTTGACGAGACCTTCATCCTACCGGACACTACCTTTCACACGGAGATAGCTGACACAGATGCCTCAGCCGTCATTGTTGAACCGCCCCAAATGGAAGGTGTCATGGGCTCCTGGACCAAAAAAGAAGAAGCGTAAGGGGCAAGGAAAGCGCGCAAACCCCCGCCCCCAAACCGAGTGATAAAACTCTCAAGAGGCAAGCGCCTGAGCTGGAAACACAACCTGGTTTTGCAGCTCCCTCAGTGAGACGTGAGGTTTCATCGCCTTCGGTCCCACCGATTCCTGGCAAATAACCATGTGGCGTGGATGGTAGAGCATGTGGAGTAAATGCGCCTCGTCGGGGCGATTCTTACACAGATAGCAGTGTGGTTTTTAGGAATCGTCACTGAATTCACTGCCGCTCTTCTCACCGAGCGCATGCTTGACGGTCCTGGTTGAGTTAAAATTTGCGCGATCAGCATTTTACCCCCATGTTGCCCTGGCGTTACTGTCAGGATGCTCAGCAGGTTGGGGAATATTTCAGTTGGTCAACCAAATCCTCGACCCCGTCTGCTTTGGATGGTCCTCTCAACCTCAGAAGGGTGCAGGTCGTTACCGCGATGTACCTTCAAGCTCAAAGGTAGCAAGGTTAGTGTACAACCACACCTGCCGTTAGCAGATAGGTTAAAGTTAAATGATGCTGTCAGATACCTGAAAGCCCGGCGTACAGCTGGCGAGCAAGGTCTCGGGTTGGTGGGTTTGCAGCTGGTCAGCCGGCGGTCCTTCTCCGCTCTGCCAGAACCTAGTCTACTTGCGCACGACTCAATGCTGGTCGTGCCGAACTCCTCCAAGTACTACATAGTAACGTGCATAGCCTAAGGAACAAGATGTGCGAGGTGGGTCTGCTCGTGAACAAATATCGTCCAGACATACTTGCTTGCACTTAAAAGTGCCTGGCTGAGGAAAGCACAGATGGCGAATTGTATCTGCCTGCCTACGCAATGTTCCGCGCTGCCCGCTCCATTGGCCGTCAGGGGGTGGTGTAACTCTTTATGTGAGTTATCACATCGGCTTATTGAGGACCGGTTTTTCCGCCTCTTGACAAATCGGTTGAAGCTATCGCGGTCTTGATTCGCGCTTCCTCTGTTCAGCTTACGTTCGTGTTAGTGTGTAGAAGCCCTAGGAACACCTCCAATGAAATCATTGAGTTCATACGCACTCACTCTGAGAACAGCTGTCTGGTTCTGGAAGATTTCAACCTCGCAGAGGTTTGTTGGGATGGCCTAGCTTGCAGTTCCGCGCTGGGATCGTTCGGTACCGAACCGCTGGATTTAACACTGCAGGTATCACGACACCAGTTCGTGGACCTCCCCACTAGGTACTTGAGAAATCAGGATCCGTTCAATTTAGATCTTGTTTATGCCAAGTTACTTGACTTTGTAAATGACATTAATTACGACTAGCCTCTTGGCGCCTGCGATCACCTTTGCTTGTCATTTCAGTGAGGCTTTATCGGGCCTTGCCAAGCTACTACCAGCTGGTATCTGCACGTTTGGGCCGCGGACTTCCAAGCGATGCGGCATAAAGCTAGGTCATCGCCTTGGTTGATACATGAGGCCGACCCGGTTTACATAGCCTGGGATAAGTAGGGCTCGCCTCGTCGACATTTCATCACCACACATCCCACTGGTAACAGTAGGGAATCGTGAGCGCAGCCTTCATGGATAGATTACATCGGAAAGGGCATGCTAAAACAGCGGTCTAGATGCTGACGAGCTTATCGAACAGCTCCGTAGAACATCATGTTTGACAAGTATCAGTTGGTTCGAACTGAGTGCAAGCTACATCTTAGGTTGGCCCGGCTTCGGTAGGAAACGGGCTTAGCTGAAATTGCCTGAAACAATCCCCATAAATTCTGCGCTTACGTTAAACGACGCCTTGGTGCAAACTCGCCCATACCACCATTGAGTCGAGGATATGGGACCCATGCTTATAGCGACTATGACAAGGCATGCACGCTTGGTGAGCGATAATCAAGTCGCTCTGTCCGCGAAACGAATACGCCATGTAGAGAACCAGCTTAAAGTGTCTCTGAGGACCCTTGTCCGGAGAAATTTCCCGTAACTAAATCTCACGTTCTCAGGTTGCGAAAAGCGGTATACCAAACTAAGTCTTCCGGGCCAGATGCAGTTTATCCAAAATGGTGCACGAATTGGCAGTGTAACTCAGTGGACCTCTGACTCTTGTGTTTCAGAAGTCCTTCAACAGCTGTGTCTTTCCTACCGAGTGGAAGAAGGCCGTTGTCTGCCTGAGTTTGAAGTGCGTTGACATAGACCTACGGGCTTATTACAGGCTAGTCGGGTTGACTAGCGTTGGCGTTCAGTTGCTCGAAAAATTACCACGAGATATCGTGAAGAACGCTTTAAATTTGTTTAACCTGCTCAGCGTCGAGCAACGTAGTTTGAGCAAAGGATTTTCCTGTCAGACGAACTTGCTGGTAGCTCGTGAGAGCTTGGCTGAAGCCCTAGAGCGTGGACATCGGTCAATGTGGTTTTATTTGACTTTACCAAGGTCTTCGACACTGTCCCCCATTCGCGACTCTCACTGAAGTTGATGTCGTATGGAATATCTGGTAGCTGTCTGTATTGTGTGTCTGCTTATCTAGATGAACGGGAACAGTGTATTCTCGTGGAAAGCAGTCTTTCGTATCTCCGAGCTGTCCTTAACGGCGGTACGCAAGGTTCCGTCCAAACTCCGCTGCGGTTCTCAGTCTACGCGAAGTAATTGCCAGAGGAGCTTGAGGTACCATCGCGCTTAGTTACTGATGGCTTAAAGCGCTGGAATATTGTTGATATCCATGGAGGTCCAGTGGCTCTTCAACGGGCTCTGGATAAACGCTGGAAATGGTCTGCCTTGTGCTTACTGCCCAAAAAGCGGACAGTGTTCATTGCTGTGTATCAGAGCTATTGCTGCCTCCAAAAGTTACGTGCTCAAAGTGAGTGAACTCCCTCACGAGACTCATCAGATTGACTTAGGTGTCGGTCACTTTTCCACACCACACTCTGGAGACAACTGGAAGAATGCGGCTAGCAAATGGTTCCGGATATTGTGGTTTATCTGTCTTTATTTCGAGATCATAACCGTTAAGGTGTCTGTGAAGCTCTTCTCAGCTGCAATGTGACCCCACCTAGCATATTGAATCCAGGCCTGTCCACCATGCCTTGTCCGGGACGATAGAAAGGGTGTTGCGTGTCGATACTAGGTTAGTCGATGGGGTTCGAGGACAAACGTTCCCCTAACGCCTACTTAAATCAATAAATAAATAAATAAATAAACTTTTATTCTCGACAATGCGAGGCACACCTGTACAGGCATGATCATGTTTAGCTAACATAGTGTGATCAAAATGTACAAAGAGTACATGTTTGGCATAACAGTGAATGTAAGTGTATGGGTGTGTATATGTATGCAATTGTCTATGAATGTAGCTTGTATTTTTGAATGTGCCGCAGAATTTTTGACTGTTTGTTATCGGTAAGAATTTGAGAATAAGCGCTTGACGTCCGTGGGTTGGATATCATTTTCCTGGATGTCCACGGGCCAGTGACTTTATTTTATGGCGGGTCACATCCGCCACGTCACAGTGTTGATAAGCCGATATTTGCTGCTTTCTATAGGGAGAACACTTGCCGGACGAAAACCCACTACGTTTAGGAACACTGCCGCCGAACTATTTGCTGGAACGGGTTAAACCCGAACCACCCAGCTGGCACCACGAGGTGGTTGTTTGGCTAGCATCCAATGCACTATCGAAAGATAAGATGAGACCTAATCCTAGCCAACCGTATTTTGACTGGAACTGATGGCCCTGCGTTGTCCTGGCCATTTAGTCCTGCTAGTTTATCTGGTCTCCACGGAGATTCTATGAAGCTGGACAGACCGCGGTCCGTTCGAGTTAGAGTGGAGGCACGGTTACCGCGTCGAGGCATCGAGCGCTGGAACTTGCTTCCAGAAAATGTTGTCATGGAACCCACGGCAAATGGGTTTGAGTGTCCACTAGATGCTCTTGGGTGACGACGTGATACGTTTCCTTTATTCTGACTTATTCCAAGCTTCATACTTCGATACTATTTTCTGTGCTTTCTCTCACCATTGGTATCTATCTCTTTTAACTGATTTCCCCTACTCTTTTCCCACCACTTTTCTTCCTCGCTTACTTACTTCAGGTAACTTACGTAGCAGGCAGAGCTAATGTTAGGAACGTGGGCATTAAATTGGTGGACCAGGTTGTTTTTCTGCTGTGTCCGTGTTAGATCCTTCACGCAGTTGGAGCGCTGCCATCAAACCCTGTATAGACGACTTACTTAAGGAAGCACACTTACGGGACTACTCCTATTGTTTCCGCCCCTCCGGAACTTGAACTTGAGAACATGTTCAATTGTGTTACTGGAATGCGCCGCACGAGAATGTGGTTCAAGTTCAAGTTCAAGTTCGTGGCGCTGGAACGACAGGACGAATCCCGTAAGTGTTTTTCCTTGGGCAGATCGTCGATCCAGGACCTGGTAGTCGTGCTCCGACATTTTGATGGAGCCAAAACGAAAACACCCGGAAAACACCCTGGTCCACTAATTTAATGCCCTGGTTCCTAACATTAGCTCTCGCTGCTATGTCAGTTACCTGAAGTAAGTAAGCGGGGAAGAAAATGTTAGGAAAACAGCAAGGGAAAGCAGCTAATAGAACATAATGATGCCAATGGTGAGGGGAAAGAGGAAAATAGTACCGCAATATGCAGATTGGAATTCGTGTTGCCACCCAAGAACATCTAGCAGACGCTCAAACCCATTTGCCGTAGGTTCCATGACAACATTTTCTGGAAACAAGTTCCAGCGCTCGATGCTTCGACGGGGTAACCGTGTCTCCGCTCTGACCCGAAAGGACCGCGCTTTGTCCAGCTTCATATAATGTGCGCGGAGACCAGATAAACTAGCAGGAGTAAATATCCGGGACAACTCAGGGCCATCGGTCCCAGACAAAATATGATATTTTAGGATTAGGTCTCCTCTTATCCTTCGATAGTGCATGGAATGCATGCCTTAACTAATAGGCATACAGGGACCGTTTGCCATCCAAACTCACCTACTAACCTAGTATCGACAAGCAACACCCTTACTACATAAATAAATAAATAGTTCATTGTCAAATTTATTGTGACAGACCAAATCACGCATGATCAGGCAGTGGTGTCTCATAACGATACTTTGGGTTCAATTGTGCGTAGAGTAAACGGTCAAGACACTATAAGTGCAGTGAAACGGTACATGTAGTCAGAGAATATCATATACTTGTACGTGTCAGGAAAAGTTGGAATATGAGTCTAGTTGACTTGCCAGTATGTAGTTGTGGGCAGTGACGTTATTCAGTGGCGAGTCACATCCGCCACGTCGCAGTGTGGTTAAACAGACATTTGTGGCTTTTTATAGAGAGAGCGCTTGCCAGGCAAAAGCGCACCACGTCCTGCAACACTGCCGTATAGCATTTTGTACTCTCATATATAACTGGCAAAGCCGCTTTACGATTGATCTCACCTTCGGTTCTTCGCAGTCAAATGCTTTCCAATTTCCTCTGTTGGCTGGACTGATAGCTTCCTCAAGGCCGCCAAAATTGTTGAAGCGCTTGAGAACGGGAAATCACGAATAGTCGTCCTGTTGTGTATTCAAGTGAGCAGTTTCAAACTTTCTGCTGTCTGGATTTTTCAGATGTATAAGTTTCTGCCGTGTGTAAAAGTGTCTAATTCTCCATACTGGACAACGGTTGTGATAATTGCAGTGGAGTTCCTTGGGTATACAACCATGCTCCATGTAGGTCCTTGTCAGTTATTAAATCCGTCTTGGGCGAAAACTTTTAATCATTCCAATACCAGCTCTTCAATAATTTCCGGCTCTCGGAGAAAAGGGAAAGTGAGGGACGACCGAGAGACGGAAAGAACAGGCGTGGAGTTAAACCTTATTAGAGCCGTATGTTACAACATTTTGGAGTTGAGACAAAATCATTTAAACTGCAAAACAATGATTATGCAGAAGTGCCAGTTGAATGTCCTATAGAATCAATAGCCTTATGGTTAGATTGCTAACGTCTGCGTAGAGACAAGAGCGTTGTACCAGTAAGTACTCCACGAACTATTAGTTTAGTATGATGAAGAAATTGCGTGGGGAGAGAGGAAAGAGTTAGAAGGCCGGTGGTGCTTGGATGGGGCGTGAACGGCACGTAACCAGCCTAATACGATAGGGAGCGCAGAATATGAAAGTTAAACCTAAATAGTTTGCCGCGAGAGAGATCTAAAGGTCAATTGGTGGTAAGGCAGCGGAAAGCTTAGATGCCGACATTCGAAGTGAATGAAGAATATTGAGATTAAGAGTGGCCCCTAACAAGCTCTGGATAAGCGCTGGTGCATTGTGGCCTACGACCAATGTTGCATCCAAACAGAGGTGCCGAATTTAAGACGATCGACAGACTGCGGGGCAAAGAAGGACCACCAGTGGCCAGATGGAGCCACTGCAATAAGACGCTTGGTCACTTGTGTATGCCTACAGGGTCACAGAATGCATCAACAAGCCAGCGAAGGTAAGTGATACAGACATTCCAACGGAGTGTATGATGGAGAGACAAGGAGTGTATCCTAGCGGACTCGAGATCTGTACAGAAGTGGCATGGAGCCTACGACGAATCGCTGCAAAGAGGCGAGGAAGATAGGAAGAGTGATGGATAGTGGCGCTGGTGGAGAAAACATCGGTGCCCAGCAACGGCTTTCGGGTTAAGCCTTCTAATTACCAGTGGATACATACAGTGACAGAGTGTCAACAAACCAGCGATGTTATGTGATGCGAAAAATCCAAGAGAATAAAAATTGGAGAGGTAAGGTGAGGATCCTAGCGCAACGATCCAGGTTGCCTACAATAATGCGCTGCAGCTGAAAAGAGCTAATGAGGATAAGACGTAGAATTTATAATAGCACTAGAGATTAGAGAATCAGTGGCTACCAATGGCATTTGGATGAAGCTTTCTGGCTACTAGTGGAGACCTACAGTGTCCCAGGTTTAGTCAGCAAATGTATATGACACAGACTCTGCCAGGGTATAAAGGTTGGAGAGATAAAACGGTGGCTCCACCACGATCCGGATATGCGCAGAGATGCATGACGCCTACGAAAGATCGCTGCTGCTAAACAGAGAAGGCAAAGGTAAGACGATGAGCAGACAATGGCGCTATGAGCGAGAGTGGCCAGCAGTGGCATTTGGATGAAGCTTTCTAGTTTCTGTTGGATATCTGCTGCCCAAAAATAAGTCAACAGGCAGCAGGTGTATGTGATGCAGACAGTTCCAAAGAATGAAGGTTGGAGAGATAAGATAGTGGCTCTTAGTAAGCTCCGGATATGCGCAGAAATGCACGCAGTCTACGACCACTAGTTGCTGCTAAACAGAGGTCCTGAAGTTATGACGATCGACAGATAATCGTGCTATGAATACAAATCGGTGGCCAGAAGTAATCATTCCTTGAAGCAGTTTGGTCACTAATGGATGCCTACAGTGTCACCGAATACATCAACAAACCAGCGAAGGTAGGTGACGCGGACACCTCAAAGGAATACAGGATGGAGAAACAAGTCGTTTCTCCTAGTAGATCCGGATATGCGCAAAGGTGGATGGAGTATACAACGAATAGCTGCAGAATACGTGATTAAGATAGCAGGAAGGAAAGATAATGTGCTAAGAGCGAGAACCAGTGGACAGCAAATGCATTCGCCTTAAGCATTCTAGTTGTTAGCGGAAACTTACAGTGACAAAATAAGTCAACAAACCAGCGAAGGTATGTGATGCAGACGATCCAAGGAAGTAAGAGTTGGAGATATATGGAGTGGCCCCTAGCGCAAAGATGTAGGCTATCTACTATGACTCGCTGCGGCTGAAAAGTGGTGACGTGTGTAAAACGAAGAACTGCTGATGGTACTAGAGGAGAGAGAGTATCGGCGGCTAGCAATGGCATTTGGGTGAAGCCTTCTAGTTGTTAGTGGCTACCTACAGTGTCCCAGGATAAGTCAACAAACAGCAAATCTGTGTGAAGCAGAGTCCCAGGTAGTAAAGACTGGAGGGATAAAAGAGTTGGTCTTAGAAGGCTCCGGATATGCGCAGTGATGGTTGGAGCCTACGAAGAATAGCTGCTGCTAAACAGAGGTGCCTGAGGTAAGACGAAGAACAGCTTATGGCGCTAGGAGTGAGGATATCAGTGATCAGCAATTGCATTTGGATGAAGCCTTTTGGTTACCAATGTATACCTGCAGTGTCCCAAAATAAGTCAACAAACAGCAGATGCACATAAGACAGGCTCTCCAAGAGTACAATGGTTGGAGGGATAAAAGAGTCACTTTGTCCCGGACAAGGCATGGTGGCCTGGCCTGTACCCAATTTTCTAGGTGGGGTCGCACTACCGCTGAGAAGAGATTCACAGACGCAATATGGTCCCGAAACTACGACAGATAAACCGGTTACTGTTCCACACCACTGAACGACAACTAGATCAACCTGCTGATTTCATGTGAGGGAGTTCACGCCCATCGAGCACATAGCTTGTGGAGGAAGCAGGCGCTCCAATACGTGGTATTGACGCCAAAGGTGAAAGTGTTCGTCATGGTCTTGACGACCTTGGCCTTCAATTCCTAATATTCCCCTTCAGCCCCTAGTATATTCGCCATTCTGAATGATTTGATCTATTGTTTTTACTTCTTGACGCTCCTATTACATTTATACTTTGTTTCCTGGTTTACGCATCCGGTTCTGTGGGTCTGCCAATTCAGGCCGCTTGAGTATTGATTGCTAGACTGTGGTGCGATTCGCGCGCTGACCTGACGCTTCGGCATTCCAGTTATCGCGGACGAATAAAACTAAAACAAGGTAGCTTCACGGAAAGAACATTCACGGCGGTTTGTCCTACTGTTCCTGTCCAACTTGAACGTGAACTTGAAATTGTATTACGGGTGGGACTGGAACGATAGGCGAATCAAGAGTGTGTTGAAGCTTGAGTGGATCGCTGAGCCAGGAATTGATGATTCGCAGACTTATTGATGGACCGGAACCAAATAAATAAATAAAGAAATAAATAAAGCCTTTATTCTCAACAAGTTATGGCACGCCTTTACAGGCTTGATCATTTGGACAAAACAATGCATGATCAACAATGTGCAAAAATCTGATATATTTGCCATAGCAGTCTGTGTTTTTATAGGGGGTATGTAAGTATGTCATTGTGTGTGTATGTGTATGTAGCTGTGTAGTTTGTGCTTGTAATTGTGCTGCTGCAGTCTTTAATGTTTTTATCGTCATCAATAAGCGAATAGGAAATTGGTGTCCATAACTTGGATAGAATAATATCCACGGGGCATGGACGTTATTTTGTGGCGTCACGACCGCCACGTCACAGTGTTGTTAAACAGACTTTTGTGGCTCTTTGTGGTGGATTAAAGGTAGATACTACTGCGCCGGGTATAAGTAGTGTGGTGGTGCAAAATGACACACCAACAGCGAGCCCTGCCGACTTCCCCAAAGTTGAAGATGACATCAGGATTACAGTTCCATGTGCACGAGGAGTGAACACAGAGACAAGCACCAGTTGGGGAACACTCCATGGAAATCACGAAGATGACCGGACGCCTTCAAATTATGAACGAACACACCTAGTGTAAGCCACTTTAGCAATAAAAAAGGTACCGCCTGCCCCTTGGGTTGTAACATTTGGTGCCGCGACCTCGCAAGTCATGAAGGTTCCCCGGCCGGAACCATTCGAAGACGGGGATGTGAAGGCGTTTTTGGAGGATTTCGAGGAGTTGGCAGAGGCGGTAGGCCTGAAGACGGACCGGGCGAAGGTGGCGGCCCTGCGGAGTCTCCTCAAGGGCAGGGCGAAGGCGGTGCTGGAGGCGGCGCGAAGGGGTCCGGTCAAGTTGGAGTGGACCGCCGCGAAGGAAGCGTTGCTGTCTGGCCTGGACATGCCAGCGGACCGCCAGGAGGCGATGCGACGGTTCAAGGCGTCGCGGCTTGGTGCTGGGACTGATCCCCTCGTGTTTGCGGTGCACCACAGGAGCTTGTTGATCCGCGCCTTGCCGGGGTTGGATTGGCCGTCAAAGACGCAGTTGCTGGTGGATCAGTATTTGGCCGATCTCCCACAGCCAACCGCGGATCGTGTTCGGATTGCGAATGCTACTGGGAAGATGCAATTGGAGGAGTTGGCGCAAATTACTCGAGACCTGGGCAACGCACCACTAGCTGCGCTGAAGGGAGAACCTCATGAGAATGTGGAACGGATGGACAAATTGGAACGGATGATGGAACAGCTTACGGAAGACATCAATGGGCTTCGCGTTCAGCGTTATCGGGTGCGCACAAAGGGATGTTGCTTCATCTGCGGTAATCCGGAGCACTGGAAGAGACAATGTCCGCAGAGGCGTGGTGTTACTCGGGTGTCGAATAAACGTGTGCAACCTTACTTCTCTTTTCGGATCGAGGATTGTGTACTTGGGGCGTTGAACAGGAGTGCGGTTGAAGCAACGGTGGAAGTAGACGGAACGATGGAAAGGTGTCTGATCGATACGGGTGCCGCGTTGTCACTAAGCAATCGTCGGCGAGGTGAAAAGCTTCAGTCGTGCTGCACGATTGTAAGAGCGATTGGCGGTCATTCAGTGGAATTTGATGGGATGGTTGAACACACCGTGGGAATCGGGGGACGAAAGCGAACACGCTTCTTTCTGGTGTCACCAGGTGCGAACCAAACCATATTAGGAGCAGATTTCCTGGAGCTCAATAAGGCTGTCATTGATCAAAAGCGTGGGAAGTTGCTAATGGAATGCGGGTCACTACCACTCATTAATCGTGGATAATTGAGATCTTCACAGTCGGTCGTTGCCGTGTTACATTTGAGCCCATCTTTGCCGTCGCTGATCAACAAATACCAACACTTGTTTCCGGATGACAGCAGCGAATAAATAAATATAAATAAATATAAATATAGGTATATTGCTAGACAAGCGCTAGATGCTGTTCCTGCGTGGGATCAGATCAAATTGTACATAACATCCATGCTCATGCATGGAGAAGAAATATCGTTAACAACTGCCTTTGATCGTGTTTATCTTTCCGAATAGTAAAGCAGGGATAAATACAAACGTTTCGTGGGCCTGGACATTTTTGAAAGCAGTAGTTTGGGTCTCTGTAGCTTATGTATGAATTCTGCGCTTTTCACCGGCTACCGCTGCCAAACCTTGAGGTGCCTGATTCCATTTGTAAACTATCAATTAGAGGAAATTTGATCCATTTTCTTCGGTCACATCACTGCATTTCGAACATCCATTAGTAGCGGGCTCATGGAAAAGAATAAGCAAGCCAAAATTAGATCGTAAAAGTGGAGGGTGGAAACAGGGGAAATAACAGTAGGGGCTAACAATTTAGCCTTTCTTAGAAAATTGCGACTGAAAGGCCGGCCCACTTAACTAGAAAATACACTAATATTGGAATATGGAGCCAAAATATATATCCCAGAAACAGCATACCAGAACCGCAAACCTGGCGCGAATTTCAAAGTGTAAATCTCTAAACAAGCGGAATCAACGCCGTTTTGGAGCCGAAATGTTAACTAAAAAGGGACATCAGTGGGCGGTCTAAGACAAACCCTAGGCGCTGGTTACGACAAAGGTAAAGTAATTAAGCTAGGCGCAGTGGTTATGGAGATTTTTGCAGTTTTAGCGGTCGGCTGCATATAACACCATTTTCGAGCCACCGCTAAATTCACGTTTTGCTTTGGATGCAGATACAGAAAAAAGAAATAAATAATACAAAAACGGCTAGGCGTAAGAAGTTCCGAATATGGAGTAGTAACTGGAAATGCCTAACGTGTACTTCGCTGCAGTAGCGAAGTATGACGCAGTGAGCCGAAAAGCATACTTTCTCAGTATAGGTAGTAAAAGTTGGGAAAACAGACGGAAAGGTTTTAGGGAAATACTAGGTAGGCTGTAATGATTATTATATAGGTAGAACAGCACAGGATATTGTGTAGCTAGCCCACAGCCAGAACGCGATCATGTGCGATTATTAGAGTATATTGGGCCGCAGAATCCACTATGAATGTGGAATTTAACGTTTTTAATGCTCCGATGTGGATGCGAAAATTATACCAACGCCGCATGAGCTCAGTCCATACGGATAAGACAAGGAAACATAAAGCTAATTTGCCCCGTCTGAACTAGGATAACGGAAGCATTTCCTACAGAAATATTACCAGTTTCGACTCTTTGAGGCTATTTTATACGTCATTATGGTTGTATCTCTGGCACTAATGAGCCAGGGTGGTCTTCCCGTGGTAATAAAAAAAACTAATGTGAGAAAATGCACAAAATGTGTCCAGGTGAGAAACACCTTGGGTTCAGCTTTGGTTAGACACGAATACCACTTCTTTTGGGGGTTGCGCCAACTCAAGCATGACCGATTAGGGGGCCACAGGTGCTAAAGCACACAACTGTGCATTAAGTTGCTAGTTTAGAGCTCTATTTCTCTTGGCTGAGAGTCGGATGCAAGTGCCTGGGTTGTTGGACCAGAATAACGCAATCGTTCCCTAGAGAAACATCATCAGTTTCAGCACTTTGAGGTTATGTTATATTTATTAATGGATGTGCCACCAATGCTAGTGAGCTCGGGATGTCTTCTATTGATGATAGCGAAATTTGTGTCCAAAAATTAGCGAAATGCATTCAGGTGGGAAATACCACGAATGCCGCTTTGGTTAGGGATGATCACCTCATCTTATAGAAGTTGCACTTTCTCATTTGTGACGGATTATTGAGCCTTATGTGTTAACGCACACCACTTCTGCATCGCGTTGCTATTTTGAGCTCTAACTCTCTTGGTTGGGAGTCCGCTGCAAGTGCAAGTGATATTCACCACGGTAAGGTAATAGAAAACTGGGAGATCACAACAGCTATTAACTTGGAGGTTTCCTGGTGGGTTGCTTCCACATTGTCAGGCAACGTAAATGAACAATACTATAACGCAAGCAGAGAAGATAACCGAAAACAAGTGAGAGCTGGTTGTTTACCCACCATTACGCATTACTTATGGTAGGCTTTGGAGCCAGGTAAAGGTTAAAATTACGTACGAACGGCCAAGGAAAGAAGAAGTGGTGGTCAGAGTATCTGGGTGTTTAGCATTCCAGGTGACAGGGGCCTCACTGCCGCATGGTTAGCTTTTTGCCAGAGAAAGGGAATCCGGAAAATTTGTTGTGCAAGCATAAAGGATTGAAGAAAAGGATCTGGTTTCTCATAATGCCTGTCTACCAGCGTTTCCGATAGTGATAGGCATACGTATAACTCAGCTAAAACAAAATATACGGGACAAGAAAGCTTAAGTGGGGAGTAAATGCCTGAATATAGGTTATGGTGATATTGCCTTCGAGGTGGGTAGGTGGCCCTGTTATATAATCAGCGATGTAAAGTAGCGAGTACTTAAACCTAGGGAAGGGCACCGGTTATGGGCAACTAGTAGATGCCGATTACGTAGGCTAGTAGAAATACCTATAAAGCAGGCAATTTATACGACTATTTTAGACAGATAAATGGTACCTTACGGGTGCACCATATCTGTGGACAACAACGCTAGAACCTGGCATTTCACATGAGGCTTAAGGTTGTTAAAAATTTTTTAGTAGACGTGACTCATGAGCCACAAGTATAAGTATTCGCAGGAGACCAAGTGGACTAGGTATTTGGAAAATACTAAGGAGTAAAAGTGGAGACGAAGGAACCAAAGTGTAGAAGAGAAGGAAGAAGTGAAGTAAAGTTTGTCCGTTCGGATTGCTTCCCCATTGCTATGCAATATCCTACCTGGTCAGTGCCTACAGGCTTACGATGCTCCCATTCAATAGTACCACGCTGCTTTACGTGCTGAGCTGTTGAGCCGTAAGAAACTGGACGTCGAGAAGGAGCTTTCAAAGGATTTGAGCTACCGATTAGGGTTTCCAGATTGCCTTTGCGGTAGCGTCTACTCTTTCAAGACTTCCCATTTAACTAAGCGTCGGTGGGAGCCAGTAAAGCGCTCAGCTACTAATGGGGTTTTGCGATTGGATCGAGCACACCATCCCGCTAACTCGCCAACCGTATTGGCCCCATGGACCTCGAAGTATACCAATCCACCTGGAGGCTGAGGTGAACAGGTAAGTGCAGTAAACGCTGGACGCGGGCGTGATTGAGGAGGCACATAGCCCGTACAACTCTCCTGTGACCATAGTGGAAAAGCCTAATGGGAAGTACCGATTCTGTGTCGACTTCCGAAGGCTGAATGAAATTGCCTTGACTCGCTTCGTTCCAGTTCCATCGGTTGCTGATATTTTTGATCCGCTGCAGCAGTCGAGGATATTCACGGTCCTGGACTGGAGATCAGAATACTGGCAACTGGCAATAAAACAGGAAGATCGAGAGAAGACGGCGTTTACCGTTGATGAGAAACAGTATCAGTTTAAGAGGATGCCCTTTGGATTATCAGGAGCCCCGTTTACCTTCCGACTTCTAGTGCTGCGATTGCCGAGTGAATAGGAAAACGTGGTTGTGTACGGGGATGATATCGTGGTGTATAGCCAATCAGAAGCGGAATATATCCATCAGCTCGCGGCAGTTCTGGAATACATTCAGCAGTCCGGACTGCGTATAATTGGACCAAAGTCCCAGATCGGAAAGACCTGTGTCACCTTACTGAGCCACAAAGTGGGACAAGGCGAACTGAAACCGCTTCCTG
Source organism: Dicrocoelium dendriticum (assembly GCA_944474145.2). Classification (NCBI taxonomy): domain Eukaryota; kingdom Metazoa; phylum Platyhelminthes; class Trematoda; order Plagiorchiida; family Dicrocoeliidae; genus Dicrocoelium; species Dicrocoelium dendriticum. Next base: position 95,816,287 of record OX104068.1, on the reverse strand, counting down.
AGAAGATAATGACGATACAAGGCAGCCCAGTTCCCACCTCGAAACCCACTCTCCGTACATTCCTGGGCCGTGCCGGGTACTACAGCAAATTCGTCAAGAATTTTATCACCTTGGCCTCACCCTTGTACGAGCTGTTGAAACAAGACAGGAAATTCACTTGGAATGAAGAAGCTCAACGAGCCTCTGATCAGATTCTACAGAAAATGGGAAGGCAGGAGTTGATCCTGAAATTGCCCATTGCTGGTGAGGTGTTCACGGTAGCCACTGACGCCAGCGATGTCGGGATCGGTGCGGTGTTGAAACAAAACCATGGGACGATCGAGTATGCCTGCCGAACTTTGACACATGCGGAAAGCAGATACTCAACCATAGAGAAAGAATATCTCGCGATTGTCTGAGCGTAAATAACTGGCGGCCATATCTCCTGGGTCAGCGACTTCACGTCGAAATAGACCACAGACCGTTGGCGTGGATTAAGTCTGCCAAAGACCCCAGCGGAAAGCTGGCGAGACGGGCATTGCGCCTGCGAGAGCACGATTTCACGATAAAACACGTGCCAGGGAGGGAAAATCAGGCGGCGTATTTCTTTTCACGCATGATATATGATGATGACCTGCCGAGCGTAGCTTTCGGTATTAACGATATACTGTGCGAGCAGGATCCAGAGCGGTTGGCAACTGAGCAACGTGGCGACAAACTCCTGCGCAAGTTGATCATCGCGCGAGTAACTGGTCAGACAAACTACAACAAAAACCAACTTAAGCAGCTGGGACGGTTTGCAAAAGACCTGGGAAAGCTGCAAGTGAACGAAGCAGAGATCTTGATGTGGATACCAGTATGTAGCAATCCTTCGGTGCCAGTCATTCCAATGAAACGAAGACGGAATCTGGTAGTTTTTTGTCACGAGTTGGCGTACACAGTTTGTTTTAGGACCTATGATCTGCTGAAACAAGGCGCGTCTTGGCCGGGGATGAAAAGGGTCGTTGAGAAGTGCGTACTTTCGTGCAGACAATGTCAGCTCATGAAAACAAATTGCCGAGGAATGCAGCAGCACACGATGACGATCCAGGTCCCGGAACTTGGTGAACTTTGGTCGGTCAACGTGATGGGGCCGTTTCCATTGACCAGGCGTGGCAAAAAGTACATTTTATTGATGACGGAGCACTTCACGCGATGGATTGATGCGACAGGAATCCCGGATCAACGGGCTAGCACAGTTACCCATGCTGTCATGAATCATTTGGTAGCGGCTCACGGAATCGCAAAGGCCATATTAACAGACCAATGGCCGTGCTTCGAGAGTGAAGAATTCCGGAACTGTTTGGAGAAACTTGGCAGCAAGAAATTGCGCACCACCCCATACCACCCGCAAACAAATTACCTGACGGAACGTAACAAGAGACCAATCAAGGAGTGGCCAGCAGCAAAAGGTGGAGAGTGGGAGGAAGCGCTGCCGCTACTGTTGCTGGCCCATCGAGCAACCAAACAGGCTTTCACAAAGAAATCACCATTTCATTTGATCTACGGTCGACAACCTTGTCTACCTGTAGACCTAGAGACTGGAATGTGGCCAACTTGGCGTATATCTCCCGAGGAGACACGGAATAACCGGAAAACTGCCAACCGCAACCTACAGGCGACTCAGGCGCGAATGATGGCGAAGTTTCAGACCAGCAAAGGTGGAAGAAATATTGAGTTTCGGATTGGTTCGAAAGTGAAGTACAGGAACCATCAACGCTATCCCACTTGCGGCCCAGGGGAGAGGAAACTCCTAGCTGAGTGGAAAGGACCGTACGAGGTAGTCGACCGGCGAGGCCCAGTGTATACAATCGCTCGGCAAGTTGAATCGCGGAGGGTGAATGCCGGCGAGCTGAGGAAGTGGTAGGAATTGGAGAAGGAAACACGCTCGTACAGTGAACATCCTCTGCGGTCAGAAAGACTCCGACGGAATGCAGGTGACACGAATCCTTTGCAGGGGAAGGAGTGTGGTAAATTAAAGGTAGATACTACTGCGCCGGGTATAAGTAGTGTGGTGGTGCAAAATGACACACCAACAGCGAGCCCTGCCGACTTCCCCAAAGTTGAAGATGACATCAGGATTACAGTTCCATGTGCACGAGGAGTGAACACAGAGGCAAGCACCAGTTGGGGAACACTCCATGGAAAGCACGCAGATGACCGGACGCCTCCAAATTATGAACGTACACACCTAGTGTAAGCCACTTTAGCAATAAACAAGTTACCGCCTGCCCCTTGGGTTCTAACATTTTTATAGGGGGAACGCTTGCCATTCGAAAACCCACTACGTCCTGGAATACTGCCGCCGAACTATTTGCTAGAGCGGGTTAAACCCGAAGCACCTGGCTGACACCACGAGGAGGTTGTTTGGCAAGCCAGCCGGAACAATTGTATCGCACCCTTGCCAACTAATTAATGCCTACGTGTCCTGCCCTAGTGCCCCATGCTCTGACAGTCAGGTGAAGTAAACCATGCTATGAAGAGAAATCGAAGGTACATAATAAGTTAGTTCGCCTTAATTAAGGAAGTAATACTAATACCTGAGGAAAAGTAGAGAAAGGCACGTTGAAGTATGAAGATGCGGTGCCCAAAAAAGCGAAAGGTTTCTCATGGCCATCCAAGCACGTCAAGTTGCCGCTGAAACCCTTAACCGTAGATTCTCTGATAACGCTTTCCAAAAGCATGTTCCAGCGAGGGATGACTCGGCGTCGCAGCCAGGGTTCCACCCCAACCTGTTGGGACCGCAGTTTGTCCAGCTTCAAGGAATGATCGCGTAGAACAAATAACCTGGCGGGACAACATATCCATGCTAAATCTGAACCACGTTAACGGTTAAGATACGGTGGGTTAGGATTAGGTCTACTCTAAGCCATCGGCATTGCATTGAATGCATCCCTACAATAAGTATACGCTCGAGGTACTTCCGTCCTCGTACTCCCTCAACTAACCTACTACCTACCCTTAATACCCTATCTGACTCCAGTTGGTCCCAGACGAGGCAGGGCGGACAAGCCTGGACGCAGTATTCCAGCTTAGGCTGAACGAACGAAGAGCACAATCTCGCAACGAAGCAGCCGGTCGAGATGCGTAAAGGACGTCGTATTATACACAACATGCGAAAGCTCTGATTGCTGCCTTCTTCCAGTTGTCACCGGAGTGTAATATCGAAGAGAATATGACGCCCGGATCAAACTGGCTAGTTACGCGAGGTGGTTCGACCCCAGTGACTAAGTACCTCGAGGCGGACTGCTTCCTCCGATTAAAATAACGGAGCACTTTGCCTGATTTATTGGCCGTGGCCATAAAGTAGATCAGCCCCAAAACTTATCCAAGGTTCGCTAAATAGCTTTGAAAGCCCCACGAAGATTCACAATGTGCCACAGCTCCAAATCATCAGCACATAACAGCGATGGCACCTTAAGGACCGCGAGTAGGTCATTCACATAGACAGAGAAAGGCAACGGACCCATGACCTAGCCATGCGGCACGCCAAGTAGGACAGACTGCCTAACGGATAGGATACGACCTACCCGTACACACGGTTCTCTGCTATCCAAGAAGACTGTCCCCATCGAAGTGCGCGATAAATGACCCTGTAGGAGGTCAGCTCATGCGCAAGCCTCATCTAGGCTTACTTGTCGAATGCCTTCGAAAATTCGACAAATAGCACGTCCAGTGCGCGGCTTTAATCCACTGCATCCCAAGTTTCACGTGTTATCAATAGATGCGACAGATATAAAAATCCTTGCCGGAATCCGTGTTGTATGTTGCAAAGTAGCTTAACTCTACTCAGCTGACTCTCCAGTGAAGCTGTCACCAGTACCTTTTGCAGTTTGGTTATTACATTTGTCAAACTAACTGGCCTAGAATTTTCAGACAGTCACCATTCCCAATTTTTGAAGATGGAACGGATGATAGCTTGCGCCCATTCGGGGGTAATGCACTGCTGTCAACCGAACGCTGAACCTCGATGGCGCGTGGTAAACTTGGATCGGGAGCCAACTAATGCAACAAATACAGATGAATTAACTCAGGCCCAGGAACCATAGAACGGCGCACCCTTTGTGCTAGCTTACGGACTTCCGTCTCAGATCCACAAAGTTAGATAGGCCCGAACCAGCTAAACACTGCAAAACCAGTTCAAAGCCAGTCAGGGTTTTCGATTACAAATGCGGCAACATATTGCACCATAAGTACCAGGTCTTGTCATTGACCATTTGGGCATGAGCACCGTCATAATTCATCAACAAAAACTAAATAAATAAATAATTTATTCTCAGTTTCATAGAGACACACCAACGCAGGCATGGATTTGAAGTGTTCGAAAAGCAGCGCCTTTTGGGAAAGACGAAGAACCCTTTCGATTACGATGAAATTCGTCTGCTAACCCTCGCTCGAAATTGGGCCAAGCATCACCAAGTGTTGTTTACGCCTACCTTAGTTGCAAACGCTTATCGACCGTTCTGTTTCTTGTGCCAGTAAGTGAAGCGCATCCCGGCATTTCGAAGTCGGGTTGACTCTAGTTGCTTCTGCGAGGGAATGCAACAAGTATGAGGGCGACCTTCGCACTTTCATGTGTTAGCATCAGAATGCACTAAACATTCCGCTACAATTATAATATCCCTGGGAAACGTTCAGACTAACCGGCTTCTAAGCCCCTTTTGAACTCATATGCAAACACACATTCCACTAAAGCAGATGAACGTTTATTCCGGATGTCAGCTGCTCGGTTGTTAAAGCGGCTTCCCTGATGTCCAAACGAGCTCTAGGTTGTTTGAGCTACAGGCGCTGCTCGCGCAGGTGGTCCGGCGTAGCTAACTTAAACAGATGAGGAGGAGTCATAGCAGCAAGTCCCTTAATGAGCTTAAACGTCTCTAGCAAAGCCACACGCAACCCGCGCCGTTCCAAGGCAAAAGATACCAAGCCACTTAGTAAAACTTAGTTCGACCTCCCTCGATGACGTTTGATCAGCCTGGTCGCGGGTTGCTGAACCGTTTCTATCCACATGGCGTCACTAGGATGATACGGTGCCTAGACATAACACCTGATTTGGTCACTGAGATCAGGATACATTTCAAGGACGACCTGTGCAATTGCTTCACTGAGCACGCATTCAGTAGTACAAGGAAAAAGGATGCGGTTTCCAAAAGCGTCACTTCGGCGCTTAGCGGTGATGTTCTGAATTGTTTGGGCCTAGTGTTAAAGCAAAAGTTATACGAAGATGGCTACGAACGCATAAATGGCACGAAAGCGAACGTGAAGTCTTCAGTAGAGTTACGGTTTAAAAGTCTCGTCGTAAGAGTGGAACACGCGTGCGGCGAACAAACGAGGAGTGGTTGCGTGGCTATGGGACAAAAGGAGCATTGGTAGACGTTGGAAAGCGGAGTGTTATAAGGTGCATAAATGGTTTCGCTGCATATTTAGACACTGTATATACGGTCAAATTGTCAGTAAAGTTTCTTAAAAAATGTGGTGTATATTTAGCACCGTCGCAATCCATTTTCCGTTCCTGGGAACAGCTGCAAATGCCACTTACTTACGTCCAAACATCTAGGGATTACGCTGCTAACATCGGCTGGCTAGCCGAACAACCTCCTCGTGGTGCCAGCTGGGTTTTTCGGGTTTAACCTTTTCAGCAAATAGTTCGGCGGCAGTGTTCCAGGACGTGGTGAGTTTTCGCCTCTCAAGCGTTCCCCCTATAAAAAGCCACAAATGTCTGTATAACAACACTGCGACGTGGCGGATGTGACTCACCACAAAATAAAGTTACTGGCCCGTGGATACCCGGAAAATGCTATCCAAGTTGCAGACATCAATCGCTTATGCTCACATTCATGAGGATAACAAACAGTCAAAAATGCTCCGGCATATTCAGACACAAGCTACATTCATACAAATTACATACGTATATACACGCATACACTTACATGCACTGTTATGCCAAACATGTACTCTTTGTACACTTTTGATCACACTATGTTAGCTAAGAATGATCATGCTTGTAAAGGTGTGCCTCGCCTTGTCGAGAATAAAAGTTTATTTATTTATTTATTTGTAACTCGTGACAAAGGCATTAATAAGGTGAACGACCTCAAACACCCAGCGCAATTTAACCAGGCTGTCAACAAAGCGCGAGATTATTTGTGCAGCCTCCAAAACTCTTTATGCCGCAATAGACCTGCCGTTACTCTTCCCGTATACGAAGCGGTGGTAGAACTGGATATATCTGGGAGTTGCTCGTCCCAACACTGGCACACCACGATCGCGATTTCGTCTTGGTTTAGACTGGTCAGTTGGAGATAGCCTGGGCTGGTTTAGAACTCAAAGCTTAGTAGCACATGGCTGACGCCCTGAGCACTATGCTACTGAGATCCGCGAGCAACGATTGGCACAACGGAAAGTATTTCAATTTGGTAGGAAGTCGTCTGGAATACAGGATCCAGGCTTTTGCACCGTAACACTGGAAAGACCTGACCTGTATTCTAACGGTACAAATGTTGGACACCCGAATCTTTGAGTTCCCATGTGATACACCATGAACCGCGCGCCAAAGTAACGTAGGACTCTGCTCAGTAGAACGGCACGGACACAGGACGGACCTAATAAATACTTGAAAAATCACGATTTTATTGGGATAGCTTATAGTTTAATGTCTGAGCTAGTTACGTCGGCTAAAGTATGAGGACACCAGTGGAAGTTCAAGCGTAAGGGATTTTGGCTTTATATCAGGGCGAAGTTTATTGGGTATCGCATGCTTACTAGCTAGGATAAGCTACCATCAACACTGATAATCTGGTGCACCTTAAAGTCCCACAAAGGTGGCCTAGATATGTGTGGCTGAAGTTATCCCAGGATTATTGTAAGTTCCTTGCAGCAAGTATCTTTAAACTCGGATTGCTTAGTAGTAAAGAGAATGCGTCTGTTTTCTCTTCGAATTATTTCAGAATCCGCGGCAGATAATTGGACGTCGCGGTACCAGTGGCTCTTTTTCGCTAACCCGTAAAATAAAACAGGATGCACGTTAAGCGGCAGCTTGTATCCTCCAACGAAGCTGACGTTAGTTGACTTGAACAACAACGTTAGTCTGCCATTTAGTGAAAGGCTGTTACCGTAATTTCACTGCGATGATAACACAAGTAAGAAGGCTTCAGCTTGAAGCGGATGCATCCTTTTGTTGTGGAAATTCGTGCCTGCGGAATGCTACATACTATAGAGAATTGTCTGAATAAATAAATATTTATCCTCGACTGCCCTATGCACGCCCATTTAGGCGTGATTATATAAGTCAAATGTACAAGCGTTTTGTAGCAATTCTAACTGCGACAGTAGAAAAGGGTTAATGTTTATTTTTGACACTACTATATGTACTATTGTCAAAATGATTGTTGGTTTTTCGTGTGATCAGTTTACGTCTGTAGGTAAAATATCAGTCTAGCAGTAATATATCAGCTAAAGTTGACGAGGAACCTCGGGTGCTAATTGAAGAGCAAGATCTATTGAGTTGTGAATATGTACTGAACTCCTAGTTACGAAGTGCAAAGGGCAGAGGTGCAATCGTAGGAAAAAGTAGGACGACAGTATGTGCAGAGTTAGAAGCGTTAATGCAATGAAATTTTCCCCAATGATGTAACATGATGCTTGTTGGCACGCCAGCGTGCTGCCCTGGGCTCTGACATTATATGGTGGCCAGTCACGTCATTTAATTGTGCGCGCGGTATACGAGCCAATAATAGTGGAAAGACTTAAATGTGCATTATTTTGAGAACTGTATTACAAGTCGGGTAGAAAGGTATTTTTTATAACTACTAAAGTGCACTTATCCTTACTATAACTGTCTAGCTCGGTATACACCGAAATTGAAGGGGATGGGTTAAAAGTTTTGGTACACCGACACCCGCACAGCATTCAGGTTGGGAACCTGTGGCTGTATCCCTGCTGTCGGAAGTTGAAGACCGAACAGGAAGCCCTAGTTTTGTATCTGTTGCAGACATCCTGGCTGAAGCAGGAAATGCGTGCTTTTGCGCGAACGTAGTATGGCATCCGGCCGAAGGGGAAAAATTCAGATGCAATATCTCGACGTAGCCAAACGCGGAAAAATATCAGACAAAAGAATAGACAAAACTTTTGAAGCATCCTGGAGGAGTGGGAATTGTGTCGGAAGGTGGGACGGTTCAATTTCAGTGTATCATCCCTTTGCCCGTTTTCCCCGAGATTCCCACAGTTACGTCCGCCAAAACAAAAAGGTTTATCCACTGGGACTGGTCGACCCACGCACAGAGGCTAAGACCTTTCTCCGGGAGATGAAGAACCCACACATCTTTCCAAATGGAGCTCATTCCGCCATTCTGGAGTCGCTACCTTCACGGGACCTAAACAAATAGGTTTAGCCCACCTCGTACTCAGAGTAGAACAATTTACTTACCTGGAATAATGTATTTACATGGATCCCCCGTTAAACAACCGAAGATAATCAATTCTGACGTGATTGCCTTCATTGCCTCAAACATTTCTATTCGCCAGTCACCTGGATCTATTCTTATGTCATTTCACGGAGAGCGTTGCGCTCGTATACGTGGCTTTTCGATGGCCTTTCATGGAAATTTCACTTGGCCTTGGAGACAGTTACACTTACTTACATTTGAAAGAATTCCGAATCCACTTTGCGGAGAATGGCGTTTTCCTCTGTTATGGACTATTCAGCCACAAGAAACAACTTCACTCACCGTCCCTATGACAAGTCCAGCGTGGATAGCTGGACCCGGTTTGCGAGCCGAACAAGAACATAATAGAAAAGCCAGCCTCTATTAGCAATGTGTTTACTCACCTGCATCATAATCATTCGACTCTTTGGATCTTGCATCACTGACCGGCTTCAACGACTGCTGCCGTATCAGTACTAAGCCATTCGGCCAACCAACGTAGAATTTTGGCAGTCAACCGACTGCGAAGAATAGAATGCACATTTGGTCTATACGATGCATAGCCGACTTGCACTACTGTTCAACGGAAGCGACGGCAGTGTTCCAGGAAGTGGTGGGTTTTCGCCTGGCAAGCGTTCTCCCTATGAAAATCCAGGAATGTCCGCTTAACAACACTGCGGCGTGGCGGATGTTACACGCCACAAAATAAAGTCACGGCTAAGAATTTCACACTGACGTAGTCCTCAGCATTCTACATCCAATCTGTGCAACTAATTCTACTATGAAGAATGCGTTGATGGAGCACAAATCATCCCGACTTCGTAATAGCCGTTATTGCACCAAAAGCTTGTTTGGGCCCGTGTGCTCACGGATCACTACACCGCGAAATTACTCCCAACTTGTGTTTTGACGGAATTTTGCGCGCCACAGCGCCATCATATTCATTGGTCTGACTATTACCTGACAATATGCTCACTCAGGTGGACTACATCTTTTCGTTTATACCTTTCATTAGAACGAAATGTTTTAACATTCCAAAGAAGCTATGCTTGTATGCATATTTGATCACGCCTCTACAGGTAGGACTTGTTTTACAAAAGATATACCGTTTATTTTTTATAATACGCTATGGTGTATGACAGTATGCGCTCTTCCATCCTCTACTTCAGCATACTGCGCATAGTATATATAGACAAATGGTAGAGTAACATGGTCACTGGGAAGCAGTGGTGTGCTTGTAACTATACCGTTAACCGTGCTTTCTTTGTTGGTGAGCACAAGCTCGAGTATCGGTGGATTGTAAGCAGTTCGAATTCTAATGGGTTAGGTTAAGTGTTTTTACAGAGGGCGGCTAGCCATTAACTCTTGCCAGCAAGCTTTAGACTGTGTACCGTCGGTTGCTGGCGCTTCTAGGTCCTGCACCTTGAAGTCTCCAGCGGTAAGAATGTGGGTGCAGGACTTGTACAACGCAAGCTGAAAGACTTGGATCAGCTTGAAGTCCATTTCCAACGTTAAGTTTGTTGGGCGGTAAATCAAGTCTAGTAAACATGTGTCCTTGTTTCGCAACCATGTACGTCACCAAAGCCAATCAGCAGCGCCTATTTCCGGGTGATCGATAACTTCACATCGCTGGTTTGCATTATAATAAAATGTCACTCCACCATACCTTTTGGTTCTCTGGATCCGAAGCAGCGACATACCGGGTAACTTGATCCCAGCATCGGTTGCCTCATCGTTTGACCAGGCCTCTTTCATCAAGACGAGGTCAAGCGGTTGTGCGGCATGAAGTTCTCTGAAGCCGACTAACGTACTTGGAGGGCTTTTGGCGTTTGTGTACATACAAGATGGCGTACGTGTCGTTAGGAGTGCGCCACTAGATCTCAACTTTGTGTTAGTTTTTAAGCTGGCCGTTAGGCGGTAGACCATTACGCGCTTGTTCGTTTACGATTTTCCATCAAGTTACTTGGCGTCATTGAACATTGCTGAACAGAGGTTCTACTCGTGCTGTGCTCTGTTTTGTTGTGTGCCCTGGGTGCTGTTGTGTCAGTCTCTTCGCTATACTGTGCAGATAATGAATTCGCAACGTTTGCAAGCTCTATGGAATTGCTTAGTGCTATTTGTCGTTCGCCTGCTGCCTTTAGCCGGATCTCAATTAGCAAACCTGGCTTGAAACTTTAACTAGTTATCCAACAGAACTTGCGCCATTTTCTCTGATTGTAATATTACTTTCCTTAGTCTTGGACCGCAGGCCATGTAGTTAGGTGAGGACAGAACCCTGGTCAAGGATTTGGTAACAACATTGTTGATAGAGAGCGCTTCGCGGATGCAGCACCACTGCTCTCGGCCATGTGTTTGCGCATCGTGAGCAGAAGAATGCAGACGTTCTGGAACACCATGAACATCCATGCTTTCCTTGCTATTACTATTAGTACTGACGCGTTGGTCACCTAATTCTGAGCGATTATTCAAAGGTAGATCGGGTACTCTCCACACACCGCTCGGTGAGTTGCAAAGACTAACTGCTGGAAGCAGGACAGCCACCGCCACATCTGCTGAGCTTTGGGATACTAGAAGACTTCAATGTTCACCAGCGTGGACTGAGGTTGAACGAGACGCTACGCGTTGCGGCATAGCAGGCTTCACCAGAATACCAAGCGCATCGCAGGTAGAACAACGCTGGGCGCGATCGCCTGGCAACGTGCTTTTTATGGTGCCAGAATGGGACTCCGGGGAATTGGTGCATACGAGGGTTTAGACAGCGTGATTTTGTCTAGCGGGTGTCAAATTTCTATTTTGCTGGCAAGTTGGGCTGTTTAGAATGCACCTCTGGAGTTGTCGTTAAACGCTGCACTGTTCCACTCACACTCACCACACACGTTAACTAGAGGTTGGAATAACCTAGCTATTGTGCCGCAATCCCTTAATGAAATGCAGGGCGTAAATTGCTACAGGTGCAAGCCAGCTGAACCACCGGTAACGGATGGGCATCATTTCGGTAAGCTATTTACCGGCTACAATACAGCAAAAAAATGATTTCCTATGCAAAGTTATAAAATATTAAATACGGAGATCGTGTTTGGAGGGACGCTAAGAGATTGCGGTGAGACAAGGAAACTCATAGCTCGAACGGCACTAAAATCGGCCCCCGGCCATATCAGCAAGTGTATCCAGCCAAATTTGTTCATCGACTTTTGGACCCCAACCAAGTGCCAAAGCGCTCCAACTGAGGCCAGCTTCGAGGCGAGCGCCTTCATTCCACTCGACCAAGTCATGACTTGACCACCTCTCCTCCGCTTCCATACACACCCCCGGTACGCAAACCACGCATGTCGCGGGAGTCGGTGGTCTAGCATACGTAACACGTGGCCGAACCATCGGAGCCTGGAGTGTGATATAACCGCGCGGAGCGGTTCAGTTCCTTTTCCTGTGCCGTAAACAAGGCCTTGAATTTGCTCGTTACGCACGCGGTGTGCCCACCAGACGTGAGCTAAAGTACGAAGGCACCGGTGGTCGAACTTAACTTGGACGTGGTGGGTTTTTCGCCTGGCATGCGTTCTCCCTATGAAAAGCCACAAATGTCCGTTTAACAACACTGCAACGTGGCGAATGTGACTCGCCACCGAACAAAATCACAGCCCATAACTTCACACTGGCAGCACAATTAGAAGCTTCATACTGGATAGCTTGCTCTTCAATTATCTCCCAATGGATCACTCAGGATTCTTTATCTATTGTTAGTCGAGGTATGACTGCGATATATGGCAGAGCGATTATATCCAAACAAATGGATCCCGATCCCACTACAACCAACTCGTTCTTTTGCATGTTCACCATCGCACAGTTCCAAGCATGGACATATGAACAATTTTCTACTGTCACTACAGTTCCCATAAAATGTCTGTACAGCTGTACATTCCTGATCATGCCTCAATTGGCGTGCCTCGCATAGTCGAGAATAAAATATTTATTTATTTATTTATTTAACCAGCCTCTTTATTTCTGCCGAGCTAAGGTGCTAGGTTCCGCAACCGTACAGTAGTGTTGAACGTACCGCTGCATTGTACACTATACGCTTCAGGGCGCGTGTGATGTTGCGCAGACGCCAAAAGTGGCGAAGATTACTAAAAGAGCCACGAGCTTTGGCCATTGGTTTCGTTATCCCATCCTCAATCCCACGAACGCTGATACAACTTCCCAGGTAGTTGAAATTTTAAATGACTGCTAGGTGATCCCCACTAAGGGTCAGCGAAGGAGGCGGTCAAGGCCAAGCTTAAAGAAAGGCGTTGCATTTCGATGGTTCCAAGCAAGGCCCAAAGCGATTGACAGCAAGTACTAATCTGTCCAGTGCCGCTTGGCACGTCTTTACACTGGCACAGACTAGGGCAATATCGTCAACATCCTCCAAGTCAAGAAGTCGTTCTGCAATGCTCCACTTGTGTTTGGTACAGACGATGGACATGCGTGCGTTGCTGCCAGTGTTCTTGTCGAGTCACTCGATGCGTACATTATCTGCTTGTTTTCTGCACCAGCTTGCGTTCGGTTATTAGCTGATGGTGTCATGGCTGAACCTTCAGGTGAGGCGGTTATGGTTAGGTAAGAGGAAGCAGATAAGTGTGTAGCTTTTCCACTTTTGGGAGTGAGGTAGTCCATTGAATTCAGAGGCACAGACTCTACAGTGCGTTAGGAGTGTCTAACTCACTTTTTCGGCTTAGACTAAGAGCGTACTTTGGCCCATTGAGGTATTAGCATGGCCATATTTACCTCCGTGCGATTGACCTTAGTGTTTACAAAGGCTCGATTAGCTCAGTCGTAATCTCGCACATTTTCATGAGCAAAGCCTGACAGTTGAAAACTGGAATAACCTGACATGTTAAAAAAAACCAAATGGTGTCAGCAACTTTGTTTAACAGTCTGACTTCTTGGACGGATTTGCCTAAGCATTGCGTACGGTATAATCTAATGCAGCTAAAGTAGGTTACTCCGACCTTAAGGACTTCACAGCTATTTTCTGCGCCACAAACGCGACGTTGAAACATTGGAGTGCTACTCGTCCTCTTATCGTTTGCAACAAGGCCTATTTGAGCTTTCACATTGATGAGTGCTCATTGCGCCAGGCGTGCCGCACAAACCGTCAAAACACGCCCACAAATTGTAAAGTTGTTCAATCGCACCTAGTTCAGGGGTTAAAGAGATGAAAGTCCTAACCTCAGACTGTCGGGTTCATTGATCAATCGACTCGCAGTTGAATCCACACACCTACACAAAGCGGCAGCTTGTTGATCGGCCTGCCTTAGGCGGCGACGCAGGTGGAGGGCTGATGCGTCACTAGAGCTGTTCTGCTGAGGTTGAAATCAAAAGGGTTGTAAATTTGTGATGCTGCACCTTGCAAAGATGTTTGACAAATTGTTTAGGAGACCTCAGCATTTTTAACTGAACAAAACCAAAATCTTACCCGAAAATCTCCGGATGGATGAGGTTACGCATATGGGACTCGATAAAGAATATGCCAAAAACTGGGGTATGGAGCCTTTGTATAATACACACAGGTCTGGTCCGTGTTAGGAAGCACTGCGTAGAGCTCGTCTAACTGGTTCTAACGAGCACAAGCACAATATTATGTAGGGAGCATTAAAATGGCTAAAGACAGCAAAGCGAGAGCCGAGTTAAAGTGCAACCGCACAGCACGTTAACCAACTGAGTGTGAATGTGATAACGTTACGGAGGTTGAAGATGACAATAAGCATTTGGTGTCTCATTGCCAGAAACCCGTACAGGATCCTACTGATCCTTCCCAGAACATTTCCGTACTTACTTTCACCACTCTGGCCGCCCCTCAAAATATGCAATAAGCGGTGCATAGTTCTGGTTTTGAGTTTCATTAAGCATGTTATCAAGGTTCCTCTACTTTCTATCACGTAGCTACGCACATGTTATGGATCGCTGAACACAAGTGATAGGGTGTGCCACAGCCGGCAGTTAAATGATCGCTGTAGGCCCACGCTACGTTCCGGTATTGTCCAAGGGACAGAAGCACGCTATTTGTTGCCGGTAACTTCATATCCAGCAATCGGAGTACGTGCTAGCTAGGCGCTGCTTGGTCATAGCAGGTTAAGAAAGCCTGTCAAAATCTCATGCGTTCCAAAAAAATGGACTGAAGTAGTGTAATTTGCTGCAGGATGTTTTATGGCTGTCTTGGCCGGTCAGTTTCACAAGCTGAGTGAACTTACCTATGCAACCAACTGTATAACAAAGCACGCCTTACCAGGCGCTAGCATGCACATTTGCCGACCCACCACACTTTATTTTCCTAGCCATAATTCCCTTTTCTACTTCCTGTCAGACTCTGCCCTATTTTTGGTAGCATTTTCGCTCTATTATCGCTGCAATCTAGCATGACTTTTACTCCGCTGTAGTCCAACTACTCAATGTTCACCCTGTCTTTTGCGACTCTTTGCACGTTCGGAATCCCGAAGGTTTCGCTTTATTGAATCGCTGGTTATGGTAATAGATCTGAAGGTTTCCGCACTACTCAAGTAATTCTGTACTCCGATAGTAGGACCTTGACTGGCATATTACCAGGAGTAAAGCCATAAATCATCAACAATGGATTTGAAGTGTTCGAAAAGCAGCGTCTTTTGATATGGACAAAGAACCCTTTCGCTGACCTTGACCTTGACCACGCGAAGTTAGAAACTGTGCGTTTTCGACTTTTTGTTGCTTATTCCGCCATATAGCAGCTATTTATTAGAGTAATTAGACGCATTGTCTCGATATCTAGACGTGCTATACTCTGAGCTTTTTAGATCCTATATA
>OX104068.1:95781554-95800540 GCA_944474145.2 Dicrocoelium dendriticum | reverse complement strand
AGAATAAACTATCTAGTTATTTATTTTATCATGGACATACGACCAATTTTCTACTATTACTGTCATAGTTGCCATAAAATATTTGTACAGTTGTACATATCTGATCACGCCTCCATGGGCGTGCCTCGCATAGTCAAGAATAAAGTATTTATTTATTTATTTATGAAATTCGCCTGCTAACCCTCGCCAAAAATTGGGCCAAGCATCACCAAGTGTTGTTTACGCCTACCTTAGTTGCAAACGCTTATCGACCGTTCTGTTTCTTGTGCCAGTAAGTGAAGCGCATCCCGGCATTTCGAAGTCGGGTTGACTCTAGTTGCTTCTGCGAGGGAATGCAACAAGTATGAGGGCGACCTTCGCACTTTCATGTGTTAGCATCAGAATGCACTAAACATTCCGCTACAATTATAATATCCCTGGGAAACGTTTAGACTAACCGGCATCTAAGCCCCTTTTGAACTCATATGCAAACACACATTCCACTAAAGCAGATGAACGTTTATTCCGGATGTTAGCTGCTCGGTTGTTCAAGCGGCTTCCCTGATGTCCAAACGAGCTCTAGGTTGTTTGAGCTTCAGGCGCTGCTCGCGCAGGTGGTCCGGCGTAGCTAACTTAAACAGATGAGGAGGAGTCATAGCAGCAAGTCCCTTAATGATCTTAAACGTCTCTAGCAAAGCCACACGCAACCCGCGCCGTTCCAAGGCAAAAGATACCAAGCCACTTAGTAAAACTTAGTTCGACCTCCCTCGATGACGTTTGATCAGCCTGGTCGCGGGTTGCTGAACCGTTTCTATCCACGTGGCGTCACTAGGATGATACGGTGCTTAGGCATAACACCTGATTTGGTCACTGAGATCAGGATACATTTCAAGGACGACCTGTGCAATTGCTTCACTAAGCACGCATTCAGTAGTACAAGGAAAAAGGATGCGGTTTCCAAAAGCGTCACTTCGGCGCTTAGCGGTGATGTTCTGAATTGTTTGGGCCTAGTGTTAAAGCAAAAGTTATACGAAGATGGCTACGAACGCATAAATGGCACGAAAGCGAACGTGAAGTCTTCAGTAGAGTTACGGTTTAAAAGTCTCGTCGTAAGAGTGGAACACGCGTGCGGCGAACAAACGAGGAGTGTTTGCGTGGCTATGGGACAAAAGGAGCATTGGTAGACGTTGGAAAGCGGAGTGTTATAAGGTGCATAAATGGTTTCGCTGCATATTTAGACACTGTATATACGGTCAAATTGTCAGTAAAGTTTCTTAAAAAATGTGGTGTATATTTAGCACCGTCGCAATCCATTTTCCGTTCCTGGGAACAGCTGCAAATGCCACTTACTTACGTCCAAACATCTAGGGATTACGCTGCTAACATCGGTTGGGTCTCTAGATCTGCGACGTGCAGATAACTCGTGACAAAGGCATTAATAAGGTGAACGACCTCAAACACCCAGCGCAATTTAACCAGGAAGTCAACAAAGCGCGAGATTATTTGTGCGGACTTACAAGCTCTTTATGCAGTAATAGACCTGCTGTTACTCTTCCCGTATACGAAGCGGTGGTAGAACTGGATATATTTGGGAGTTGCTCGTCCCAACACTGGCACACCACGATCGCGGTTTCGTCTTGGTTTAGACTTGTCAGTTGGAGATAGCCTGGGCTGGTTTAGAACTAAAAGCTTAGTAGCACATGGCTGACGCCCTGAGCACTATGCTACTGAGATCCGCGAGCAACGATTGGCACAACGGAAAGTATTTCAATTTGGTAGGAAGTCGTCTGGAATACAGGATCCAGGCTTTTGCACCGTAACACTGGAAAGACTTGACCTGTATTCTAACGGTACAAATGTTGGACACCCGAATCTTTGAGTTCCCATGTGATACACCATGAACCGCGCGCCAAAGTAACGTAGGACTCTGCTCAGTAGAACGGCACGGACACAGGACGGACCTAATAAATACTTGAAAAATCACGATTTTATTGGGATAGCTTATAGTTTAATGTCTGAGCTAGTTACGTCGGCTAAAGTATGAGGACACCAGTGGAAGTTCAAGCGTAAGAGATTTCGGCTTTATATCAGGGCGAAGTTTATTGGGTATCGCATACTTACTAGCTAGGATAAGCTACCATCAACACTGATAATCTGGTGCACCTTAAAGTCCCACAAAGGTGGCCTAGATATGTGTGGCTGAAGTTATCCCAGGATTATTGTAAGTTCCTTGCAGCAAGTATCTTTAAACTCGGATTGCTTAGTAGTAAAGAGAATGCGTCTGTTTTCTCTTCGAATTATTTCAGAATCCGCGGCAGATAATTGGACGTCGCGGTACCAGTGGCTCTTTTTCGCTAACCCGTAAAATAAAACAGGATGCACGTTAAGCGGCAGCTTGTATCCTCCAACGAATCTGACGTTAGTTGACTTGAACAACAACGTTAGTCTGCCATTTAGTGAAAGGCTGTTACCGTAATTTCACTGCGATGATAACACAAGTAAGAAGGCTTCAGCTTGAAGCGGATGCATCCTTTTGTTGTGGAAATTCGTGCCTGCGGAATGCTACCGAATGGAACTGAGAATTTGCTTCCCAACTGATGTACATACTATAGAGAACTGTCTGAATAACTAAATATTTATTCTCGATTGCTTGAGGCAGTCACCTTGAGGCTTGTGCGGTTCGGAAATTTTTAGGATTATAGAATTTTAGATTGCAGAATGATTATTTCTAGGTCAGCTTAATCCATTTAACAATGAACAATTAACTTATACGGGTTAAGAAGCGTTGCTTTACAAGTCCCGTTTGATAGTTAGTGGGAATATCAACTTAACGGTAATGTGATAAAGATAGTAAAATAGTTAATAAGTGAAATATGGAAATGAAAACCTATCATTTGCTTCTCTGTATGACTGCGATCCTCTTAGATTCATAGCACCCACAGTTAACAACTAATGATTCTAGGGTATACTTCAGACGTAGGATGGAGAGGTAGTGTTAACTGACAATGTGTACTTGGAGGAGTGTACCGTCCAAGCGTCCTTTAAATATTGTTAATGTCGATGCTGAGACGACCGATTCCGGGAAAGCATTCCACGGGTGACAGACACGAATGGAAAAGAAATTTCTGGGGCACTCCAGACGACAGTATTTTTTCGCGAGTTTTAATGAGTGGCCCCTCAGGTTTGTATTGCTGCTGAGTTGAAGTAAAGGGCGGCAAACGTGATGTGTGTCTTGCAGAATCAAGTATGATATAATCAGGTCACCTCGCAGTTTGCGATAGCTCTTACTGTACACTCTCAATCGTTGCATCCTCTCCTTGTAGGAAAGCTTGCGCATTCCAAGTACGTTCTTAGAGTTCCCTCGTTGTGACTGCTCCAATGCATTTAGGTCGTGTTTCAGCCATGGATGCCAGGCTTGGATTGCCTATTCGACATAGGGGCGAACATACGCACTGAGCATTTCCGGAAATATGGAGCTGCATATTTTTCCAAACGCCCGTCGCAACAGCCTAACGTGTTGTTTCCCGGTCTTCGAGGTCTGGAGCAACCCAAGCCAGCTTGAACCAGGAGACCAAAATCACGTTTGAGAGATGATTGCTGTAGTTTATTCTTTTCGAGCCGGTATGAGTAGATGACCTTATATCGGATGGAAAACACCTTGTGTTTACTGACTTTGAAATGCAATAAGTTTTGGGTAGGCCATTGATACACCGTATCTAGGTCACCCCGAAGCATATTTTGGTCGACGATCGCCTGGATCCTGAGCTAAATCTTGATATCTTCGCGAACATTAGAAAGTTTGCAATGTTTCTTTCTACAAGGTCATAAATAAACACCATAAACAAACGTGGACCTAGAACTGAGCCTTGCGGCACATCACAATCAAGTTGTATGAGGTTCGATAAAGCGCTCCTAACTATGACCACTAATTGCCGTTGAAGTAGAAAGTTAGCAATCCAGCTTAGAAGAGGGTCGTTTTTCCCCAATGCTACAGCTTGGATAGTAAATAAATAAATGAATATGTTATTCTCGAAGTTGCAAGGCACGCCCATGGAGGCATGATCAGAAATGTACAACTGTACAGACATTTTATGGCAACCGGAACCGTGGGAGTAGAAAATTGTTTATGTGTCCAGGATTGGAACTATGCAATGGTGAAAATGCAAAACAATAATTTGGCTGGCGTGAGATCGGGACCTCGGCTAACAATAGATTGAGAATCTTGAGTAATCCATTGGAAGATAATTGAAGTGCGCGCCCAAGCGAGATATGACAATACACTGAGTTCGTGCACAAGTAACGCAAAGAACAACTGTGCCATCGTAGAAAGTAAAACGACGACAGTATATGCAGATGTAGAAGTTCCAGTGCAACCAACCTATCAAAAATTGTGACGCTAATTGACCTGCCAGTGTGAAGTTATGGGCTGTAACTTTATTCGGTAACGGGTCACATTCGCCATGTTGCAGTGTTGTTAAACGGTCGTTTGTGGCTTTTTATAGAGAGAACGTTTGCCGGGCGAAAACCCACCACGTCCTAAAACACCGCCGCCAATCCATTGAATGTCAATTTGCAACTGGCTAGGTTTCTGGTTGAACGTTTGTTTGTTCGGGTATTCGCAGTCAGGTTGCGTCCCATTTTTCTGCCGGCTGCTGCGTTAGCCGGGTGCGTATTGCGTTCCTGGGCCATGTCCCGTGCCATATTGGTAGGTCGGTAACTAAACATTCTTTTTGAAAATGATGTGTTGATCCTCTGCAGGACCACGTGAAGTCGCCCAGGGAGATATATTGAAATATGTTGAATTGTTGTTGAAGTCCTGAAGGATAGAATATTGTTCCGAGGAAAGAATCGCAGATCCCCCGGGGTACGTAGTAAAATTGATTAGAAATATATAAATAAATAAATAAATAAACAAATAAACTTTTATTCTCGACAAGGCGTGGCACACCTTTACAGACATGATCATGCTTAGCTAATTTAGTGGGATCATAAATGTACAAAAGTACATGTTTGGCATAACAGTGTAAGTAAGTGTATGAGTGTATATACGTATGTAATTTTGTATGAATGTGGCTTGTGTCTTTGAATATGCCGGATCATTTTTGGCTGTTTTTGTTATCCTCAGGAATGTGAGCATAAGCGATTGATGCCTGTGGGTTGGGTAGCACTTTCCGGATACCCACGGGCCAGTGACTTTGTTTTGTGGTGAGTCACACCCGCCACGTCGCAGTGTTGTTAAACAGACATTTGTGGCTTTTTATAGGGAGAACGCTTGCCAGGCGGAAACCCACCACGTCTTAGGAAACCACAGCCGATTGATCGGCCAACGCGGATCGAATAGCTCATAATGATCAACCGTTCTGGCTTTGTATTGCAGGAGAATGTGCCTTCCGAAGTCAAAGGTAGTTCTCCAGGCAAGAGTTATATGGAAGAGGTAGTGATAGGCAAACTGAACCCAAAGGTTCAAATAGTATCCCACCGTCTCTACGATCCAAAGCCTTGGGAAAATCCAAGTAGATCACATCAAAACCTTCTCCAGCGTCAGCTGCCTCAGTCCAAATACTGCGCGCAACTAGTGACTTGGTCGTACATAACCGCTCTCGACGGAAACCGAGCTGCTCAGGAGTGTTGATGTTGCAGTATTCCAGATAGCACACCAGTGCATCGGCAACTATGCATTCCATGACCTTGAAGGGTAAAGGAAGAAGTGATACTAGCCGATAGTTGGAGGGATCAGTTCGGCTTCCATCTTTGTGAATCGGGTTTATTATTCCAAACATCCAAGTGGCGGGAACTTGGTTTAGGTCTAAGCAGCGCTGGAGGCCGCGATTCGATGTTAAGCTGGCTAGCAGAACAAGCTCCTCGTGATGCCAGCTGGGTGGTTTGGGTGAATCTTGTTCCAACAAATTGTTCGGCGGCAGTGTCCAAGAATGTGGTGGGATTTCGCTTGGCAAACGTTCTCCCTATAAAAACCACATGTATCCGTTTAACAGCACGGTGACGTGGCGGATGTGACGTGCCACTAAATAAAGTCGCTGCCTTTGCTCTTTTCCGGAGGATCCTTCACACATCACCAACGTAATCCAATTCAACGTGTTCCATTGCTTCCTCCCTTTAAGGGCGAACACAACGAACAAAAGCACACACAGTCACATTTACATTCTCACACATGTCCCCTTCCAAATACACATTGAAACATAGTTTTAAATCTCAACACACATAAATTCCTATGCTATTGGTCAAAATGTACTTATTTGTGCAATTGCCGATCATACATTTCTGTAATACCACGAGTACGCCCCTTATGGTGTGCCTCGCAGTGACGAGAATAAACTATTTATTCATTTATTTATTAAGGACAGTGACAGTTTTGTTGCAAGCTGCTAGAGCCCATCGTAAACAAAAGGTACGAATTTAACACTCGCTTGCAGCATTCCTATGAATCTCACTTAAACAAATTTCTGATGCACTGGCCACTGCATAGAATAATCAACCGTGCCCTATCTGCTGCATTGAGCAGGGTGGATGGGGGTTTGGATGCTACTGCTTAAGCTTTTTCGTCCCCTTATTCCCCTTCTTACGCTTTTTCACCCTAATCGTCCCGTTACAGCTTCACTTTTATCCCCCTGTTTTCAACCCCCAATACTCAGCCCTCCCCCACCTTGCTTCAATAGTCGCCTGTCTTTTAGTTTCAACTCCCAGGTGAACGCGGAGCGTCATTCCTGCCCTGTCAACAGGCCCATGTCCAAGCAAGCGGTCAAGCCCAGTTCATCGGCTTCCATTTAGAGCCCACGATCCTCCTTCAGATTGGCATGCCGAAATCTACGCACATTGCTTCAGATCGGTCAACAGGCGGCACTTGCCCGAACGTTAGAGACCCTCACAATTGATAGCTGCTCCTTACCGGAGACCCGCCCATCAAGGCTCGCGCTCTCTGCTCACTCTACGATCCCCTTCACGTGACACCAGCAGCACTTTCTCATTGTGCCTATCCGATGACGATGCAGTTTCGAACATCGGTCAAGCCGTTGTTGGTATTGCCCTGGTTCCCCAGACTGAAACTGCTCTGGTTGATTGGATTCCAATCAGTAGTCGAACGTGTGCGGTCTGATTGGCTGGCCCGTTCAAAGCTTCGAGGTCGCGTTGAACTAACAGGTGTCCATTCGTTATCGCTGCCTACGCACCGACAAACTGTAGCGATGACGCGGTAAAAGACGACTTCTGTCGTCAACTGAACGAGCTCCTTAGCCACAGAAGAAGCTCGGACACTGTTGTGCTGGTGGGGGATCTGAACGCTGAAGTTGCAAAATTATCCACTGAGGAGGTACATTTTGGCAGCCAACATAGAGTAGGCCCGCGTGATGATAACGGTGAGCGGTTACTTCATTTGTGTGAGGATGCTCGCTTATTGCTTGAGTGCACTAATTTCCAACACAGCACGCGCCGGAGGGTGACTTGGCGCCCAACAGCCTTGGACGAAAATCGATCACATTGCCATCAGCTACCGCGGGAGAGGCTGCATCCAGAACTGCCGCACGATTTGGAGCACAGGTGTGGACTGCGATCATGCACCTGTATGTGCT
Organism: Dicrocoelium dendriticum; assembly: GCA_944474145.2. Taxonomy (NCBI): domain Eukaryota; kingdom Metazoa; phylum Platyhelminthes; class Trematoda; order Plagiorchiida; family Dicrocoeliidae; genus Dicrocoelium; species Dicrocoelium dendriticum. Next base: position 95,792,978 of record OX104068.1, on the reverse strand, counting down.
GACCTGCGGATGCACTTTGGCGGACGCCCAAGAGGACGTTGTGAGTGCATTGACACCAGCCAACTGGCCAAGCCAGCTGTTCTGAATGCCTATCAAAGTAGTCTGTCAGGCGAGTTGAATAAACGTTCACTGGATGCAACTGAAGGTCACTAGTCTCACATTCACCAGACCTTAGTTGCAGCAGGAAAATCCTCATGTGGTATGTCTAATCGCCTACATGGACATTGGGTCTCTTCAGAGTATCTGGAACTAATAGATGCTCGCCGGCATATTCCGGCTGGAAGCAAACACAATGAAACTCACAAAAAGCTCCGGGCAAAACGCCGTGCTAGCTTGAAGAGAGACTGCGAATTCTGGTGGTCTCATCGTGCATCAGAGATGGAAATAGCCGCTGCCCTTGGTAACCATCGTAAGTTATTCGGGCTGATGCGGGAATCGGGCAGCAGAAGACCCGGTGTTAGTGAAACAATTTATGACGAGCGTGGACAGCCTATCCACAACTTGTCAAAACGCTTGAAGCTTTGGGCTAAGCACTTTGAAAGGCAATTTAATCGATCGGATTTGTTAGATTCCTCCCCGGCCACTGATCGCCCCGCACCCTGGACTGTCCCTTTGGATCCACTTTCGCGCTCAGAAGTCAAAGGTGAGGTCAGACTGTTGAAGTTCAATAAAGACGCAGGACCAGGTGTTCTTCCTTCAGCCATCTTCAAATTCTGGGTACCTGCTCTTATAGATAACACACGAATTACTCGTTAAACCAGGGGAGCAGGAAACTGTCCCAACCGATTGGAACCGCTCCGTCATAGTCCCAATTTTCAGAGGCTCACAATCGGAAAGCGGCAGCCAAAGAGAAATCAGTCTGCTCTCCATCGCCTCCAAATTGCTTGCCTCTGTCATCATGCACAGACTGACTGGCACGCGTGAAAGCCAGGTTCGTGAAGAGCAAGCTGGATTTCGTCGAGGCCATGGCTACATTGATCACATCTTCACCTTGCGTCAGTTGTTGGAGCAACGGCACCCATATTGGCGGCCCACCGTTGTCGAGTTCCTCGATATCAAAGTTGCATTCGATTCGGTGGACAAACGTGCACGTTGGGACTGTCTATTCAGGAAAGGTGTACCTGAAAAATATGTGAATATTATCCGAGCATTATATGCGCGTAGCTCGGGCAGAGTAAGGGCTTACGGCAAGTTGTCTTTGCCTTTTAATATCTCCAGCGGTGTGAGACAAGGATGCCCGCTCTCACCTTTTCTCTTTAAGTTTGCTCTTAACGAAGTCATTAAAATCGCGTTCACAGGGCACGAATAAGAAGGTATGGATCTGGTCCCAGGAGAACGACTTATGGACTTAGAGTATGCTGATGATATTGCCCTAATCTATGACAGATCCCAGACGTGCCAAGCGGCGCTGGACAGATTAGCAATAGCTGTCCGTCACTTCCGGCTTTGCTTTGCACCCTCGAAGTGCAAAGTGTTCCTCCACGATTGGTCTGGACGGTCTTCTTCGCTGATCCTTGGTGGGGATCAGCTTGAAGTCGTTCAGAAATTCAACTACCTGGGAAGTCGTATCAGCGTCCGTGGGATTGAAGATGAGATCACGAATCGTATAGCAAAAGCTCGGGGCGCTTTTGCTAACCATCGCCGCTTAGAGCGGCGGCGCGACATCACTCTTGCCCTGAAGGGTAGAGTGTACAATGCAGCAGTACGTTCGACCCTACTGCATGGTTGTGCAATCTGGCCCCTGAGATCGGCGGACCTGAAGAGGCTAGTTAAGTTCGACCACTAGTGCCTTCGCAATTTAGCTCACATCTGGTGGGAACACCGCGTGAACGACTAGCGTGTTCGACGCCTTGTTTACGGCACAGGAAAAGGAACTGAGCCGCCCAGCACCGTTATTTCACGCACCAGGGTCCGATGGCTGGTCCACGTGTTCCGCATGCCAGCCCACCGACTTCTACGACGTGGGTTGTTTGCTCATCGGAGATGTGGATGGAAGAAGAGGAGGGTTGGTGGCCAAGCGATGACTTGGTCGAGAGGAATGAAAGCCCTCACTTCGGAGGTGGCATCGGTTGGAGCGTCTCGGCTCCCTGGTTGAGGTCCGAAAGACGATGAACACGTTTGGTTGGACACACTTGCTGACATGGCAAGGAGCCGACCTCAGTGGCGTTCATGCTGTGAGTTTCTTTGTCCCACCCCATCCCCATTAGCCTCCCCTTCAGCCACGACCTCCTTATTTGCACTATATAATTTTGCGTAGTAAATTTTTTGATGCACGGTGGCCGGTTGGTAGCTTACCGGAGCGATGCCCATCCGTAACCAGTAGCTCAGCCGGATTGCACCAGTTGCTTTTTCTCTTTTTTCTATGTATTGGGGCATAGCAGCTGAGGGGTCACCCTTCTCTGGCTAGTGTACATTATGATGCTGATGATTCCTCAGCCTGGGCATCGGCCACATGCTTCTTTAAGTCGTTCCAGTTTTTACTACGTGAGTTGATATAGCGAGAAGAGGATGAAAGTGGAGCCCTCTGGATGTAAACGGTTTCCATTTGGGGCCGCAAGTTGAACTGTTTGCATTGAATTAAAAGCATGCCTGCATCTCCGTCCCCCACGCTTCTCTCAGGATGCGCTTAATACACATCAGGTCACCGCGTCGTCGGCAAAAATCAAGCGAGAAAATATTCTTCCGTTGAAGTCTCAGGGGACAAGGCAATTACCGTACCTTCAAGATGTATATCGATCCCCGCCAAGAGAAATTTTGAATGAAGTCATATTCGAACTTGGTGAGAGGAAAGATGGCAATACTCCGTATTCGAGAATGGGGCGCACATGGGAATTAAACAAGCGACGGAAGATATCCATAGTCAAACGCGAGAAAGCTCTTCGTATGGCTTGGGACATTCGGATGGCAGCAGCAACCCTTCGTAACCTGTCCTGTATAGTCCGTAGATAAGGTGACACCAACACGTCGAAGACTTTTTCAATGGTTGTGGTTCTGATCAAGGTCCCACTCATCTGGTACGTCCCGAAAGGCTAAGGAGCAGCAATTGGGATAACGGGGCACTTACAGCGATTTATGGGGAATCGCTATTTTACTGGCCACTAGTGTAAAGACGCAAGTGCAGCCTGTAATTGCTCCGCATCATCAAAACAGGATATCTCCATTCACAACCGTAAGTCGACAGCGTAAATCAAGCAATCCAATTGAAGTTCCGACAGAAGATCCTTGATGAAGATTTTGCAAATTGCTGGTCCTAGGACCAATCCCTGTGGGACACCGCTAGTCATGAGCACAGGGGCAGTGTTAGTCGCGTTCACGTCAACTCGCATTGTCCAGTCATCCGAAATATCAGCTATCCAAGGGAGGACGTTTAAAGGAACACCGAATAATCGTAGTTTATAAAGGAGGCTTTCATGAGAAACCTTGTCAAAGGCCTTTCTGAAGTCGACAAATATAACATCCAGAAGTTTCACAGCCTCCAATGATTTCGCGTAACATTCACAGGCCACAAACAGATTCGAGGAACGGGAGCTAGCCCACCGAAAGCCATGCGTCGCACAAAATTTGGAGTTTAGGTGCTGGAGGTGGAGAAGTAATGCCCGCTTGAGAATGCTCTCCAAAATCTTGCACAATATTGATGTTAAGCAAATGGGTCGATTATTGTCAGGATTTTGACGATCACCTCCGTTGGGTATTGGGTTAACAATTCCCACTTTCCAAGCAATCGGGTGCCGTCCAACTTCCATGGAATGGCAAATACTTATCAAGCAAGAGCGGCAAGGTAATCGGCCGCAGTCTTGCGGAAGAGCGGATGCAACCTATCAGGACTCGGCGAGGAGTTCGGCTCTTATTCACGAATGCCTTTGGCAACGATATCGGCGCTCATTTCTACACGCTCCAACAAAGCAGGGCGTATGGGCACCACGGCACTGGGAAACGGTGTCTCCATCGAATACACAGATAAATATTGCATGGCCAAGAGACTTGCTTTCTCAGCGCACTCGTCAAGTAAACGGACATGCGCCAAGGAATACAAAGCAGGAATACCACCACCTGCTCTGGTACTTCTCTGCAGGTAAGAGTAGAGTGGCTTGACAGTCGTCTTGGATTGCGCAGCCAAACCGAGTTCGTAATATGCTGTTTCTCTCATTTCTTCCAGTTGCAAATATTCCTGGCCAATTTCTATTCCGCAGAGTCAGACTCGGATTGCGCGTGTTTGAATCGGACCTACAGTTTCCGGCTTTTGTTCATTAGACCCCTCAGTTCTCGGGCAATCTATGGAGGACCGCTGGCAGCAGGTCTTATAGACAGGAAGGACCTGCTCAACCAGCGAAACTACTTTGGAGCATAAGTGGTTTCACTCATTGTCCAGGTCCACGGGTCCGTCGACAGTACTGGCGGCCATTTCTAGGCTTTTTGGAGCAACAGGGCAGAAATTGCTGCGGAGGTGACCTTGGTTATGGAGAGTAAGGCGTCGAGTTTAGAGCATTGAAACCACACAGTGATCGCTTTTACCAATGGGCTGAAGAATGACTACGCCGGTGAGATTACAAGGTCAAATATATGGAGTGCTTGTTCCGCACTTATACGAGTAGGCATTGTGACAACTTGGAAAAAGTCACATGCAATATCCGTCACTAAACAGCATAGTCCAAAGCCTTGAAGCGAGAAGACAACGCATTTGGCCTTGGCCGATACATAGGCCTTGACGTCACCCAGTAATAAACAGTCATTGCCTCCACCATGCATTTCCATCGCGTCCTGCAGGCAATCTTCGGAACTCAATGGGGCCACGTAGACAACACCGACCATGACAGACCTGCATCCACCATGAACACAGCTCCAGAGCGTTTCGAAGTCGCCCTTGCTGCCACAGGTAGCCGCAACCAGATGAGCCTTGAAGTCGGTCTTCCAATAGAGTATCACATCGTCTCCAAGCTTTCTTCCATGGTAGTCTGTCCGGCAAAGATGGTATCCAGGGATTTGCACCTCCTAGTCCAGGATATCCGAGGTCGACCAGGTTTCAGAATAAGCTAGAAAATCCGCCCGATTCCTGGCGGCAAGCGGCCGAACTCCCTTTAGTTTGTTTCTGAGACTGCGCACATTGGAATAAATTACGCACAGTCCATGCTTCAACACTAACGGCCGAGCACGACAAAGAGTAAGCTCCAGAGTGTTCCCGGCGTTCATCGAAGTTGGTAAGATTCCACGATATGTCAGGGTCCGTTTCACCGCTACCACAACGAGGTCTGCGTTCATCAACCGTTTTCTTCATTTTTACACCATTCACCGGAGAGCGGTCTCGTAGTGCGAAAAATGGTTCTCCTTTAAGGCGCAAAGCTCGTCGGATAATGGGATAGGTTTCATCAGCGCTTTGATATACGAACTTTCATGGACGGACCTGAGAGGAATCCTCCTGCGTTTACTAACACGGAAAGCGGTGACGATGTTGCTTCTTGGCATACCAACGTCGGGCAGTAAGGAGGTTATCCGGTTTGGAAACACTTGCTCATCCATACTCTTTTCAGCTGGTGTGGTTTTGGACGACTCAGGAGCATTTATGATGATCAGGCAACGGTCACGAGAGGGCGCTGTGTTGCGATCGGAAAGCTGCGGTTTGTTGGGAGGTGGACCCCTTTAAGCAGTTTTATAGCTTACCGACGCTATCCAGAACTAGCTTCAACTGCCATTGTGAAGAAAATTGTTTGCGTGTTACCTTGATATCTGTCTTGCCCTTACTTGCAGCCACCCGTACTGACGATAGCAGTGCTGCAGTTCCTTCGCTACGGATGCATAAGTCTTGGTATTTAGGGTTTTGCCCTAGGCAAGTGCCGTCGGCTTACCAATGTGGGTAACCGGACCAGAAGATAGTGACGAGAAGCATGGGGGTGTCAAGAAGGCAGTTTGGCTGGTGGCCTCGGTATGAGCGGAAGAGAAATGCGGGTTCAGTGCAGGCAGTTCATCAAGCGGTGCAGTGTCGGTACCTGCATTATTTGCTGGAATCCGACAGGCCAGGATATACTCGTCCATGGGCGCTAGCGAAGGATCTTCCTGCTTTTGCACAGAAGGCGGACCTGATGGACTTGGACTAATTGGAGGTAGGCCATTCGCAACGAAATTAGCAATCAGTCCAGCGCGACGTGGGTCACAAATAATGACAACCACCTAGGAAGTGGTTTTCTTCAGTGGATCGTACAGCTCCGAACCGATTGTACAACATGCAGTATGCAGCCATACTTTGCAGAAGGAACCATGAGCAGCCTTAGACCGAAAAGTGACGTTCTTAAGACAACCCATGCGTTTGGAGGACATTGTATGCTTAATTCAGGAACTTCAGGATGAATTATCAAGACAGTAACGATAGGCAAGGAAGCACGCCTTCCACATTAGATTCGCGGTAGATGAGCGGTAGTTAAAACTACGGGCGCTTAGCGGCAATTCTAACTGTGACAGTAGAAGACTGTTCAATGTTTATGATTGAAACCTTACGAACTGTACTAATGTAAAAAGGATTATTGGTTTGTCGTGAGATCGGGTTACGTCGGTAAGGATAAAATCAGTCTAGCATACTTTGCAGTAATATGGCAGCTAAAAATTGACCAAGAATCCCGGATGCTTACTGCCGAGCAAGAACGAATGAGTTGTGAAGATGTACTAAGCTACTATGTACGAAGCGCAAAGTTCAAATGTAAAATCGTAGAGAGAGGGGAGACGACAGCATATGCAGATGTAGAAGTGTCAATGCAAAGAACATTCCACCAATGGGGCAATATGATGTTTCTGGACATGCCAGTGTGCTGCCATGGCTGTGACGTTATTCGGTGGCGAGTCACATAATTTAATTATCTTCACGGTATTCGAGCCACAACATTACTAGGGTTGAAAACTGGAAGCAGCGGTTGATGTTTCCTTGCTAAACACCCGTAAAAAATCATAGATAACGTTCTTAAATAGATAAACATTTGTTTTCGAATATGCAAGGCACGCCCTCCAGGGCGTGTCCAAATAACTGCAGTTCTACAGGCTTGTCATGGAAATTGTAATAGGGACAATCGGTGTGTTTAGACGTTTCCATTTGCAACTATAAACATAGGACAGTAATAAAAATGTAGTAAGCCGATTGGCTTGGGTTCGGGAACTTTCGTATGAGCATAGGCGTTCTGCCATGATGTGCAGTAACGATTCAGCCACCAATAGATAAATAAGTGATGCTGCTTAATTAGAAAAGAACTAATAAATAAATAAATAGTTTATCCTTGGAGTTATGCAGGCACACTAAACCAGACATGATAAACATTTATATGCACTTGGGTTCGCAACATGCACGTTGCTATGTACGTAACCGACAATAACCAGAAGGCTGTGCAGGCTGCGGAAATTGTAAAAGTTATCACGAGGAATAAAGTCGGCAATGAACGACGATACGTAAGGTTCAGGCGCGCATAGCGCAAACCGTCCGGGCACTATAGGTGCAGTGAAACCGATATATGTAGAAAGGGAGTACCTCATTCTTGTGCATGTCAAGAAAATAGTGAACTATGGTTCTAGCTGACTTGCCAGTAGGTCGCTGTGAGCAGTGACTTTATTCAGTAGCGAGTCACATTCAGGAAGTCGCATTGTTGTTAAAGGGAGATTTGTGGCTTTTTATAGGGAGTACGCTTGCCAGGCGAAAACCCACCACTTCCAGGAGCATTGACGTAAATCCGTTTGTACACTAATTTAAAACCGGCAGAGCAGCTTGCCGACTGATTTCAAATTTGGTTACCAGCAGTCAGTTTATATCCAATTTTTTCTGTTGGTTGAACAGATATCTTGGTCAGGGCCGCCATAATCGCTGAGGCAAATGAAGGATTGGGGAGTTACGAAAAGTCCTCTTGGTGAGTGTCCAGTTGAGCAAAATGTCAATTGCATGTGTCTGGATTTTTCAGGTTATGTATACATTTCCGCAGTGTGAAGGAAAGCGTCCAGCTGACATCACAAGACAACGAGCGTGGCAGTGAGTGTAGTTGTATCCATTTAGCGTACAGCCATGCTTTACTAACTCATTGTAAGTTATTATGTTTCGTCCCGAACGCAACCTCTGTTGCTCAGTCAAATCCCCGAACCCCAAAATTTCCGGGAACCTGGGAAAAAAGAAATTGGATGACAACCAAGACCGCAAAGAACAGGAGTGGAAACAAACCTTGTTAAAGACCTATGTTGTAACACTTATAGTGGAGACAAAGGATGTCCGATGTGCAACAACGATTTTGCTGAACGTGTAAATGAACGTTCTATAAAAAGCAATGGCATTATAAGCAGATTGCTGCCATCCACATGGAGTACGGAGCATTGCGCCTTCGAGCATACTACGCGGCATCGGTTTACTGTGATACAACTATTGGGTGGGAAGACGGAATGCTGAGGCTGGCGGTGTTTGAATGGTGGATGAGCAGCTGGTAGCCAGCGTACATTGATAGAATGCGCAGAAAAAGTAAGTAGAGATATCCATAGCTACCGACGAGTGGGATTCAACTGTCAATTGGTGGTAAAGTAGCGGAAAAATAGGACCCAAGCTCGAAATAAAAAGTTTCATGAGGTCTAAACAGAAGGAATATATGAGGGTGCTGAGATTAGTGCTATGGCCGACTGAGCAGAGAAAAGCCAGTGAGAGATCTAACCTCCTACATGAGCAAGTGCCAAAACCATTGCTGCGAGACGGAAACAACCCCTACAAAACGTGGTTATGGTGCGGATGTACTAACTAGAGTAGAATGGACTGATCGATAAAAATAAAGTAATAAAAATCACTTAAATGAAAGCAAACGTGCGGAACAGATCTATAAGTAGCTTCCCGCAGAGAAATATGTCATTCTGGGACACCAAGGAATGGTAGCAGAGTATGCTGCTCCAGGAAATGGCGGTGAGTAGCTTGCACTCACAAATAAGTAAGTGTCGCAAACGTGGCAGCGAGTAAGTGATAACTGAACACCTAGTAATGAGAAGCCAATAAGCGTCTGTGTGCTAACAAGATGAGAGAATCGCTGAGCTAAAAAGCTAAGAAAGTTTAGTCGACGAACGGGCAGCAAGGAGCCGGAATATCAGCATAAACTAAGGTTGCTGAGTATATCAAAGCATGTGGTCTAAGCACAGCAACGCGTGGAAAATTAAGTCAAGTTAGGGTGCTAAGCTAATAGTACCAAGCTTGCTAGAGCCAGGGAATGCTAACCCAAAAGATAGAGGCTTGCAGGTAACAAAAACTGGAAATTACCGCGCGAAAGGGATACATGAACCTCTAAAATCGTGAGACAAACTAGTAGCTTGCGCTGAATGCCTGGGTTATACTTGCACGGCAGAAGAGAGCCAAGGAAGGTTTCAAGATGAAAGGACACAAACGGATGATGCGCAAGCATGCAATTTGGTTGTTAAATGGTGCGTCGCATCAACGTGCAGATAATCAAACCATGCTGGGGTATAAAGGGAACAACACTAATTCAGTCTGAGCCGGCCAAAACCATTGAGGTAGGTGGACTAAAGTATAAGTGGGTGGCAAAGACGTTGTAGCGAGTAATGGATAAATGATGATTTAGAAAGGAGCGGCTGTGCGCAGACTACTTGATGTCTCTTTGCTGGACGGAAGATGGCTAACCAAAGTTTCTTGATGAATGAAGAGCGAACAGAAGAAGCGTAGGCACGCAATATGGTCGTTAAATAGTGCAGAGCATAAGAGGCTAAGACGCAGCGACTTGCAAATAATCAAGTCATGCTAAGGTGCTAATGGGATATTACAAACGTAGCTTGAGCTGGGAAAAGCCGGTGAGGGAGCTGGTCCATAGTATAAGTAGGTGTCAAAGGCGTGCAGCAAGTAATGACCAAAGGCACGTATATAAAGGAGAGGCTATGGAGCGGCTATGCACCACAGCAGTAAGCTGAGTAAGGTTGTATGATTGACAAACAGCGAACAGAGGGAGCGCAAGCATACAACATATTGTTAACTAGTTTAGTGCATAAGCGGCTAAGGCGCAGTGCCGCGTAGATAGTCCAAGCATGTTGTGGAATGTTATGGAATATGACGAAGATAGCCTGAGCCAGGAGAAACCAATGATGGAGCTAAACTGCGAATAATAGCGCCACAGACGAGTAAGTGGCAGCTGAGCATCCACAAAGGAGCGGCTGTGCGTTGAACTGATAAATAAATAAATAAATAGTATATTCTCGAATTACCGAGACACACCTGACCAGGCATGATCAACGTTTACAAGCAATTTATGTTTCGCAACAAACACGTTGCTATGTATGTAATCGGCAATAAGCCGAAAGTTGTCCAAGCTTTGGAAATTTTAAAATTAATCTTGAGGTATAAATTCGTCAAAACATGACGACAAGTTGGGTTATAGTGGGCATAGTGTAAACAGGCTGGGCATTCCGTTTGTAGAGAAAACTTGTCAGGAAAATATTACATTAGGATTCAGGTCGGCTTGCCAGTATGTAGTTGTGGGCAGTGACTTTATTCAGTGGCGAGTCACATCCGCCACGTCGCAGTGTTGTTAAGCGGACACTTGTGGCTTTTTATAGGGAGAACGCTTGCCAGGCGAAAACCCACCACGTCCTGAAACACTGTCAGAAATCCGTTTGTACACTAATGTAAAACTGTCAGAGCAGCTCGTCGACTGATTTAACACTCGGTTAACCGCCGTCAATTGCCTTCTAATTTCCTCTGTTAGCTGAACAGGTTATTTTTGCTCGCGGCGGCCATAATGGCTGAGGCCTATGGAGGGTTAGACCTTCGTCATCTTCGTGTCCAGGTGAGCAAAACTTCCGTTTCTTGCTTCTAGAATTTACAGGATTATGTATACTTCGCAGGAGTATGAAGGCGTCATGTCCAGCTACCATTACTGGACGACGGTCATGGTAGTGAGTGCATTTTATCCACTTGTTGTACAGCCGTGTTCTATGTAGGTCCTTGGGGGTTTCTATGTCCTGTTCCAGGCACAAGCTCCTTCACATTCCGATCCCAGATCTCCAAGAAGTTCCAGACCTCGGAGAAAGGGAAGGTGAGATATGGAAGGTCATTAGATCAAAGCTAAATAAAAGTTGGATGAAAGAAGGATAGCAGACAAGAATGCAAGCATACCATAAGTTTACTAAGGGTTACATCACAAGAAGAGAGCCAAAGAAGATTAAATAAAGAAAGGACAAAACAGGAAGAATTCATTCTAAGGTAGCCTGAGCAGGAAACAGCAGATGAGAGAAGTGAATTACAATAGAAGTAGGAGTCTTGGCTGTTTGCGGCGGGTAATGCCTTAATAAATGTTTAAAAAGGAGAGGCTAGAAAGTGGCTGTGCACAGATCTGGTAAGACATGAATGATTACCATAGGAGAGCTAACTATGTTAGATGAAAGGAGATCAAACAGGTGGAGCCCAAGCATACATTAAGGTTGTTAAAT
>OX104068.1:95759293-95781060 GCA_944474145.2 Dicrocoelium dendriticum | reverse complement strand
CGGAGGCACCGCATGTTTAAGCCAGCTGGCTATTGAGAATGGATCAGCCAATGGATAAACCTCCGTGCATTGGCCGATGTAACCTTGTAAAACTCGGAAAAATATGGGCAACAGAAAAGTGGTACCCAAACAGACAGAGAGCAAGGAATCAAGTAGTGCTATCGAAAGCCTGGTAGCATGCAACTGCGCCTATGACACTCCAAAACCTATCTTATTTTGCTTAGTATACATGCTCGGGAAGCGCCTTTACATCCCGTCGCTAGTGTGGCGCAGTCTGCAACTACTATTTAGGAAGGGGCTGTGCCCGTGTAGGGTCAAAAGACCGATAAGCAAAGTGTGCGTACAACATTGAGCGAACGCTACGATTGTTGGAGAGAAACCTAGATAAACGGATGCTGACGCCAGCAGTCCGAATGCTATAGACAGCTTAGGCCAAACTGATGTTAAATAGATTTAGTCCGGAAGCAGGAGCAACCAGTACGTAAAGCAAAGTTTGAAGAGGCAAAGGAAATGCAGAGAATGGGCGAAGTACGAGTAAACATAGACGGCGGTCGAAAGAGTAGTACGTGAGAGTAATTACGCGGAAGTGCTCATAATTACCTTGTGTGAAAGCCTTCAGGAGCTAGAGAAAAGGACCACAGGGACCAAAGCTGCCGTGCGTTGGGAGTAGATAGCTCGGGTACGATCAGACTGATAGGCAAATGCAAACCTGAGGTAAATAGCAGATGCATATGAAGTGAGGTAAGGTGAGCATACTAACAGAAGTAATAGACAAGAAAAGTTAGCACCGCTCCGATAGCCGCCAGAAAGCAGGAGCGCTGCCGGAGCGTAGGAGGCCATACGCACGAGGATAACTTAGTTCGGCGCAATGAGAGTAAGCAGTGCCATAGTGGCGGGAATAAAAACGAAGCGCAATAATAGAAGGCCATAAATAAGAGAAAAATGAAAGAAATAGGGAAGTGGACGCATGTGAAAGAGTGAAGCCGCTGAAATACCGGGATCGGCGTTGATACAAGCGACTGGGAGTAGTAAGAGGGGCGAAGACAGTTCAGTTAAGAGTAGTTTAGTCGGCCCACTGATATTGGGTCGTTCAAATGTGGTGAGAACTACAATGGGAAGTGTCAGCGCACATAGACCGGTTAAATATCAAAGAGGCTATACTGGTACAGGTACAGTTACCTCTAACGCCAGCGCAACTTACTAGCCCCGTTTGATTCTCTTTGCTTCTGTGACACTCATTATTAAACCTACTGGACTTTTCCGGCCTCTCAGGCTCCTAATACCCATCGGTCTCAAAACAAGGCTGCTCTCATTCAAGCATCGGCTGCCGTCGGCAAATGTTCTCATTTGTATAATTAACTGCCCCATGTACTCCCCTCCGTCTGTTACATTACCTGCGTGCCTTGTCCTTCTACTGAAATTGAAATTTCAGGTCCCTGGCTGAGTTTTGCATCTCGGCTCCAATCTCATGCTTCCCAGCTCACAATTACGTCCCCCTCCCTTGTTTGGCCTCTTCTCTAGTCCATATCGCATTGGTTCAATGGTGGTTTAGGTTCCCATAGTGTCAGCACAACATACTACGCCAGATTTGATTCGCTTTCCTACTGCGCCACGCACTCTTAAACCTCCTGGACCGCACCGGCCTCCGGATCCAAATGCCTATAAGTCTTAACCAAAGGCTTCTTTTCCTTTGAGCATCGATTAAAGTTCTCATTGGCATTAGAAACAGCCTCATGATACTGGCCTTCGTCTGGCTCATTACCTGTAAGCTTGGTCCCATGCGAAGTTGCAATTTCAGGTCTCTGATTGACTGTTGCCTCTCGGCTCCACCATCATGAATCTCAGCTCACAATTACGTTCCCCTCTCTTGTTTTGCCTCTCTTTTGGTCTATATCGCAACAGTTTAATGGCGGTATAGTTATCACCAGCGTCAGCGCAACATCCCAGTTCTCTTTTGCTTACCTTTCTGTGCGTCTCTATCCAAAACATTTTGGCCAAGTCAGTCCTCTGAGGCTCCAAATGCCTATAGGACTCAAGCCAAGGCCTCTCTTATTTTGAGCACCGGCTGCCACCGACTCAAGTTCTCATTGGTATAAGTTACAACCTTATGATACTTTTCTTTGTCTTAATCATTATCTCTATGCTTGTTAATGCCTACCGAAATCCGAATTTCCAGTCTCTGATTGAGTTTGGCTCTCGGCTCTACTATTATGTATCTCAGCTCACATTAACGTCTTCCTCTCTTGTTTGGCGTCTCTCTTCGTTCATTTCGCAACCATTCATTGGCGGTTTAGGTACCACTAGCCTCAGCTCATCGGTCCCTCCATTGATTTCAGTCAGCACAACTTTACCATAAATTTTATATTTATACAATAACATAGTCCTTTTCAATTTTGTTGGCAGTTTGCTCGGTCCGTTTTTCTTCTCACCCTTGTTCTACAGGATAACATTACCTGCACCAAATACCGCTGAAGACGTACCTGCGACGCTCCCATGGGCACGGATCCGATAAAGAACCAAGAAAAAACCCGCACTTCATAATCATGACACACTTAAGAACCCAGGAAACGGATCAATTCAATACAAGTCACCTGAGTCGTCCGACTTCAACAGCTCCAACCACTTGTACTGGACTCCGAAGGCGACTACACAGTCATAGGAAACATATTGGCGTTACTTGACTGCAAATATCCGCTAGGGTAATCGGCCAGATACAATCTTGTCAATGTTATATCAACAGTCGGCAGTGTTCCAGGACGTGGTGGGTCTTCGTTTGGCAAGCGTTTTCCCTACAAAAAGCCACAAATGTCTGTTTAACAACACTGCGACGTGGCGGATATGACTCGCCACTCAATAAAGTCACCGCCCCTAACATTGGCAAGTTGACCGACACCATATTTACAAGTTGTGCGTATATGACGGCTCTCGCACGAACACGCCTACATATCTGATTAGTGACATCCCACTATTCTTAAGTATTTTTCACCCGTTTCCTCATACTTCACTCACTGACTTACATTGCTTAAGGGACCTCATCGGACTAGTTCCTAATCAACATATCATATAAGTGATTTGATTACTATCTTTACCTCTCATATTCTGTGTACATAGACTACATACAACATTTGGCCTCTATGGGCACACACTACTGTTTCCAACTGTACTACTCCCACTGTTGGTGCTGCTTAATCCGCTATCATGTACAATAATGCAGTATGCTGATCATGCCCAAAAGGCGTGTCTCGCTTTGTCGAGAATAAAATATTTATTTATTTATTTATTTATTTATACAGAAGTAATAAGGCCCGGCGAGGCCTTCAAAGTAAGAGAGACCAATCAGGCGACACTTGGTAATTGGGTGCATTGAGGTTGAGACGTACAGTTAAGGTGGAAAGAAAATAGAGAATAAGCGGAAATGGGTAGGAACGTGCAAGAAAATGCTGTGTGTCTAGACTGTGTATACCTCGGTAGTTTGGAATAAGTCAAAGAAAATCAACCCGGTCAAATAATACCATATTAAGGCAGAGCACTAAATGTTGGTTGCCTGATTAAAGATGGATTAAAGGCAGAGCGTTCAGTCTTCCGGACAATGGCCTGTAATGACACAATAGTCTAACAGAAGGCGGAGAGCAAAGGACTGATCAAAGGAGACTGGATAAGTCGGCCGCTGAGTTTGGGTAGTACTGGTAATTTTGAAAGACGAGCGGTGTGGATCAAGAAACGGACAGGTTAGAGAGAAAAGTGGATATGTTAATCAGGAGTAAACCAGTCCAGCAGGCTTCCGAAGGGAACAAAATATTGCTCTGAGTCTACAGATCCTAGGCCACTTATACCTTGGTAGCCTCAAGGAAGTCAAAAAGATGCAGACTGGGCAGATAAGAGTAGAGCAGAGCAAAGTCAGCTAGCTCTCCGGTTGAGTAGGAAATAAAAAGAGCGAGCGCGATAAGATGAAGCCAGGGTCGACATGGTAGAGTTATAGACAACAGACGGGAAGGTCAGCGTGGCTCTCGAGATAATGGTGCCAGAGCTTTAGGTGTTCTGAAAAATGGCCGCTGACGTCATAATAATCGGTGGGAATGAGACAGAACAGAAGAGACTGCATTAGTCGCCGAATTTGGCCTGGCGTACAGTTAATTTTGGTAGACAAATGGTTTGAACCAGAAGGAATGGAAAGGTCAAAGATAGAAGTGACTATATTAACTTAGGGCGAAGCAGTCCAGCAGGCTGCCGAACTGAGGGTGGTGTAGCTTTGAGTCGACAGATCCTAGACAGTTACATTTTGGTATCCTCGAAGAAGGCAAACAGAAGCAAACCGGTTATATTAGCGTAGTGCAGGGGACTGTGAGCTAACTCTCCGGTTGAGGTGCGCAAAAGACAGCGAGCGCGATAAGATTAAGACAGAGTCGAGATAGTAAAGATTTTAGACAAGAGATGGGAAGGAAAACATGACTCTCGAGGTAATGGGGACAGAACGTTAGGTCTTCCAAACAATGGCCGGTAACGTCCCAATACTCGGGGAGAACGAAACAGAGTAAACGAGACTGGCTTTGTCGGCACAAGTAGATTGAGTCGTACAGCTAATGTGGGGAGAATAATAAAGAATGTCAACAGGGGTGGACAGGTTTGGGATGGAAGTGGCTACACGTATATAGGGTAAGCAAGTAATACAGGTTCGCGATGCGAGAGAAGTTGTGTAACGGTTATGCAGAGCCTAAAAAGTTTACCTTTCTATAGTCTGGAAGCAGGCATTGAGGCAAACAGGGCCCGGCACTGAGAGCAGACTGTCCTGTTGAAGAAGAAATAAAGCCAGGCAGGCGCGATTAGGTGAGTAGAAAATCAAAAGAGATAACGTTTACTGTTCAGCAATTGGAAAGTTACCTTGGCCCCCGAGGTAATGCGTCCAGAGCGCACAGTCTTCCGAGCAATGACCGGGAACGTCACAGAAGTTAGAGAGAAGCAGCCGGTCAAACGAGCCTGTTTTAGTCGCATTGTGATCGAGCTGTGCAGTTAGTTTGGGTATATAAAAGTGTGAGTCAATAGACATGGGCAGGTCAGAAATGAAAGTGGCTATGTTAACTCAAGGCTAACAAGTCCAGTAGGCTGTCTAGTTAAGGTGGACTCTGCTTTGAATTTACAAAGCCTAGACGGTTAACTACCCTATAGTCTGGAAGATGTCAAAGTAAAGCAGACTGGTCCGTTGAGGCTTGGTTGGAGCCGCGCTCTGAGATTTGGCTGCGCGATTGAAAGAATCTTGATAACAGGAAAGCTGAAAGCAAATGACAGGTCGGGATGGAAAAGTTTTACCGGTAAAGTGTGACGAATCCAACAATGGTTTTGAGTTACGAGCAAATGTGCGAGCAGGAGCGGTGATTTGTCGGGGTATAAAGAAGCATACTCATAAGCTGCGCGAAATACAAGGAAGCACTCGTGGTAAGGGGTACAAAGGGTTCGGTGTTCCGAATATTGGTCTTTAATGTCACGCTAGTCGGACAGCAGATGACCCAGCTGACGAGACTGAGTTTGTCGGCGCGTTGAGGTTGAAACTTATAGCTAAGGTGGGAAGAAAAATGTGGAGGGTCAGAAGAAATGGACGGGAAAAGACTACAATGATATAGATTAAGCAATTCCAGCGGGCTGTCAAGCTTTTGGCAACGTGGCATTGAGCATGCAGATCATAGACCGATTGCGTCTCGTTAGTCATGGATGCAGTCAGAGATCGGTCAAATGAGACCGGGTCCTGCAGAGCACTGAGTTTGCCGTCCGATTGCAGAGGAAATGAAGGCAAAGCGCGTGGGAAGGAGAGGACAGATTTTGGCTGAAGAAGGCTTTGTTGATGCTGGTTGCATACCCTTACATGGCTGTACGCACCTTGAGATTATTCCGCGCAATAATATGGTAATTTATGAAAATCTATAATGCGCGGGGCCGTTGTCCAAGAGCTCGTCCGCAGGGATGCAGGAGCTTAGGATCTCTGCTAATTTGGGGACGTTTAGTAGTCTATTTATGACTTTGTATAATAGCGTAATACTGTCAGATGATCTGACGGCTGCCGGTATCTTATTCCATAAATGCGCATATCTATAAGGGATGAACTTAGTACTTATGGCACAACGTGCTTCTAGTAGTGAGTATGAGTGTGTCTTTTGACGTAGTGAATAACGGGTAAAGCCAATCGGTTGAAAAAGTAGCGACACTTGAGTCCGATGTTTCGCTTAACTCGCATGGAAAAACAAGGTTGGTTTTAAGTCGTCGCAGCGAAAGTGTTTCCAAATCAAGCTGCTTGCAGCGGCCTCTATATTTAAGCGCAGCCGATCCTAGACGATGCTTAATGAACGAACGCTGAATATTCTTGATAACCCACCGGTCACTTATGTGAGTTAGTAAAAACTCTTGAGCAGCACTCTACTATAAATAGGGACAAAACTTATAAAACATGGGTCGAGACTCTAGCAAGCACATTGCCTTCAGTATATAGTAAATGATAGACCAGGTTTTGGCAGATCCATAGTTCGCTTATTCCGAAACATTCAGTGAACTGGAATGGCATATCCAGAGGGCGCGCACAGTAAAAATGTTATTTAGTAGTGTACCATAAAAGTTGATATATTTGGGGGTACATAGCACTGGTAGGAAAGGATGTTGCATTTCGTTGGTTAGAACGATATTTTCCCTAGGTAACACCAAGTTTCAACAGCGCCGAGATCGCTTTGAATGCTAGAACAGCTATTAGATAGACAGCTAGGATCAAATGAGAAAATAACTTTTATGTCGTCGGCAAATAAATAAATAAACCTTTGTTCTCGGCTATACCAAGCATGCCCGCGGGGGCATGATCAAATAAGTGCAATTATACAGACATGTCATGAAAACTGTAACAGTGGCAATCGGCGATTGTTCAGACGTTCGTATTAAAAACTGTACAAATAAGACGGAAACATAAAGAAAGAAAGCCCATTGTTGTGAGTTCGGGCATGTTCGCGTGGGTACTGTCGTCCTGCCATAATGTGCAATAACAATTCAGGCAGGAATAGATCAAGAATTAGTATGCTCCATTAGAAAAGAGCTAGTGAAAAACATGCTGAATCGCGAGTACGCGATACGCTTGGTTCATATGAGTGTAGAGTAAAAAGCAAAGGTGAAAGCGCAAACAAGACGTGGCGACGAAATACGCAGATAAGAAATTGTCGGGGCGTATCAAGCATGGAGTATGTAGTCATAAGCAGCTTGTCAGTGTGGACTTATTGACTCTGACTTTATTCATTGGCGAGTCACCTCCGCCACGTCGCAGTGTTGTTAATCGGACTTTTGTGGCATTTTATAGGGAGAACGCTTGGAAGGCGAAAACCCAGCACGGCATGGAACACTGCCATCGATGCATTCGAAAGACCAGCTGCAATTGGCAATGCTTCTTACTGACCAATTATTGGTTCTGTTAGGCGCAGTCAGGATACACCCATAATTTTCGTTGTCTTATGCATGATGGGAGCAGGACTTTATCATCCATAGGTCTGCCACATCCTGACGGAATGACACGACCCGTAAGGTAGGTAAACTATAACTCGAACATGTTGGAATGTTTTGTATTTGTCGGCTGTAGAACCGCGTAATGTTTCCGAGGGCTATCCAGTAATTTGTTGTTGAACCAATTAGTAAAGGAAGCAGAATGGCCAAACGCAATCGTTTAGGCCCGAAAAAGCTGCAAGTTGTCCGGAATAATAAACCGGAACTGCTCCCATGGTAAATTTTCTTGATTGGAGACACTGGCATCCACGACCATAAGGACGGTAAAAGTAGTGTGGGCTGCTCCAGATGTGATAAGTGAAGAGAAATTTAATATATATATATATTCTCGTCCTTGCAAAACAGCATCAAGGACGTGATCATAGTAATACAGACATGTATGGTCGGCAATTGCACAAATTAGTATAATTTTACAAACAGTATAGGTATGTATGTGTCCGTTGACATGTAAAAGTAGGCTTATGTCTGTATTTGGCAGTAGGAATGTTGTGTGATTAGGTAAATGTGACTCTGTGTGTGCTTTGTCTGTGGGGTTCGCCATCAAAGAGGGAAAGCAATGGGAAGCTTCGAATGGGAGGACGATCGTGATGTGTGAATGATCCTCCGGAAAATGGAAGACACACTGATTTTATCCAGTGGCCAGCCACATCAGCCGCGTCACAGTGCTTTTACTCGGATATCTGTGGTTTTTATAGAGAGAGCGCCTATCAGGCTAAACCCCACCACATCCTGGAACACTGCCGCCGAACCACTTGCTGGAACGGGATTTACTCAAACCACCCAGCTAGCACCACGGAGAGGTTGTTCGGCTAGCCATTTGTTCTTGCAACAGTGAAAGTATTGTGTTGGGATATTTCAAAAGTAGGTGCATAGCACAGGCAGGAATATCTGCCCTCCGGTCAGATGAAACATCTGAGTTGACGTTAAATGTTAGCAAGTGAACTCCGAGTAAGAATTAGGTAAAGAAAAGGTGAGCTGAACCCAGTTGCTCAAGCCTCAGTATAGTGGCATCCATTCAAGATAACAAATAAGTGTTTTGTCCATCCGGTAAGTAACAAGGTAGCGTAATAATTATCCATCCATTCTCAGATAAGGGAGTATTGTTTTTCGTAGAAGTGCTGAGGTCAAGGCAGTGGACGTAACCCCGGTTTCTGGCCACAGGTTCTGTGGAACCCTCGGAGAAAAGACAAAGAACAACAGCAGCCGCACAAACAGACAACAACGATGTATCCGAAGCTCAGCGGAAAAGCGCAGTCGCAAAAGTGCTTGCGCTACCGAACCTCACATTATATGTATCACTATAAAGTAAATATCTCAAGTACATTTGTTCCATAAAAATTTAGCTTAGCCGTACCGTAAACAATGACACCACAGTGGACTGCGCGATATCGGGGAGCGAGAGGCCGATTTGAAGGGTTCGGATTAGTAGGCGGATTGCGACTAAGTCGTTTAATGAAGTAGGGAAGACGAATGGTGAGGATCAAGGGTAGGAATGAAATAAGCTGTGATCATAAAGCATGGGCAAGTTCAGCAAAGTTCTCAGGGGAAACAATGCGTTGGGTATGCAGCACTTAGGTCATTTACGAGTCAGTAGTATGTATGCAGTCAGAAAGCACAAAAACGGTCAGAAAAGAATAGATTAAGGCAAAACACAGAGATAGCCATTCAGTTGAAAAGCAATCGGAGACCGAGATAAGGAAAAGACAGAGTAGGTTTAGAAAGGCTTTTATTGAATTAGTGGAAAAGGCAACGGGGCTCTCGGGGAAGTAAGCGGTCCGTTAGAACAGTCGAACTAGGGGAGGTAACGTCTCATGAGCCTGAGTGAATTCGGAGAGCAGGGGGCCGATCAAGCAAGATTGGAGAGGTCAGCGCGTTGGGGTTGGATCTTAAATAAAGGTAAGAAAAGGCTAGAACAATATAGTGTGAACAAACCTAACAGGCCCTAGAGGTAAGGAAAACGTATAGCTGAGTCTGCTTAGCCTTACCGCTGAATTCCCGGTTATAAAAGATTAGTCAGAGAGAGGCTGACGAATCAAGAGTGGCTAGAACACGGTAGGGTAGTAAACCTGACCGTCCGATTAAAAGGAGGGGAAAACAGAAATCAAGAGAAGAAAAGGTTAGGGTAGGGGTGAGAATGGTTATTGATAAAGAGTGGAAAAGCCCACCAGCCTCATCACGTAAGCTAAACAAAAAAATTAGGTCAGCCGAAGCAAGAGATGTATGCCTCAGAAATCCAGAAGAATTCGGTGGGTGCGAGACCGACTAAGCAGAACTGAATTAATCGGCGCTTTGGGAATAGGGCGTATAAGGAAGGTAAGTAAAAGGCTATGGCACTAACGAGGAAATAAGTCTAGCAGTCCCTAAAAGTAGGGGTAACAGTGTTAAATCTGCGGAGCCTCTATCGTTTAAATCTCGGTAGCAGGGAAGCAGTCAGAGAGAAACTGACTAGTCCGGTGAGACAATATCACGGCAGAGCAGTAAAGCTGGCCGTGCCATTGGAAAAAGGGATGAAAACAAAAAGCCAGAAGGAAAAGTCTGGGGTCGGGTTGAGAAGGGTTTATTGATAAAGAGTGGAGGAGCGCACGAGGCCTTCCAGGTGATGTAAACAAAACGTTGGTCAGCCGAACTAAGATTTGTAAGGTCGAAGAACGCTGAGTGAAATCGGATAGCAAGTGGTCAAGCTGGCAAAACTGGATTAGTCAACGCGTAGGAATAGCACGTGCAATAAAGGCAGGAAGGAAGGTCGCAACGACAGAGTGTGAACGAGCCTAGCAACCTCTCGGGGTAGGGGAACAAGAGCGTTGAGTCTGCATAGCCTATACCGCTTAAGTCTGGATAACATAGGAGCAGTCAGAGTGAAAAGGCTGGTTAGGGGAACTAGATCACCGCAGTGCAGTGAGATCTGGCACTCCAGTTGAAGACAAAATGAAAATAGAGCGCGATAAAAAATAAGTGAGCGTCAGGATGCGAAAGGTTTATTGACGAACGTTGGAAAAAGCCCACGAGGTTCTCCAGGTAATGTAATCGGGTGGTTGAGTCAGCCGAAGTAAAAAGGTGACGTTTCAGAAGTCTGAATGAATCTGGTGAGCAGGAAGCCGATCGGGTAAGACCGGATTAGTCGGCGCATTTGGATAGGGACACATAGCTAAGATGAGAAAATAGCTAACAATAAAATTTGGACAAGTCTAACATGCTCTAGAGGTAAGGAAAACCTAGCGTTGAGCCTGCAGAGCCTATAACGCATGAGTTACAGACGTAAAGGAGCAGTCGTAGAGCAACAGACTAGTCAGGCGAGCCAAGGTCCCCTCAAGGCATTAAAGCTGGCCGTTCCATTGTAAACGAACTGAAAACACAGAGCGCGATAAGCAAGAAATAGGTAAGGAGTGCCGTGTTTGAAGACCTAGAATACATTCTTGATGTACCGTATAAACAGCACAGGACTCAGAACGCTGCCTCGGAATACTCTGTTAGTTAAAGGTGATTTTTGGATGAGATATCATCCCGTTGCACTTACTGCGTTCGGCTGGAAAGGTAAAAAGAAAACACTCAAAGGAGGTGGCTATAGACATCTAACACCGTTAGTTTAGTCACTAAACCATTGTGCGCGACCCGGTTAAACGCATTTGTACGTCCAGGAAGATAATGAAGAGTGCCTGACCTAGGTTGATGGAGATTGTTAAGTGGTGTAAGTATCCATACTAGTAGGGTAGACAGGATTTAGTCAGCATAAACCCGTGTTACGACCTATTGATAAGGTTGCGTTGCAGTAGAAGGCCAAACGTCCCGTCCCTTATTATTGTTTCCATGAGTCAAGACGCAATAGGTGCGTGGCTAATAGGACGACAATGATCAATATTATGGCGACAGCCTATTTGTGCCGTGGTATGATGGTTGCGTGCTTCCAATTGGATGGGTAGTGTCTGCTCTTCGTTGAGAGGATGAAGTTATTGAGGAGACGGAATGGAATGTCTGAGCCTCCGAGTATAAATACGGAAGAAGGGGCACCGCTGGGGCTTGGGTAGGTGACATGTTTAACAAGCAAAGTGCTCGCTAGATATTGTATAAGTCAAAATCAATAGTGTGTAGTTGCTCTTCATTGAACTTAGGGAGCGTAGTTGACAACGCCAAGTCATTGCTGGATTTGGAAGTACAGAAAGGTTTGTTAATGCATTTGCAGAAGCGACCGCATTAGTGACTATAATTTTATCAGAAGCACATGGAAAAGTAATCGGGAAATCTTTGCTGCCACCCACTGCTTTACTAGTCGAATAAAAGACTGCCAAGTTTTAAGTACGAAGCGATGCGTGCTTTATTAAGGTACGCGCATTATTTTTGAACGTCTCCAATCGTCTAATGTATCGTTTCTACGGCTGATCAGGTGAGTTTTGCTCTTGTATTGGCAAAATCGCATTTCGTACGCCCGTTGATCAACCTGCTTGTGGTGGCTTCATCAACAGTTTGACGCTTTCTTATCATCCTCTGTTTTGCAGTAAGGAGCTTTTAGCGTTCGGTGAAATTGTTGTAAAACACTCTGATCACAGTATCCATATTGTCGGCGAGAAAGAAGTCGTCCCAGGTCGACCCTCGGAGAAGAGAAGAAAACTTTTCCCATTTGATGCGTTGGAGGGGCCAAAATACCTCATATTTAGTGCCTGCGTCTTAAGTGGACTTGATGTGCGCAAAAGTTTTCTTCACCGCCTTGCGGTCGCTGCCTGGTATGTTGTCTAACGTTCTGGCTCACGCGTGCTAGTTACCGTTAGTTAATATAAGGTCCGGTGTGCTAGGTTGTTTAGTCGGTACCTACCCATGCTGTGCCTGTTCATGCGTACAATTAGTGTCAAAAAAGGCCCTATATATATGGTTGGTGACATCCGGTTTCGGATTTGCATGGCACTGTGGCCAGCCACAGGTAGCCTGCGCCTACACAGGAAACATGGGTGGCTTACGCTGCAAAACCAGGAGCTAAAAACACACCTCCCACGTCCAGTGTAAACCCGAAGGAATCAGCCCGGGAGGCATGCGGATTGTAACCACGTTTCATCAACGGAGCCGGCCCACACTCCTTCACAGGCAAAAACAAGCAAGCTTTATTTAAGAATCAAGCGCACACAAGGTGGTGGCTGGACAGGAGTCCGCTCCAAATTGCGTACAGTGAACAAGTCATTGTTCCTAACACGGCCACAAGGCCCGTGTACCTCTTCCCCTCCAGCAACGACGAACAATCTCCTGGAGACAGTATGGATGAAGTAGTGGGTAATAGACAGGTAGACCCATTGTCAACATGCACACCAAAAGCAGCCACACCGGGGATATCAGGCCAATCACTTGAGTGAAATATAACAAAGAATATAAATCGAGTAATGCATAAGGAAACGGTGACCTAAATCTTAATGAGCGTATGAAAATATTGTTTAAAAAGAATCCGAGATAAGTTCACGGGGTCGGCAAGTCTTTTTTACGGAAATGCCACATAACGAAAAGGTCATGGAAAATAAATACAACTACGCAAACAAGGTGTGCAAGTTTATGGTAGGGAGTACTAGTAGCTGTTTTATGTGAAAGAAAAGCACTAGGACGAAATTGCAAACCCACCACCTGCTTTACAACGACTTAACGTGCAAGTACGCAGTAAGTAATTCGAAAGAAGCGTACCTACAAACTCTGCGCCGGTTCTGCCTATGTTCTCTGCAGGACATGTCGTTGATTTGGTGGTGGTCCCAAATGGCTTCGCTCATGGCTCACTAGGCCTGCATGTCTCAGGCACTCGCAACCGCAAGTGCTACAGCACCACGGGCTCGATGTTGATGCAGTACAACCCATCAGTGCTTGCCGCTTCCGCACCTGCCGCTTCTTCTCTGCATGTATCAGGTCTTTCTCCTGCACTTCGGTAACTGTCTTTGTGATCAGCTGGCACCATCGATTCCCATGACCAGCAATCAAGATTAGAACGTGAGAGGCACGCTTTGTTCATGCCTTGGTAACGTAACTTCGGTTTCCTCACGTGCGGTTTTCCAATACTCAGCTGAGCACATAATAGTCTTTTCGGTATCTCCGTGGAACCCATACGGCTCACATGATTAAACCACCTAAGGCGTCTCAGCAAAAGTATGCAGTCCACTGCATACATCCCACTTTTTCGTAACACTTCAGTGTCCGCAACTCTGTCGCTCCATCCGATGCGCAATATTGGTCGCAACTACTGTTGTTAGAACCGCTTGTGATATCACACGTTCCGCCGGCATATCGTCCACGTTTCACTGCTGTATAGAAGAACGGACAGCACCATGGATTTTTACACCATCAGCTTCCCCCCAATAGTAAGTTGATGGTTGTTTCACAGTCGATACTCAAGCTTCCCGAATGCCGCCGCTGCCTTCGACACGCGAATACGCAGCTCACTGTGTGGCTGCTGATCAGTCGACATCACACCCTCAAGTAGCTGAAGCGGGAGGGGGTTTCCAATACTTAAACACCAAAGTTGATTCGCGGCAACTTTGAGGATTGCACCTCCGGTGAAGGCTGGAAGAGACAGACAGTCTTGCTTGTGTTGTTGGTGGGCCCGAAGTTCGCCGCTGATGCAGCCAGAGCACCAGTTATGTGTTGCAACTCAATCGCGCTTGGTGCAAACAACGCACAGTCGTCATAAACCAGCAGCTCAAGTTTAGTTGTCTCACAGACTAGAGTTTTCGCACTGAAAAGACGGACTTTCAGCAACCCACCGTCAATACGATGCTCCACACAGACACCGTATGCACAAGGCAACGAGGGCACAAGACATCACTGCATGAAGAAATAGTTTAATTAGGGCAGGGGCTAAGACACAGCCTTGCTTCACACCAGAGACAATTGCAACTTCATCCGAGATCTCCCCACGCAGCTGCACTCTCGCCCGCACACCATTGTGCACACATTCGGGTAAACTTACAAACTTACGCGGGCAACCAACCTTACCAAACACCAGCCACAATGCCTCGCGGTGCGCCGTATCAAACGCCGTGGTGAGACAAACCAAGGCGAGTACAATGGTTGGTGCCGTGTTTTGAACTGTTCCTGCAACTGACGAGCCGCAAACACCATATAATATAATGTTGCTACCCAAACGGAATCCACACTGCTCTTCCGCCATGTTAGGTTCCACAACCTGACTGAGGATGCGGTTGAGTAGGATTTGGGCAATCACCTTGCCCACACAACGCCGCAAGTTGATGCCACGATAATTCGTGCAACATTACTTGCTCCCTTTGCCCTTGTACAGTGGTAGCGCTGGAGCATCCGTCAGCTCAGGACGCACCTCCTCCTCAATCCATGCGCGTTGCACCAAGTGGTGCAGCGCAGTCAACAACGTCGGTCCGCCCTGTTGCAATGCTTCAGGCGGGATCGAGTCGGACCATGCACACTTGGCCGTTTCGCAGCTGAGCAAGCATTCTCTGCGTCTCATCCAGTGTCGGAGTGTCCGCGAGACGCGCCTTCACATCGTGCTGCTTGAGGCAGTTCAAAGTAGACCAGTCGCCCTCTAAACGGTTGTTCAAGAGGCAGTTAAGGCGCTTTAGCGAAACCTGCATTATGTCTGCAGTCTGTGTGCAGGCAGCGCCTGAACAACCATGGCTCAGCAGACGCAGCTGCTCCGAACTCGGACCATACACCGCCTACAAGAAGTTAAATAATTGCTTGTATTGGCGACGTCCCTCGTAACATTTTGTCGGTTTCGCCTTCTCCGTCCACAATGCAATTTTACTGCGAAGGAGCTTGCGAGTCAGTGGCAGCTAAAGCTTGCGGAGCTGCCCGTTCTACTTGAAGTCATTGGGGTCTGCGACATGTGCAGCAATTGCTGCATTCTTCCTTGACACCAACGCGCCAACTGTCGCATCGTTCTCAGCAAACCAATCAGGCCGCTTACAGTTTGCAAGCCTGATGGTCTCCTCGGCAGCAGCTGTCACCTGGTCACGAATAGGGTGCCACAAGTCGCCCACCGTTTTGTGCAGTCTACTTTGCACTTGGGTGCAGCAAGCGCCTTCTCCAGCTTACTCAGTTTAGCTAAAATACCAAGGGAGAGAATGTTAAATTTACCCTGATTCACGGCGGATTGCAATACAGTGATTTAAGAAAATATATGTACAGTTTGGTCTGCACCAATTATCCATCCACGCTACACTCAGCTCCACACAGTACAGGTGTCATACGCACTTTACGTATATCACGCTGACGTACGATAAAATAGTCAAGCAGGAGCGCGTGACCACTCTGTGGTCGTTAAAGTGACCAATATTAAAGCCCTAGGTTCATGAATCAAATATTTTGCTTTCCACGTATCCCCTCTCGGCTACATATTCTTGGCTTTATCTGAATTATATTTGCGCTGAGCACTATTGAACTGCAGTAGTAGGCAGGCATGTTAGAAAATAGCTCCCCTCTTCAACAGAGTTTGATAGTAAAAGTTTGCATTCCCCCATTCCAATTTACTTGCAAAGCAGTTAATCAGCGACAGACTGGCAACTGTCAAGCTTTCTGGCTTGACGTCCAGAACATTTTAACTACCGCTTCGCCTCAACCAGGCCCTTTGTGCATTATTTTATCTTTCATCTGGCACCAAAGCCTACCATGACATATGGTTATGGTAAGTGAACAAACAGCTCTCACTTTATACGTCTTTTCCTTCTATTGAGTCACCTCAGCACACTTTGCTCAGGGTGCCAGAAAAGCTATCCCTAGTAAAAACTACAAGGTGTTATCTGGTGAGACACTCCAGCAACTGGTAACATTGCCTCATTGATGAATATAGCTGGCGCTCTTATCAAAACTTGGAAATGGAGAGAGGAAGCTCAA
Organism: Dicrocoelium dendriticum; assembly: GCA_944474145.2. NCBI lineage: Eukaryota > Metazoa > Platyhelminthes > Trematoda > Plagiorchiida > Dicrocoeliidae > Dicrocoelium > Dicrocoelium dendriticum. Next base: position 95,764,716 of record OX104068.1, on the reverse strand, counting down.
ACTTAAGCTAAGAGTTGCAGAGTGGTGTGTAGAAACCCCTGACACACAATGCTCCTGCATGTTAAGCAAGCTCAACCCCAGAAGCAAAGCTGCTAGTGCCTCGCCAACACAGACCGAAATGGATCTCACGACCCGACACATTTCGCTAAATTTTCTAAAACTTATTTCTTTAGTATTGAGGACAAGCTCCAATAACTCCAATAACTGGTGTTGTTGATATGGCCTTATGGACATGTTAATTCGGCTCTAAAAGATAAAACGTGCGACAGTTATTTAAAAATATGTACTTGTTTCAGGTTTAAACGAGTTCAAGGATCCTAGGACTTATGCATTATCCAGATACACCTGGTTCATGAAACCGTGCCATAACTTGCGCAACCACAGAGGATTAAAATAGTGAATTATACATTCATAGTAATTTGTTTGGCTCAGTATCCTCTAAGTATGACACCTGGTAGCCTTCTGACGTTAAACCAATTATAATTTGTCCTGAGGTCTTGCATATTTAGCTTGTCTTACTAAACGCTGAGTGCTTTTGCGCAAGATTTTTGAGATTTTGCCAATGCTTACTATGAATACCTGCAAAGTTTGCTTTGCGGCCGCTTACGTCTACATAGTTGCTGCGTTGGATTATGGGCTATCTAGAGCATTTGAAGATAGGTATGGCTACTTGGTACTTATGCTTCTTCGCCACCTCGTAAATTTTCTTGGCTTTCCTGATATCTGCATGCAAAGCAGCGATGCTTTTAGCGTAATAGATTAACGTTGTTATTCGTAAACCGCTATACGAGCACGGATACCTCGCGAAGGAATAGACATACAGCAATGAGTACGCGTAGTGGAATAAGCTGTTAAAACGTGTTCTACATAGCCGCGGTTCGAATTACTTTTCGCAGTATTCTAGCGTCAGCAAAGGTTTTCATTTTATGCTGACTTTTACTCAGTTTAAAAGTTTGCGTTTAATAACAAATATGGCGAGAGAAGTTTTGTTAATTTTTGTCAACTTGTATGCTTCATGTTAATCATGCAACCTCAATATGTTGCTTTAAAAACGTATTATATTTTTATTTGCATTCCAAGCAGTTATCTTTAAGCTTTCCTTGTTCCTTACAATTTCGCCTCTTTTATTTCGTTCCAAGGGCCCACCATAAAATGAGACTAAGAAGCGGACCGAAATAATCCAAAGAATTTATAGTGAAGTTCGTGGCGAATGGGATCCTTATTCCAAAGAAAACGTGCACAACAACGGCTCTGCGCAACTTTGCTCTACCACTAAAATCAATATGCACAAAGATAGCCTTTAGGAGCCAGATGAACTCTGTGGGCGAAAACAATCCCCTAAGCTGTACGCGTAACGAAGCCTATGCATTCGTACTTGCGAACAAGGCACCTATACTCGCACTGTTCTCGCTCCCATGCCGGAGCAGGGACTTAGGATAAATGTTGAGCTGATCAGTTGTGGGAACAGCCTTGGGTTGTCTATAAATACACCTATTTATTTGTTTAGTTGATACACCAGGGAATTCTAAACCGTTCACTTTGTTGGGCTTCTCTCAAAAACGATACCTTTCCTATCATCCTGCTTCACCAACCAGACTAACGTAACTAAGGCCTGTTCGTACGGATGCATGCAATAGTTGCGGAGCACGGAACCGCACTTAGTCTATTATACCTACTTGGTCCTAACTGAAGGCGGCGAAAGATAATATCAAACTTCGGGACAATCCCCTTCGGACGTTTATAAGCTAAACGTTATGCAACCATCAGACAAGTTTCACTGCAATCCCAGAGTGTGTTGTACGTTCTCAGTTTGCAGTGTTCAGTGAACATAATCATTGCATGCTTGATTCCTCGTGATTTCTAGAAGAAGTTGGCAGTCATTGCCTTCCTATTTCCTTGGAAGTTATGGCTTTAAGATGTGTAATAAGACGGCGAGCCACTTCCCGGCTACGACAGAAGAACAGGCAATAATTAATGAAGATATGGCTGCGTCAGCGCCACTGTCGACTCAAGGTACTCGGCCTTGCAATCTTTGATTGTTCACGTAAGTGCGGATGATGCGGAGCATGGCAACGGTGTTTCACAGAATGGACGCAACGGCATGCGGAACACATTATGTGATGGGTGTACCTGGACCTTTGGCCAGCAAAGCAACATTATGTAGCCTCTATCTTCCGCAGTCACCACTACCCGGTGAAACATATTTGCGATATTTGTAACCGCTGCTGCGGTGCTTATTCTGGATCTCAGAAAAACACCAACTAAAATGCTTACCAGGTCCGGCCCTTACAACAACTTTTGGTTTAAGGATTATCTTAGTAAATGCTAGCACAGTAGAAAACGAAACCAAATTAAGCTTGTTTATATGGGTACGTTACTACGTGATGGGGCATATACAAAGCGCCATTTCTTTTAACCAGTCGTTCTGTGTCGATCATTTACGCAAACCAGTTTAAAGTTTGCTCCGCCTCCGCTGCTATGTTCATCTGTGTTACTTTTGTGTTGCCAGTGAGTTTCCTGTGCAAGCACATCAACCTTTGTCAAGCCACCTGGCGGTTGTTATGTAGGTTTGACATCCATCCTTTAATAGTAAACTGAGCTGACAAGGAGAGCTGCATTTAACAACAGATGACCCCACCTGCTCTAGAGGGCACTTACCTTCGACGGACAAATTGGACTTTAGGCTACCTGCTCCCATTAGGTTTAGCGCGTAATTTCGATCAAGAAAGGTGGATGCAGAACCCCGTTAGTAGCGTTGATACAAGTGTACGAAGCGCCTAATATTCCAGCTGACACAAGCAGGATCCAACCCAATAACGTACGTATATAAACAAAGACCTAGGATACTACTTATACACTTACACGTTTGATCAATTACATTGCATTATACATAAAATGTTTCACAGAGTTTTCCACATGCTTCACTTACCTGACCCGCATTGTGTTGTCAGCCTCATCGGACCAGTTCCTAAACATCAAATACTGCACTCCTATGTTTCCTACAATTTATATCTTTACATCTGGCACTTCGTGCACCAGTTTGCTAATGCAATGCTGATTATGCATGTATGGACGTGGTTGGATACCCTCGAGTATAAACTTCATCACTACTTTTAGCCATTTGGGCCCACAAAGCTGGCTGCACTTGGTTGCTTCTGCTTTTGCACTTGCACCGTATGCTATTATTTACAAAAACGCATTATTGTGAGCAGGCGCGATAGACGCGCCCAACATTGTCCAGCATAAAAGATTTATTTATTTATTTATATTGACTCGCAGGTGCCCAGTTTCTTTCCTGGACATCCATACCAATATCTACTCCATCACCATCTCAACTGCCGCAGAACTGCAGGTCTTTTATATGCTCCCAATTACTAACGCGTTCTAGTTCCCGTATTTTCCTTTATACATTGAGCACCCAATTGATGGACCACGCCTTATATACCTACAAACACTTAACCCTCGTAAGCGTTGTAGCGCTAGTTGTACTACTTGCGAGCACACCATGAGTCCCCGGTGGCCGTTGCTAACCGCACAAAAGAAGACCTAGTTAATAAATAAGTTTCCATAGTAGCTTTTCGACAACAAGCAAGGAAGCGGATCCCGGGTCATAACATTGGTCACCAGTGTCATGTTCACCTTACACAATGCAACTTGACTAATTCCTATGGTCATTCGGCCCCAATGTGTCACTGCGAATGACAGTGAACAAATGGTTGCTTATAGGTTATGCCAGATGTACATGACCGTTCATTTCAATCGACGACAGTGTACCATGAGGTGGTGGGTTATAATCGAGCAAGCGTTCTCCCTTTAAAAAGTAACACAATTCCGTTTATCAACACCGTGTATTGGCGGATGTGACGGGCTACTAGGTAGCGTCACTGCGCGCAATTATATTCTGGCATATTGACTAAAGCAAATTTTTCACCACTGTTGACAAGCGCAAAACAGCTACTCTCAGAATTTACAAACTGTCATCACTTTACCTACTGTGCTTTTCCTGCTTACGCTACGCGCACTTGAATCCAGTTCATCGTCATGATGCTGACGATTTTACTCATCGAGATGGCTTTTCTCGCTTCTGCAACTTGTACAACTTTGGCTCCAGCCAAGTAGGTGCACTGTAACGTACCTTTTGTGCAACATATTGGCTTTTACCTTCTGTTCCTGCCTGAGTTGGCGTACCTGGAGGAAGTCGTGAATAAATATTTATTTGTTTATTTATTTGGCCAGCGACGTGCCACCATCCTTAAACTAAGTTTGCAGCATTTTCCTCATGTTTCACTCCCATGAACCACACTGTGCGCACAACTTTATCGGAATAGTTTTTCACCATTATACTTCACTTTAACGCCCTAACTCTTATATCTACACCACGCCTTGGATGAGGACAGAGTACTCTAATCTTTGGGCCATGTGGACCAAAACTATTAGCTACCCCTGTAAAACGCCCGCTCTTGGTCTTGCTAATCATGCCATCATGTACAACATTGCACCACGCTGAACCTGCCTAAAATACGTGCTTTACATTGTCGAGTAAAAAATATTTATTTACTTATTTATAATCCGCGCCGTGCTTTGCTATTACGTTGCGGTACTTACCAAAACCGGCAGGGGACGATAATGCTGCTGCCTCGCGTAAAACCATGGCGGAGCCATCGCCAAGCATAACGGCTCCTGAGGTGCCTTAACTGCATCCTTAAGAGTAAAAGCCCCCAACCGACGTACTAGTTTTGTAATTGTAAGCAAAACCGCAAACAGTTGATCAGCGGCGGACCAACATGCAATAACGTCTGCATCCTGCGAGCAGGATGACATGGTACGCATGCCAAATACATCCATCTGCAAGCGAGTCACAAACATGAAACCCGCGTTATTGCGTAAATGGCGGTGTAAAGGCAAACAGACGACACCTAGCTAAACGCCCGGTCTGGACTGTGAGATTGAAAGGTGGTTAGAAGAAAAACTTGTACTGAGACAACCGTGGTTCCACCTACATGATAACTAAGTAAATTGAAAAGGATAAATTATAAATGGATGAACGATCTCGTAATTGGTTACAAAGAAAATTCCAAGCAAGCAGCCCGCACTCAATGGGTAGAGTAATAAGTGATGCATTAAAACAAAGTGTGCGGATAGCTGAGCTTTTCACAACTTGGTCAGAAGATAATGAAAAACCATATTTTAGAAACGAAGATAGAAATATAAAACAGGCCGTACCATTAGTTCAGCTTCTGTGTAGGATCCATGGTTGTACTCTGTTAAATCGTCGTACTTACAAACGTGAATAATATATAAGAATCTATATGCAACCGACGGTGGTTTCATAAGTTCAGGTGTTGTATACAAATCGGTTTTTTGGTAGGGTTTTATTGTGGCAACGTTTCGTCCTTGACACAAGAGCTTCTTCAGGCCAAGTG
>OX104068.1:95594524-95758794 GCA_944474145.2 Dicrocoelium dendriticum | reverse complement strand
GCGAACCAAGCACCTATACTCTCACTGTTCTCGCTCCCATGCAGGAGCAGGGACTTGAAATAAATGTTGAGCTGATCAAATGTGGCCACAGCTTTGGGCTAGTCTACAAATATACCTATTTATTTATTTAGTTGATACACCAGGGAATTCTAAACCGTTCACCTTGTTGGCCTTCTCTCAAAAACGATACCGTTCCTATCATCCTGCTTCATCAACCAGACTAACGCAACTAAGGCTTTTTCGTACGGATGGATGCAATAGTTGCTGAGCACGGAACCGTACTTAGTCTATTATGCCTACTTTATCTTAAATGAAGGCGGCGAAAGCTAAGATCAAACTTCGGGACAATCCCCTTCGAACGTTTATAAGCTAAATGTTATGCAACCATCAGACAAGTTTCACTGCAACCACGGAGTGTGTTGTACGTTCTCATTTTGCAGAGTTCAGTGAACATAATCATTGCATGCTTGATTCCTCGTGATTTCTAGAAGAAGTTTGCAGTCATTGCCTTTCGCTTTCCTTGTAAGTTATGGCTTCATGATTCGCAGTAAGACGGCGAGCCACTTCCCGGCTGCGACAGAGGAACAGGCAGTAATAAATAAAGAAACGGCTGCATCAGCGCCACTGTCGACTCGGGATACTCGGCCATGTAAGCTTCGATTGTCCACGTAAGTGCGAATGATGCGTAGCATGGCAACGGTGTTTCACAGAATGGACGGACTGGCATGCGGAACACGTTATGTGATTTGTGTACCTGGACTTATGGCCAGCAAAGCAAACTTATGTGGTCTTTATCTTCCGCAGTCACCACTACCCTGTAAAACATAGTTGCGGTATTTGTAACCACTGCTGCGGTGCACACTCTGGACCTCAGCAAAACACCAACTAAAATGCTTACCAGGTCCGACCCTTACAACAACCTTTGGTTTAAGGATTATCTTAGTAAGTGCTAGCACAGTCGAAAACGAAGCGAAATTAACCATGTTTATATAGGTACGTTACTACGTAATGGCGCATATAAAAGCGCCATTTCTTTTAACCAATCGCTATGTGTCAATTATTTACGCAAACCAGTTTAAAGTTTGCTCCGCGTCCGCTGCCATGCACGTCTGTGGTACTTTTGGGTTGCCATTGAGTTTCCTGTGCAAGCACATCAAACTTTGTTAAGCCACCTGGCAGTTGTTAGGTAGGTTTGGCATCCATCGTTTCATGGTAAACTGAGCTGATAAGGAGAGCTGCATTTAACAACAGACGACCCCACGTGCTCTAAAGGGCACTTACCTTCGACGGACGAGCTGGTCTTTAGGCTACCTGCCCCCATTAGTTTGAGCGCGTAACTTCGATCAAGAAAGGCGGATGCAGGACCCCGTTAGTAGCGTTTATACAAGTGTACGATGCGTCTGATATTCGAGCTGGCACAAGCAGGATCCAACCCAAAAACCTACGTATATAAAGGAAGACCTAGGATTCTACTTATACACATACATGTTTGATCAAGTGTATTGCACTATACATAATACGTTTTAACAGAGGTTTCCGCATGCTTCACTTACCTGGCCTGCATTATGTTGTCAACCTCATCGGACCTGTTCCTAAACACCAAATACTCTACACCTATGTTCACTTTAATGTATAACCTTACATCTGGCACGCTGTGTACCAGTTTGCTAATGCAATGTTGAATTTGCATGTATGGACGCCGTTTGATACCATGGAGTATAAACTTCATCCCTACTTTGGGCCATTTGTGCCCACAAAGCTGGTTGCACCTGGATACTTCTGCTTTGGCACTTGCACAGTACGCTGTTATTTACAACAATGCGCTATTGTGAGCAGGCAAAATAGGCGCGCTCAACATTGTCCAGCATAAAAGAGTTATTTATTTATTTATATTGACTCGCAGGTGCCCAATTTGTTTCCGGGACATCCATAGCAATAACTACTCCGACATCACCATCTCAACTGCCGCAGAACTGCAGGTCCTTTAAATGCTCCCACTTACTAACTCGTTTTGGTTCCCGTATTATTCTTTGTACATTGGGCACCCAATTGATGGACCACGCCTTATATACCTACAAAGATTTAACCCTTCTAAGCATTGCAGTGCTAGATGTACCACTAGCGAGCACACCATGAGTCCCCGGTGGCCGTTGCTAACTGCAAAAGGAAGACCTAGTTCATAAATAGGTTTCTGTAGTAGCATTTTGACAACATGCGAGGAATCGGATCACGGGTCATAACATTGGTCACCAGTGCCATGTTCACCTTACACAATACAACTTGACTAATTCCTATGGTCAGTCGGCACCAATGTGTCACTGCTAATGACAATGAAAAAGCGGATAATAATAGGCTATGCCAGATGTACATGACCGTTCAGTTCAATCGACGACAGTGTTCCATGAGGTGGTGGGTTATAATCGAGCAAGCGTTCTCCCTATAAAAAGCCACACAATTCCGTTTGTCAACACCGTGTAGTGGCGGATGTGACGAGCTACTAGGTAGAGTCACTGCCCGCTATTATATTCTGGCATATTGACTAAAGTAAATTTTTCACCACTTTTGACAAGCGCAAAACAGATACTCTCAGAATCTACAAACCGTCATCACTTCACCTACTGTGCTTTTCCTGCTTACGCTACGCGCACCTGAATCCAGTTCATCGTCATGACGCCGACTATTTTACTCATCGGGATGGCTTTTCTCGTTTCAGCGACTTGTACAACCTTTGGCTTCAGCCAAGTAGGTGCACTGTAACGTACCTTTTGCGCATCATTTTGGCCGTTACCTTTTGTTCATGTCTGAGTTGGCGTACCTGGAGGAAGTGGTGAATAAATATTTATTTGTTTATTCATTTGGCCAGCGCCATGCCACCATCCATAAACTAATTTTGCGGCTTTTTCCTCTTGTCTCACTCCCCTGAACCACACTGTGCACACAAGTTTATCCGAGTAGTTTTTCACCATCATACTCCACTTTAACGCTCTAACTCTTATATGTACACCACGCCTTGGATGAGAACAGACTACTTTAATCTTTGGGCCATGTGGACCAAAACGATCAGCTACCCATGTAAAACTCCCGCTCTTGGTCTTGCTAATCATGCCATCATATACAATATTGCACCACGTTGAACCCGCCTAAAATACGTGTTTCACTTTAGCGAGTAAAAAATATTTATTTACTTATTTATAATCCGCGCTGTGCCTTGCCATTGCGTTGTGGTCCTCACCAAAACCGGCAGGGGACGATAATACTGCTGCCTCGCTTAAAACCATGGTGGTGTCATCACCAAGCATAACGGCTCCTGAGGTACCTTAACTGCATCCTTAAGAGTAAAACCTCCCAACCGACGTACTAGTTTTGTAATTGTAGGCAAAACCGCGGACAGTTGATCAGCGGTGGACCAACATGCAATAACGTCTGCATCCTGCGAATACGATGACATGGTACGCATGCCAAATACATCGATCTGCAAGCGAGTCAGAGCCATGAAACCTGCGTTACTGCATAAATGGCGGTGTAAAGGCAAATTGAAGACACCTAGATAAACGCCCGGTCTGGACTGTAAGGTTGAGAGGTGGTTAGAAGAAAAACTTGCAATGAGACAACCGTGGTACCACCCACATGATAACGAAGTAAAACGAAACGGATAAATAAAAATTGATGAACAGGCTGGTAGTCATTTACAAATAAAATTCCAAGCAAGAAGCCCGCGCTCTATCGGTAGAGTAATAAGTGATGCATTAAAACAAAGTGCGTGGATAGCTAAGCTTTGCCCAACTTTGTCAAAAGATAAAGAAAAACCATATTTAAAACGAGGAGAGAAATGTGAAATAGGCCGTAGCATAAGTGCAGCTTCTGTATATGATCCATGGGTGTACCCTGTTAAACCGTCGCATTTACAAACGTGAATAATATATAAGAATCTATATGCAACCGACGGTGGTTTCATAAGTTCAGGTGTTGTATACAAATCGGTTTTTTGGTAGGGTTTTATTGTGGCAACGTTTCGTCCTTGACACAAGAGCTTCTTCAGGCCAAGTGAATTGGTACAAAATTGGCGTAGCTTTTTGTGGGAAGGTTGCAAGAAAAAAAAATGAACCATTGGATAAAAGTGTTACACGTCAATAGGTCAAGTGGCCACGTTAGTGAAATAACAAGCAGCGAGCGTTTCTCATTGATCCACGTCATCGGTCGTTCACATGTGAGGCATTCCTTTCTGGCAGTAGCTGATTCACGCTCCGACCTGAGTTCGTTCGCCGACACCTTTTCTGCCTGACCGGGTTAACGCAGACCGCCACGCGTTCGATAACTCCAACCCGTCTGTTCTGTTCACACAGTTATTAGTCTTAGTAATCTCGGTCGCTTCAGCAATCAAACTTTGGTTTGTTGCTGGTAATCCCCTCCTAAGTATCTCGACATTGTCCCAATCAATCGCTTGTCCTGCCTCTAGCGCAAGTACGGCCACCGCTGAATGTTTTACTAGGGCCCTGTATTCAGGCTCATTTCTGGGTGGACGCGAAACGTACCTCTTGTGTTCTGCTATCCTCGTGCGTAGTTCTCTCGCTGTTTGACCTATATACACTTGTTCACAGTCTTTGCACTTGATTTTATAAACCCGATTTGTGGTCCTGTCTCTTGGAAGTGGATCCTTCAAACGTACAATTGCTGAATGGAGCGTTTGACCCTTTCGTAAAACCAGTCTTATTTTCTCCCTGTTTACTACTCGTCTGATTGCTTCTGAGGTTCCCTTTTTATAGGGGATTCCCACCGTCCCAATCCACTCCGTTGTGCGTCGTGGAGGTGGATTTAGAGCTCTCTGTAATTGGCGTTTCACTAACCGCCTCGGGTATCCACTGTCTACTAATTTGCTCACCGTCTCCTTACGAGCGGCCTTATTGTCCTCCTCCTCTGTACACAGAGTTTGGGCTCTGTGAAACAGAGAGGATGCGATAGCGGCATAGACTCGTTTTGGATAACCCGAACTGTAAGGGAGCACTCCGTCCGTATCAGTCGGCTTGCGATATATCGTCATCTTTAGCCGTCCACCGTTCCTGTGGACTAGGCAATCGAGGAATGGCAGTGTGCCGCTGCAAGATTCCCGTACTATATTAAAGTTTATGTTACCATTAGTAGAGTTCAGATGATTTAGAAACGCATTCTTCATATCTCGCTTTATAATCACAAACGTATCATCCACGTAGCGCCACCAAATTTTTGGTGAACTAGTGGTGTTTGTCAGCGCCCTTCACTCAAAGTCTTCCATATATAGATTTGCCAATACGGGGGATATTGGTGACCCCATGGCAGGTCCCTGGTTCTGAGAGTACAGTCTCGACTTGAAAGTGAAATACGACATCTTAAGGCATACTTTAATTCCATCGATGATCTGGTCTACCGTGAGTTGCGTTCGCTGCTCCAGGCTATTGTCCTCAGTAAGACAACGCTGTGCTATACCCAATGCGTCATCCTTGGGCACGTTAGTGAATAGGGAGCTAACGTCGAAACTAACCATTATTTTGTCTGGCGCGATGGCCATACCTGCTACCTTTCGCGCGAACTCATAGGAGTTCCGTACGAACGTATTTGTTCTCCCTGTTAGCGGTTGCAATAAACCTGCCAAATATCGGGCTAGTTCATGTGTTGGAGAACCGATACCATCCACAATGGGCTGAACAGGAACTTCGGGCTTATGTATTTTCGGTAGCCCATAGATCCTAGGTGGCATCGTTGATTTCGGGTATACGCTATACCAGTTGCCCACCCCTAGGTTGTCCTTCACACTTCTCGGGTAGTTTCCTACCTCAGTTTTACACTTATTCAATATGGACGACACGGATATTTTCTCGATTGATTCGTAAGGCCCTTCTGCCAAAAGCTGTTCCATTTTTTCCTCATAATTCGATTTGTTCATTATCACTACGGTCTTGCCTTTGTCGGTTTTCGTGATGATAATGGTGGGGTCTTCTCTTAAAGCCTTTAATGCGGTACGCTCCGCCATTGTAAGATTTGGCTCACCAGGCTTCTGAAATCTGATGATGTCTGCCATCTGTGCACGAATATCCTCAGCTGTTGATACTGGTAATTTCGTCATTACGGTCTCAACGCTAGTAATAATTTCCTATGCAGTTAGTTTAGACTTATTTACAGCAAAGTTCAAACCCATTTTTAGTAATCTACGTTCCGTCTCACTCAGCAACCTATCTGCCATATTAACTACATTGTAATGGTTACTGCTAGATTCAGACCTATCTATGGGACTAGTGGTCCTGCTATGCATAGACATCAAATGATTGAACTTACGAATTTGTCTTTCTTTCGCAGCTATCCCTTGTGCTGATTTCACTTCCGATGTCTGGTTGTAAAGTCTATCATATTCAGTTTGCGTTATTGCAGTCTGCAGCTCCCAACGCAGCCGATTAGCATGTAGGCGGATTTCATTCAGGCGTCGAGTTGTCATATAAATCCGTTGTCTCAGAAATGTTTTGCTTGCTTTGTAGCTACGCTAATTATGCACCAATTCACTTGGCCTGAAGAAGCTCTTGTGTCAAGGGCGAATCTTTGCTACAATAAAACCCTACCAAAAAACCGATTTGTATACAACAACTTCTGAAATCATAAAATCACAGTCGGTTCCAAATATATTCCAATATATTGAATCACTATACGGACCACGTGTTCGAAAATTGGCTAGTGAATTTGTGCGTTTGGCTGGTGTTGAAGCGAATTGGGAAAATCATCGTATCTTCAACATGACATGTCTCAAATGTGGAATTATTCATAAAAGCCTCGTTGTCAGACCACCGGACAGATTTTACACATCTACCAAAGCAGCCTACAACGCAAGCAAAACATTTCTGAGACAACGGATTTATATGACAACTCGACGCCTGAATGAAATCCGCCTACATGCTAATCGGCTGAGTTGGGAGCTGCAGACTGCAATAACGCAAACTGAACAGACATCGGAAGTGAAATCAGCACAAGGGATAGCTGCGAAAGAAAGACAAATTCGTAAGTTCAATCATTTGATGTCTATGCATAGCAGGACCACTAGTCCCATAGATAGGTCTGAATCTAGCAGTAACCATTACAATGTAGTTAATATGGCAGATAGGTTGCTGAGTGAGACGGAACGTAGATTACTAAAAATGGGTTTGAACTTTGCTGTAAATAAGTCTAAACTAACTGCATAGGAAATTATTACTAGCGTTGAGACCGTAATGACGAAATTACCAGTATCAACAGCTGAGGATATTCGTGCACAGATGGCAGACATCATCAGATTTCAGAAGCCTGGTGAGCCAAATCTTACAATGGCGGAGCGTACCGCATTAAAGGCTTTAAGAGAAGACCCCATCATTATCATCACGAAAACCGACAAAGGCAAGACCGTAGTGATAATGAACAAATCGAATTATGAGGAAAAAATGGAACAGCTTTTGGCAGAAGGGCCTTACGAATCAATCGAGAAAATATCCGTGTCGTCCATATTGAATAAGTGTAAAACTGAGGTAGGAAACTACCCGAGAAGTGTGAAGGACAACCTAGGGGTGGGCAACTGGTATAGCGTATACCCGAAATCAACGATGCCACCTAGGATCTATGGGCTACCGAAAATACATAAGCCCGAAGTTCCTGTTCAGCCCATTGTGGATGGTATCGGTTCTCCAACACACGAACTAGCCCGATATTTGGCAGGTTTATTGCAACCGCTAACAGGGAGAACAAATACGTTCGTACGGAACTCCTATGAGTTCGCGCGAAAGGTAGCAGGTATGGCCATCGCGCCAGACGAAATAATGGTTAGTTTCGACGTTAGCTCGCTATTCACTAACGTGCCCAAGGATGACGCATTGGGTATAGCACAGCGTTGTCTTACTGAGGACAACAGCCTGGAGCAGCGAACGCAACTCACGGTAGACCAGATCATCGATGGAATTAAAGTATGCCTTAAGATGTCGTATTTCACTTTCAAGTCGAGACTGTACTCTCAGAACCAGGGACCTGCCATGGGGTCACCAATATCCCCCGTATTGGCAAATCTATATATGGAAGACTTTGAGAGAAGGGCGCTGACAAACACCACTAGTTCACCAAAAATTTGGTGGCGCTACGTGGATGATACGTTTGTGATTATAAAGCGAGATATGAAGAATGCGTTTCTAAATCATCTGAACTCTACTAATGGTAACATAAACTTTAATATAGTACGGGAATCTTGCAGCGGCACACTGCCATTCCTCGATTGCCTAGTCCACAGGAACGGTGGACGGCTAAAGATGACGATATATCGCAAGCCGACTGATACGGACGGAGTGCTCCCTTACAGTTCGGGTTATCCAAAACAAGTCTATGCCGCTATCGCATCCTCTCTGTTTCACAGAGCCCAAACTCTGTGTACAGAGGAGGAGGACAAGAAGGCCGCTCGTAAGGAGACGGTGAGCAAATTAGTAGACAGTGGATACCCGAGGCGGTTAGTGAAACGCCAATTACAGAGAGCTCTAAATCCACCTCCACGACGCACAACGGAGTGGATTGGGACGGTGGGAATCCCCTATAAAAAGGGAACCTCAGAAGCAATCAGACGAGTAGTAAACAGGGAGAAAATAAGACTGGTTTTACGAAAGGGTCAAACGCTCCATTCAGCAATTGTACGTTTGAAGGATCCACTTCCAAGAGACAGGACCACAAATCGGGTTTATAAAATCAAGTGCAAAGACTGTGAACAAGTGTATATAGGTCAAACAGCGAGAGAACTACGCACGAGGATAGCAGAACACAAGAGGTACGTTTCGCGTCCACCCAGAAATGAGCCTGAATACAGGGCCCTAGTTAAACACTCAGCCGTGGCCGTACATGCGCTAGAGGCAGGACAAGCGATTGATTGGGACAATGTCGAGATACCTAGGAGGGGATTACCAGCAACAAACCAAAGTTTGATTGCTGAAGCGACCGAGATTACTAAGACTAATAACTGTGTGAACAGAACAGACGGGTTGGAGTTATCGAACGCGTGGCGGTCTGCGTTAACCCGGTCAGGCAGAAAAGGTGTCGGCGAACGAACTCAGGTCGGAACGTGAATCAGCTACTGCCAGAAAGGAATGCCTCACATGTGAACGACCGATGACGTGGATCAATGAGAAACGCTCGCAGCTTGTTATTTCACTAACGTGGCCACTTGACCTATTGACGTGTAACACTTTTATCCAATGGTTCATTTTTTTTCTTGCAACCTTCCCACAAAAAGCTACGCCAATTTTGTACCAATTCACTTGGCCTGAAGAAGCTCTTGTGTCAAGGACGAAACGTTGCCACAATAAAACCCTACCATAAAACCGATTTGTATACAAAACCTTCTGAAAACGTGAATAATATTTTGCGATTTTAATAGATAGCAGCAACGGCACACAAACGAAGCAGGATTGCGCAGTGACATATACGTCGGTGAACTAGTTAATCCTATTGGCCCCACGTACGGTCGAGTTTGTTTACGGCGGGCGCGACAGATATACTGCGTCCGGTGATGTAACGTGAGGTTGGACAAGGCTGTCTGTCGGAGTAACCACATCAAGGTGCCGGATGGTTGGCGCATGTTTAATTTGCTTCAGCAAGTAATTTGACGGCTTGCTTCAGGGGCTAGGGGTTTCGCCTGGCAATCTTTCTTCCTAAAAATGCTGCAGATGTCTGCTTAGCAACGCTGATGTTGTGGTTTGGACCCGCCAATAACTAAATTCGCGGCCGCTTGTGTAGTTGGGGGATATAACCTAATTTACTGACGTCAGTCAGCCAATACGCTTTCAGTCCACTCCTTCTTACTCTTGACCGGAATCAATCACAAATGCACGGCTGCAACCACCAATGCAATCAACCCAACCACACTTATTCATAGCCACATATATTTATACACACATACATATGGATCCATATCATACGCTGTGTTTATCAGGTGCCCAGTCACCGACATTGAACGCACACAAATTTCCACCCTAAGCTACATCCACATAGACGCAAACAATTGCTACTTTAACTTTGATGTTTTCTCTAAAGGTACTTCCCTACTTACTCACGCAACATTGCACCTACATGGTCTGTAACGCTTCATCATGCCTACTAATATGTGGCTCGGAGTTATCGAGCACAAACTGTATATTTATTTCTTTTTCAAAGCTACGCCTTTCATACATTATGGTCAAAGATTACTCTCCCTCACCCACTGCCGATGCTTAATTCCTTGGAACATCAGACTTTCTATGTTAGGTTGTAGAGCAGCAACTTAAAACTCATCAGTTCAGTAAAGTATTTGTGTCCGGTGTTTTTCTGGATACTTGCTATTTGCTCAATAAAGGACGCATCAGCTTAAACGGGTCGCTCTCCAGACTTTCCATATTTCCTCCCGTTTCCTTAGGTCGCGCCAACCACGGATGCTTTTCGGCCCTGGTTCTCTTATTCTGTTTACCACCTACTTTTATTTCATACCTAATGCGGGTTGCTGCTCACCTTAGCCGTCATTGCCAATATCACATTAGCACTCTGCTGTTGGCGCGACCTATCCCCCTACACAGTAACTCACCACTTTTGAATGCTAAACACAACCGCATTTAAACCTACTACCACAGCATAGTCATTAACGCTCAGACATTCTTGTGGTCGACTATTTATCATTGTCTTACCGTTAGCTAGCGTCTATAGTCCAGTTTATCCAATCCGAAGCATAGCCCTTAGGCAGTCTAGGTTTCCGCGTCTTCACACGTGACGCCAGGTTCATACCCCAAACTGGTGGTTGAGCGTCTTAGACCTTACTGCCGATGCCTCGTCTATTCACCGCTAAGTGTTTGACCTATCCTCCGCCACCGAACGAATGCTTTGTACCTTGCAATACAGGTGAGTAAATAAATGGTTTATTCTCTAATATATCAGGGCAAACCAAATCAGTCATAAGCAAAATTTACAAGCAGTTGTGTTTCGCAACAGATGCGTTGCTGTTTACTTAATCGGCAGTGGCCAAATATTTTACAGGCTGCGGAAACCGAAAAAGTAATAAGGATGAACATAATCATCAGTGCATGACAATACGTTGGGTACAAGTGTCTGTATTGCAAACGTCAATGCAAGATAAGTGTAGTGAAAGCGGTAGATGTAGACAGTGAGTATTTTATCCTTGCAGGTGTCAAGGTAAAACTGAACTGAGACTCTAATCGACTTGTCGGTATGAAGTTGTGGGCAGTGACATTATACAGTAACGCGACACATCCGCCAATTCACGGTGTTGTTAAACCGACATTTGTAAATTCTACAGGGGAAATGCCTGCCAGGCGTAAGCCCACCACGTCATAAAATACTGCCGTAAATACTGTTGAAGACTAATGTAATCATGCGAAAGCTGCTTGCCGACTGATTTCACCATCGACTATTCGCAGATGAAGTACATTCAATGGCTTCTGTTGGATCATCAGGCAACGTGGTCAGGACCGTCACATTCGTTGAGGCCAGCCGAGAATGGAAGAGGCACGAATAGTCGTATTGTTGAGTGTACAGGTGAATAAAAATTTCAAAGTTTCTGCCTTCTGAAGTTCACACTTCCTGCATACTTTTCGGTAGTGCCTAGCCATGCACACTGAACAATGGTCAGGGCGGTACGTACCTCTGAATCATTTTAGTGCACGGTTGTGGTTCAGACAGGTACTTGTCGGATATTGTATCCTATCCCAGACAAAAGCGCATTTCCTCAGTCCAACCTGGGATCACCACAATGTACGGACCTCGGAGAATATGGAATTCGAGAGACAACCGAGGGAAGACCGCTAAGGACAGGCGTGGTATCAAGTATTGTCAAAGTCGTAGGTTGTAACATTTAATGACAAACTGATCTCAAGTATGCATAGATTATTATACTAAAATTGTCTTTTAAATGTGCTATAAATTGAATGCCCTTACGGGTAGATTGCTGCTATCTACGTAGAAAACTAGAGCTTTGTACAACTAAGCAATCGCCAACGTATCACTTTAGTATGATGCAACTATTGCGTGGAAAAATTGAAAACGTAGGTTGACGACTGACGGCAATTAAATGTTGGAGGAAGAGAGCTAGCCAGCCTACTTTCCAGTGAGCGCAGAATACATCAATATAAATAATTTTCAAGGAGAGAAGGCCCGCGTATATTTGACAGTAAAAAAGTAAACTAAAGGACACAAGCTCGGAGTAAAACTGATCAGGACATCTATATATATGAATAATAGCGCGGGTTGAGCGCATCATGCTAAGGTCGATAGAGCCAGCAAATGCTATTAAGAGTGTTAGATCCTTACATGAGCAAGCGTCAAACAGGTTGCTGCGAGAAAGGAAAAATGAATACGTAGAGAGGAGTGGATAGCGTGCGACTGTGTGCGAATAGATCAGGTAAGACGGAACGCTGAAAAAGAGCTAAGTTAACTATTTGCAGAAACGTATGCGGACGGGTGGGATGCATGCATACATTAAGGTTGCTAAAGGCGCCACAACCTACGAGGCAAAGCGAAGCGGTGCGCAAATACCCAAAATATGCAAGGTTTCCAAGTTAATGATGCTAAGGTACTCTGAGAAAGGAAGTGCATGTGCGAATGCTGGACTAATACAAGGACAGGTGATAAAAGGTTGCGGCAAATACAAATACATCAGAACAGCTAAAAGAAGGGCTAAGTAGCAATTGTATATTGAGCAGGTAAGATAAGATTGACAGCTAGAATAGAGCTAAAAGCTTTATTGAAGAAAGGGCAGCTATTGGGCGAGAAGCGAAGATACATTAAGGTTTCGGATGATATCAGAGCGTATGACGCAAATGCGCAGCCACCCGCAGATAAACAGGCTCCGCTAGGGTGCTAAGATAATAGTGCCAATGTCGATTGCGCCGGGAAAAGCTAGTCCTGGGTTGGGCGGTTGCAGGCTTTAAAGTCTTAGATGTTACAACGCGTAAAGGATAAATGAACCTCTGAAACAGAAAGACTAATGAGCAGCTGCGCGCTGAATAACTGAGTTATGTTTGTTTGACAAAAGCGTGCTAAAGCGGATTAACTATGTAAGGAGCGAAAACAGGCGGAGCGCGAGCATACAGTACGTCAGAGCATAAGCGCCTAAAGCGCAGCCTGGCGCTACTCTTACCTCGTGTTAGAGTAGTAAGCAAACAGTCCCAAGGTAGGCTGAGCCAGGAAAAGCTGGTGGAGTAACTGGACTGCTGCAAGAGCAAGTTGCGAAGACGAGACTGGAGGTTAGGGAGGACTGAACATTTAGAAACGAGAGACAAAATAGCAGCAGTTCACTGATGTTTTATTTATGATTACTATTTAAAAATAGGTAGAGTGGTTTTATGAGGAAAGGGCAGTAAAAGGGCGGAAGGCAAGCATACATTTAGGTGGTTCAATACTTCAGAACATAAGAGGCTAAAGCGCAGCGGGGCGCAAATACACAATATGTGCGAGGGAGTTATGACAATAATAACAAGGTGGATGTATTTAGGACATGCTAGTTCACTAGATGCAAGCTTTCCGTGGAAGAGTATAAAATATTACAAAGAATTACAGATAAAGGGACAGCTCCAAAGGAAAGGCTAAGGAGTAGCTGTGACGGACCACTTAAGTTGCGTTTGCTCGCCTAAAGAGAGCCAAGAAAGGATAATGACGAAAGCAAATTGAACAGGCGGGACGCAAGCATATGGTTGGAGGCATCCGGTTCCGGATTTGCCTGTCACTGTGGCAAGCCACAAGACGCCTGCGCCTACAGAGGGTCCATGGATGGCTTGCGCTGCGCCACCCACAGCTCCAACCGCACACCCCATATCCAGTGTAAACCCGAAGGAATAAGACCGGGAGGCATGTGGGTGGGAACCACATTTCATCAACGGTGCCGGCCCACACTCCTTCACAGGCAAACACAAGCACGCTGTATTTGGGGAATCAAGCGCACACAAGGCGGTGGCTGGACCGTAGTCCACTCAACACTGAATGTATGGAACCACACTTTGATCCTAACACGACCACAAGACCGTGCACCCTGTCCCCTCCAGCAATGACCAACTGTCTCCTGGAGCCAGTATGGACGAGGTAGTGGGTAATAGACAGGCAGGCACCTTGTCAACATGCACATCAAGCGCATCCACACCGGGGATATCAAACAACGGCCAATCACTTGAGAGAGAAAGGGAGAGAGAAAAAGAGAAAAACTCGATTAATGCATAAGGAAACGGTGATATAAACCATAATTAAATAACATACGTAATAAGTTGTTTACAAACTAATTCTAGCTAAGTGCACGAGGTCAGGAAGTATAGTTCACGGAATGCCACGAACACAAAAATATTATGGAAATCGAATGCAATTGGCTTAGGCGAGGTGTGCAAGTTAATGGAATAGATTACAGAGAGATATTTATATGAGATAGAAAAGCATTAAGGTAAAAACTGTAAACCCACCACCTGAAATAAAGAGACTTAGCATGCAAGCATGCGGTCAGTCAATCGAATTCAGCGTGCCTACAAACGCTGCGCCGGTGCTGCCTACGTTCACTGCGGGATCCGTCGTCGCTTCGGCAGTGGTCCCTAGTGACCTTTCTCATGGCTCACTAGGCCTGCCTGTCTAAGGCACTCGCGACCGCATGTTCTACAGCACCATGCGCTCGATGTCGATGGAGTACAATTCATTGGAGCTTGCCGCTTCAGCACTTGCCGCTTCTTCTCTGCATGCATGAGGGCTTTCTCCCGCACTTCAGCAACTGCCTTGGTGATTAGGTTGCGCCATGCACCACGATCAACCGCCTTCGATTCCCATGATCTGCAATCAAGGTTAGAACGCGTAAGACTCGCTTTAATCATGTCCTTGTATCATAAATTTGGTTTCCCCACGTGCCGCTTCCCAGTGCTCAGCTGACCATATAATAGCTGCTTCGGTAGCAGCGTCGATTCCATACGGCTCACATGACCGATCCACCTCAGGTGTCGCAATAAAATTATGCAGTCCACTGCGTGCATTCCACTTTGTCGCAACACTTCCTTGTCTGCAACTCTGTCTCCCCAAGTGATGCGCAAAATCCGTCGCCAGCACTGCTGATGGAACCGATCGAGAAACAGCACATTCCGCCGGTACGTAGTTCACGTTTCCCTGCCGTATAGAAGAAGGGACAGCACCATGGACTTGTACACCATCAGCTTCGTGCCAATGATAGGCCAATGGTTGTTCCACACTCGGTACTCAAGCTTCCCGAATGCCGCTGCCGCCTTCGACACGCAAATGCGCAACTCAACGTGTAGCTGCTGATCAGTCGATATCACACTCCAAAGGTAGCTGAAACGGGAGGTGGTTTCTAATACTTCAGCACCAATGCTGATTTGCGGCAATATTAAAGATTGCACCTCCTGTGAAGGCTGAAAGGGACACACAGTTTTGCTTGTGTTGATGGTGAGCCCGAATTTGGCCGCTGTCGAAGCCAGAGCACTAGTCATGTGCTGCAACTCATCCGCGCTGTCCGCATATAACACACAATCGTCAGCAAACAGCAACTACGGATAGTTGTCTTACAGACTAGAGTTCTCGCACCGAAACGACAGAAATTCAGCAAACCATTATCAATACGGTGCTTCACACGAACACCGTTAGCACAAGCGGCATCAAAAGCACAAGACAACATTGCATGAAGATATATATTAAACAGGACAGGAGCTAAGACACAGCCTTGCTTCACACCAGAGACAACTGCAAAGTCATCCGAGGTCTCTCCACTCAGCTGCACCCTCGTTCGCATGCCGCTGTGCAGATATTCAATTAAACTTACAAGCTTACGCGGGCAACCGAACTTACCCAACACCAGCCAAAATGCCTCCCGGTTCACCGTATCAAATGCCTTGGTGAACTCAACAAAAAGCGAGTACAATGGCTGGTGTCGTTCTCTGCACTTCTTTTGCAACTGACGAGCCGCAAACACCATATCTATAGTGCTGCGACCCTAACGGAATCCACATTGCTCTTGCGCCACGTTAGGTTCCACATCCTGATTGACGAGGCGGTTGAGCAGGATTCGGGCAATCACTTTGCCCACACAACTCAGCAAGTTGATGCCACGATAATTCGTGCAACATTGCTTGCTACCTTTGCCCTTGTACAGTGGTAGCACAAGGGCATCCTTCAGCTCAGAAGGCACTTCCTCCTCAATCCACACGCGTTGCACCAAGTGGTGCAGCGCAGTCAACAACGCGGGTCCACGGTGGTTCAATACTTCAGGTGGGATCCCGTCACCTCCGGCACATTTGCCGTTTCGCAGCTGAGCAAGTGCTCTCTGCGTCTCATCCAGTGTCGGCGTATCCGCCAGATCCGCCTTCACATCGTGCTGCTTCAGGCAGTTCAATGTAGGCCAGTCGATGTCTGAACGGTTGTTCAAGAGACAGTCAAAGTGTTTCCGCCAGACCTGCATTATGTCTGCAGTCTGGGTGCAGGTAGCGCCTGAACTACCATCGATCAGTGTCCTCAGCGGCTCCAAGCTCGGTCCATACACCGCCTTCAAGGAGTCAAAGAATTCCTTGTGTTGGCGGCGTTCGGCGTAGCATTCCATCTGCTTCGCCTTCTCCGTCCACCATGCATTTTTAATGCGACGGAGCTCTCGGGTCAGTCGCCGTCAAATTTTGCAAAACGGACTACTCTTCCCCAAGGCACTGGGGTCTGCCACATGTGCAGCAAATGCTGCATTCTTCTGTGACACCAATGCGCCAATCGTCACATTGTTGTCATCAAACCAATCAGGCCGTTTACAGTTTGCGCGCCCGATGGTCTCCTCGGCAGCAGCTGTCACCTGGTCGCGAATGTGGTGCCACAGGTCGCCTACTGTGGCTGTGCAGTCCACATCACCACACAGGCGTGCAGCCATCGCCTTCTCCAGCTCAGTACGTTTCGCCACAGTACCGAGGGAGAGAATGTTAAATTTATGCCGATTCACGGCGGGAGTGCAATACATCGATTTACGAAAATATATGTACAGTTTGGTCCGAACCAATTTGTGATCAGTGCCACACTCATCTCCACGCAGTACGCGTGTCATGCGCACTTCACGCATATCACGCTGACGTACGATGACATAGTCGAGCAGGTGAGCGTGACCACTCCGTGGGTGCGTCCAGGTTGCTATATCACTCGCACTCAGTGCAAACCGAGTGTTCGTGATCGTCAGGCCGTGAGTGGCACACAGTGAGAGCAGCCTGTCACCGTTCGCACTCGCTGAACCAATGCCATGCGCACCGATAACATCTGTCCACGCTGATGCATCACGCCCAACGCGCGCGTTGAAAGCACCCAGCAGAAATAGTCAGTCGCTCCTCGGCACAGCCCGTATCACGGAGGATAGCTCAGTGTAGAACTGATCACGCGTGTCATCAGAATAACACATGGTCGGACCGTACGTGCTTATAAAAGTAGCAAACGTACCTCTTCCGAGTCGTAGGCGAACGCTCATCAGTCGCGCACTGATGCCCGGTGGTTCACCCACCAGCTGGCCATTCAGGCGATCGGATATTGCAAATCCGACCCCATGTTCAAGTGGTGCTAAGGCGGCGTGGCCCACCCAGTAGAATGTTTAGCCAGCACCTGCTTCATGTAACTTACCTTGCTCAGCGAGCCGTGTTTCACTGAGCGCCGCAATATCGATGTGGTAGCGCGCCAGCTCCATTGCGACCAGTGCAGTGCGTCGCTCCGGGCGCTCGCTCGAGTTCCGGTCCAGTAGTGTGCGCACGTTCCAGAACCCGATGTTGAGTGCCTTGCGCGCAGCCGTAAGATTGCATTGGTGGGCAATCGCACGCGAGGTGGTCGTTGTGCTTCAGAGGTTTGCTTGAGGGACTCCACCCGGAGCCTTTGGCTCAACAGCCTGACCCACAAGGCAGTGGGTGGTTTGGAGGTTTGCTTGAGGGACTCCGCCCGGAGCCTTTGGCTCAATAGCCTGACCCACAATGCAGTGGAGAGCAGATCCAGCTCGGGAATGTGTTTGCAGAGACAGATTAGGACCCACTTGACGGCCGTCACACGCAGCATATGAGGTTCTGGAACAATTATCATATGTTTTGCGACCGTAATTGGATACGCACCTGCGACCACGGCCAGACGCAGGTGGGTTTTTGGCGGGCTTGCACCAATTTGACCAGGGGCTGCCTGGCTTGAGGCGGGCAGTAGCAAACCATTGAACACCCGGAGGTGTCCTCCTACCGTCAGAGACAATGCGTGGCCCTCGTGCTCTACGCCAATCGAGCAGTGAGATTATAACCCGTAAACCTGTTGTCTCTCATGGCTAGGTTTTACGGGAAGAGGGCCATCGACCACTTCCTAACCTCCGAAGAGGATGGACTAGGATACTGCCAGGGCGCCCACACCTGACAGGAGAACGACTCGGGCCCTCAGCCAAAGCCTTCGATTAAATGAACACCCGAAAGGCAGCGGGTCTAGCACATGGTCAGTTAGCCGACTCATGCGGATTGGTGTCCTGGATCTTAGCAGGGAGAAGGGCGAAACCCAACTCCCACACAGCGGTCGCCACGTGGAGGCGCCCAGGACATAAGACTATGGCGCAACAGTAGCAGCAGTGGGTAGACCATCTGTCAGGATCTAGCCACCACCAGCGTCAGCGCACCATAGGCTCTCCCGCCACGCAAGCATATAATAAGGTTGTTAAATACATCCGAGCCTAAGCGGCTAAAACGCATTGGCGCGCAAATACTCACATCATGCTAGGGTGTTAACGGAATACTCTAACACAAAGCGCTACGTCTTTTATGGTCCGCCCGAAGCCGACATTTGTGGCTTTTTATAAGGAGAACGCTTGCCAGGCGAAAACCCATCGTGTCCTGGAATACTGCCGCAGCACCATTTGCTGGATCGGATTCAAACCGGAACCCTCAGCTGACACCACAAAAGAGGTCCATCGGCTAGCCAGCCATAGTAGGTGGCTAGATTAGAACGACTACCTCCATTGTGGATAGGACTAATCATCCCGCCTTTCCACATATCGGACACATACAGTTCTTCAAACGCGTCTCAAAAAAAGGATCCAAATCCTCAGCTAAACTCTCTCCCACTGCCGCAGAGATTTCCTGTGTTTATTATCAACTCCAGGGGAGCTGTGCATGCACATACTCAACAGCAGTTTAATACAACTTCTGCCATGAAAGATATGTGTGTGAGTTTTGGGGGTAAAACAACTATCGCCATAGGGTCCAGTGGCTATTACTCGCACAGAAATAGTGAAGCATATTGTAGGCGCAGGGTACTCGCCGCCTACGTCATTGTGCGTGTGCTTCAGTCTGCTATTTGAAGTAGAGAAATTTCCCGTTTCACCTTAAGTAGGCTGTTGACGTGTTGACACAGAAGCTTGTGGTTGGAGGTCATACGCACTGCAAACTTCTCCTGGTAGGCTATTCTGCCCTCGCGAGCAAGCTGATTACAGTGGTTACGTTGGGTCACATAGGCCATCAAGTTCTCTGTGCTCGGGGGAGTTTGTCGCTATGCCAAACTGAGTTTCGCACCCCCATACACTTACTTGTCACGCTTCGCAGAGATGAGATTACGTTTCTAAAGCGGAAGATCGTAGTCACTGCCGCTTCGGCGACCAAAGAGTTGAACTGGCTGACGAAATGTTCCCATGCACTAGCTGGCTCCTGAGCTGCCCGAAATGTCCAGTTGGCTGTCTCATCTAGTCGATCTAATACGTGTCAGCCTCCATGAATACTCGTTGTGTCGACACTTTCCACGGGATATTATGCATAGCAAATGTATTCGAAGAGTAGCACTGCATGATGGCTGCGGCTCAATAGGACGTTGACGATCACCTTGACCAAGAGTTCTTCGTTCATGAATATCCAACCCATAATTGACAGCTTATTGTTATCACGGAATCGAGTGGGAGTGTTGATGTGGCTATACAGCGGGTAACTGGAGACAAGCTATTGTAGATCGGCCTTAAACGGTTCTCCGGGAGCTGCTTGGGATTTTAGAGCGTGGATATTAATATGAGAATGTGAATATAAGTTGTGTATATCAGCCTCCTTATGGCGGATGCTAGTTGGGAGTCCATCTCGGGCGTGGAGGAAGGAGGGCGGTACATCACCGCCACTAAGCAAGTGTTGTCACCTTTTAAACGTGGGCGGTCCGAAACCAAATATTGTACTGTGCTGATCGGATCCTCTATGAGCTCACATTGGAGGTCATTATGGAAGTACAGAGCCTCCCCTGCACATTCGCTGGTTCGGTCGTGCCGAACAATGGATGTGCCTGACCATGCGATCTGCATGTCACTTATGTCAGGGCATAACCATGTCTCCGTTATAATGATGAGGTCGCAAGCTTTCGAATCCTGATGAAGCCTCATCTAGGAAAGTTTACTTAGTAAGCCACGAGCGTTGATGTACATACAGACAAGCTTCTCGGATATCAAATGCTGTTGATTAGGAGCAAATGTATGATGTGAATTCGTGCCGATCGATGTAAGGCCAGCACCTAAACGATTTTTCCATGAAAAGCCAAATCTAGATTGGAATGCAATCCGTTTTTGTCCTCACTTGCACCTATGGTATGTAGTCTATCGGCAGCGTTTTCGATAGCTACAGGTCTGAGTGCAGTGTTGTGGTTAAACTGAGTCGCGAGTGGTGTCGGTTCCTCGACAATTTCAAGTGGGTGGGGTTGTCTAACTGTTATCTTCAATCCTAGTTCCGAATTAAGTGGATAACGTTATAAGTGCTAGCGGATTAAGCGGATTTATGCCGGTTCTACAGAGGTTGAAGCGATTCGTATGGTACTGGTTTTAGCAACATGTATAAGTACGAACCAGCAACTCAACCATTATGGTCTTACAAGCGAAGTGAAACAAAATGTGCGACAAGAATTTCACCTGTGGTCACGCACTTTGCTGGGGTCACCGTCCTACAAATAGACCTTGCCAACTAGAATTTCCAATCACTCGACGAATATCATTATGGCAGCTGACAGTTAAACAGATCAGTTACAGCCAAGGAGAAGATGGCCGCTAACCGCTTTAGAATTAGCAACTGAAGCAAGACGTTTAAAGTACGTTTAGTTCACTAAGGTTCGGTGTGTATTTGACTCACCGTTTCAACACAGCACTTCAGTGTAGCGCTTGGTGTGTGTGGTAATCGTCAAGATCGATACAGACGCCCGGTCATTTGCGAATACGGAAGGGAAGAGCACTGCCAACGCAGGCGCTTGCTACTGTGCTAAGGAGTTAGTGGTTGTCCGTTTAAGACCGCTAGCAATGGCAAACAAATGGTAGTGCTAAGGTGCGAATTCACGTAAGCAAAGATCCACGTTGGTGCAGAATTTATGATGACCGCACGCTCTGATTCGCTTACGTGAAGATTGCTAATAGTTGCAATATTTCAAAATTTCCGGCACCTTTTGTATGCCACGTAATGACCGAGTAAGCCAGAGAAAAGGACTGGTTTCGCAATCCGCGCCCAGTCTAAACCATAAAATCCTCATCCGTTCCATGCAATATGACTTCACTGGCTATACATAAAAACGACACAAGGATATATCGCGGGTAAAAATGCAATGCTAAACACGTCCCGTGGAATAGAAATTATTGAGAACATACAAACTCCTTATTATGTGAAAAGGGTTTTGGTGGATTCACCTTTGACAAATGTAGGTGTTCGCGTAATGAAAGAATTAATCCATAAATCCATTGGTTTGAATGTTGGTGCCACACCGTTCGGTTGAGTTTCGTAGCCACTGACTAACACAAGTTATAAAATGAAATGTTAACTGCACAGTGTTTCCTCAATTTTAAATATCGTTCGTTTTTGTGGTGGATATTACACAGTTTGGGAGAGCGTTCCACAGCTGACACAGTCGGGAAGAAAATAAATTTCAGTTGCATTTCAGCCGACTATACTGTATTGTGGTTCACTTCCTGCAGCGTTCGGCAAATGTGGTATTGGCTCATCATAATCTGGTAGACTAATATGGTACACCATCGCAAACGCCGACATGGACTGGTGTACACGCCTAGGTACCTTAATCTACGCTGTTTGGGTAGATTGAAGAGGCTCCTAATGTTCGCCATTGCCGTTCGCTGTGCAGTCTCGAAATCAAAGTGGTGCAATTTTTCTCCGGACCAGACGGACCGAACGCCGTGTGATGTAAGCCAAATTGATGAATAACGGTTTTGGATACCTTCACTGTTTGCTTTCAGTATCCAATTCTGTCCTGTAGCAGCAGACCCAGGTCAGGCTCCTGAGACTTTTGCTGCAAGGTGTGGTCACCATGTCTGTTCACACGCACCGGCTGGTGACACAGGTGGATCACCTTAGCTGTGTTCCACCGGAGTAGCCCCAACGCTCACCAGAGTTTTGCTTCAAAGCAAACCATGAATTTGATTGAGATTGCGTGTTGTAATCCGGACAAACAGCGGGTTCTGTTTTCTTTACTAGGCAGCGTCGATCACGTTAGCCTCTGAAAGGGCATATATGGACCGGGTGTGTTCTGTTGAACAACTGATCCCAAGCGCAATGTGCGCCGGAACTAGTTTTCGTAGCTTACGCCGGCACTGACAGATGCTTGACCATAAACTGAGGTTAATGAAACCACTGGTTACTTGAAAATGCTTAGTGCAGCGCTTTCGTAACCGTCCGCTGCTCTTGTCTGAAGCTAACTGTTGCCAGTCTTCATCACTTCTCGCTTCAATAGTTATGCTTACTCACAAAAAGTAGCTTCGTATTTTCGTCGGCCCCGCTATCAATCCGCAATAGCTATGCGTTTTGTAACCTCTAGTTCTACTCTAGTAAATGGACGTAATGCTTTCTGTCTTACTTTTCATTTAGGTGTCGGATTAGATAGCCGCTTTAGGGGTTCTATTCAAGCACATTTCCTGAATCTGGTGCAGGGATGCGTTCGTCAAAGCCGCGAACATCATGCCGCTAGAGGGAAACGACAGCCTTTGTTTGGGGCAGCGAAAAAAGTGGTTTTCCAGATTATGTTTCTTGCTTCTCTCCCACTTGTGTCCCCTGGTGTGCGGTTTCTGGAATTTCTTTGCGTACAGCATAAGTGTATGCGTTTGTCGCTTCTCACTCCCGTGTTGCTTAACATCATGCTTCCTTTTGCTAATTCGTGTCAGCTTAATGTTCTTATACACACACATCCGCAGTCCCTTTGCGTATTTGACCATTGTGGCTGCAGACAGCCGAAAAATGTTTGCGTCCATAAGGGGGCTGTTTTTTGCTGCTGTTGTATCATCCACATTCTCATCCACATATCATCGAAGCCAGTGTTTCATGTAATGGCTAAGTTATTAGGGACGCATTGGCATAGAATGCAGCGGTCTTGTTGCCTCTTAATTCTCGCAGACGGTTAGCGGTACTCTTGTGAACTTCTCTTGGGATCACGGTAAAGTCAACCCACCCGTGCTTCAAACCACAGCTTGGGCGAACAGGGGCTCCGTGTGTTCTCGCGACTGACCTGCTCAACACTGGTAGTTCATTCCATTGCATACAAGCGAGCATTCGTTTCCTTCAGCGACAGAGGACTGCTGCCAGATTCTAATAACTACATAATCTTACTTATTGACGCTTTATCCATTACTTGTAATGGTTGTAATACGTATGATCTTCAAACTACAACGGCAGTTGTTAGCCCGACCTAACTCCTTCTCTTGGGATCTACTTGAATCCTGCTTGCCACCGAAAGTGTATCTGTTTTCTAGTTACCCATTCGGTCGTTTTATCCCTGTCTTTGTCCTCAGGTAGGTCATCACAAGTGAGCTACTCCGAATAGTTTATTACCCATTCAATCTAACCTCTGCGCTCCTGACAAGTCAGTCTATCGACTCATCTAACCATGCCACTTATCCTTTTCCCCCTTTTTATAGAACCAAAAAGACTTTGAATTCGGTTTACACCCAACGGCTCCGGTTTTTAAGACTTATCTTCGTAAGCTCTCTTCGCATTTCCGAAAATGAGACTCTGTTTATAATCCAGCAAACAGTTTACTTTAATGTTTTTGTACTGTTAGATCTTTCAACACTTACCAAACCCCTCGGTAATATTCTGGAGACCGCTCTTCAGAATCTATCGAAACGGTATTTGTGATTTTGTGGGCTTATCGGAACACGGAAATAATGCGCTCTGAAAGGAACCCAGGTTTCACAGTTTGCTCAACGTCTCGGCCATCGTTTTGTTCTGTTGGTCCAGCTACGCATAAAACCCAACTAAGATACGACTGCAAGCGGGATAATGGTGCCAGCTGCTAGCCGTCTCCTGTAGATTCGATAACCAAACATCAAGGTTGGGTCGAGCCGACTCCAGTCTTTGAGGCAAGGCTGGTGGACAGTACCCCATTTAGCCATCAGTGACTTCATTCTCGACTGGCGAATTATCTTTTACTTCCCTTGTGCCATGAAACAATCACAACTGAAGAAAGACCTTCAGGAGGCCATGAACGGACATACTTAGAGTGTGCGCAAGACGACACAAGTTATATTCAATTGGTTGTTGTACTTATTAACTTAGTCGATTACAACTGTCTAGTACTCAACTGCGAACCGTTTTGTTGCGAAGACACTGGTACCGTCCACTACAAGAGTTATTTGGCGGTAACAAATATGTATGGATATTTGAGCTCATCATCATAGTATAGTGCGGCGGTTGTGCATCCTCAGATAGCGCTGCCTATTATTGGCTTAGTCGTTTTTGCATTTGACTGACACATTGGCTCTGTGGTGGCCGATGCACACTGGTCCTTCTCCTTGTATTCAGGAGCAATAACTTCACCCATCCATAATTAACGTATCTGTTAGCTAGTATTAATTGTTAATTTTATGCTGCTACTATTGTTTCCTGATATGTCCCAGCGGAGTGATTCATTGTGAATATTCATCCTCTGCTTTACGTTCTCATAGTCAATGTCGTTTCGCAAAATCAACAAGCCGAGCACCTTGCTGCCACTTTTGCCGAAGCTAATGGGTCTAACCTGAATGCTACCAATTGTACAGTGTTCACAAAGCGTCTTCTGTCCCGGTTAAAGGAATCCGAGCGTCCAACGGCTATGTCATCTCCCACTCTACCCGCGTCGCTGGATAATCATGTTAATTTGACATAGAGCATCTTTGTCGAAGCCGATCCCCTTCAGAACCTTACCGCCTCCTTCGTTGGTACTCAAAATATCTCTTCTGGTGCCGCGGGCACATTCGACTCAAGCAAACTGTCCAATCTTGTCAGTGTCTCATCCATCACCTGCACTGTCACCGCCACATCAGAAGCGGTCTTCCAATGCCCATGTTTGTCGTCTTTATCTCCTCGCGGTCCCTCGATCGCCAAATCGGAGGTGCCCCATTTGGTATCAGATGTACCCGACCAAGGTTGCATGCACCTCATTAGCAATGCAACGTAAGTTTACACGTTTTCTAATTTATTCGCTGGAAGTGTTTTTGCCTTGCCGGTTCGTGGGTTTGGGCAGAAGCGCGTGCTTTTATCATTCCTTCTTATATTAGCCCAATAATGTGTTAAACATTTGGCACATCATACCGGATTTACTTCTCAATTTAGCTACGGATAGCCTTGAGATCACTTCGCCTGGTTAAGGCCTATAAGTGGATTACCCTGCGTCACTCACGAATCTAACTACATGTCGTCTATCGACGACTGGTTGGTGATAGTCGTGTGGGAGCGGAGTGTGGGCACGACATATCGACTTACGGCTGGTCTCTTCCCCCGGCGTTACTCCGAGTCGAAGGTTTACTTTCTCTTGTCCCTCACCCAATTGACGCAACTGTGCTGACAACCGCTTATGATATCCACTCTTGCTGCTGACTGTATCGCGACTCATCCAACCTTGGACTTTCCTAACGATATCACATTCCGCCCCGCCCACTCCAAAAACGAATGATGATCTTCCGAGCAACTGGTTGATCTGGAGGCTTTTTACGTGAACGCTTCTCGACGTGTTTCTTGATAATTGTTCTAACCGTTCTGTGTTGCCTGTCAATGATTGAGCTCATTGATTGCTAATCAGCACTACTCTGGCCCATTCGATACAATCGATATGTAACGTGGCCATGGGCACACGCTCAAAGTGCATATAGCCAGTGTAATGACATTTCGTCGTGCTTTTGCTTGGGTATTTAAACAATACTGAAGGTTTCTTCGGGCTTCGGAAGCAGCGTGAAGTTTTGCTCGCAGTATCCAGCCGATGGATCTCAGTTTCGTGTCTGAAAATACCATTCTGGGTGAAAGGGTGGTTCTCAGTCATTCAGCAAGAGTACCTTGGGGGCTAGAGACCAAGTACACCCAGTCTGCAGGACCTATCATTTGCGTGCTGGAATCTGAGTAGCACTTGTTCCTGTAAAGCTGGCTCATTTCGTGTATCGATACCTAGTTATTGATGCCTGTTCCCCAACCTTTTGAGATACCTTTCTCTTTGATAAGGTAGCTACAAACAGGCATCGTCCACCAGCAAAACTACGTGCCTCACTACGCCACACGAGCTTTGCAGTTGTATTTTTAGGTTTTCCACTCTTAAATAGTCAAGGTTTGACCCTAGGTCTCCGAGTTCGAATCCCTGTTTTTGCATGACTTTGGGCGATCTGGTAGTACCTCAGCTCAGGTTAGACATTAGTACAACGCACTGATAGCCTGCTTCCACCTTGCACATACGCTTACTATTAATATCATGGGTTCTCGATTGCTCGAGGAGCTCTTATTGTAATATGGACAGAAAATTATACACCATTAGAATCATGCTGCTACGTGGACAACATATAGATTCGGTAATATTTTTGTTGCTGCCAAATTACAAGATACATTGTTTCCACCCAGTATCGTTTTGCGTAACTATTTTATATTTCTCTCGGAAGAGTAAGTTAAAAGCATAATCATTACGGTACTTAGGTCTATTATGCAATATTCTCGCGTTTACAGGGGACTTGATTTGGCCTAATGAGCTGTTCCACATGCTAGCGTATTTGAGGTGGGCAAAATTCTAGCGAACAATCGTCCTTGTCCCTCTCGCTGTGTACAACTCTTGGTGCGGAATTCTCGAGGAAAATTAGGTCACAATTCTTATGTTGACCGTGGCTGGTTTATCTTCAAATGTGTCAGCTTATGCATTGTTTTGAGATGCTCAGCATCTGAAACTGAAATATTTCACTTTGACATGGTTTTCGCACTGACTCCGCCTAGCTCTCATAATTTGGCTGATTGGGGTTTTCCGGTGGTCCTGATTCCCCAACTGAGTGGGCATCGTTTTCAACTCACCAGGTGCAATTCACGCTGATCAATTGATTACCGGTGAACTAACCTCCGCGTGCAGCATGTTTGACTACCTCGACAAGCGCAATTGTACGAGACACTCTAAACGCTTCACTTTTCTGGATACCAATGTAGTTCTACTGCTCTCTAAGTTATTTTCTGTCACGAACGTAGCAGGCTTTTTATATATTTACTGCTTCAGTGTCTAAACTTAACTTAAATACAAGGTTATTGTTTACTGATAGAGGGAAATGAAGTCACTGACGACTAAACTGGGTGCCGTTGGTACGTCTTACCTTCCGAACTGGAGTCCACATGACTCGCCTTGTGCTTAGCTTGAGACTTTACAGGACATGGCTCACAGCCGACACCAGTGTCGCGTATGCTACTGACTCCTAGTAGTATTGCTTGTTTAAAGTGTTTGGTGCTGAGTTCTCTGCGAGGTAATGGCTGATTCTGATGCGAAGCACTGAAAGCCGCAAGAAAGCTGTCTCGCCGATGCAGTCTTATCCTTGCAAGACAGCCAGCTGTTTGTGACGGTATGCTGTTAACAAAAGGTGCGGGCGCCTTGACTCTGAATATTTGCTTAGGGCATTAAGGTTTTCAGGTAAGTTCCCCTTCTCTCCCTTTTAGTATTCTTTATGTCAAAGGTCATCATGGTTGTATGACACCGAAGTACCAGTTCAGATGGCTGAGGCACGCTTGTTGTTGATGGTGTTGTTGTTGTTGTTGTTGTTGTTGTTGTTGGTTACTGGTCTTTTTACCGACCATGGCCATCAGGCGAAAGTGATTTATTGACATGTGATCTGTTTGATGTTGCAGTGTGCTTTTTTCATACACCATAGTAAATTATTGCAAGCCCGGCTCGGTTGCTGCATTCGAATACCACTGCAATAATCTGTGTCAATTATTATTATGCCTCTTAATTAATCCTGCCTTCTGCTAAGTTTGAAATGTCGGTCAATTATTTCGTCGTGACATCCTTTCACATACCGCATTCTGCACGGGTTCACACGTTTCTGTAACATACCATTCATTGACGCGCACTCCTTCAGCTCGCTGATCGTTTGACATGCTTTGGTCGGAACAGGTAGGATGAAACAATTGCTTGAAGACTCTTCATTGTTATGCACTCTTGCGTGGGAATGCAGACATAATTAGTTGTTTGATGCCTAAGGTTAGTGAATGCTATGCTACAGAGGCGAGGTTAAAGTGCTAGCAGTCCGCCGGTGCATTGTAGCAAAGCTTCGCCGCCAAGCACGCGTACTGAGAATGCTCGGTGGTCACTTGCAGCTACTGAGGATCGATCTGATCACCTGTGGTTCTCAAGGCAGATGCCTTCTACGAATCGGTCACCGGCCGGTATTCTGTTCCGCTGAGCGTAAAACGAGCGGCCCTCCACTAAGCAGAAGGAAGGCTGCTCAGCGACACGAAAAGCTTTACTGCTTAACCATGCCTTATTTTATACTCCATATTACGATTCCTGCATGGCGTCTTCACTGGATTCCGCGCTGTCTACGGGTTTGCATTCATTAGCTCACGTTCTTCTACCTTGGGTTGTTCATCCAACCACAACCCGTTCGCATCGGCGATGTTGATTGGCTCCGCCGGCCGTCTCTCTCTATTCGTGTATCAGTTGTCCGATGCCCTTTGGCAGGCAATTTCCGACCTGTGGTCTCGATACAGCCGCTCTCATTCTGATGCCCGGTATTCTGATTGCTTGGTATCCGCCATGTTTCTTCTCCCGCCCAGACTGCAATTATCCGCCTGTGGGTAGTCTGTGCCTCTGATCGGTTGTTTAGTGTGTTAACCGCCATACGAAGTGCTGCATCCTCACACACACACT
The DNA here is from genome assembly GCA_944474145.2 of Dicrocoelium dendriticum. Classification (NCBI taxonomy): domain Eukaryota; kingdom Metazoa; phylum Platyhelminthes; class Trematoda; order Plagiorchiida; family Dicrocoeliidae; genus Dicrocoelium; species Dicrocoelium dendriticum. The sequence goes on along the minus strand of OX104068.1, from coordinate 95,729,691 downwards.
GGGTTGCCCATGATCTTAGAGTAAGATGCGCCCCTTCTTCCTTGTGTTCACATCCGAATTGGATTGGCCATTTCACCATCAAGCATTAGCTTCTGCCATGCTCTCAAAATTTAGACCATTCTCAAAACGTTCTTTCCTTAATACTTTCCTTAATACCTACTTTCTACTAAGAAAATATTTGTTTTGTTAATATTGAGGTTTGACACGTTTAGAATGTGACCTCACTGGATACGAATCTTTTTTCGTTGATTCGATCCAATACGCTCTTTTCGTAACTCTATCTACCCAACTTTGACTCGGTCACTCTCGGGCTTTTTAATGCAGCAGGACTATACCCAGTGTTTCACCTACTGCTTTGCTTTGCTTCTCGCTTAGCAATTCACCCACATGTTTCCCAGTCTGTGTGGTTACTTTTGTTAGATTAAGCTTAAATCATTCAAAATTAAGCCGGTTGCTTTTCCAATGGACTTTCTTTTATGAGGAGTATGGTAATCCCACATCTCATCAATTCAGCTCACATGAACAACTACGCACCGGGCACCGAAATGCGAATGCGAAATGCCATGACTTTCGTTGACAGGGTAACAGCGGTTAACAATGACGAAGAGAGTGAGGTACTCCTCGAATGGCTTCCACAAAAAAGCGACTTATGAAAAGAGTGTAAAATTAATGACATAAAATGCCATCAGCTCGATATGAACTTTTGAAATCAGCAGCACCATTGAGTCCACGACATTCCACATCAACAAAGGTAACAAGCACCGCCTTGTTCTAGTCTCCATCATCAATATTCTCATGCTTAATGCATCGTTCTTGTCTATCTGCTACGCAATTTCACGCAGCTAAACACAGCGAATCACAAATTGGTCAGACAGGTTATGGAATGTCAGCTTTGGCAGGAACGACGTCAAAACACCAACTGTGATTTATGTTTAGCAGAAAGCACATCGCGGCACCAAGAAATTTATTTCTTAATACCACCGGCCATATTTGGATTACGCGGATGATATCACTTTGGTTGCCGGCGATCCAAAAGCCGTTTAAATTGCTTTGAACAACTTAACAATGGTCATAAGCCGTGGAAACAAGTAACTGGAAAATGCTGTTCATAAAAGTGGATAGTTCGATGCGTCTCACGTTGTAGAGCAATCTTATTAGTTGACAAGAGGAAGAGAGCAGGTGCCGCTTGTGTTGTTAGCAGACGGAAACAGAGCTGGGCACCTCATTTGTATTTTTCTCAGGGTTCATCGGGATGCAGTCCGGTAAGATGTCGGTCCAGGAGAGTCTTGAATTAGGCTGAAAAGGATGCTCACACTAAGCTGGTAGGTAGAACATTCCGCAATCTGCAGACGTAAAAGCAACAAAGTGTCGCCTGCAATTCTCCTGGCTGCATTCGTTTGTTGTTCAGGTACGTTGTTAATCGTGCAAAGGATGATCAGCTAAATGGGAAGCAGTATAAACGCTGGCTAGCCAAACAACATCCTTCTGGTGCCAGCTGGATGTCTCGTGTTTAACCCGTTGTGGCATATAGTTCGGCGGCAGTGTTTCAGGAAGTGGTGGGTTTTGCCTGTCAAGAGTTCCCCCTATAAAAGCCACAAATGTCTTCTGAACAACACTGTGACGTGGCAATCGTGATTCGCCAAAAAATAAAGTTACCGCCACATGGATATCCGGATAATCCTTTCCAACCCACGGACACTAATCTTCTATTTGCAAATTGCTGGCGATATCAAACAAATAAGAATGGAGCAGCACAATTAAAAGCACACACTACACAGCTACATACACAGGCACAAATACATACTCATATACAGCTACACAAGCATACACTGTTATGGCAAAGATGTCTGATTTTTGCAAATCCTTGATCAAGCATTGTTATGTCAAAATGATCATGCCTGTAAAGGTGTGCCTCGCTTTGTCGAGAATAGAAGCTCTATTTATTTAATTATTTAGGCTACTGTTTAGCACGTTTTAAAAAACGTGACTCATTGTCATGAAAACCACAGACTGATAACTTTAAAGAGCGTGTGGGTCAGGCTTTTGGAGAAAACTTTGAAGGACGCGCTTGAAGGAGAGTTAGGAGCATTTAGGTTGCTTAATCAACCTCGTAGCACGCCTTCCGAAATGGTTGTTTCTGCCTTACTAGCTTACTGTAAACTGGAGAACATTAGGCCAATGCCATCGAGCGAGAGCACTGGACCTGATGTTCATTGACTTTTCCAACTCCTTGGGCACCGTTCCGTATTTTCGCAACAAGTCGTCAATCCATGCTTTATTTTCATTTGCAACTTAATAACAGTTTTGTAATTCGGTAAGTTAATATTATATATGAGTTCCTTTCGTTTTCTTTTATTCACGGGACCGGCACAGCGCAGACAATTCCTGTATTTCACGTGGACAATATTTGTTTGATCATATGTTGAAGTGCCTTCCCTTCGGCACCGCATACAATTCATAGCATTCTCTGTTGACTCAGCAATATTTGCGAGTGGGTAACCTACGCAGGTATTCATACTGTTCCAGTCCCACTTGATCTTTAAAATGAAAACACATCTAATAACCCGGAATCCTGCTGCTTTCCGGCGAACGTTAGCAGCTTGCGCTTGTCTCGTTGCGGTATTAGCTGGTCTTAAGTACCGACAATTTGTAAGACTTTTCTCAGCTTACCTCTCTCTCTGTCTGGCAAATGGCTCCTCGACTTGCCCGACCTGTATCTTTCGGAACACAACGGGGCTCGAGAGAGTTACATGGATAGATACTATGTAATTCGAGAGCTTACAGGAGCAAACATAGCTCGTTCTTCTAGCAAATGTGGGTATGTATTTGTCACCGTTTAGCAATCGTGGAACGAACACTCAGTGGCGGGCGCTTGGCTGAAGTAGCACGTAGCAAAACACCTCAAATACCCAGAAGGCTAAATTGTTTTTTAACCGGCATGTTGTACAACGCATTGATCCCCTATTATAAACTTGGCGAATCAATAAACGGGTGCGCGGGTTACTGTCAAACGCCAGCGGATGCAGGCAATGAACAGGAAGTGATAATTACCATGGCCGTGATGATGCCACCTTGGTTCTCACTTTAATTTGGACCACTGCAACTAGTTTTTATCGATCAACGGATCATTCTAGCCGAGTTGAACAGCGATCGTGTTGAGCATGCGGTTGGCATGCGCTTAGACAGCTCTGCACGTTCCGCAACTCAGTTTGCTGCTTTAAGCAGGTATCGTCGAACGGAGTTAAAACGAAATGATGGCGGACGTGATCCCTGTTCCTAGAAATTATTGTGCCATCAGGTTATTCCAACTCTGGATGTTGTCCCGCTACTTTGCGCAACTTTCCAGACTGCCAGATCCTTTCGTTTGGCAACTTGACGTAGGCCGGTTCATCCTAACAAGACCTACGAGTCCAAGCCTTCTAGTCGCCCTGTGGTGAAATGAAGATGGTCCTGTTTGTCAATGAAAAATATTATTCAAATATAATATCATCCTGCACATAGACAACTTAGGAAGCTTGCCTGTTCACACGCTAACTACTTGGGTTCGTAGCACACAGGCGAGTTGCGTTCGCGCGCTTCCGATTAAACCACCAGGAACAGCGTTGCTGCTTATAGGCCAGGAACTAGCACTTTCCCCTAGCCAGAACCGATTTTCGAGTGCCTTTATTTAGGGGATTTCACGTTTTGACAATAAACTTATGTCCCGCTCTTAAATTCGACTATTCACGACCTAACCTTGTGGCGGGACGAACCTGACATAATAACGACCGAACCATCCTGCTGAGGTACTCTGTCTTTAATTTATGTTGCTTCACCTTAACAAGTTGTCGCTGATCTGAAAACAGTATATCAAGCTGTTTTTCAGCCACCAGCTGAACATCAACTCGCGTGCGCTATTCCCTGTAGTTTCCTTTGGTGTGATGTAGTAACCAAACGTATGTATATCCAACTTTGTTCACAACGGAGCAGACGCATGTCCCCGTAAGCCATCCTTGACCGTCTGGGTGGTAGGGAGTAATTTCACATAATGTATGCCGTTGCTTTTGAGGGAATCATGATATGCTTGATAAGTAAATACGAAACGCTGTTCGTTGCTAACGTATATTAGTGGTATGGCAAAAGTACACAAGCACGTCTTCATACAAGTAACGGTCATCACAGAGGTAACATGTGCAGGTGGCTAAAGCTCTACCCACTTCGAGTAAGCATTAATCCAGAAAAGAATGATTTCTCATCCAACGGGCCAAAGAAGGCTGCATGTATGCGTTCCCAAGGTTTACTAGGCCAGTTCCAGGGACTAAGTGGTACCCGGCGGCATTTGTCTGAGTGCTTTGGCACATGCCGCAGTGGCGCATTAAGTCATTGATTTCTCTGTCAACATTAGACAACTTCACATAGGATCGCGCAAGTACCTTTATTCTCCTGCTTCCTGGCTGCGTTTCTTATGGTTTGTGTAAGAAATTCCGTCGCCGCCGTGTTGGTAGGAGCGCTCTAAATCTCCATTGCAGACACGTTTCATCACGACTGGCATTGTGCGTCAGATAAAGTAGGTCAGGCACTCCTTGACAGACTAGACGCATGACTTTGGCTAGTAAGACATCACGCTGACTTTCCTGACGAATATCTGCATTTGAGAGAGTGTTTGTTTAAGTGTTGTAGTCGATGGACAGGATGCACAGGTTTACGTAGGCAATCTGGCAGGTGATTGAAAGACAAAGGACTCAAGCATCCGCGATTCTATTTGCTTCCTAAGTGACATAAGCGAGCTTGTAACTGTAAACGGTGGAACTTTACTCCTATAGTTGTATTCGAGGCTATGTTCGCTGGTTTGTGCTTATTTCTCCATATCAAGTGGTAATGGAGGCTTGTGTTCAGTAAACATTTCAAACATTCCCCACAGCTAAAGGTAAAATTTTGGACTTAAGGGATAATCGATAAAGCTCCCCTGTCTAGGTGCGCATAGTACTTTTCCGCTAATTCTAATCTTCTAGTTGCCAAAACTATTGGTCGCTCAGTCAGGTCTTTTATGTAGTGTATTAGTACGGTTCGGAGCCCTGTGGGTGAATCATTGCGAAGAAGATTAATCTGCCAATTTTACATCAACGTACGTCTTTTGTTGTTTATCGGACTATAACCACCGACTACTTCTACGAAGCAAAGTATAAACTGCTGTAATACCACTGGCTAAATTGGGTAAGGAACGAATGTAATGGTTTATTATTACAAGAAATGATGGCCGTTCCTTAATTCTTCCGGGTGTTGGAGAATTCAGAGTTGGTTGAATTAGTTACCGTAGGAGACATCACATGTGTTTGTTTATAGACAGTCATATATATATATATATATATATATATATATATATATAACTGCATCAACAAAGAAGATACATTTTGATTCCTTGGGTTTCAGTTCGCTGTGCTGTAAGCATTTCAAGACTGATGCAGGTATTGTCATATACTCATACTCAGTAACCAACTCGTAAATTAATAAATAAGGGTTTATTCTCAAACAATGCAAGGCACTCCTACGTAGGCATGCTCATACCGCCCGATTACGCGCAGCACTCGATATGCCTTACATTAAGTTATCTATAGTAATCTGCAAAAGCACAGGCGTGGAGTAATTCCAGAGCAGTACTTAGTCGTAGCAGAATAATCACAGCCTAGAGCAAGCTGCACGGAATAGCTTGAGAAAGTTAGGTAACTTAATTAACCATTGAATGCCGGGAAATCCGGACAGGTTACCACTTTACATACCTTCCCTAAATATATAAATAGGTAGCTAAATAGTGTATCATCTGCAGTGTGAGGTACGCTTGTAAAGGCATGAGCCTGATAGTACAAACATGCCTGTTCGGTAGTTGCACAAGAGAACTATTGGTTAACCAGTAACGTACATGTATTTTTGCAAGTAGTTGATTGTGCAAGTAGTCAAGTTGAATGTGTTTTTTGATGTGACCGAATTTATGGTTTTGCTCGCCGCACTCACCATTGAAAAACAAGCAAAGAAAAACTTCAGATTGGCCAACATCCGTGATGTGTGTAATGTCCTCCAAAAAGACAAGTAGCAGTGACTTTATTTAGTGGCGAGTCACATCTGCCAATTCGCAGTGTTAGTAGACAGACATCTGTGCCTTTTTATAAGGAGAATGTTAGCCAGTCGGAATCTTACCACGTACATGAACACTGCTGCCGGAATATTTGCTGGATCGGAATTAACCCGAACCATCCAGGTAGCACCTTCCAGGAGGTTGTTTGGTTAGCCAGCACAATCTAAAAGTTGATGCAATTTTTCATGCGCAGCAACGAGCCACTAGCCAGTCAGGTCTACAAGAAAGTTTTAATTAGATAGCAAACAATCTGGAATTACCGCCATAAAGGCATCGTCGGATCCATGTCAAGTAGGGTAACCGCGCCGTAGAATAATTCATGGTTTCGAGCTCATCCGTGACATACTTTCGAAACCATTCACCACACAATTTTAATACAGCCAACGATGGCCTCCTTGGAAACATGCTTACTATGCGTGAAGCACCGCCTCAGCCTCCTACGCACTAATGTTCACCGAAGTTTAACTTCACGAATTGCATCTCTTAATTCATGTTTTCCAATACTTAGGCTGCAAAGCCCTGCAAAACAGGTAGCTTAGACGACAAATGATCATGCGCAAAAGTTGCGCCTCAGCCTTTCCTGCACCGCTGTCAAAGTGTCCATTTACTTGCTTCAACTGCATTAAAGCTGCGCTGTAAAAGTGAGCCCATCCGCACTTATTGCTTTTTGTTTCCCAGACTGCATCAGCATTTTACGCTGCGCGACGCGGCACCCTAGCTGCGAAAATGCATTTATCAATTTGCTTAAAATGGAAATTCATCCAGCACTCTGGTACACCATTTCGCTGAGTGCCTCCTTCCCTTCTCTTAACAAGCTAGGACGACTAAAACACATTCTGTGACGCAACGCCTTAGCATCGTTTACACTGACGCTTACGTAACCTATACATTTATCATCACCTTGGTTCAGAGATAAATAGGTGTACAACCCTGCCTATATATCATTAAATTGAGTGTAAAAGCTCGTTTCCTATGGCAAGCAAGGTTGACCTACTCACTAGGCAAACCTGCTTCCTTGACTCGTCTATATTTACGCTCGCTAAGGAATAAGTTCGAAAAGTAATGTTAACATTTTTTCTAATCAGGCGGTCTGTCCCTCCACTGACGCTCCATAACTCAGCCTGCAATGCTCTCTTCGCATTCTTAACTAAAAACTACATAAATAACTAACAGGTATACTTCAAGTTTGAGTAGAAACTGTGCCCCTACGGGATCAGATATGTATGTGCATTGAGCGCGAGCTTCCACATAGACAGTAAGGAAGTCAAGGTTAAATATTTTAGTCCGTGACTATCGTACAGCTCATAAGAGCAAAAATGGTATTGTGTCTTTTGCGGCAAGTGAACGTCACCTGTTATGGTAAAGATATGTCTAGTCCAAGGTTTGGCACACGCGTAGGTTTAAAAATGGACGTCGGCTGACATTTGCGCACCATGAAAACAGCAACGAAGGTTTGGCTCTCATAACCGTATCCAAGCAGATTTTATGCGCACCAGTGTTCGTTCCTTCAAAAATTTCAACCCAGGACCTTCAGGCAATTATCATACATTCACGGCATCCGAAAAATTAGACGCACATGCAGTACTTAAGGAATCGCGTCATCAAGAGTAAAAGGCACAATAATTACAAGTGAAATTGTTAGCGCTGTTTCAAAAACGGACTTAAACATGTTAACATGCGACCTGCAATCCCGCGCAAGCACTAACCATCAAAAAGTCTTACATCATCTAAAGGATCACAGCAGGTAAAAACAACACAAAAGGTATGGTCAGGACAAACTGCTGTCGCTGAACATGTTAAGTTTAAAATAATTGCGATGGGTGAAGTAGGTTGTCAAAATGAGCGGTCTACAGATAGCATACTATTTTGTCTCCCAAAATGTTACGCAAGCAAATATGTACTTAAACACAATGATAAGGAAATGATAGATATGTTTTAACTACAAAATTTGTCACTTTACCCGGCAATGCTTCGTATTGTCCCCGTGTAGCACAAATTGTCATGTACAATATAGGGGCAGATAACTAGATTTTATAAGCTTAAATGGTATAACGCCTAATTGTATAATTTGTTTACGCAGAAATACGCGAATGCTGCTAATAGATATCATTTACATGTTAAGTATATACAACTGTCCGCATTCAGCACACGGTCAGACGGCCTTAGTTACATTTTTGTGGGATAAAAGCAAAAAATCACGGTTAATGCAGCTCTTTTCGAATTAATTTTATGTGAAGCATACATCCTTGGCTCAAACTGAGTTAGGTCTACATAGATAAGTCAGAAAATTTGTAGGTTCAGTTGGGCAATAGGTCCATAAAGCAATTTCATTCTCAGACAAATTGGTCAAGGTTAATAGATTTACCATGTTATAAATCCACAATTAAGCTTCTCTGCCAAAGGTAGCTAAGTTTATCTCCAAAGATAAAGAAATACTGTCTGAAAGATGTAGCGAAATTCCTCGTAACATGTATTTTAAGTGAGCCCGTCTTTGGTGTGCCGCTAAAACTGGACGTTTTGCTTGATGTTGTCGTGAAGTATGGTTGAGGTGTTTGGACCTAATGTTGTGCATTGCATTGCACTTTTAGAGCATACTCTTTTCTGTTTCAAATTCTGGGGTTGGCGATTTACATCAATTTAGTGACGTAACAAACGGCTTGGCTGTTACACCAGGTGATACTTTGGTGATTTTGCTAGCGGAAGGGCTGGTTCAGAACTACAGACAGCGTGAGTGAATAATAGCTTATCATAGGAGCAGGACACTACGCAGAAGATAAATTTGCTTGACGTAAAGCATTAGCATTACATACAGTATTACTCTGCTAGGCTAAACTTCAGTAATTGACTGCACTATTCTGGGTATTCCCTCCTTTGCCTATGTGGGATGCTAACTGTAATTACTTTTCATTGTCCACTTACTAGACCGTTGCGGTTAGTTACCATATTTTAAAATTTCGTTTGGTAGAGACGAGCAGCGCAGTATATAGCACAGGTTTCTAGTGTCACATGCGCTCGCTCCCTTATGCTGTCCATTTTCTTACCCTAGTTAACAGCTTTCAACAGCGAAGTCTCTTTATCGGTTGGCATTTAGGGAACTCTATGTTTTCCAAGTAATATTTTTTATGGAAGTCGATCTGTTATTTAGAATTCTGAAGATCTTCAATACCAGATATTACGAAATAGTTGCCTGTGAGTTGGTTACATTTTGCTTAGCGTATTTTCTGCTATTTTATATACGGTAAATGTTTTTAGCCTTATTATTTTATACCGCAGATTAAGTAAAACCTAATTGGTGTCACACGACAACTTTCGTTCACTGGTTTAATTTCACGAGACCTTGTTCCGATTTCTGATTTGCTCAGTTAGTGATAGAACCTTTATTTATACTTCACTAAGTATAGCAAATTTATGACTTATCAGTCTAATGAGACGTCAATTCAGGTAGAAGGCGTCATGATTTCTCATTCAAAAATCCTCTGTTTAGCCCTTAAGAAGGACACCATTAGGCATTTCATGCTGGCTGTGAAACATTGCATGCTGCTGCTCTCTAGGGATCTGCAGTTGGCCAAGAAACTGTCCATAACCCCGCTACTGGCAAGGTTACAGCAGCCTGGTTCCTGTAATATAGACAAGATTTTACTCCGCGAATTATGATTATAGCATGTACCAGAAAACTCAGACGCACCGTTTAATCCTCGGCTATGTTTTGATCACACGACTAGCTGCTTTAGCTGATCAAGTCATCAAAGGATCACAACCACAAAAGGATGCCAGCAAGATCAGCAACATGAAATCCCGGTATATTTATGTCATGACATTCAGTCACGATAAAATTCCAGCACTCAGAACTTGTGACGCTTATTTATCAGATCTAATAGCTTAGTACCGGCCGTCGCCGTCAGGAACAATTGAGATCAGCCGCAAAATTCTAAGTCCAAGTGAAGCAAAAGCATACTGTTGAAATGACCAGCGTTTTGGCAACGCGGCCGGCAAATGTGTTAATCGTCACAATTTCGCTAAGAAAGTGAAAATGTTTGGCCAGCTTGCGGCTGCGACTGATGTGAACTGCCCAGACTAATGTACTCACCTCCGCGTTGGGGGAGACAAATTCCGGTATCGTGAACCTAAGAAATCTCCAAACATGGTAGTTCAGATATAGTCAAATTCCAGTATCGTGAACCAAAGATATCGCCATACATGGTAGTTCAGATTTAGTCGTCACACCCTTACGGATCAAACTGCATGTGCCGATGTCACACCTATCATAACTTTTAGTAATGAGCTGCTAAAGCCTAAGCTAGGACACCGGCGCATCTTTCACTTTGTTTTCATAGCAAGATAGCTAGGAAAAGTAAAGTGTTCCTTCTACATATCTAGTCTGTCGTGTATGCTAAAAGGCAGCGGTCAGTGGGCTCTTAGACACATCTCAGTGACATCAAACACAGCGCCAACAAAGTTGCTAGTGATAATAGTCATTCCATTCATGTCCTGCCTCCAGCTCCACAACGTATCAGATATTGAGTGACCCCAATCACGTATGCCGCCATTTGCTGAAACTTAGCCACAACACGCACCTCAGGGGTAACTGCTTAAAATTGAAGGAACAATATAGCCGTATAGAGTGTCGACGTAATTACTCTTTTCTTCGGGTTTGCCAATCCTGGAAGCACTCCCAGACCCAGTTGTATGCTCTTCTACCTTGGAGGTTTTCAAAAAACGATTAGATGTTGCTCTTAGCTCCCAGCATTTTGTTACGTAAACTACTCTATTGTGGATTACACCAAGCATGCTTTCAACAGGCTTTAGGTATCAAATGGACCTAAGTGAGCGACCATATCTTACTTTTCTCACTCCTAACCACGACGACCACTGCACCCCAGTGTCTTTCTGAACGTTTACGCTCGATAATTTTATTTTATTTTTACACTGATGACCCAGATATATTTTGATTTCATCCTATTCACCGCAACCATCCTACAGAACGTGTCAATCACTTGCTTTTATCCAGTGATAAATCATTGTTCATTGTTCCTCTTATGTACCTTTAAAACCAGAAACTTAACTCCTTCTCACTCAGGTCTATTTCGTTCCTGCCAGTCAAACTTTACCACCTTATAAGCATTGAGTCCCTAGCAGTACGCTCATGTGCTTGCAGACTGACAGCGAACAAACTCAAAGCGACTAAACTAAAATTCCAGTAGGTGCTCTAAATTAGAATAGTCAAACAGTCTTGGAGACCATGGCATTACCATTTCAAAGGTACCAAAAGTTCCGGTTGATGGCTTCACTGCGGCGATTAAAGTGCATAGAACAAATTTACCTTCCGGATAAGTACCTAATGCAGAATATGCACGATTTAACCTGAGCTCTGGCTGGTTGGTCGAGCTTTGGCAAAATAAACATAATATTCGCCAACTATCAAATCAGTGTGACACCAGACGACGTAGCTCAAACTGCGGTTACCGAACCGTTCGCAATATTCGAGTACTTGGGTAAACTTTTTGATCACAGCAACGCTGCACAAACATTTCAGCGTTTCATTCATAGACTAACAGTAAGACCCGAAGGAATTTATGCACGCTTAAATGAAATATTCCTAGTCAGCTCTTCTGATTATCAACTTTACCGGTAGCTTAACGTCCCTTTTGCAACGAGTGAGTTAGCATGGATTAACGGCAAATGTAAGTAGTGCGAACTTGGCCTGGGGTTCATCGACAGCTCATCCGTTGTTACTGTAATTACACAAGACAAACTTTAAACATTTTCGCTTATTCTTTGATTTAGTTAGCTAATACTGACTCTGTATTACGAACCGCGCAAGAGTAACGTAAACAATTACAGACTAGCTGCGCAGCAAACAAAATATATTTTATTTGCCGGTGACGATGGCAATCTGGTTCTTAAAAAGCTTAAAGAGGCGATCACCAACATGACGCTTCTCGCTGTTTTAGACCTAACGAGACTCATTTCCCTGACAACTGACACCTCTGACACTACTGTCGGTGGGTTTGCAACAACTCATCGGTCATCAATGGATAGCTATAGGTTTTTTCTCTACAAGTCTGCGGTTCGCAAACGCACTATCAATCAGTTAGTAGGAAACTACCTGCGACCTTCCCAGGCGTTAGACTTTACGTCACTATCTCGAAGTTAGACCTTTTGACAGTGTTTAATAACCGCAAGCCAATAATCTACGCAAAAATGGTGAGAGACAAAAATCTCTGCTTGAAGTTAGACACTTGGACTACGTCACTATATTTATGATAGACCTAGGATAAGTTTAAAGTGCTCATAATCCCGTCGCTTATGACTTTCACTTAGCCATCAGTTCATCTTACATCAAGGAACCAACATCTATCAAACCGCCATGGTTACTTGCCAAAAACTGATCCCGCACGGATCATTCCAGAAGAGATGCTCCCGAAAATGGTACGTCTCGATGCAACCTTTCGGATCCTCGTGCAAACGGCTAGTTAGCTTACACATGCAGGGTCATTTAAACATACACACACCAGTTACTGTTTTCTATCAGAATCTTTTGCCTCGACTGACCTACCATGGACCGAGGTGGAAATGAAATACCATGTTCGTTTCTCTGCCTTTGTTAGCATTTGCAATGTTACATTTAGTGTGCACCTCATGTGTTCATGCTTCAACATACCTTCACCAAATCCGAAAATGAGGATACCGTTTTGCATATACCAAAAGGTGTCAAGGCCTAATGAAAACACAGAACACCTCCACGTATATCTTCCTCACCAACCCATTTGTGTGTGCATGGCTGCACATCTATACTGCTCTTTTTCATTTTCTTTTATATCTAAACCCCGTCGGTTGGTCGCTTTTTCGTCACCTATGTGTTGCAAAGTTTCATTGGTTCCCCCAGCAACAACCATCTACTAAGCTTAGTCAGTTACGTAAGTTTTACATTCTAACCACTTATAAACATTGGTTTGATTAGACACCATAGGGAGGAAAACGTACAGGAATTAATTGCGGACCAACTGTCACGTGCTTTTCCACCAGTTGCTTCAGGTTTCACAAATTTGTCTCCCTGAAGGCTGGCAATTCGACACACCACCCACAGGTAGATAATCGAACTGCTGGTTGCACTTCTCATTTTATAAGAAGACTATGCTGCAGTCCGTGGATTCCACAATTTGCCTTCGCAAAGTTCTAGATAAAATTCGATTTCCGTTGAAGAATTAGACGACCCAAGCAAATTGTTAACCTGGTTATTATGTTTTATGGCATCCGCCGGTTACCGGATTTGCTTGGCGCTCGTTTTGTAGGCTAGGTCCTATAGCTCACATGTGCAGAGCACTTTTGTCCCCCAAACTAGTAACGTGCAACGATGCAGCATATTTCTAATGAGGCAAACATGGAAATATTTGCTGTGAAAACTAGCTTCCTCACAACAAGATCTGTCATCTGGAATTGCTAAAAACATTATTCACTACAGTGAGACTTAGTGTCCAGCCCTTCCTCATGCCTTTTAATTTTCTGTTTGCATTAACAATCCACTCCATGCTTACTAAGAATGCAGAAACACACTGCGTGAGGTAGCGACTTAGTCTTACACTTTGTAATGAACGAGTAAGTGTTACTTTACGTTTGCTCTTGCACTTTACTGCAAAGGAGCATCCAGTCCTCCCACTAACACTCTACTATGCAGTCTGTATTAGTTCTGTTCATCCTGCTGGCTTGGTGGACTTATTAACCTCCAGTAACCTAGCGTCCTGGACGCGTATATACTAATGTTCACTTAGGCACAACTACAAGAACTATTTTTGTCACTTGGCATTAACCGGCGTCCAACCCCACTGCTTGCTTCTCATTTCTCAGACTGCATTGGCTCTTTATTCCTGGAATGCTAGGAGGGGTAAATAACCTGGTGCAAATGTTGCGCCCTGGCCTTCTTTGCACTGTTGCTCAAATATTTACTAATTTGCTTCAACTTTTGAATTTTAGCTGTACATGAGAGTAAATCCACATCACCTGCTCTCCATTACGCATAAGGCCGTAGCCCTAATCTCCTAGCAAGTTACGACGACTTATTTGCCATTTGCGACATATCAAATCAGCCTTATATACAATGGTGTTTTCTTGCTCTTTACACAGCAGAAACGTGTTTATCTATTTGTTGTAAATGGGTGGCTTTCATTAACTATTGCTTTGTTGCTTCGGATGTGAGATCTCAATGCCCATAGCAAGCCAACATCGCTTTATTCTCTGTGTAACCTTCTCACTTAAACGCTTAGATATGGATGCTCACACTCGTAAACCATCGCAAATCAGTCTTGCAAGTTTCTGTAACGTGGTATCTAGTCCCACTACCGGCGTTTCATATTTCAGTTTACATTAACTTTCTTCTTCTTGCATGCCTGGATGACTGAATCCTTTCGGGCGACAGGTCGTTTTAGTCACTTAGGTGCTAGAACTATATTGTTAACTTACAGTTAACGATCTCTCAGTTATTTCACCTTTACTGTCTCTTTTCGCCCATCAAGTTGGAACAATTGAATCTCCTAGCGTGACGCATCTTCTTACGCTCATACACGCCGATGTTCACGTAGAAGAAACTATACGAAATGCTTTTAACCTTTCGGCAAGAGCGGTCGACCATCCACATATTTTGCTTCCCAATGTCTAACCAGTCTTAGCTTACTTCTCATTGCATTCTAAGTAGACAAATATACCCAGCGCGACGCACTGTCTTAGTTGCATATACATTGATGTTTGCGTAGCCCAAACATCATGAAAATATTTCCCCATGGGTGCGAACGGGTTACAGCCTGGAAATGCTCACCCATTCTAGCAAGCCAAGGCGACTGTATCACAATGCTCGCCCCAATGTTAGAAATTTGTATGTACCGCTGCCTAAGTATATATTAAATGTTAGAGAGCATATGCTGTAATCGGGAAGCAACCCAGCTAGCAACTTTCAATACTCCTTCCGTAATAGACACTCAAGTAATTATATGGGATGGCTTTGTACTGGTCGAAAGAATATTAGGAAGGTTTCTGTCCCTTGGTAAACACAAAAAGTTGGGGAGAGCCAACACACAGTCAAATCATCGTTAAGTTAGAATAGTAGCTTAATCTTTTACCTATGAGACACGTCAAGCACGATGGAACTAGAGGTTTGATATTTATTCAGAGTCTATTATCCGGTTCGCAAGCAGACTGGCAAGCGCCGTACGCCTGCAGAAGCAGTACAGCCAAAAATCAGCACGACGGTGCGCGGGCCGTGAAGAAGTATATGGCAATCGTTAATTCAAACAAACTGTACAAAAGATGTCATGATAAAATTGAGGATAGAGAAGACAACTACAACTGTCTCACTTCGACTGACTGATCTATTCAGCATTACAAACACTGGTTACATGAAGTCTTTGCTGTATAAAATGCCATGATCATTTCGCTATTAACTGGTTGCTAGCTTTACCTCTCGGAACTTGACCTTTTCCGTTAGTTCAGTCTTGTACACGCCAGAAACTAGAGTTGTCAAAGCTTGTGTTCCTAAATCTTTACCGTCCTACACTTTGTGTAAACAAGGGCTTAAATTATCCCTTAAGCTTTCTTGGGGCTCGTTACCATTGCCCCAGAGATACCAGCTATCATTTTGGATTTTGGAGCATTGTTTCTGACCGATTAAAAATGATCGACTTCTTCCTTTAATTGACCTATAAATACTGTTGGCTTGCCAGTGAACAGGTAACACAAATTGGTGCCATCTTGCAGTGCTCGTCTTATTGTGGTTTTGTTTAGTCTGTAGACAATTGTAACAGCCGCCCTTATCGTTAACCAGATTCCAATGTCTGGCTACATCCACGGCTGCAAACTTAAAGCAAAATGACCTACTGGGCTTATCGCCACTAGACTAACACGGTTGTTCCTTGGGTGCATCTGACGTAGTGTGCTGGGCGAAATTGCGATCGCTTCCTACGTTTGCAAGTAATCGTCTCTGACGAACCACCTACAGCTGTCGTAGCGTAGTTGCGGTAGCTAGCTGCCCCAACCTGCTACGGGGAACATTTGCTTTAATGGCGACGGAGTCCTCTAAGTCTTTACTAATATCTTTCCACCGTCTTTTATGACTGAATCAGCTGTTCGCGTCCATCGCGTTTGAAGTGCTTTTGAATGAACACGGGTTATTCGTTTGCTAGTGGCCATGAAGTTTAGATCGTCAGTACAATTCATTTGAGATAGGGCCACATACCAAATGTCTAGTTTTATGGACAGACGCCGCAGAGCGCCTTGACCCTTAGCTAGCGGTCCCAAACCAGTTGACAGACCTTCACATAAAGTTCGGGCGACAGCATAGCAAAAATGAAACAGTTCGCGGTGGATAGAGCTAGCCTTGTGCTAGGGCCGTCCGTAGTGCAGCATTGCACAAACCACCTCCTGCTCCTTTGGAGGACCCTTGCAATAATAAAGTATACAGAGCAACCGCAGCCCACCCTCACGCACGCGACTCTTGACAAAAGATGCGACCTGCTTAATGTACCACCAAGAAGCAGCCGTATTAACATCAAATATTTCTAACTCAACCCTCGGCAAATTGAATGATGTACGACAACCTCCTGGTAACGGTTAATGATATGGCACGAAGGTAATCATTAGTGGCACTGCCTCTTAATGATCATTTAAAAATGGGCTAATTCGCTCCATGCCAACATTAGGTACGTAACTGGAGTCAGCGAGTTGATTGGGGCAATCTGGACACTCCATTACTTTTAACCGCAACTAAGTTATCTCTAACTCAGTTTAGGCTTCTTTTAGTTTAAGTTCCGCTGGCTTTAAATCTGTACGTGTGCTACGGCAAAAACTATTTCGTGATCCAGAGCAAGGAAACGATAGGCAAATTCCTAACCTACTGGAAATCAATTATGACGTACTTAGCGTTCGAGGAGAGTTTCTTATTTTTATCTTTGTGCAACCGGCAAGACAGGAGCATCCAGGGCAAAGGAACATTTACCAATGGCTTAAAATGCAAAGCTTGTTACGCACTGCAACGTTAAGAAGCTGTTGACATCTTCAGCCATGCGTATCCTACTAAAGGATGCGAAAATATGTAAATCATGACTTAATAACGGTGCTATTTTACAAATTCCTCTTCTCAAAACGGACATTACCTTTACGATTTCCAAACTTAAAAGTGTGCATTAATGCGTGCTCAGCCCAACGAGCGTTCTCTGACTAGACATATGAAAGGGCGCAATAAAAGTAAATGGAGTCACACAAGGCTTATGATGGGAAGCCAAATAGTTAATAGGTATGCGTCCGCCAAGGAAATGTGCTGCTGCAAGGTCTGGTACACTAGGCTGTACGAGCCGTGTAAGTAACAAAATTCGATCAAATCCAGGGAAACAGTATCATGTCAATAACGCTGAACAATAAGGGGTAGTAAAATCAAGGAAGCGCCTAGATGAACAGGAAATATTGCACTCCGTGACACAATAAAGGCGTCATGATGGGTAGAATTGAAACAGAAAAGGTAGAGTGGGACCGTCACACGAATGATCCATGCAGGGGGGTAGGAGGACCAACGTAAAAATAGTCGTTTGACAGAGGGCGAGTCTTGAGTCGCCGCAAATTCGTTATACTTTCCCTGTTTTATTTGTGAAGATGCATATCAAAGTTAAATATTACTACAAATAAAGCGTTTAGATTACAAGTTAGCGCTACATCCTTTGCTCTTCTGCTGTGATGTGTGCTTTAGGTCAGCTGGTGTTGGAAGACTTTTCTTGCCGGGCAAAAGATTCTCTCTCTAGGGGCGCAGACAGAACTGACGGACACCTATTTGTCCAGCGTGACTTTACTGCTTTGGAACAGCCAGTTAGCCGTGCGTCGTTACTCCGGTTGAAACTTTGCATCAGGTCAAACAAGGGCCTCAGAATAGTGCGCGATTTGGCTTAACTGGGATTCCTAGCTGCATTAGTTTTGCATTGAACCACTAGTGGTAAATGGAATGGATGACTTTTAAGCACATTGCTTAATTTAGCGGGTTACTCCTCATTAAATAGCAAACCTTGATTGATAGGGTCACTAGTGTTTGGGTGCGTCCAGTCTGGTAACCAAACGGAACAGCGCGCCAGCCCATGCATGATGTTTTTGAGAGGAGCAAAAGCCGCTAATGGGGGCAGGTGAACTGAGTCTGTCAGCATGGTTATAAATGAAGTTGATGAATTCGGGGATGCGATGCATTAACGGCAATGACAGGAAGAGGGGTTACATTCGAAGTATAAAAAGTTGGATAATATATTGTTGCTGTAAGTGATTGATAAAATAGAGAAATATAAAAGGACCAGTAATAGGGGAGAAATTTTGTGCGGTTGCAGGCTGTTCTAAATCCATCTTGCTGGATGTACAGTCAAGGCTCAGATCGTTTTCCCCTGCAAAGACAAAATCATCAAGCACTCACCAAATTGCCAGTATATGGTATATCTGCTCCTTCGCGTGACAGGTCGCAGCTGTTTCAAAGTTGTGCTTTTAGTGACGACAAACTTTCGGGTCGCACTTCTTTTCAATTGGGAAGTATATTCATGCTTTTTAAATGGGCGTTACTTTACAGCTGGGATTAAACCATGAGCTTTGAATTGTGTGACAATTCCAGTGGCAAATACGTGTGTTGGAACTGTGACATTTTTACGTCAAGTAGTAAGCTTAACCAAGAGAACTCTGTACACCCAGGGTAAAATGTATGTTAAATATTGTCCTTGCAGGTCTAGTTTTGAGGTCAAATAAAGAATCGCCTAGTACAGATCGACGACACGTGCTATGGCGATGCGCAAATCATCAAACAAAAACCATATATTGTCCACCACAATTTTGCTCTGGAGTACTTGGAAATCGTAGGACCAGCAGTGACATAAAGTGACTTGAATATTCAGCACTAATTCAGATGTGCTGTAAATAAGATATTTTTGCAATTGTACATAATTCGTAATGACCACATGTGCCGAATATTGTGGGCCTTAAATTAACAAGGACCTTTAAAGCAACTACTCTCTTGGTTGCTAAACTCCTAAATTCGCGACAGAATAGCGGGTAAAATGAAAGCGAATTGTATTTTTAGCAAGTGTACCTGTCAAAATGTTCAGGTTAATAATCCATATCTATAGCTGAAACAAAATGGGAACATCAAAGTTAATATATGATGAGAAGTTAAAACAAGTCTCATGTCTCAAATTGTTTACCAGTTCACCTGCGGTTTTGATGACATTTAAATAGGCAGGACTGACCGTCAGTTAGCTCAGATGATAGCTGAACATATGCCGAGGTAATTATAATTGTGTTAAAGTAAAACGATAGCATCGTCACTGCTTATATTTCAACCGTCAATGCATAGAAAGACGATCTACCTGAACAGAAAATAATGCTATTTTCTTCTAGTGCTTTTAGGCCAAGTAACTGAACATGCCTTCGTTGGTGTTTCTCTTGTGTACCCGTGAATATATTACTCACTTATTTATATTATTTTACAGTACCCAATATAATCATGACATATGATAGATGTGAGCCGAGGTATTTTCACAGCCGCTGCGATAACGTGGTTTCAAAGACAGTTATGTTTGTATAAACATTAATTTACACCATGTACTATTTCGAGAAGAAAGCCTTTTCAGCAAGGTAAAACAGTGGATCCCATTCAGCCATTTCGTCCGAGCAGTGAGAAGACATAATTTGCGATATGTTAACATTTAGATTGTAGTCATCAGTCGCAAAAACAATACAATCGGAATTCATGGACAGTTACATACAGGGGGAAAAGTTGGCACACCAATCAAAATGTCAAAATCAAGACCACGAGAACCTGATTGATTGTCTTTGTTGCGTGCACAGAAACCATTGAGACAGTCAATTAGGTTACCGTGGTCTTGATTTTTACATGTTGATTGGTATGGTACCTTTTCCCCTGTATATAACTGTCCATGAATTCCGCTTGTACTGTGTTTGCGACTGATGAGAACAATCGAAATGTTAACATATCGCAATTTATGTCTTCTCACTGCTCTGACGAAAAGGCATTTCACATTTGTGAGCTACCATTACAACATCATTGCTGCTAAAAGCCCGCTGTTTATTCTTCTAAAGTAACTAACTAGGACTGTAGGTAATAAAGCTGCAGGCTCGCTTGAGGCTCATAACTTCTAGCTGTTACTTCAATTCTACTTTAAAGCATGATTTGAAGGCTGATAGATAACCCAATCTGAATAACATGTATAACATGACACCAGTTAAAAGGCGTAGACATTTTCTACTTCAGCCCCAATAGCAAAAGGCTTACGTCACTAATAACATTAACGTAAAATATATGGTACGAAGTAATATGAGGGTAGGTCGATTAATGATTGAAAACATCTGGAAATAGTACTAAAAACATACGACGGTTGTTACTGATGTGTAGTGGAAAGTTTGGTATAATTAAGACGCAGCTCATCACTGTTTCCTTTCAGTCAGCAGGCTTTGTAACGTCCGGCAAAGCCCCATAAATTGCTCTTTTGACTTTCTGTGTCTATTTAGGGGTGCGCCTTCTTCGAACCCCGACTAGACAAATTTATTTGCATGTATGATGTTGGGTTTTCCTAAGCCTAATTATAAACATTTATTTTGAATACAATGTCTCATCAGATGCTTACAAATTTCCAAGCACAGTGTTTCCAACGGTTACCATACTGTTATCCTTATTTGGTAGTCTAGGTATTTTGGGATCACTGGTATCTTTAAGCAAGTAGAGGCATTTTACAAATGAAAACAGAACAATAGATCGAAGCAAATGCCCGAATAACTTAGTTAACTTGTCAAGCTTCAGCGGACATAACTCGGTTAGTTGGGGATGTTTTAGGTATGCTAAACTATGCAGCTTTGTTACTTTGCGGACTTATTGCGTCTAAAGGGTACTTAACGCTAATCGGCGTACTAGTTAAGTCTTCATTCAGAAAATTTGTGTAATTCATAAAATCCTTACTTTTCCATAGTTTCTTGAACATTTCCCAACTGGATAGTAGTCGAATGTGATAACTGAATAACAAAACTTAACTACCATGGTTAAGTTCGCACAATGACGGATTTGTTGACCAAGAAATATCTAAACATTCGTTAGCTTTAACTACAGCTTGTATATATCATTTACGTTTGGTTGGTATGGCTAGGAGCCGAACTCAACGGCGTTCGTGCTGTGAGTTTCTTTGTCCTACCCCATCCCACTTAGCCTCCCCTCCAAGCACGATCTCATTATTTAGCCTTATATAATTTTGCATATTATTTTTTGTTGTTGCACAGTAGCCGGCTGGTGGCTTACCGGAACGATGCCCATCCGTTACCGGTAGCTCAGCCGGCTTGCACCAGTTGCATTCATTTTTCCTCATTTTTTCGGTGCATTGCGGCACAGTAGCTGAGGTTTTCCCCACCTCTAGCTAACGTGTATGATGATGGTGATGATGAGACCAACGTATATATGCAACAACACGCTTATATCACTGATAATTCAGCATACCTATGAACATAACATATCTAAAGTACTGTAAAAACCAAGTGGTATTGGCTTTCATCTGTGGCGTCAGAATGGCTTGCTTAGAATGTCCGAAGTTTTACATTTGAGTTATGCAATATAACATTATCTTATCCATGCGTGACAGTAAAAAGTCTTTGGTGAAAGCTCAGCATCCATGTATAACGGGCGTATGATATTGGACATAGCTGGCGCAAGCGAAATACAAGTGCTTTGCACGCTTAATAGCTATTCACTAGGTGAATTGTGTTGCTTATACGCTGATATTTTTTGGAGAATAGTAAATTTTAAAATTATGTACAACATATTTCATGTTGAACTCACGGATTTTCTAGCACTTTGACAAGAAGTGTAGGTAGGAAGGAAGGGGATTATACAAATTTTATGCATTTATTTATTATATTCGTACTGTCATTACCTGCGCACTTACTGATGCAATATCAAATTATATCTTTCTGCTAAGCAGTTATATGTGGAATATATCAAAATAGCTGGAATATAAGTCAAATATAAGTTAGATAACGTTGCTATTATATTTGCGACGTCGCTAAGTGACACCCTAAAGAATAAAGCTACAACCCATTGCTTCACAATGGCAAGTTGGCAAGCGCTACCTTTCACAGTCACTTCTACATCTGCTTGTTTTTTCGTCACATTCGTTTGATTCCACGGGTTATCTTTACGTTACTATCACAGAAACCCAACGTATCTTCACAATAAGCTTGATCTAGGTCTTTGCAATATTTTATTGAGCATCCGTATTGCTTGATATATTTATGGAATCTAAAGCAGAATAATTATGTCCATAGCAAGGTATCCTGATGCCACGACAATTAAATATATTCTACTTTTTACATTTCTGCCATTTGTCGAATTTAAGTCACGATTGTCTGAAACACATTCGATCGTCACCGTTCCCATCGTCATAAAACGTCGGTACAGTTGCAGCTTTATGATTATGCCTACGTGGTCGTGCCTCGCAGAATCGAGAATAAATATTGTTTATCTATCAAGCGACTTGGAGAAATTTGCAGCCGTAACTGCTTACACAATTTATTTAAGGATTCAGCAGTATACATTATTTATAATTACGTATGGTTCTCGAATTTAAATTTCTCTAGTTGTGGAACACTCTCGCAAATGTTTCAAATATATGGACCGGGCAAGATAATGTAGGTTGTTCAATATCACCTCATGGACAAATTATTAGATAAGTTTATAAATAGAAACCTATTTAATTCAAAAGGAACTGTTGACGTGAAAAACTATTGCTTACATTGGCTATTAAGCTTTTCATGGAAATCCTCAATAAGCTATTCTGTCTACTCCATTTATCCAGGTAATTTAATTCTAAACTAACAAGCGAAGCTACGTTTGGTTTTTGCATTTTTAGACAGGAATAAGATAAAAATTACCACGAGTCATTTTTGACTGGAGTAAGTACTAACTAATTGTAGTATTTTATTTTTCCTTTTCTCAAAATATCCATAAGTGGCAGCGACGAGAAAAAATACCCGCAGCAAACAATAACTATGGTGGAACACAAACATACGAAAAACAAATTGCATTGAAGTCCGCAACGCCATGGTAAATTAGTAACTAAGAGCTTCATGCAAAATCTGCCAGCTGTCTAGCGTGAGTAAAACATAAATACGTACTTGTTGCGAAGGTATCCTTCACTGTATAAAAGGATCTCATAAATGTTAATTTTGACGTAATTTGTAAATAATGGACTACTGACATGTTTATTCGTGTTTTACGTAAAACCAGTAATGTTAGTGCTTTAGGTTGCAGTTTCTGGGCTATAATGCCCTCCTCAAATAAACAAAGAAAGCAGCGCACTAATTATTTGGTCAAAGAGCCATGGAAACATCCTATTAGAATTATTAATAAGTGTTAGTAACTATAACACTATTAAATATTCAAACCTTTATCCTCACTATGCAAACTGAAGTTATGTTTTCAATTCCTTAAGTGCAAAGCGCAAAATTTTGCAGAGAGTATCATTTGTTACACTCTAAGCTCAGGTATAAAAATTGACACAACCATATTATTTTAATTTAGTAAGATGCCCTAAAATCCCAAAACTCAAGCAAAATTATAATATATCGAGTATTTTACACAAAATACTTACGTGCATGCATTTTTTTTATCCATCTGTTTAATTTGCCTTTAGAAAGCAGTAAATGTATAGCATGGTCTAATAGTAATAAAACAGTCGTCAGAATATGTGTGGGTATGAGCTCTAAATAAGACAGGAAAAAACGGGATTCAGGGACAAAATAAGAATTCGTTTAGAAAACGTCGTTTCGTTTAACACTGAAGGAACAGAGCTCTTAGCACCTAGTTGATGACAGATTCTTGCGTTTATACTGCATAGACTTTACGATTGAAAAATAAGCTATGGCCTTTAAGCTCGGTTTTCTCGTGCTTATATTTTTGGTGCTTGTTCCAACAGGGTGCTTCAGTGACACTCGCATAAGCAATAAATATAAAGCACCAACCACGCGTGGGTCACAGCTCACCTTGCTTCCGTTTTATAACGACGCAAAACGGCGGGTATGGTGCGCGATAATCGGTGGAACGAATACCGGAGCACAACTGCTCCCACCTGTGCCTGTTACTAACTTTGGATACGGAAAAGTACGTGCATAAAGATTACTAGGTTGGTAGTATAACTAGTTTAACTAACTGGAAACTCTGAGTTTTCAAGTAGGGGGATTCTGTTGCAACTAGTGCAGAGCGCGCGAAATCAGTCCCAAAGAAGGCATATTTTTTGCGCTGGTTTAAGTTCATATCAAAATACTATGCATTTGTCAGCAGCCGGAAAGTGCATATTGATATTAACATATACATACATATATACACATGGGTGCACATCAGTAATCCTTACAGGCTATCCTTGCCTTATGGTAAATTTGGCACAACACTTTCCGGTTGCATACTAACGCGTAGAGCCTTAGATCGTGCACACGAAGAGTACGAACCTAGCAACTCAAACAAGTGACGCTAGCGCTCCGACGAGTGAAGAAATAACAAAGAGTTCAGTACGAAACGTTTATCAGGCCACCAGACGTCGTCACGAGCTATCCAAACGTGTGCAGAAACAACTGAGGTTATCAGTCAAATAGAACAAAACGAAGACAAAATAAGGTGAAACAGAGCTTTACCGTAAGCGAATAATAACCAAGGCAGCAAAAGCAAACATTCCTGAGGTAGGAAGCTTAGCCGCCTAGTTTGATTTCGGTATGGCTATACCATTCACCACTTCGTAAAGGCACAGTGCACTTTGCAGAGGACAGCTGGCAGGTAGTCCAGGGCAATACAAAATGAGGAAAATAGCGGCTCCATCAGGCAAACTGCCATAAGAGCAACTAGAGTAGCACAGTTAACTTGACCCTACAGAGGGGAAGCGAGTGGTGTCCGCGCGTCTAATAACAGCAGGATTCTTAAAGTTAATAAAGAACCCGCCTAATGTAGAGTACTCAGTCTGTGTAGGACAGCAGCGTTTAAAAAATGAGAGGTAGGTTGCGCTAATATGGGAAATAAGCAACAGCGCTGGGGAGTTTAGATAGTTGATCAAATACTATCTACGTATTCAGGACAGTGCAGTTGGCTAACATGCAACGTGTTGTTTGAAAATCCATTTGCACCGCATCCACATAAATATTTGTTCCAAAGAGCGCTGCGTGAATCGGTTAGTGGGGAGAGAAGCACCAGCAACGTCCATCAAAAATGAATAGCCAACACAAACGGCGTCTAAAGAATGCAGAGTCTCGAGCACCGTGGCGTAGGAAAGGACGGGTGAAACGTTGGCTGTTGCGGAATTGGCCTTAAAAGCCAACAAAGGAAAAGTACGTTCTGCCGTTAAATCCAACTTAGGTGCTTGTAGAAAGACGAACCTATCCAAGCAAGCGTAAAATTTATAGTGATCTTTCCTCAAGAACAGACGTCCAAGTGTGGTCCAAACCAATTCTGAAGAAGCGTTGACTGAGGCACCAGTCAGTCGGCAGCAGTGTAAGGCTTCAAGGCTTAGGTAGAAGATTGTATAGTGGCCTATAGGCCCCTATAACACACCAGAGAGGTAGCCGGAGAAAGTTTCATACCCCACTTCCAGATCGTCATCAGGATAAATATCGGAAGTTGGGCGATGAGGCCAACACCGTTTGATGGACTGTATCCTACGTAGCTGAATACGTTAAAACCACCTGGCAAAACTTTGTGTTCTCAAATGTGACGCTGCACGATCAGCTTAAATATCCACACTTGTGCTTAGTGCATATGAGGCTCAGAAAATAAAACAGAGAGCTGGGTGCCACTGCTGCTGAACAGAAGCAGAGGTACGTCGAAAAATAGAAACAGTTAGTTAAAGAAATTTTGTAAAAGTAATAGTGAATTAGGTTATGTCGAACTTTTATATAAAATAAAAGCTTAGTTGAGTGCTAACAAACCTTGAAGGGGCATGATATTGCCCATGTTGATATTTAACAACAAGTCAAGGCACAGTATATCAGTTACATGTTAGTCATGAAGAGCAGTTCCACATTGAGCAACGCTTACTGAGTATGCACAATACAACGCTGGTCACAAAATCCAAGTCATTGCTTAAAATTTGAAATGCGCTCCTCCAATGTAATTTTGTTAAACTTGGGTAGCACTAATCCAAATGAGCCATCTGGTCTAATCTCTTTTTGCAAGAGGTGGTACCAATAATTTTATCACATACCTTTTGGTTTACATTTTGATACCTGCTATTAACCGAGATGACGGCGTTTTACTCAAGTAACGCGTACGTTTCTTTGACGTCAGCCGTTAAGCAAGTACTTGCGCTTACGGCAATTTATAATTTTGCGTTCTACATGTTAATTGGTAATTTGCGTATATATAACATTTAAGACCGGTGGACATACAACGTAGTGAAAATTGTGATTACGTTTGTAATTACGTCAATTCATCATTAATGTTGCCTTAACTCGCTCAATAAACCTTTAGGGGGTTATACGTACTTAAATTTGTATATTGTCTTAACCGCCATCGTCAATATTGGCTCGCCAGCAGAAGCACTGGTTACGTGGCATTTAACGCAAATTTAGGTTAAAGTGGTTAAACAACATAGCACCATGCAGACTCCGATTAAATCTAGTATTTTTCTTTTGTTTTGATGTTGATATAATATCAAATAATTTCCAGAATAAATCCCGTACGGTGCCGCGTTAAGGCTAAATTTATCTATTAGCGTTATGGGGCATATCATTTCATCATTATACACATCAGCTAGAGATGGGAAAAACACCTCCGCTATTGTGCCGCAATACATGAAGGAAATACATACATACATACAATACAATACACAAAGGAGAAGTAGATACAACAGTTGCATGCCAGCTGAGCTACCAGCAACGGATAGGCATCGTTGCGGTAAGCTTCCAGCTAGCTACTAGGCAAAAAGAAAAATATTATTATGTTTTACCCTAGGAAATGAGATCGTAGATGGAGGGGGAGGCTAAAAGGGATGGGGAGGGACACAGAAACTCACAGCAGGAACGCCACTGAGGTCGGCTCCTTGCCATGTCAGCAAGTGTATCCAGCCAAACGTGTTCACCGTCTTTTGGACCCCAACCAGGGAGCCGTGAAGCTCCAACCGAGGCTAGCTCCGAGGTGAGGGACTTCATTCCCCTGGACCAAGTCATCGCTTGGCCACCTCTCCTCTTCTTCCACCCACATCCCCGGTGAGCAAACAACGCACGTCGCGGGAGTCGGTGGGCTGGCATGCGCAACACGTGGCCCAGCCATCGGAGCTTGGTGAGTGAAATGACGGTGCTGAGCGGTTCATTCCCTTTTCCTAGGCCGTAAACAAGGCGTCGAACACGCTCGTTACTCACGCGGTGTTCCCACCAGATGTGAGCCAAACTGCGAAGGCACCGATGGTCGAACATAAGTAGCCTCTTCATGTCCGCCGATCTTATGGGCCAGGGTTCGCAACCGTACAGTAAGGTCGAACGTACCGCTGCATTGTACACTCTACCCTTCAGGGCGAGAGTGATGTCGCGCCGTCGCCATAGGTGGCGAAGGTTAGCAAAAGCACTTCGAGCTTTCGCCATGCGGTTCGTGATTTTGTCTTCGATCCCAAGGACACTGATGCAACTTCCCAGGTAATTGATTTTCTGAACGACTTCTAGCTGATCCCCACCAAGGGTCAGCACAGGGGGCGATCCCTGCCAATCTTGGAGGAGCGCTTTGCACTTCGATGGTGCAAAGCAAAGCCCGAAGCGGCTGACAGCCAGTGCTCATCTGTCTAGCGCGGCTTGGCACGTCTGGGAGCTGTCACAGATGAGGGCAATGTCGTCAGCATACTCTAAGTCAAGAAGTCGTTCTACTGGGAGTAGCTCCACACCTTCCAAGGCATGTCCTGTAAATGCAAACTCCATGACTTCGTCAATAGCGAAGTTGAAGAGGGAAGGTGACAGCGGGCATCCTTGTCTCACACCGCTGGAGATATTAAAGGGTGGCGACAGCTTGCCGTAAGCCCTCACTCTGCCCGTGCTACGCGCATATAATGCTTGGATAATATTGCATATTTCTCGGGCACACCTTTCCTGAGTAGACAATTCCAAAGGGCACATCAATCAACCGAATCGAAGGCACCTTTGATGTTGAGGAACACGACTACGGTGGGCCGCCAATATGTGTGGCGGTGCTCCAACAACTGACGCAAAGTGAAGATGTGGTCAATGCAGCCACGACCCCGACGAAACCCGGCTTGCTCCTCACGAATCTGGCTTTCACGAGCGTCAGTCAGTCTGTGAAGAATTATGGACGCGAGTAATTTGGAGGCGATGGAGATCAGACTGATTCCTCTATGGTTGCCGCATTCCGAGCGCGAGCCGCCTTTGAAGATGGGAACACTAACGGAGCGGCTCCAGTCGGTTGGGACAGTCTCCTGCTCCCACAGTTTCACTAGTAATTCATGCAAAGCATCCGTAAGAGCAGGGCCTCCGAATTTGAAGACGGCTGAAGGAAGATCATCTGGTTCCGCGGCTTTGTTCAACTTCAACAGTCGGATCTCACGTTCGACGTCTGAGCGAGAGGGTGGATCCAAAGGGACAGCCCACGGAGCAGGGCGATCAGTGACCGGCGAATCGAACAATTCTTGCCGATAAATTGCTTTTCAAAATGCTCAGCCCAACGCTCCAAACGTTTTGACAAATTGTGGATAGGCTGTCCACTCTCATCACAAATTGGTTCACTAACACCAGGTCTCCTGCTGCCCGTTTCCCGTATCAGACGGAATAACTTACGATGGTTGCCAAGGGCAGCGGCCACTTCCATCTCTGACGCACGATGAGAGCACCAAGCTTCGCGGTCTCTCTTCAGGCTAGCACGGAGTTTTGCCCGGAGCTCTTTGCGAGTTTCATTGTGTTCGCTTCCAGCCGGGATATGCCGGCGAGCGTCGATAAGTTCCAGAGACCGAGAAGAGACCCAATGTCCATGTAGGCTTTTAGACATACCACATGAGGATTTGCCTGCTGCTAGTAAGGTCTGGCGAACATGTGACCAGTGACCATCAATTGTCTTCTGTGAGCGCTTGCTCAACTCGCATGTTAGCGTACTTCGATACGCATTCAGAACAGCTGGCCTTGTCAGTTGGCTGGTGTCAATGCGCTCACAGCGTCGTCGTGGGCGTCCTCCAAAGCGCATCCGCATGTCAGCACATACAAGTGCATGATCAGTGTCCACACCTGTGCTCCAAATCGAGCGAGAATTCTGGATGCAACCTCTCCAGCGGTAACTAATAGCAATGTGATCGATCTGCGTCCAAGGCTGGTTCGAGTCTGGTGGGCGCCAAGTCATCCTCCGGCGGGTGCTTTGTCGGAAATTAGTGCTCGCAAGAAATAAGCGAGCATCTTCACACAAATGAAGTAACCGCTCACCGTTATCATTACGGGAGCCTACACCGTGCTGACCGCCCAGATGCATTTCATCAGTGGACAACTTTCCAACTTGTGCGTTCATATCCCCCGACAGAACAGCAGTGTCGGTGCTTCTTCTGTGACGAAGGAGCTGAGTCAGTTGGCGGTAGACGTCGTTCTTTACCGAATCATCGCTACAGTTTGTGGGCTCCTAGGCAGCGAGGATGAATAGACATCTATTAGTCCCGCGCGACATCGAAGCTTTAGAGGAGCCAGCCAATCGGACCGCACACATCCGGCTACTGATTGGAATCCAATCAACCAGAGCAGCTTCAGCCCGGGGACTCAGAGCAATGCCAACACCAGCTTGGCCAGTGCTCGAAGCTGCATCGTCACCGGATAGGCGCAAGGAGAAAATACTGTTTGCGTCACCTGAAGGGGATCGCCGTGTGAGCACGGAGCTCGAGTCTTGCAGGCGGGTCTCTGATAAGCAGCAGATATCGATGGAGAGGGTCTCCAATGTTCGGGCAAGCGCTGCCTGTTGACCGATCTGTAGTAGCGTGCGTACATTAAGGCATGCCAATCTGAAGGAAAATCGAGGGCTCCAAATGGAAGCCGATGAACTGGAATGGACCGCTTGTTTGGACATGGGCTTGTCAACAGGAGAGGAGTGACGCTTCGCGTTCACGTGTGCGTTGAAACTAGAAGATAAGTGCCTAGCAAAGCATGTTGGGGGAGGGCCAAGAATCGGGGGGTTGAAAACTGGGGGGATATAAGTGAAGTTGGAAGGGGACGGTAAGAGTGAAAAAGCGTAAGATGGGGAATAAGAAGACGGGAAGGCTTGAGCAGTAGCATCCCAACCCCTATCCACCGTGCTCGATGCAGCAGCTAGGGCACCGTTGATTATCCTCTGCGGTGGCCAGAGCATCAGCAATTTGTTTGAAGTGTGATTCATTGTATTGTTATGGGTCATAACTCAAAAGAAAGTCAAACTAACAGCTAATACTATTCTTGAGTAGCAAAATTGTTCGTCGCGAACACAACTAGGTGCATCTAGAAGCTTTCAACTTACCAGCAGTTTGCTTTGCAACTTAAATTTGAAGCGTTTTGGTTAGTGTAAAAAATATGTAACCTTTTTATAGTGTGCAAAACAAAAGTAAAGTCTTCTTCTGAAAAGTGTTATTTATTGTGCAGATATGCAGGCTGAACCACTTAGCTAGTTAATCTATATTTAACACTGGCAAGTTTCTGAACAATCGAGTAAGTAATTGCGCAGATTTTGAAATAATCTGCATTATTGAGTTAACTGGCAGATGATGCAATGGTGACGGGCTTTTATGAATTCTCTTTGAATAAAAGTGCATGCAACACTGACCGTTTCTAATCTATTTCTGACGTTAGGTCACGGCTATTTGCCTTTTGCGTTATTGTGACGTCGTGGTTGCTGGTTAACATCAAACAGTGTATCCAGAATATATACGTTAGTTTTTCAAGCATCTGAGTATTAAATTCTATAAAAAGTCGATGGAGTAAACAGAACAGCAACCTGCGCGTTAAAGCTGGCATTTAAGTTTTATCTGCTTATAGTTTAGTTTGCTAACAGCTTGGCTTTTTTAATAAAGTTGTTACAACTAACGTATTGAGTAAGTTTTCATTAGATTTCTACAAAAAATATGGTTTAAAAAATGGAGCTAATAAGTGTCAAACACAAACCTGCTGTCGCTCGACGAAATGGCCGCCGCCTCATAAGCAGTATATTAAATACTATATACATTGCAGTTAGCCTCATGTTAGTCTATCCGAAATAGGATGTAAATATAGTTAATTATTTATTCAAACCCTTAATTCTTGGAACTATGCAGACAAAATTCTTTCTGTTGTCTCTGTTTTAGGCTAGGAAAAACCCTAAAATAAGTTGTCAAAACTTATTATTTTATTTATCAGGCACTTCTATTGTAATATATAGCTGCTCTATATATTGCTTTGATTAGTAAATGTTATTATTTTAAGCAAAGCAACACACTGCAGTGTGGCTGATACAATTGCAATTAGGTGAATAACAAGAGGAATTTAATAAACTACTCTGTTTCTCCTGAACCCTACATGGACGTTCAAGCTATGTAATTAACTATTATATTTTTGCATTCTACCAACTTATTTCTTCCAACGGTAAAGCGTTGTATGGCTACATGAAATGTACTAAGCAACCAGTTCCGTCTTTTGTGGCTAAGAAATGGACTTTTTCACTGGCGGAGTCAATGGACATAAAAGTTTGTTATTGGAAAGTGTATGATCAAATTTGTTAAAAACCACATCATGTTATTTTTAGTAAAAGTTGTTTTGAATAAGTTCGTAAGCAAATGCTGTATGCAATAATTATCTGTTTGCACATGTTTAAAGAAAATGAGGGTTAATCGATTGAACTTGATTACATTCAGATCAATGTCGCTTACCCGCTTCTGCCGTAGGTGCTTTTAGAAACACACACACACACACATATACATATATATATATATAGGCTTTTATAAATGCCGCCGTTTAACGAGTACAGACATAGAACAAAACATATTTACGTGCCGTTAATGTTTACGAATTCTGCGTTTTTATATGACAAATGGATCACATCTTACAGTAATATTTTAGTATACTTAAAACGGCATTTATAAATTTACAACGTGCAGTTTTCTATAAGTACAACTTATGAATGCTTATGAAAGGAAAATGATTTTCCTAATTGTCGGTCTGGGATCTCAAGAGAAATAGCGTGCAACGGTCGCTGTTGCGCTTATTACTTTTAGCCGGGAGCCTGTTTTATATTAATTATTGTGCAAAATACGCACTGCCCCTAATGCAAGCGTGTTCTGTTCCCACGTGTACAAACATAAGCCTAAAATGATCGCCTTTAGTGGGTCAAGTTCTGCGGTTGCCATGTAGACATCTACTAGCCCGAGAGGCGAACGTACATTTACTCCATCCACGTTTGCGTATAATCCATTGTTGAATTGCTACTGGACATTGCAGACGTACTGGTTAACTGGTTGGTGGCTCGGTGTTTGTCTTGTGCAGTTCAACATCAGCGCAGATAACTGATTGTTTCTAGCAGGGAGACATTGGTATACCTCAACAAGACGTCTAAAGAAAACTGCTTTTTTATGCTACTGGTGGCCAGTAGTTGTAACGGTATTAAATGTAGTACGCAGGCCCTACAATGCTTTAAATTATCGCATGCAAAATATGTGTTGCCTAGGAAACCCAACTTCTTCACGCACGACGCTGCATTCGAATGCGAAGTTGTTTTCACCGGCGCGCCATATTTGCTCTTCACTTGCACCGTGACGTCGGATAGAGCAGCTTTGGTAAAATCGTACAAACACCATACACTGTCGTTTCCCCGTTTAAAAAGACTTCCCCATGACGTGGAAATTAAGTTTTTGCAAAGTTTGAAAACCCAAATTTACTGACGAGTACAGTTATTTAATAATTCGGAAGACTGCTAGAGTGTTAGTTGCGAAATATTCACAAAAGCAAGTGTTCTGAGTGAACGGCGTGCACAACAATATGCATAGTTATGAAAATGTTATATCTGAAATTCCAAAACATGCAATCAGAGATGTTTATTCTTGATGTAGTTTGAAGCCTCCTGTTAAAGTCACGAAGATTGAGCGGATGCCACTCATTGCGCGTAAGGTTAGAAGCATACTATTTTGATTATTTTGTAAGCCAAGAACCCAGTCATTTTATTCCAAACCGTAATATATGCAACCACGTTTGTCAACATTTATTACCATCAGTTCGTATTTTGTGTTTATGATAATCAGTGGTAAAAGATCTGTTGACCGCTGATGACACTAGACCAAAGCGGTCAACAAACGGATTTAGTTAAATTACACCGGTCAAGATGCATACTTTTTAGATGGTAAACCTTAAAGCATTAATCAATTTAATCGTTAGCTTCCTACTGTTCCCTTGTGATCTTTACCGGTCGTTCGGGGAAGATTTTAAATATAATTGTCAGATCCTTATTGAACTTAGACCGATTTAGCGGTTTTGCGATAATTAATTTTAACAACGTTTATTTTTACACGCATCATTTCTTGTAGAATGCTGGCGTCTAAGATACTGACCAATACGAGTAATTCCATAAATGCTGCCTCCTCTGAATGTTTCGCAACTTCACAGCCTAGGCAGAAGTACCAGATAATTTACATCCGCACACAAGCTTACCACTCGTCTGTCATCCCCTAACTTTCGCGTCCTTTGCAGTACCCTAAATCTGTCATCCATGACTTAACAGGTTGGCGTTCAACTTGAATGTGTTGTTTGCCCTTATGCACCCGTTCTTTGTCGTATTGCTTTGCAATTGATTTGCTTTATTGGTACATTATCGAGACCGTGCTTTGTGTATCTGCATATTCACCTATGCAGAGTGCGTAATGCAATTGCTTGACTTGACTTTGTGATATAATCAGAAAATACTGGGGTTATGTTTTGGGGTTGCATTTTCATATACTTGCAGGCTATCCAAAAAAGACACAGTTATCACATAAGCCTACTGAGTATGTTACATGAGCATAAATATCGTACACTATAAAAAAATTAAAGCAAATGACTACCATACTGTAAGTATAAAGCTGTGGAATATCAGTTGAACTTGATTGCATCTAGAATCATGCAAACAACCATCAAGCGTCTAAAAAACCGCAATGACTTCTCATTGTAACGCGAATAGTCAACAGTGCGTGTTCCACGTAGGGTTCGAAATCCTTACTCGAGTGTTCCTACTCCGTATTTGAGAATACTATGCTTCAAGGTGGCGGTAACACCCGTCATAACTAGATTCCTATATATGACAAAACAACCCATAACTGTTTCTTTTTCACGTAACTGATTAACATCTAGTTTTCCCGAACAAACCCCACTAAGTTGACTTTGCATCGAAACGCACTGCTTCTTCAATGGTTTTTCTCCTAAATTCGTCCTCAAATAC
Organism: Dicrocoelium dendriticum; assembly: GCA_944474145.2. Classification (NCBI taxonomy): domain Eukaryota; kingdom Metazoa; phylum Platyhelminthes; class Trematoda; order Plagiorchiida; family Dicrocoeliidae; genus Dicrocoelium; species Dicrocoelium dendriticum. The sequence continues at coordinate 95,695,168 of OX104068.1, read as the reverse complement.
CTTAATGTCTAGGATGGGTGCTTATATCCATTCCTGAATTTACGCAAACGTATATTAATACCATTACAACTGTTCAGCAGCTGTCAACTTTCTGCTTCTGATTAATGATATCTAACATTCGGTCTGCTAGGTGATTTACACAACCTTCTGCTTGTGTTAGCAAAAGCATCTTCTGTGTACTGGAAGTATTCTTTAATCATATACCCTAAGCAGGTAGCCTGCAGAGCAATAACCTATGTCAAACCTTGAACATGGCAATTGTTTACATTTAAAGTTACCGGAAAATTAGTACAATTACCTTTCCAATATGCTAAAAATTAAGAGGTTTGGTATGTAGCATTAAGTGTTTTGAACATTATTTGTCAGGACACGTGGCAATTTCTTCCATGAGTGCCGCGGACAGGTTCGATATTATTGAGACTCATGTCCACAATCCTGAACCAAACCAAACTTTGGGAGAAAATGCGAGCCTTAGTTTTTAGAAATGTATGAAGCAAAAGTAGAACAATTGTATTAAGAAGCGCACGAGCAGGGTTTTCATTATATAAAAGATTTACCTATGCTTCTATTGATAGCTTTATTGTTGGCAAATTGCTCCAAGTTTCGAGAGCGGCAGGTGTGGCGAACTTGAACTTGTGACATTTGAGGCGAGCGCTAAGCACCTTTGAGCAACGGATGGTACCATTGCTGCTTAACTCATATATTCGTCCGCACGTTAAATTTGCAATTCAGGCCTAGTATCCAGGTTTGAAACGGGATATTTGTGTACTGCCTAGACCCGACAGAATAGACACAAGGACAACACGTGGACCATTTGGACGCAGTTAGAAATTGCGTTTTAGTTTACTTGGTGTATTTTACTCAGGATACCGACGGCTACGCGGAGATCTCATTCTCACATACCAGATGTTAACATAGCGCGTGCACCCGTGTATATCAATGCAAACCATAGCCACCTACAAATAAGCCGTCTACCACCTAAAACTAATGACGCAGCTCTCCCGTTTGAATGGTAGAAAGTACTTTTACTCAATATCAGAAACCACTTCAGGGTAAAGAATTATTTCCAGTAAACCCACATCAAATCCGAAAGTGTACTTCGCAATGATTGGGGGAAAGTGTCAACTCGGGATAAGATTTACCCATAGGCTGTTTGAATAATCAAAATTGACAAATTAATACGGAGATATAGATGGGAAGCTAAGCGAACTAAATGAAGTTGCATACACAACACTGAATGGTCCGTAGTTACTAAGTATGTAACGTAAGAAACAAATAGCTAACTAACATTGTCAGTTGGCCAAATGAGGGTTATCGGCCGCATGAATCGTTTTCGTATACAGAAAACCGGTTTTAGATGGTGAATATAGATAGCCTTGGAGATGGATAGAAGATGTTTACGGAATCCTTGGAAGAAGTGTTCAGGCAGTAAATAGATGCTTTGGGAGTCCTTCTCGTAAGCTGTATGGCTGCATTCAAGAAGATGCGACATGACTGAGCTGTCTGAGGGTTTCACTTCGCCGTTGTAAAAACATGTCCGGTTGGGCAAATAATCCATTGGGATGGGCGCCTAGTAGTGTGACCCGCGTATCGTGTACCACAGGAGTAAGAACACTGATAAACAATCATTGAACGGATCAACGACTGCAGTCTTTTTTGCAATGGTTTTGTAGGCAACGGCTTATGTCAGAAATAATTCGCAGGCGGGCTGCGAAATCCCTTTTCAAAAAAGCATTGTCAGGTGTCAAGATAACATATAACCAGCAGCAACGTCCTCAAATGGTATGTGTATGAGAAGCTCTTTCTTTGGAGAACCGCTCATAGATGGCTTCCGATTGCGTTCCTTTAAATGAAAAATTTATCAGAAAACCATTTTTGCTGCGGGCCTTGATGTTTCACTGTAGTTCTGCGTTGACGGTATCCGGTGTACAAGTACTGCACGCCCTAATATTAATAAATCTGAATAATCTTCCCTTATGCTGTAGGCATACTTCGCTGCGCAACTTGGTGTATTGCCCAGTCAATTTGTGCATTCTGTGTTCCTTCCTGCTGCATGCTCCGTCCGAGTCACGGATAACTGCTACCTTTAGGAAAGGTAACCGGTTTCCGAATTCATGTTCACAGACGAATTAGAGATTCTTGTGTGCGTCATTGAAAGATTTCAGCAACCGTTGCGTATGCTTATGGAATTCGCGAATTACGGAGGTATCGTCAGCATATCGCACGTACATTTTGATTCGACTGATGTGCGTTGTAAGTGGGACATGTTCAAATTTCGGCATGAAAATATCAGCCAGCAAGGCTTGCAAAGATCCCCAGGTCACTCCGTCAAGCTGAAGGTACATTTCACCATTAAAGGTAAACTGAACATTTAACTTGCCATGAACTAATACCTTATTTGGCAAATGCACCGGCAAAGTTACGTATAGGGTCAGGTTGCCGGACAGGCTTTCAAACGTACTCCACGGTTGAAAGTAGTAGAAGGTTTATGAACAGCGACAGCGCAATGAATTATACTGTCCTTTTTATTATTATGAAAGTTGATTTCGGATATTCACTTAATGAATTCGAACGTGTCGCTCACGCAGTAAGTGAAAACCAAATTCCGTAACGGCTGCAGCTTCGCCACCATCCATTAGGCCAAAATTCTTCAATAGAAAGCACCATGCTCACGGTTGGGCTCACTGTGACTCCTTTCTTTTAAAAGTTAGGCGGGCAATAGAAAGTCAGCAGGCGTTCATCAAAAGGCTTCAGCTGTTTGAATTGGTTCTTCTTGATGAGTATAGCTGGCAACATCCGCCTGAGACAGCCAGTCAGCAGTTGTACTAACCACTGCCTTGAGCCTCTGGAACTTAGTCTCATCACTGAGGATTTCCGTGCTTTACGTAAAGGATGCACCATATCCATTAGCGCTATGCCGGAACCCTTGTTCTGGATTACAGACGATTAAATCTTTTGTTAATCTAGCTTTTTAAGCTACTGAGTTTGTTCCATAGAGTCAATACTATTAGTAAATGGTTTGGTCTTAACGTATTCGTGACAACTATTAACTTAGCTATATTTTAGATTCTCAGCTTCATGTGCTGATGTTGGAAGCAGGTCTTCAGTCTGAGCAATTAGGCTTTCAATCTAAACCTACTAAGAGGCCTGATCTATTTCCTTACATGGAATGCAAACCTTTTGCTCACTTAAAATCTGTTCCAACTAAAATAAACCACCAAAATATGTAGTAAACGCAACAGACATCACAATTGATAGACATTTCTTTTAGTACTCAAAGGTTACGCAACAGTTTGATAAATTGCTATAGCGCTCCACTGATAGTTTCCGTTCCACTTGGGAACAATTTGATTTTTCTTTTGCGTATTAATCCTGTGGATCTTGTAAACTAATGGTTTTTATCCTATCGTACACGACTGCACTATTGATGCATTTCAAGCACATGTTGTTACTAAGAAACCATGTACAATCTTGCTAAGATTATATGCGATGCATATTTTTAGAAAAATATTTAATGAAAAAAGTGCTACGTGTTTGTAAGTCGTCCACGTTGCAGCCGCTGATTTCAACCTCTATCACGATTGGTTTCAATAAAATGTATCATGTATCGAGTAAAAGCGAAAATGCCTAACTGGATTTATGAGATATATCCTTTAAAACGCAAATATTTATAGAAAAGGCAAATAATGTTCTGTCGGTTTAACTGTAAATCAAATTGTGACGAGGCTGTGCCAGTGGAACTTTGTAATAATGTACGCAAAACCGTTATATATAGTAAACCTGCTAAAGTTTCTATTCTCCCTCAATCCAAGCGACCTGGAAGTCTGATAATACTTTTGTATGATTGTCCCATAGCATATGGTTGCTGATATACGTGCTCTGCATTTCATCCATAAGTTTAAGAACATTTGTTGTTAATTGCAATTTGCTACACATGGTTATTAGGGATTGCACTAATTACGTTACAGCCATATTAATCACTAAGTGTTCCACAACTCCGTTGCCTAACCAACAACTTGATAGCGTAATCCACAGCATGGTATCGGCAACTATTTATTTAGAATAGTAAAAGGAGCGTACCGCTGTGCTTGATTTGTGTATTTGCTTGCAGTGCACTATGGAATAGCTTATTTAAATTATGAGAGGTATGATTCAATTACCATTACTCGCCTTATTGGTGCAGCGATCTACACCTCCGTAAAAATTCTCGAGAGAAATATTAATGAAAAACAAATGCCCAATACAGGTGTACTGGTTTGCTTTCTACCAGCTACTGCTACTTTACTGCTATCAATCCCGCACTGTAGATGTCACCTCGAATGGTGGCGAAACGTTCGCAAACAAGTTGCCCAGCTCGGAGAACTCCACAACAACTGAGGTGTACTGGTCTTTGTTAAACGGAAAATCAACGCTCAAAAATATTATCTTTTTTAACAGGCTAGCAATATCCGGAAACGTCATAACAGTGTAGTTTTAGCGGCTCCCTCACAATGTAATTGTCATTATCCTGAACAAACATTTTACTCCTTTCTAATAACTGTTGCGGCATATAAAAGCAGTTTAAAAGGGGAAACATGCAATGCTTTTAACGGTACTACACCATAGAAAAATTAAACGCCGTATCAAATGCACCTAACGTAATAATTAGTGAGTTGTGTGCAGTTAACATTATCCAACGCGGGGATGGAGTTTGTCATATAACACTAGCTTTGAAATAAAGGGCTGTTGGACGTTGCGTATATGAACTGGAGAAGAGTAGCAAAATCCAACAGTATACTCGATGGCAAGCTGCCTGGGTATTAATAATGTTTCACTTCACATACTTTATAAACTGATACATTTAATTAAAACACGAAATTAAATAATTTTAATTCTTATATTAGTAGACTCAATTTTGACAAGACATATTATAGACGGGTTCAAATTGCATTTTCTCTGCTACATTCCAAACGATGTAATGGCTGATTGTATGTTTAATGGATAAACAGTTGCTACGTACTGTAGTCCTAATAAAAGTAACAGAGTACCCACTTGGTTAAATTCGTAGTTAAAGTTGTAGTTACAACGGGTTTAACTACTTTTGCATATAGCGCTTTTGTGCTATCTCCTTCAGAAATCGAATGAAGGTGACAGGTTTGTCAAAATTTGCAAGGTAAGTCCATAATCCTAAGGGACTTTTACCTAAACCACTTTTATTTCATGTTAAAATTAATGTGTATTACGCGAAGAAAAGTAGATCTGTTTGGCGGCGGTTTAGTTGCAGCTACAAAGTTCAAATGTGGCCACCAACGTGACACAGTTGTTCATTTTTACACTAAACATGGCAGCGGTTTCAAAAATATTTATTGTTTCAAAAGCGATAATGTAATGTTTCTAACTAAACAGAAAGTATTGTAATGTAAGTCTTGTGAAAAAGCTCATTAAGGATCTATAAATATCTGTCTGGGTAATATGTATACGTGAGTAGAGAATTATGGCCAGTATAGTAGCTACAAACAAGGGAGCAAATTAAGATTCCAATGTATAATAAGCGATAACGAACTCAAATAGGGATACAATGAAATAAAAAAGAATAACAATAAACGTTTAATGAAAATATGGCCAGATATTCTGAAACCCAGGAATCCTTGGATTGCTGGATTCTGCAATTAACTTAGTTGTTTTAAAGAGAAGAATAAAATTCAAAGTTCATTGGCGCCAAGAGATTTCGATGCAAAAGTGAGGCAGTTTAGGATAAAATACTTTTATTTATATTATGCTTTCCTAAATTATTTGGAATTTTGCTTACTGTTTTGCGGCAAGTCCATAATGAGTTACTAAACTATTTCACTTCTATTGTTGCAAAGCAGAGAATGGATTATTGTAATATAAATACCTAAGAAACAACTTTCCGTAGTTTCGTCAAATGCAGTGATTTGGTCAAAATAGTTTTAGTTCACAGGAGTATCTTCTTACTGGCATTTAAACTGCAGGGTTCAGCATAGTCAATAGATATATATGTTATTTGCAAAAACTCAAAACACACATTTTAATGGCGTTTCTTACGAAATAACAGCTACAGGATGCATCATTTGCTCGTGAATCTGTGTGACTTTAAACTACGTAACCTAACTACAGATAACCAGATACAACTTAAGGTAACAGAGTTATCATTTTAGTTCTGGTGGCTCATACACGTTGGTAGGTCACACGCCCTTCATTTGATCGTTTCAACTTTTACTAAGAAATGTATGCATTTATAAGTCCTTGAATGTTTGCAATATCATGCCATTAATGTGCCATGTCCAAAATAACAATGCCTAATTTACGGATGGTTATTAATTTTTTACCTAAATCAGTAATTCGTTGACTGACCTCAACGGTGTAGCTACGCTAGTTTTAAATGTTGACAAGGTGCAAGTCTGCCTATTGCCCATCACCTCGTCCATGTTGACTCCAGACCGAAAGTTGTTACTAGAGGCAACGGGGTGCAACCAACTTGTGTTATTGCTGGGCAAAAGAGTGGTTAATGACTGCATGGTGGAACGGGCTAGGACTCAGCCACCATCTCGTGTACCGCCGGTACGCAAGATGTTTCATGTAGGCAAACATGATTCCGCTCGCTTGTTGAAAGAGTTTAAACCGGTTCCGTTGATGAAACGTGGATTGTATTCACATGTCTAGCCGTCCTATTCCTTTAGGTTTACACTGCATAAATGGTGTCTGGGTGGAGCTTTGGGTGGTGCTGCGCAAGCCATTCATGTTCTGTCTGTAGTCGCAGGCGTCTTGTGGCTGTCCCTTAGAAGCCGCAGTGACAAGCAAGTCCGGAACGGAATGCCGCCAACCAACTTACAAACTTGTTCAAGTTATAAGACAATTACGCGCGTTCACTCCTCCGCGGTGGGTCTCGAACCTTCAAGGACCGTAACCGAAAAAATTGTTTGGTATTGCTCCTCCCAACACTGGCATACGGGTGATTGCGACTGGAATGAGTGACGTCTACCTCAAAGTGTACCGAGGTCATACTAGAGGTTGCGTGTCGCAATTCAACCATACAGCGGGTTCCTCATATTTAACTTTGCAATCTTACTCTCACTATTGACCTAAGGTTTCACTATGTTACTGAGTGATTCGAAATCATTCAATGTATTGATAGCTAGGGTGGCTTGCTCAGTTGTCGTTGTAGTTGCCTAACTGGGTTGATATGGCCGTTGCACGATTGATAGTAGGTATGCAGTAGGAACGAATGGGAGTTGAAGTCACACTGTGTTACGTATTCAGTCAATATTAATATTCCCCGATATTTGATAAGGAAATTTTCTGCAAACCTCGATGCAACCCTTAGTTTATAAAGAATAACTGCCTAACTGAATATGTAGAAGCACCTTGCTTTGGTATCAATTTCTTTACTCAAGATCATAATGCGCAATAAAAATATCTGATCCCTCGTTTCCCATCTCTGCGATATTTTAACATGTTTATTACCTGAGTATTAGACTCCGAAAGTCTGTTCATCAACCAGTAGCTTTACTAAGTTAAGTAGGACAATTAATGCCGACGGTACTTTGTAATTCGTTCCTCCCTTGTATAAGTTGCCACTTAGCGCACGTTTGTGGTTTAAAATCGTTACAATTTAAAAAGATCGGAGGAAATTTCAAGCTTTTTCAACAATTGTTCACTTATTAAATAAAGAAATACATATTCTGGTTAATATGCTTTATGTATTCTCGACATAGCGCGGCGCACCTGAATAAACAGGGTCCTAACAATACCAATACGAATGATTGGCAAATGTAACATAATGTTCCAAGATTAACATTAGCAGACTGGATCTGTGATATGTAATGAGTACATGTTAGTATGGATGCCTGCAGCTAGGTTGTTTGCTTTTATAATCATGACGCCGTAGTTAAGATTGTGAGTTGTCGTGCAGTTTGCTTGAGAAAAGTGAATGGGAAACTTTGTACTGGAGGATTGGCCTCCGTGGTATGTGCATGGCAGTGATGTTATTTAGTGGCCGGTCCCATCCCCCACATCGCAGTGTTGTTAAGCAGATATTAGTGCGATTCATCGGTTGAGCACTTGTCAGGCTGAAACACACCATGACTTGATCACTGTCGCCAATCCATTCGTTGGACAAAGCTAAAACCCGAACCACCCAGTTGACATCACCGGCTGGTTTTCGGGCGGGACAACCAGTGGCATATGCTTGCAAAGAAGCTTAGTGGGAGGTTTGGCTTTGTGCAATTTTACATTGAATCCACTTTAGCACATATTTCCACCATTTGGATGTGGAAGTTATATCGGTTCAGCCTGCGCAATTGACATTGCACTCACCCGTTGTTACAATTGAACGTATTCTGCACAGTACACGAAGAGCGCATTGTGCTGTTCGAGGTACTTTTGACAAAATTTGTCCTTAAATCCAAAAACAGGTGATCCAACAACAATTGACTAATACTAGTAAATTATTTCAGCTACCATTACGGTTTAAACCATATTAACATGACCGAAAGCAAGATGAAGTAATGTATACGTTGCACCTTCCAGGTTATGTTAAATGTAAATGTCCTTGGTAAATTCACATAATCTGCTCTGGGCATTATCGCAGCACAACAGAATCGTTGACAAAAGTACCTGAATGACATATCGTCTAGTAATGCTCTAGTAATAAAAGTAGTTCTCTCCAATATTTCAGTTAATTACAATTTCTGCCATAGCCTTTATTCACTCATTACAGGGACGAGGGCGTATAAGTCGATTGAGGCTGGACGTAGTAATCAGAATGAGTAATCCAACTTCTACATTTTCCTGTAAATGCAAACAAGAAGCCTGTTGTGAAATTCTATTGTGGGCAGCCGTACACCCCGTGGGTATAATTTTATATACTGAGATCTTATAATAATGTCTACTCTATTGTGATATGGGAATGAAACTGCATCTTACATTTGTACGTCGCACCTTACTATATTAATAAAATACCCATATCCTTATATATTTGGCAGTGAACGTATACCTAAAGGCCGTGCGGAATTGGATACACAAAGTGGGCCAGTGTAATCACAAATTTTTTTCCATGTTAAATAAGTAAACTTGTTATTCCTTGATACAGCCTAGGCTTTATCATGCTTGTAACCTATTACTAATATGCACTGCAAGCTAAAGGAACCAAGTTCATTGCATCTGAGTTGGGCACATGCTGCTTAAAGACAAATATAGTTGTGTACACATTCCTTAGCATCCAAAAAGGACTTCAGCAAAGCTGGTGATTTGATTAGTAAGTAACCGGTTAGTAAACAGGCATGCATGTTTCCATTATAAGCTTGAGCAATTTTACCAATTAGGCGCTCGTTGAACTTGGGTTAAACTGCACAGGAAGCAGTTACTAAAGAATAATTATTCCTTTATTCAACATGCATAACTTTTGACTGCAAAAGTTTCACCACCATGCGAGAAGGCGTCTTCAGGGCAAGGATTAGAAGGATACAACGTTGCCGATTAAATCGTCGATCTATGATCCGCGTGCAGGTGATTTTTAAGTATGACAGCTTTGAGTTAAGTCTCGTAAACTTTAGTTGATTTCCCCTCGGTTGTATTTATACATTTGATAGTAATGGATTTTGCGACGTCCTACAAGTATTCCGGCTTCTTTCTGTAAACGCAGTTGATTTAGTATGTCGATGTTGATGTGTATGTTCGTTGAGCTCTTTGGGGAGAACCGAACTTTCAGGAACACTTTTAGTATACCAACCGCTTTGATAGAACGAAATCGATAAGCTTATAGGGCGCTGCTTAATGTAGAACTGGATGAGGAATGGCTTAAACTGAGGGAAAATGTAAGAAGTTACATCATACGTAACTCAAAGCCGTCATTTCAACAGTCGCATGCACGACGATCAAGGAAGGACGATATATTCGGCTAGATTGCATCTTGCATTTCACTGCACTGACGCTGCTAGTTAGCAAGGTGGCGAATCATTTGCACTCAAATCGTTAAGTGTGTTATAACTAAAAAATTATCCTTTACTAAAGCTTCTCGTTATAAACCACACACAAAATATGCTCGTTTTTAACATACCTTCTTTTATTTTTCCGAATTCTAAAAGTTTTTCAAATAACAGCGTTATATTATATGGTTGAAGTCGATAATACAAGAGTAGCTGAGATAAATAGACAAAATAATTATGACTTCAGAAATGCTCGGCTGGTTCGAGCAAGTTTATATTTACCTTGTAACAACGGAGATTATTTCCACTCGTCATAGTTGAGCGTTGTGCAATCTTACACAATTATTGACTACAGATTATTACGCACACCCACGTAAATGAAAGGTAGAAGTTTATTTGTGAAGTTTGCTAGTGTGTATGAAAAGATTTTACTAAATACTATACTGTTTTATTATCCGCCTATAGTTAAACTTAGTTTCTATTTACTGTAGTGTCTTGGCATCAAAAATTAACATCGCAGATGAAACTAGATATTAATATATAGTTATGCTGTACATTATTGCTTTTTAAAATTTGATTTACGATTTCTGTCCGCTGTGATTTAAAACTAATCTAATAACTATTCTGATGTTACAACAACAAAGACAGTGCAACGAAGTTACTTCAATCGGTTGAAAAACAATAGGGACAAAGATAGGTTTTTTCGTTAAATAATTAAAACATAATCAAGTCAAACAAAGAATTGCCGACAAATCTATTCCATCCAGTTCCTTCAAGGAAATAAGCTTTTTAACGTTTTAAGTTTCTAGTTCCTACTTGTTTTCCGATTGCATTAAGCAGTAATTGACAGTTGTTCCAAATAAAGTTACTTATTGTTTTTGCTGGTTGTCATTGTTGAACACGTCGTCAATAAGTCCGTTTAATATGCCAAGTACTATGCTGCTAATATTTATCACCTACCTAAAAGAGCCTCATTTTTCAGTGAAATAAAATGATGAACATGGAATGCTATACTATATCTTTCTATGGATGAGTGAATAACGAGCACAAGACATTGCGCATGAACTTACTGGTAAGCAGCGTAATCCAGTCTAGAATTATCAAGCGTATTTATTATTTGGTTTAACTTTACTTATTTATTTCGTACATTCGCTGATGATATATTTAGTTTAGATTCACCAAAAATATTTCACGGGCGCCAGCTAAAACCATATATGGTTTCATGCATTTGTCCAAAAATCATTAAACCAGCATCCCGCCTCTCCGTTAAATAGGGTGCGCATACTTCGGCACTCTATGTTTAGAGAAATTTGCTCCACAGAATTAGTTATTTACAAATTGACATTTGCTAATAAAGTTTTGGTTTTTTGTAACACCTACGCCTATCGGAGACGTTTCAATTGTTTTTCATCTTCTTTGCCAAACTTCTGAAATTGATTCAATAGAATGTGCATATTAAAGCAAAATGTTTTTAAAAACTGTTGACAATTTCCATGTCCCACTCTCCAACTAGCTCTTTAGTTGATATCTGTCACAGAAAATCGCTGGGTTGCACCTTTGCATTTCGGAAGTAAATGTAGCTACACATGATTTCGAATAGTTTTAGTTTCCCGCCTTTCTGTTGCTTACGTGCAAATTTTGCATGTTAAGGAAATGTTTTATTTACATATGTATTCCCTAAGTTACTTACCAAGTATAAGTAACTTTAAAAATTAACTAAAGCTAGAGTGTAATCCGCTTAGATTTTATTTGCAATTGGATTCTTTGTTTTTCTGAAATTTTCTAGTGGCCTTTGACGAATTCTTATGGAGTCAATTTCCAATTTATTGCTAACAGTTCAGTGTTGAGCATGCTTGTTTCCTTTGTAGACGGTTGTGTATTATGTTGCTAGTTATTTCTAAATGAAAATTTGTAGTATTTTTTATGCTCTGTACCCAGCCTGAAATAGATTTCTCAAATAATGTTAAATGGTTGAACGGCTCAACGATCGGTGATATGCTAAATGAACACATTTGTTGAACCGTCCGAGTGCTTTTGATGTTGCTATAATTTTACACAAGTGGAATGTAGCTTTATTACGGTTAAAAAAAGCAATAAAGCCTCCGTTGTTCAAATTGCCTGCATTCACACGGTGCTTAAAGTTGATATATCCCGTTTGTATGGACAGTTGAACATGTGACTCAGCCATGCAGCACAACTTACCTTTTAACGGCTTAAATTTAACATCAGTCTTGTAAGCTGTAATTGTTATGAAAATAAAATTCAAACTGCCGTAAATTCCAGAAGTTTTAATTGACATGTAATATGTTGGTGACCCATAATAAAGTCGGAGAAATAAGGAATATTCCATTCTCTATATGTCTTGATGTACTTCATCGAGACACACGGATGGCAGTTTCAGATTACTAGGCTTATTTCGTTCGTCCGATAAACTAAATAACATGCTTAAAGCAGACTGAAATGACTTCGCCCTTCTTCAAAACCTTGTAACTGAGTAAAGCGACAAAAATATAAGTAAATGCTGCGTCTCAGTACACTTTCAGTGCTTCCTTTTTACCTTTTACATAATAAAATGCGTTAAAACTCATATTTAACATGGTTCGACTTTTAACATAGCAGGTTCTATCAAGCTTTGTTGACTCAACACTAGGTTCCTAAGGCTTTCAACCATAATTTGTCTTTGATTTCTCAATTAGTAGAAGTTCAAGAATCTTCTACATTTATTCAATTGTGCAATGCACATTAGCTTTAATAGCCATGTATAGGCTTACACCGGGACTGCAATGAAAGCACTTCGGTTTAACCCATCAACGCCAAAGTTAGTGAAAGTAATGTGCGAGGAACAAATCGATATTCTTTAACTGTTTTAGCAAGCTGAATGTTATTTTTGGAAATTCATTTCAAATAGTGTGCTCTGAAATAAGATAACAAGGTTGGGGAATGCGTAGTAGTTTATTATGCAAAACGTTTGCTTTAAGCAAGAAAGCCTGTGGTAAGCAATTAATATGAGGCATTCAAAATGTTTATTTCACTGCCAGCCTGGCAGAATTTAACATACTTGCGTTTCCGTAATTTTCCGCTGAATCAAACAGTCAGCAATGGTGTTTATTAAACCGGATAATTATAAGAAAATGAATAATTATGCAAGGTGATTGAGACTTTGTTTCCACTCACCCCCAGTCTTGGCGCTAACAAGCCCTACATTAACAAAGAGATATTAACCTTTAATTAAGAAAGGATGGTTTAGATTTTGCTGCCGGTAAAGAATACCGTCGTACAGCCAAGCGTGCTTTTTATGTCAATTGTATGAATATAACACTTGGTAACAAAGTGCGCTTACATGGAAGGCTGCTAAACCTGGTAAAGTCAAGGTTTTAAGCTTAGCGTGAAATAAGGACGCTCCTATTTTGATTTACCCTTTATTCCTTTGTTAAAGGTAGTAATTTCTTCCTAGGTCAGTTAATCAAAATAAAGATGTACCACAATTTTACTTCATCGATTGAAATTAGTTTAATCGGTCACCTATTAATTGCTAGTTAATTGCCATTGTATGTGTAGTGCCATAAATTTTAACTCTACAGGCTGGCTTTTAAATATACCTAGCTTTTCAATGCAGCTAGGTAATAGGATCTGCATTTCATCTCTATCATCAATGAAAGCCTACCGTCCCTTAGCACATTGCAATTGCGCGCTCATTCTATAATAATTTTCACCGCCCTACTGAGAGTCAATGCAGTAACAATCCATTTTCCAAAAAAGGTTAGGTTGGCTCTGTTCTTATAGTTGCATAAACGCAATTAATGAATTACCTCTTGGCACTTTCTGAAAGCTTCAATTGCTATATAATTGACGAAGAAACACCAGTAGCTGCAATGCGGTGGTAAAGTGAATTTCGACTAATATAACTTTGTTACTCATTTTGAGATTGTTTTCGGATTTCGCAGCTTTTCTGTCTTAATCTCTGTATTATTTGCCATATTTCTCGATTCCTTTTAAATTAGCACATCCGCTTGTGTTTTTACCTCTTTATCTTGCAATGCTGTGCACAACTAGTAACAATGTTGGGTAAACTATTGTTAGTATTGTTTTGTGAGACCACTTCCAAGAGTACCAATTTAAAGTAAGCTTGCCGTTGATGGTTTACAAAACGATGGCTTTGCTGGAGGTCACATTTTTCCTTCTGGTGCGCTGACAATCAGTAGTGGGTTGAGAGTACCGAATGACAATGTGCATTACTTGAGAACCACTCAAGTTTGTGATGCACTACGGGGTTCGCAGTTTCAGATAGGTGCGTCAACTACTCTTTTACCTTAAAGGCACCCAACCTGCTGACCCTGATGGACTCCGCCTATTGGCTCACAATTCCCTATTGGCCATCACTTCACTCGCTGTGGTTTTGTTTTTTACTAGGTCACTATGCAATGGTTCACTTCCCAGCGACTGGACGCGCTTAGTGATAAAGCCAACTGCGAAAGCTAGAGACCCAATCAAAGTAAATAAATATAAACTATTTCGTATCACAACCATTTTGACAAAGTTTGGAGGGAAAATTTTAAAATAGATCCACTACAACTGTTGCTATCAAAAGCTTTACTGAAGTCCGCACAACATGTGTGTATGCTATCCACTTATTTGTTATCAACTTGTTATTAAATAGGCAGTGTGTTTGGAGGTCTGTCGACATAATCAAATTGATTTCAGAAAAGCGTTTTACAAAGTTTGCTATGAGGTCTTCCTTCCCAAGCTAATAATGTACAGTGTTGTTTTCCTACTTTGACAGGGGATCCAGGACCTTTATAGAAGCGAGTGGAGGGTACAGGTGGACGGCCATTTAACGGACTGTTATCACTACAAATTGACTAACCGTAAACACGGTGCTGAGCCCAATCTGTTCCTTACCTACATCAACGACCTACTTCTGCATCTTCTGTCGCTGTGTCCATTGCTAAAGTACGATTTGAATAGGTGGTAAGAGGTTTGTACAACAGAAGAATGCGATGTACTTTAACATGACCACAACCGCCTCCTCACGTTGTCAGTAGAAGTACGCTTTCGATTAATGCAGGCAAGTCCATGTTCATCAATCCAAGTTAAGAATTTGCACTGCCAATGTTACAGCAACGATGACCTACCGTTGCATTCCAAATTTTATATCAAGGACTTAGGCACACACTCGCTTTGTGAGTAGTATTCCGTGGAAAACATAAACAGATTATATCGTAAAAAAGAGCAAAACATCGGGCTCTCATGCACAACTTCTTTACAGAATCTGAAAAGGTTGCCTCCCGCTTCTTCTCCTCTCTAATATAACCGATACTGGAGTAAGGCTCACCCAACGAATCATACATCTTCAACTCCTCGTAACCAGGTTCGTTTTGAATTAACAAGGAGAGAGAAACTAGGACACTACTTCTTGTCCTATCTTAAGGTGCAGGTCAATCTCCTCGTGACCTACAGCATAGGACATTCCGGTGATATTTTAACATTGAGACTGTTGCTTCATTAGCGAACGCGCAGCAGCACTTGCGGACACCGGCACCACCTTGCGGTACCGGAGTTAAAGGGTTACTCCATCACCCATGCCTCAAATACAATGTGAAAAAGTTTTGGAACAGTCATCCAGAACAAGTCGTAGCCCGCAGATCTGTGCGGCAGGTAAAATCTTCATTGGATTGACATTTCACTACTGTTGGATTCAGAGAACGAGTGTGCACTAACAATGACATCTTACATTTGTGAGACAAGTGAAAGTATAAGTGAAACATTTTTAAGTACCACACAAGAACTTGAAGAACGATTAGATTAACAAGAGTGACAGAAAACGTTTATAACATTTAGATTAGACTCCGTTAGAGTTGTGCAGATTAAACCCGTTACTACCTTTTACAAAATGCTAATCCGTACAACTGACTTTAGAGCGACCAGCAGAAGTGATAGTCTTAACGAGATCTAGAGGTCTTGTGATGCCTATTCTAGGATTTTGACATCGCTTAGCAGAACGTCTCGTGGAGAAATGTAGGTGTGGCGTGGTTCTCTAATGGAAACAGATTAACGCCGTTGAATTAACATGCGATCTTGACCGGTGCTTAGAAATCACGTGGCACTTAGTTCGCGATGGAGGTAGGTCATTAATGGCTGTTGTTATCGACAGGTTTCCATCATCTGGACTCAATTAAGATGTGCGCGGTAGTTAAAAACAGCATAATGGCAGATGGCTTTGAAGTGTGGGCTATCGACAGAGAGGTATTTTATCGTTTTATCTCTCCACTCGTTTGCTGTGGTTCTCTTATGCATACATCTCTATTCCAAACTAATTCAGCATGCGTCTTTGATCACACAGGTTTTTCAATCCGACTTCCATCCATCCATCACCAAGTGGCACAACCTTTACCTATAGACTTCTCAGATTCAACTGTCAATTAACTGCTCGTCAAACATAATCTAAGTTTATCATCCATCTTTTTGATGCGACTATTCGCTATCAATATCCAGGAAGTGCATCGCCAAAAACTATAGGGTGCATTCCCATTCTGCATAAAAATTGCGATAGGCTTTGGTTAATGGAACCTTTTCTAGTGTTAAGAAACTTGCTGTCGCATGTTTTTTGTACATTTAAATAAAATTCTTTATTAATTGGGTTGCTTCAAGTGCCTAAGATCGACCTTGTGCTAAACGGGTTCTTGGAAAGAGATCAATTAGGTTGAGAATAAGAAAAACCATTGGATCAAAGTTATTCCGTCGGCGCAAGATTATAGTCTTTACAATGTAGTCCGAAATGTATATGTCCTAAAAGTTAAGATACACGGCAGAGATATGAACACCATCTACGAGCAATATTTGACTGATTCGAAACCATGTTTTCCCGTTTATGAATAAAGAAGTAGCAAACCTGAAAATAGCCTGCCTCTCCATCTTAAATCAAAGACTCTATTATGCTTCAGGATTACATAACATAAATAACAATTCTGGTCCTGAAACTTTCTGCTGTGTACTAAATAGAGGACCTTATGAGTAAGACTGATGTAGCATGCCGTATGTCTCGTTATGATGTGGTTGCATATAAAACTGACACAATATTGTAATCTTGGTTTGGATTCGAATTCATTGCTTTTTCTATTCTTTTCTCAAAGATGTGGCGAAATACATTGTTGCAACTGTCGGCCACTAATTTCAGTGCTTCTATAAGTATTATTCCACTTAAGCGGAAAGCTACCGTGAAATCAGTGCACAAATGATTGTGTCGCCAGTGCTCAGTATTCTATCCTCTGGCTGGCTAGTCGAACAACCTCTTCATAGTGCCAGCTGGGTAATTCGGGATTACCCCGTTTCAGCAAATTGTTCGGCGACAGTGTTCAAGGACGTGGTGAGTTTTCGCATCACAAGCGTACTTTCTGTTAGAATCCCCACAAATGTATTTTTAACTACACTGTGACGTGGCGCTTGTGACTCACAACCAACGAAAGTCACCCTCTTGCTTTCCCGGACAACTGCTTCAAGTTCACAAATATCAAGCATCCATTAAGCCTGGGTGGCAAGTTCATAAAGGACTTCAAGTGTAGGAAAACATCCACAAATACCATAGACAAGGCTATGCAAACCCACATGCACATATACCTACATTCATCTATCAACATTTGTGACAACCTTGTAGTTCCATTTACATTAACGGGCCACATTTTGTATTCTTAACACAATCTTGCCTATGCAGGCGTGCTTCAATTAGTCGAGAATAAAGATTTATTTTATTTTATTTATTTATTTTTTGATCTTTGTTGAGCATTTGTAAGGTTATGTAGAGGATTTTACAAAAGACATGCGTTATTACCTCAAAAAGTTGTCGTCATATTTCTTGCTCAGCAAGGCTTCCGGAAAGCACGTGTACCTAGCAACAACCTGCAATGTTTCCGTGAAGAAAGCACGAAACCATTGGGTACTGGCCGTTGCGTTGATAATTTCTTAATTTTTCCGAAGCATTTCCCAGGGCTATACACGTATTGCTCTGTATGAAGCTTATAAAGCGTGGCTTGGGTGGAATATTTCTCGTATGCCTCCGTGATTTCCTAGACTGTTGCAATAGAAAGTAAATTTTGAAGTGTTTCAAGCTGGGCCTTCCCGCATGAAAGGTGGTGTACTACAGGGCTCCTTAACTGGTCATGAACTTTCAACTTACCCTTATACGACTTTCAAGAAATGCTGTAAATAAATTGTTCAATCTACGCTGTTAATCTCAGTCATTACTCGGAGGCATCCAGAACGGAATAGACTGACAACTTGCAAATGACACTTCGTTTGCTGTTTGCTTGGCATATAAAGCAGAAACTGCCCATCGCTCGCGAGTAATGTCGTGTTTCCTGACGGCTGCCCTTAAACAGGTCCGCGCGTATAACAAGGTTGATTTCCTCCTTGCCTCATTGAAATAACACCGATTTTATACTGGCCATATCTATGCTTCGTAGGCACATATATGGCTTTGTAAGAATATTTACTGTATAACTAAATATGTGGCTTAAAATTAGCATGTGCCGATTAGATATCTGATTTCGTTTTAACAAAAAATAAGATTAGGACATAATTTAAGTACTTAGTACAGACAAAGATCGAAAGATTGGCGCACGAACTAATGCGTGTTGCTAGGATGGTGTGTTCCGCTTGCCCCTCTGAGCCGCATGTTCGTACTGTGACTGAAGAGGAGCACGAAGACAGAGATGACATTTAACCTAGCCACGTTTTGCGTAATAAATTCTCCAGTTTCGCCCTTGGACTTCTTCTTGTGTGCCTGCTATAAAATAGCGGCCTGCCAGGATGGAAAATACCGAAAGAAAGAATCATACCAAAGCAACTCTCGCAACTGACAAAGGCGATGATAAAAATCATCATCGTCTGTGGCTGCTTTTTCCAGTGCGCTTGAGTAGGTAGCATTATGAGCTCCAAATTTTCCACGAATGCAACAGTTTCCCCGTCGAACGTGTTAGTAACTTCTTAAGTTTACTTGCACGGGAGGTATATGACATTGCTGCAGCTAGTGGAGTGTTGGAACGGGAAATTACAGCTCGCATATTTAGTACCTTGCTGCATTAACCAGATCACTCGCAGTGGCTTTCGGAACAACGCTAACAGTTTCTTGCACGATGCCAACTGCCGGAAGAAAGGATCAGGACCGACATCCGTGTATTGGGACACATAGCAAACCCTGCATATAAGTAGAAACGGCTGATCAACGGGAACGACACCTTTTGTAACAATTAGTGGAAGGAATGCAGGCGCGACCTGTGAGGAAGCAGTTTGTGCCTCATTCACCTGGCCAGCCGGATAGAACGGTTCGGCAAGGTGAAGAGCTGGAATGGGTTGCTGAAGACTTGGGAAACCCCAACAAGACTGTTAAGGTCTTTAGCAGCTCTGCTCTTAACAGTCAGTAAAAGAATGTTTTTACGTCTTGTCTTGAATCAGTTTGCAAGGAGTAACCATCTTCAAACTACATGATGAGGAAAGCTGATCCGTATCGAAACAGAGTCGGCAGTTGGAACACTAAAACTCGCCGTTTCCAGTCATCGGAGGAGCCCTCATACAGAAGACGATGTTCAAACAATGTTCGCCGTTAACATCCCAAAACAGGCCGTTGCCGACCTTCATGTCAGTTATTAGGTGAGACTACTTTCATATTATCTTCGGTGACCAGCAACGCAACCAAAGCTATCTCGCCTACTCTAACTATGAATTTTCCAGGATTTGGCTTGTCGGGTTAGTCAACACCAGGGCACGCAAGAGAGCTTTAATAACTGCTGTAATTAAGCTGCTTAGTAGATACAACTCTGAACCAAGCACATGCTGTTTGACGGCTGAAAACGGGGAAACACTAGTCACACGTGATTCCATACACGTGTCACTTGTCATCGCTAATACGAAGTTGCAGTATTATTTTGTCGTAGTGATACACCTCCTTTTCACCGTCGTCATTGGAAGGAACCTATTGGGTAGAATGAGGAATCAGTTAGACTTGATACGTTCGCAATTACTCAACGATACATGCACTATTCCGCTTTACTGCCACGAATCCGTTGGATTTAAGGAATACACGGTCCGTGTGGTCTCAGATGGAATCTTGTTAATACCCGAGTTTTTGTGGTCCCATTGACGTCACTAGTTCTACTGGTGACTAGATGTTGTAATCTCCGGTTTTGCTTGGCTAATAAACGCCTAAACCAGTTACCTGTGCGCGGCGATTTTCCACTCAGAAGAATCCACTTTTGGTTAGATGCACTTGGTAATTCTACGTGTTTCAGGGATTCGACCTTGCTTCTGTCTACTGGCAAACGGAAAGGGACAGAGAGCGATCGAGCGAAAACCGCTTCCGTCGTGACTTCTGATTTGTACAAATTTCAGACTACGCCGCGTGGTGTAACAAATGCCCCGGAGATTTTTCAGTGCATGATGTAGACTGTATTGTTTGGATGGATCCTATGGAAGTACTTCGTTTACTTGGACGATATTATTTTGCATGAGAAAACAATGCAGGAGCACTTGAACTACCTGGCTGAAGTACCGAAAAGTCGAATTAAGGTAGGTCGCAAACTTAAGCCATCGAACTGCCAATTACTACGGAAAGAATCGGCGTAGCTCAGACACATCATCCGCCATCAAGTACACTAACAGAAACCCACATGACTGAACAAGGGAAGTCGTGGTCAACACCTACATGCACTGAGCAATCTTATATTATAGTCGATTCCTCAAATATTTTTTTGATTATTGCCACTAAATTAGATGCATTGCGTCAAAAGGATAGAACGTTTAGGTGGTCCGCCAATTGCCAAGACTCATTTGATCGGCTTCGTGTGTCACGGTGTACGGCCCTTGAGCTAACGTACCCTGACTTAGCACTTTCGTCCGAAGAATTAATTTTGGAGACCGATGTCAGTGACCAAGCGACTAGAGCTGTTTTGTAATAGCAACGTCCTGAAGGAATAAAAAGCTGAGTATCTAACGGTAGTAAAAGCGTGATTTATAGAGAGAAGATGCTTGCACTACTAGAAAAGAAATGCTAGTTTTGCTATATTTTATAAAACAGAATCGGCGCTATCTATCTGACAAGGGGTTTGTTGTAAGGAGAGATCATCAGTCCCCTTGATGGCTGCGAAATTTCCGGGATCCTGAAGGACTAGTTGCGCGTTGGAAAAAGCGGCCAATTGCAGTAACATAATCTCGTATGTGAACATCGGCCAGGCAGAGAGCATGCAAATTCAGACGCATTGTAACGAATGCCGCTCCGGGATCTTGGGTATTCTCCGTCTTGCAACACGCAAAACATAGATACCATTAACCTCTAGAGCGCGGAGTACGGACACTGGCAACCGGCGCAGACGAAAGATCCGTAAATTGGGTTGATAAGGGAATGTGGAAGCATGGAGTTAACAGGCTAACGAGTAGGTAGATGGAAGGAAGAGTATATGATGGGCAGTGCCTGTGGGCTACGTTTGATAAACAAATTCCTTAGGTAGGTGTCGGTGTTCTTTCTGACCCGACTTATACCAGAAGAATCGTATTTCTAAGGTTCAATACCAATATGCGTTATGTGACCTTCACAAAGAGTTGAGATACGCTGGGATTAACTAATTGGATGTTGCAGTACGACGGCGTTTCTGGTAGCCATACCAACGGAACAACGTACTCAACTTGTGACTTTCTTGCGAGAACTATGGTTCTTTTACATATACTCTATTCCCCAACCGTGCTCTGTTGTAACATATGGAGGACGGTTATCTTAACAAGCTGGGTGTAGACGTCATAATGAACGTTGCCGGAAACATTACGAGGACGCGGCTTTATTTTGGTCAGGGTGGATTCCTTTACCAAGTGGTGCGAGGTCTTACAGATCACGAAAGCGTCAGTAATTGTGAATCACCGGGTTCGCTGTTGGGAGCACTAAGGAAATTATTCTCCCATAGAGGTTTTTATTTTAGAGTACAATAGTACAGGAAGTCCACCGGGATCTTTGTACAGACAAGACGAGGACAACTGCATATAAGAAACAAGGGAAATGCCAAATAAGGCAAACTAATCGTTCCCTCGAGACACTACTGAAGACATTTGCGGACCAAAATATTAAAGAATGGAACGTATTTGCCATTGTGTTTAATGACCTAACCGTGTACGATTCAATTTTCTACTGGGTAAACACCATATTTTTCATAGACTGGAAGGGATTCGCTGTTGAGTTGGGAGTTACGCCTCCAATGACAAAGCAATTACAGCCATCAGTAATGGTGTACGTCAGTATGTTATTGAACTAAATCCGACAAGCACAACAGGCTACTCGGGTGCATCTGGAAACTGCTTAACATCATCAAAAGCAGTATTATGACAAGAAGATCTTCAGCTACCCCCTAAGAGAAAGTGAACTAGTTTGGCTACATCGGACTCAAACGCAAAGCATACCTGCAAAGTTCCAACGTGAGTGGGTTTGGTCCTACTTAGTAGAGCGCGTGGGGTTTATTACTAATTTTATGGTAAAACATGGGATTGTCCTAAGAGCCCGCCCCTGACGGTACACTTTACTCATCTCAAGCCGTTCCGACAGGAAGACGAGCAAGTCGACAGTGAACCAACCGAACCATTACTGGTTGGCTGGCCAAACAACCACGTTGTGTCGGCCGGGTGTTTCGGGTTATTCCCGGTCCAGCTACTAGATCGGCGGCAGTGTTCTTAGAAGTGGTGGGCTTTTGCCTGGCAAGCGTTCTGCCTATAAAATGCTACAAATGTCTGCTCAGCAACACTGTGATGCGGCGGATATGACTTGCCACTAAAGGAACTCCCTGCCTTGCCATACCGGAGTAGTTACACATATTGCAAAGTTCAATCACTTGAAAGATTTCAAGTGATCATTTGCTGTTTTGGCGTATTTTACGTAACATACTCACAAGTTCACAGTAGTACTAACAAATTCACCTAGCATGATGACTTACACAGGCACCAACATACATACTACCCAGACATACACACATATATCCAGAATGAGCTAGTTAAATAATAATCCTGATGTACCATTACTGATGTTACGCATTTGTATTATCATACTCTTGCTTTTGAAGGAGTGCCTCGCGCCGTCGAGAATAAATCTTTTATTTTTATATTTCTTACACTTTTACGGTGATGAACTATAAGTGCCTGCACAAGCGAGAGAAGGTCAGGCACCGGGAACGTTGCCCGTTTAAAGGGGGAGCAGAGTAGGCGATGGAAACATTAGCGCGAACTAAAGTTGTGCGGTTGCTATAGCGGTGTTTTCCGCTTGCCCTTTTGAGCCCGCACTTTTGTGCTCTGATTAAACAGGAGCAAGAAGACAGATTAATATTAAGCTGGCCACGTGTGGCATAATACAACTACATCTTTTGCCCTTGGACCTCTTCTAACGCTATGCTACACTAGTTTCGTTACAGAACTTTGGTTATAGCTTAAAGAACTCGGTAAATAGTTATAAAAGTTTGGTAAAAATTCTCACATAGAAAGGAAGCTGTGTGATGACTACGCGGAAATTGTTGATGCACGACAGAAGTTGGTCCATTATACCTTCCAAGGCGGTCAGGTAAAGCACGCATTCAGCGTGTTAAAAATTAACTGAAGCGTAAACGGATCGGCCACTGGTTAAAGAGTGAAGTCGCAGGTTTCATATTTATCTAAAAATAGTTGAAATTACGCAAACTTTTATCGCGTGTTGTCTTAAGAGCAATTAATTGTGTTAAATCATAATACCATAAATGCTGCCTATTTAAAAAACAAAAAGTGTGATTAATAAAAATGACCGTTTAACTGTCTTTTGTATAAAAACCACGTATATCCAAAAAGTAGCACAGTACCAAACTAGCTTTTCTGGATCTCTATCGTAATTTTCCAGTTAAATTTGACTAACGTTAAAGTCCAAGAACTAAATATAGCAATCCATTTTGCATTTTGACT
The DNA here is from genome assembly GCA_944474145.2 of Dicrocoelium dendriticum. Lineage (NCBI taxonomy): Eukaryota > Metazoa > Platyhelminthes > Trematoda > Plagiorchiida > Dicrocoeliidae > Dicrocoelium > Dicrocoelium dendriticum. The sequence goes on along the minus strand of OX104068.1, from coordinate 95,671,295 downwards.
TCTACCTCAGTAAATGTAAGTTGTAGCTATTAGTTTTAATAAAAAATTTAAAAGAAACAGGATGAATCAGGTACGTGTCCTAGAAAAACAGTTTTTTGAAACTTTCTTTTATGAAACCATTGTTAATATGCTGTTCACTCCGAAACGTGATCTTCGCAAAATTCGCCTTAATACTTTTTAGTAAGTTGTAGGGATGGCTTACTGCTCAAAACATCGTCTACGTACTGTGATAGGCATTTGCAATTTTTATACAAGTAGTAGACATGCAAAATATTGTGCCTTGTTGGAAAAGTTCAAAAAGTTGACTCCTCAGCAATTGCAAGCATACAATCACGTTGTACAGCTGCGTGTTTAACAATAAGTAATCATGTTTTACTTCATCATTAAGCATGAGACCTACAGCTAATAATTTTGAATTGTGCTTTGTAAACAGTTGTTTTAAAGCTAGACATACCACAGAATGTTTACTTTTGGCTTATCTGTGTTCATCAACGTTATCTTACACAGACAACTGACAGTTATCAATTTTCATCCTTTTCTTAAGCAAAAACACCGTAGTACTTATTCCAAGTACGTTAGCCCTGCTTAAAATTTGAATGATTCCTCCTGCTTGGTGTCACTGGACAACATTATTTCATCAAGTGTGAGCGTAAAATTATAGACAAAAATATTTATTTGTATTTTCCGCGTAAAGACGAAATCACTTAACTTAATCCTACTGTTATCCGACAGAGCGTTTGCATATACAAACCACAAACATGTTCGGCCATTTCTCGTCCAATCTCTTAATTTTGTTAATTCAAAGTAAATAGCCTTATTTTGGGTATTTGATCACGCCTTTAATTGTTTGGCTGGTGCTAACGGCAGTAAAAAAATTATTAACATTCATTATTAACGAAACGGAACTATGAGTTCTAGGTAACAATTGAAAATATATTTTTTGTTCAGTACCGTTTGCTAAACACTAGTATGGCAAACCGTTGTAAGCCACTTGTCATCAACCTCTGGACACACGTTAATTGATTCTGCTGTTCTATCGATCAGTTAAGTTCTTGCGTAAGGCATCATCCACAATTCACAGACCACTCAGTGACCAAGTAACCATGAGCATAAGTTTAGAAACGTTAATTTCTGGCCTTCTTTCAATGCCAATTTATTATGACATTGTTAAGCATATGCTTGACAGAATGTTTGTCGGCACTACTTGCCGCCTTTTATCAGCAGTCTTCTCAATGGCTTTAATGACTTAAGTAATATCTACGTCTAGCTCAATCAACGTGGTTGTATATTTGAATGATTGTAACGCCAGTAATGCCTTCTACTAGGTTTTAGATAAATACACTTCACAGTTTTTAGAGCAAATACATTTATTTAAAAGCACCATATTACTCACTCGGCTTCAATATTTGGTCAACTACAATATCAGTATATAGGTTAAGCACACTTGAGCCCTGCACCCTTCAGGTAATACAAAAGAAATATTTTCAAACAAAAAGCACTAACTTGGAAGCATTTTTATTTACAGTATGCGTCTTGAACATTAAAATCAAATATTCTACATTGCACAGTAAATTAAGAAAGAATAATCAAGGTCCTTCTGCTGCCGTGTAGAGGGTATTTTAATATATTTTAATAATAAATCCACTTCCGACTTATGGTGTTACTGCTTCCCGCGTTCAAACGACGGCGTTCATTTTCTTGGTCTTCGACTAATGCGAGTATCAGGATAGTAGTTGATAATTATATATTTTCGAGATGGTGATGACGATCTTTTGAGAGAAAGATTACATTTCTAAATATTTAATATACATACGTTATTATTTGTTAATATTAAAATGCTAACCGTGTCCCTTCGATTCTCAGGCGCCTGGCTGTTAAAATTACTAGAGGAATCAAACCGACATCATTAATTAATTAGTAGCTATAAGCTGTTGACTGGACACCATATACAAAGTGTTGCCCAATGTTAAGGATGAGTGCGACATGCATATTTGAAATGGATGGAAGTATTAGAACTACTTTACTTGGCCAGCAGATAGAACCCTTTAGACATCATAGTGCGAAATTTGTGAGAGCTCATTCGCATAGTTACATAATTATCTCCCACCGCCTGCAATTACTTGCAGTCTCCACGTGTTTTTTCATTGTGTACTACAGCAGTGAATTAATTTATGACGCTAAGGCAATAACCACCCAAACAACGCAAATAAATAACCAAGTTAACTTAGTATAAAAAGTTTACGGCCAGCATATCCATGTGCTTCACGGCAATAAATGTGGTATGACTCCCTTTTAGTTGTTGTTTGAAATAATGCATCATGCGGACACTAACGTACAACGTATACGGTTGAGTTATAACCAATATTCTAATAGTTAATAGTTTTACGTTAACCATGTAAAATAAGCATACTACAAACCGTAAGCTATTTCGCGTCTAAATTAAATAACAATAGGTAGCCTCTTTGTACCCGCTTCGATTACACATTCATATTGTTTTGTTATTGGAGATCAAGATGGGTCTAAGCTCAGCAGTTCATCTTCTCAAATTATCGAGCGCGATACACGTGTTAGCAGATATGCCTTGGAAACGACGGTCAGATGAAAAGGAAAGCCATGACGGCCTTTCTCAAAACGAAAGCAAAAAACCGTATTAGTTCATTATGTCCCCGAACTACTGACTATCCTGAGCACGAAGCGCAAACATAGGACCGAAAGTAATGGTACTAGATCCGCGGAGCATGCACTCTAGACCGCGTTATCGCTAAATATCCACCTTGAATTCCCTCATCATTAGAGTAAAAGAGCTGCGGGCCAAATATATTAAAGCTCATGCTACATACCGATGGAACGACAGGAGACCTACTAGATAGCTGTTTGAAACATCAATCCAGGTTGCCTATCGAGATTAGGCTAAATATCGTATGCGCAGGTTTACTAGTTATTTTAGCACTTCGTTGGAACATACAAACAGTAAAGTGTTTGCCTCAACTATACTGCAGCTGTGTGGACAGTATAGCATTCGCGACACCTGATGGGAACGGGAGGCCCACGAGGAAATATCTAGAGGTGTGATGCTCCATGTTACCAAGCAGCCTGCCTAAAATTCAAGAACCAAGAACACACGCAAAGAAGGATTAGTTACCGACCGACGAACGGTCGGCCGGTTAAAACTAAACAAGAATTTGTTGTTCTCTCACGCACGTCTAACATCAACAACACTATTATGTTTGTATACTGATGCCCAAGGTCTTATTATTAACAGACAAACTTAGTGAACGACAGGCATCATAACCGTTGGATCTCATTAGGATTACTGAGACTTGGTTAAGAATTCAGACCGCTGATTCTGAAGTCAATTTACTTGGCTTGCCAATGCTTAGGAATGAAGGAGGCAGCTATGGTGGTGGCGTGATTCTCTATTACAAGGCTAACCTCTGCTGTAAACCTATTGACCACCCAGAGGTCTGTGCTTCAGATTCGTTTTGTAGCTGTCTATGGTTGCGGAAGGTCCCCCGTAACTCAGTGGTCTCAACCACGGACTGGCAACATTCGAGATGCGGGTTCGAGCCTTACCAAGGGTCCGATGGAATGCGCACTGCTGATGATTCCCGAAGGGGCTGGTTGCCGAACAACCACCTCGTGGAGCCAGCTGGGTGGTTCGGGATTTTCCCGCTCCAGCAAATGTTTCGGCGGCAGTGTTCTAGGACGTGGTGGGTTTTCGACTGGCAAGCGTTCTCCCTATAAAAGGCCACATATGTCCGTTTAACAAAACTGTGAGGTGGCGGACATGACTCGCCACTAAATAAAGTCACTGCTCTTTGCTTCATCCTGGCGGAGCATTGTATTCCAGCAAGTTTAAGCTTAAGTTTAAGTTTAAGGTGCATTGGGCCCCTGTTTGACAAAGGAACAAACGAAAGGCGCATGAACTGAGTAATCAGTCACCGGCTCCCAGTTGGCGCGATTCCCTGAATTCACTCCGCTGCCTTGCGGGCAGGCTATTCAGCCAAAGGCTCGGGGTGGTGTCCCCTAAGTCAACACCCTACTTCGGTTTGGGCAACCTGGTAGTATCTCGCCCTCTGACGGAACCATGGATTTTGATGTGTTGTGTTTTCTTTTACTATTTCTGTGCCTCGTTTTGAGTTCCAAGGTTTCCGATGGCTCCTTGTCTATTTATAGACTGTTGCAAAATAGATATATATATTGCGGAAGACAGATACATGTCCTGTAGCTGTGCTTTACCCTCCACCAAATCCTGTTTGTGAAATGGACTCTAAATTGCAGCATATTCTTCGGGATGCTTTGGGTAAAACATTGTCACATGCTAATCGCAGGCGACTTCAATGTGCAGATCCGGAAATAGTGGCATGCAGTTCAAAACCTGTTTACAATAAGCAGTATCTACGTAAAGTCTCCCACGAGATTTCGCAATACTAACAAGCTGTTGATACTTGATCTTGTGCTAACTAACGAAGAACTCATGGTAAACGGAATAATTACAAGAACACCACTAGGTCGCAGTGACCATGTTACTCTACTGCTTACCTACATTTTATGCGGAATATACTGAAGAATTGGCTGATAAGTTTTATACCTTCACGCACTGCCACGTGTTATCCGCGCTTGTTCTGGAGGCCTCTTAGACCTTCGTAAGTGAATTCTCCCAGAAATCGCCTGGGCCACTTTCAACATGATATTTACCACACTGGTAACGCACGCGTCTGAGCAGAAACCTTTCGTTGTCAAATGATAAAGAAGTCATTTCTGAGAAGCAGAACACTTAAAGACATGTCGTTGAGGTAATTAGCATGGAGTGCTCCTAAGGACTTCCCGATTTTTGAAACCCGGGCAGCCTATGTAATACAGCGTAACCTGTTTCTGAGTTTGATCTGCCAGGACAAGGTTACGCATCAACAGGAGTAAATGAAGTAATTCTGCATGAAAAGCAAACTTATACAGACATGTTAATGGCCTTAGTAAGGTGCAGCACGGAATTCTAGCATTGATCACGACTGAGGGATGCGCGTGATTAGCAACGAAAGCAGCCGATCTCTTACGGTTCCATAAGTCACAAACGTTCCAGAGAACAACCGGTCCAACGGTTATCCCTGTTTATGTTTTCTACCAAAACAGCCTTATCCACTATCACTTTTACTGCAGTAGGTGTGTCAAACAGACTTTCGTCCCTGCATAACCACAGCTTTCCTGGTGTAGAGAACATTCAATTAAAGGCTTTATAGGCAGCGGCCAGCGACCTGGCAGAAGCTATGGCAATATTCTATCAGCGCTGTATGGAGGTGAACATGGTCCAACTATATAGAAGCAGGGGATCATCACTACTTTCCATCAAGGAGGTAGTCGCACTGACCCAAGCAATTACCGTCCTATAACGTTACTGCCTGTGTTTTCCTAGTTTATGGATTCTATCATCACTGATGCACTAATGAAGTATCTGGAAAAGCACTATATAATAACACCAGAGCAACCGGGCTTCCGAGAAAAACGCTCATACATTACGAACTGTTAATTACACACGGTAGCTAGACAGCAGCAGTTTATATTGCAGCAGAAGTCAATATCCTTTACCTGGAATTCTCAAAGGCGCTTGATCGCTTAGAGCACCGAGTTTTCCTTCATAAACGTCCACTCAGTGGCGTTGGGGACCCACCGCTGCGTTGGATAAGCAAGTTCTTGCAAGGACGTCAGTTAAAAGTGAAAATACGAGAATCTTTGTCTGAAGTAATTGAGCTGGATTGCGGCGTAGCATAAGGCTTGTTGCTCGGGCACTGGCTATTCTTGATTTTCATAAACGAGCTGGCGAGGAAAATTACTTCCCATTCCTTATTCTTTGCGAAAGATATCAAGTTACGGCAAACGATCGGAAAACCAAACGACCACAAAAATCTCCAGCGTGAGTCACGCACGATTTCCAACCGGTCAGTTCTGAGACACTACCGTTCGATTTGGAAAAATATCACACTGTTTAATTGTGACATAGACATGACTTCCTGTATAGGCTGGGGTCATATGTATTGTAAACCACTTCCTAAGAACGCGATTTCTGGGTGCTTATTTAGAGTAACCTTAACAGTTCATAGCTGTTAGAGGAAGCTGTGAAGGGAGCCAACCAGCCGGTCAGCTTGCTGCGAAGATTATTTTGAAGTTCCGACCCATCCATCATACCCATGATGCACAATTCATGCGTGCGCCCTCACGTTGAAAACGCAATCAAAGTTTGGCAAACTTGGTTGAAGCGTGACTTAAAAGTGCTAGATAAACCACAAGGCGAGGCCGCAAAGGATCTCAAGGGTCTATGAAATATGTCCTAACATACACGGCATAAGTCACTGGGAGATTTAGTGGCCACTACCGAAGACTGCGCAAGTATATCATATTAGTCTACCAAATATTGTGACCCTAATCACGTATATCCTCACTTGCTAAACCTCAGCCATAACACTAAACTCAGAGGTAACCATCCGAAATTGATTGCACAGTATAGCCGCCTAAAATGCCAACGGAATCAATTTTTCTACGAGTTTGCCAACCCCGGAATTCTCACTCAAACTTCGTTGTGTCCTTTACCATTTTGGATACTTAAAAAAGATTGGGTCATCCCTTGGTCTCTATTACTACGTTGCCTAAACAGTGCTATTATGAAATATAATCATTATCCTTGCAAATTAGATGAACATGTTACACAAAACAGAGGAGGCGGCAGAGAAGTAAATATTCTCTTGTTACGTTTCTCACGGAGTACAACAACCATAACTGTTCCCATGCTGTCACTTCGTTCTCATTCAAATCCCAGTTACACGACTGTTAATCAGCAGCCTATCTGATAGATAAACGCTCAAACAGACAACTCAACTGCCTGTTGATTTTTGTAGTTTTACCCCCAAAATCCTGCGGGACATTTGCGAGCAACTGCTTGTTTACCCAGCATAAATCATTGTTCATTGCTCATTGTAAAGTGTGCTAACCAAATAATGTAGGGTTGCATCAGATGTCTTTATTAAGTGGATGTTTTAAATTATTTTTCATTTAAGTAAATATATTTTTAACTGCATTGTGTGGGTTGCAATAACTTACCAGCGTCGATTGTATTAATATCTGTAACGAGATAAAATCATTCGATTTTACTTAAGGCGCAATTGGGAAAATATGATATACTTTTTGTTATTCTTTATGAATAGATCCTGTCATGCAAAGTATTTTGGTGAACGATAGCTACCTATAAAATTGTTTCAAACCTTAGATACTGCAATTGGTATATAAAAGATTTTTTATTAAATGTTGGAATATAATGTGGAAAATATCGGTCTTCATTTAACATGGCGATACAAGTTGTATCAGTAAATTATCAATAAAATGACAACAAGGCCAATCACATAATTTGTTTGAACTAGACATCGATGCAAATTTCCCTTAAAGCGGCGGAAATATCCCGTAAATTATATTAGACTTTGTATGGCTAGTCAAACCTATCTTCACTTTGATGGATTAATGTATTGTAATGACATGTTTCTTGTGAGAAAAGATTACTAATTTTTCATTTTATTATATTCTCATGAACGTAGCGTAAGTTTTTGTTAACGAATACAGAGCTATTATATGCCTGGGAAGTCAAATATCGTTGTCAGTTTCTTAACTATGTATGTTGCTTAAAGCTTTTGTGAAATAAAAGTGAACGGGCAAGGTATATTTCGTTTAGAATGATGGGGCACTAAAATTGTAAAGCTCGATGGAACAATTAACGCTCTAATACTAATCGTAACCACTGTTATATAGGCATATCTTGCATTCTATTTTAAACTGATGCACTCGTGATATTACTGAGGTAGGTTTAGAATTCGGAGATAACTTTATCCATAACTTTCTATTATATTTTTAATATTTAATCATGCACATTTTCGACGTGGCTGTAGGTTGCTGAATATAGCTTCCTGCTACCCACTTGAAGTTCTTCTGTGACTTCATTGTAAAAGGAAACATTTAGAATTTCAAAGTTAAGCAACCACGAATATAATCCTGAGTACGATAAAACTTTGTAAATAACGTGTGATTTACAACATAAATACACTTACTGACTTTTTCTGAAACAGGTTAAATTTTAGAATTCACTTATTAACAAATGCAGCTCTACCAGAACGGCACGTTAATGCCCAATTCTACGCTTTACATCAATCAAAAATGGTTATATGTTGACAAGAAACCAATGAATTACAAAATATACTCCGCAATAATTTGGTTACTAGACATGAAAAGATACCTGTATTGATCGCTTATTTGACTGTTATGAGGTGGGCTACATATAATTTTGTGACACAGAGCTTCGACGCCAAATGTATTATATGGCAAACGTTTATACACACATTAACCGTCATTTAGAGGCTCTCAGGATATAACTTTAAGTAACTTTTGACGTTTTACTGTAATTTATTTAAGAATGAAGAAACTGGGTTCCCGAAGTTAACGAAATTGGCTTTGCTCTGATTAACTTATACCTTTATACAATTTCAAATTTGAGCATGAGGTCAGTTTATAAGCACTTTATGTGAACCTGCATATCATTGTCTTCGAATAAATGACTGTTATTCTTTCACAAGCATCTTATTCTCAAGCATCATTATAAGTCAAAGGCCACGCTGATGCATGCAAGGCAGTTGCTCATTTTAACCATACTGATTGACAATAAAATACGAGGGTCAATTGCGAAGACTCTTGGGACCTACCCCGTCCTCAGTACGTGCATAACATGATGCGGGGGATGAGCCGCACTATAACGCAGTTACTTATCAGTCATGGCGCTTCGTCTTCGTTGCCCTTGGCTCATTGGCTAAGTCGCTGTGCTGCAAGAGTAAGTTCAAGGGTACGAATCTGATAGGATTCTGCATTTGTACAGTACTTACGAGTCCCAATAAGACAAAAAGGCCGTCTAGCGCTTTCCTGGATATGTGGTGGTTGTCTCCTGCATCTAACTGCGATGCATCTTTATGAACTAAAACATAATTTCATTTGCTTGTTATAAATAAATAATAGATATAGACATTTCTAGACTGTTGCTAGAGACCGTGCCCGCAAGGCATCCGATCGGTATCTGCACAAAGCCTTTGCACTTGTATGGAGGGCTATAAAATAATGATTTACCCGTTTGTTAGCTAGTTCATCAAGGTACACCATGTCAGGTATGGTCAAAAAATGTGACTATGATCAGCTTGCCAGTGCGAGGTTTTGGGCTGTGACGTTAGTTATTGCCAAGGCAAGTACACCAATTAGCAGTGATTTTAAGCGGACGTTTGTGGTTTTCATAGGGTGAACACTTGTCAGACGTAAATCCACCACGTCCTGAAACAAAGAAAACAGCCTTACTTACATGGTTAGATTAAATTCTCTGCTTTGCTTGCTGACGATGACATCGCATGTCCTTACCTTGTGTGGTCGTTATGAAGATACATTCGCATGGCACACTGAAGATGACCGAGAGTGGTCTCACTTATCGGCCAACAAATTTGCTTCGTTAGTGTCTATTGAACTCTGTCAAGCGGGCCGACAAATTTGACATTCATTCGCGTAAATTTAGCTGGTTAAGACTCTGTACTAATTTGCTTCCGCATTCACTACCTTAAGCTTTTCCCAATTATCCTAGTAAGCGTAGTTGCTTAATGTGAGCTTTCAAAATAAAATCTATTTGTAGCCGCATTTTCTTAAGTTACATGATTATCTCATGAAAATAAAGCATCTATCATGTAGGTAGCTTTGTAGATGTAAATTTGTCGGATGTACAGTTCATTACGTGTAACTACAAAGGAAAACTCTCATTACTTTTAAATAACCCTAATTAGAAGATGTTGCTGCTTTATCAGACTTACCTGCGACGACGCAGTCCGTTTTATCTAATATTGCAAAAGGGACCGCAGCGTACAAGTTGAGGATACTGTGTGTATTAAGCAAGAAATACCTTAATGGACACCACCAGTTAAGCAATATTGCTCCTATTATTTAGCGTCATACCCAGCGTAACAAAAAGGTGAATTCGACAATTTTTGTATTTTAACTGTGTACTGTTGCAGAACGTTCAGGGAACCATTAACTTTTATTGTAACGCAAATGGATGGATAGATGCGCAAGTTTTAGAGCGCCTTTTCGACAGTTTATCACGAAGTAAAGCTGAAAATATGCAGAAGGTAAAATTGTTAACTCCTACCTTGCATGCTTCCGACTAGTGGACGTGCTTATGGACATGACTCCGGCGCCGTTTTTCGAAAGTGCAAAAAAGCTGCATTTTCATTGACGCTTCGTTCATAGATGCTTACTCGTACACAAATTCCTTCTTGCAACACGAGATACAAAATTTTAACATAAAAATACTACTATTTTTAGGCCATCTTGTATTGCGCAAACTGGTACAACGCAGAACCAAGTTATCAATCACTCCAACGCTAATTATGACAAAAACCATCTCGAATAATAATAAAATCGGTAGCGATTATGCTGTTTGCCCTTATTATTTATGCAATCCTCAATATAACCGCAGCATATCCCTCACAGTTCAAATAATTTTTGGTTTTTATTCCCTGTTTGTCTTTGTTTTGTTATTTTCTATTTCCTTGAATATTTCAATACAAACTACTACACCTGTTTGTAGGCGCAATCATCAATAACACAAAAGGGCATCCTTTTCATGCGATTTAGATGTTTTTGTAAGCAAGAATCTGCGTATGTCTATCAAAAGGTCTATCATCGTTGTGGCCAGTAAGTGATATGAAAGCTACGATCCTATTGATCGAATGGCCAAGCTTCACTTCAATGGGGATCACGGGCCACTTTGAGATTGCGCGTGGCAATCCATCCACACGACGTGTAGTTCAAACTGACCCATTAATCTGTCATTAGCCGTTGCAGCAAGCTTTGCCATCGTGACCCAGTGGCTTGGGAGTAGCGGTCACAACTGAAATATTAATGATCCCGGGTTCGATACGTGCTATCGCTATTTGATGAGAGAAAATAACCTCGAAACAAGTCATGGAGTGCAGTTTTTTAGGACGGCAACACCCAATTTGCTTCCGCTTCATCATCCACGGTCCTAGTAATCAAATGGCCAGGGTTCAATTCAATGGGGATCGCGGTCCACTTTGAGATTGTGCGTCGCAATCCATCCACACAACGTGTACTTTAAATTAATCCTCTAAAAGCAATTGTTAAAAAGTAACATCTAACTTTTGGGAATTATCGTACGGAAAACGTAGTAAAATTTTTGTTTTTCTAATCTACGACCTTTTGATACAAATTATTTGCAATTTATCTCAAATCCAATATAACTCCAAATGAACGGTCGGCAATGTTAGCTCCAGTCAACGTTATGGGTGCTACTTTGCTACTAACCGCGTGAAGTCATGCTACTTTTTTATTAATCCCGATATCATTTGTTAGAAACAGTGGACAGTTAAGCTGCAAAATGGGCGTAGATGACGTATAGAATCATATATACAACATGAATTGTAGGTATAAGTATTAATCAGCTAGTGATGGCTATAACATATCAGCTACAATGATTCAAACACCAAACCTAGCACAACGAACATTTAAACTTACTATACGGTGAACTAATCGCAGCCATTTCATCTTCCTCTGTCTTAACTTAAAGGTAAGAGAGACAATGCAAACGTCTCAGAAAAAGGTGTAAGCAAGTTATGTCCTAAGTAACCCACAAGAATATAATTGTATTAAATAAGAAATTCATACAATGAACAAAGAATATCTTTTTATTAACATAATGCATCATTAGCTAGAGTATGAATTAGGCGGTTGCATAAAATAAACCACCGCACGTAAGAAAACTGTATCATATATTACATTTTTGAATAACTATTGTCCAGCTTTGTTAAATCTTTTGTGCTCCGTAAAGCTGCAGTTTGTAGATAGCTAAGGGACACTTAGAATCTAGATCGTATTTCGTAAATTCCCCCCATGGAACAAAATTAATCCTTATAATATCTATATTTTACTCCGCATCAACAACCATAACTCCAAATCATGCATACAATAGACATTATATCTAAAATTGAAATTACTGTGTGTACACTTGCATATACGTTGACATTAATGAAAGTGTAAGCTTAGTTCTTTGGTATTTTAATGTTTTCAGCGATTGAAAAAACTGAGAGTATCTTGCGCGAAAGAAGCTACTTACCTAAATAATTTATTTACACGACTTTTAACAACTTTTATACAAAATGGAACATTAGGATACGTAACAGACCACGACCAGAGCACGCTAACTGTTTGAAGATGGGGATACGATAACGTAAATATGTGACTGCCATAAAGTCACCGCAAAATTATTGCGTATTGAAAATTTCATTTGTCGTGACAAAACAATATACTTGGCTTACTAAGGCAAAACGTCTTCTTTGCTTTTGTAAAATGAGGGAATGATAAGGTACACATGTATATTTTTCAAAATATAAACGCAAATGCGCTATTTACACAGTCGTACAACCCGCGCAATGTTGTCTTTATATTTGTATTAATTAGTCGATTTTAATTTGTGCTCGGTTAGGTATGATCGTTCGACACGTCAAGTAGAGATATTTGCGTACTATATGGTCGAGGCTGTAAGTTGAAACATCGTGGAAAACAGTGACCAACAAATCACTCAGAACAAAAGTTATCTAGTTTCAAATATTTTCCCTAATGTAGTGTCAACTGCGTGTGTGTCAACTGCCGTACAGTTGTCACTCCATTGTCAAAGACTGTGTTGTTCGCTGTCTTCTTCGAATGGCGGCAACCAATCTACTGTATCATTGGAGAAAACCTCTCCCATTGTCTTCAATAAACAACCCTTAATTTCATAAGCTATTCCGTAAGCTCCGTCAAGCAGCAGCCATAGGCACGTTCTTTCTGATCAGTCTGTTTTCCGATATTTTACAGGCGGCTCCCGCTCAAGCTGTGTCCGAAGTTAAAAAAGAGTTACCTGTCTTATTTAACAACATATTAGCTTCTGGGTATTACCCAAAAACTAATACTCATCTGTAATCAGTACGCAGACCAAACTGCTAATATTGCCATAAGTTAATGGGCGGCTTAATTTTGGTATGCTGGTCGCTTGGTGAGGGGGCTACCCTGTCCTCTGCACGGCAGTAAAGTGTAAGTCGGTGGATAATGAGCGGCGCTATATCACAACTAGTAACTTATTCACGATGGTCGTTGTCGTCTCCCGTAGCTCAGTAGTCTCAACCACAGACTGGCAACAGTCGAGTTGCGGGTTCGAGCCCTACCGGGGTCCGATGGTGTGCGCACTGCTGACGATTCCCGAAAGGATGGAACGCGCGTACAGTGCTTTTCCGGGCGTGTGGTGGCTGTCTGCGTGAGTCTAGATGTGACGAATTTATACCTACACCATTCAACTCCCCCTACTAGTCTTCTTTATTCTAAACCCCTTTGGAACCGTGGGAACACATCCTCTGCCAGGTTAGTAGAATAAATGCAGACCACTAGGAACAAGAATGAGCTAAAGGATAAGCATGAGTTATGATGAAGTGACGAGTGTCGGATAAGCAACAGGGGAATACGCACTACTGCCGGGCACCATTAAGAAAAAATGCATCTGGTGCTTTTCCGTATTGTGGCTGTGGTATGTAGCTTGTAGTTTGCTGGGATGAAACCATTAAAAGTTATGACTTAAAGGCTCTTACTCATAAATAATATAAAATGTAGCCTCTCCTGGGTTAAAATGATATGGACGTAGGGTCTAGTGAGAGGAAGCCATAGCTTGAAGGTTAGTCACTGTAATCTGCAAGGGAAGTGACCCACTTGGCAGTGTAATATAGGTTGTGCTATATCTTAGTTAGCTAGCGAATTATGTAGCCCAGCTGCCGTCCCACATAGCTAAGTGGTTTAAGCTGCTGGCTAGTTGGCATCTGCCTCTAGCTGTCATGGGTTTGACTTTCAGTAGGAGACAGAAAATATGCCCCCCTCTGACGAGCCTCAATAAGGCGATAGGCGTCTGGTTCTTTTCCGGATTCTGGCTTGGCTACTTAACTTGTGAGCGGCTGTGATGAAACCATTAAACATAGCGGTGGTTAACATAAACCTACTACAAACCAAGCCAACAGGTACATATATTAATGACACGAAAGCAATCCAGGCATCAAGTACACGGAGCTAAAATTCCTTCTAAACAGCGAAACGCAACTACAGCAACTATTTAAGAACAACTCGTGTCGTCAAAAGCCGGCATCACCAGAACCTAACAGACCCACTACTTTCAAAAGCCACTCAATCATTAGAAGGGTTTCAGACCAGAAAAAATGCCTCCAGCTAAGATGATAATGGATAAACAAGTCTTCATTCTAAAATAGTATGTATATTTTATTGATGATGATGAGCGTTGTATCACTCTCCTCTCTGTATTTGGCCCAGTAAAAACACAAGCTGCCCCCTATATATTTTGTTCCCTGAAAATCGTCTGCCATGAATAATGTCAACGAATACACTAACTGGCTCCGCGCCTCGATGAAGAAACCTTTTAAGTACTATCAAAAATATTCCCTCGGACCGATTCAAAATGGAGAAAGAAAATTTCACATTACGGAATGCAGCGTAGCTCGATTAACTACTAGTTAGCTGGAGGCAAAAACTCCTCTTCCCTACACCTCCTACATAAAGAACGCGTTACGGGCAGTAAATACGATCGTGAGCAAGTTTAGGAACAACCTAGATGAGATTTTACTGCTTATCGTTGGGGTGATGCTAGAAGTAACTGCATTCGCCAAAACTTAGATGTCATCAAACTTTTCCGACTCAGGGATTTATATACCAGCATATTAATTGCATCCATCTGATCGCTTATGTGGGAAATAGAAAGTGCTAAAACACAGTCCGTGCTGTCAAAGTAGATTGGGAAACCTGCGATAGATATGAAATTCACTGATGTCGGATTCATGACAGCTAACAAATGTCGATTTCTTGACTAATATCCAGAAAAACAACGATATTTGGTCCACCTCAGTTGCACTTCTTGCGTACAAATATCAGAGGCTATAACTCTCCCTGGATAAACGCCATGGGATCCATATGTGTTCTCGTTTCAACGTTTTCCATCCGGGCAGCCTTTGCAGAAGACCTTTCCGTTAACTTTCTGAAAAGTAATATGACTCAGCGCGTCAGTGTGGCAAAACGGGTTTTCCTGGGTCAAACACCACACATTATAAAATTTGGGTTCGCCTAGGCCTCATACAACATGCCTGATTTAAAGATATGTTAAGCGCTTGGAAGGGCGTTCGCTACACATTTCCTTTCTGTTAAAGTGTATAATCACAACTACAATAAGGGAATATTTCGTCGCAATACCTGGCACGTTGACCAGCAAAGATTGAAAACAGCTTCAAGAGATACGGACCTGAGTATCCCACATTTATAGGACCTTGATGACTCCTGAGGATTGTATGATATAAGATAATGCTGTACACAAAAGAACTTTATCCAGATTAAAAATAGCAATCGTTTATCCAAAAACCATCCTTAGGCTGATAAGGAGATCAGATTTCCAAAGCAAATAGAACGAAAGCTTTCAGTTTATTCCAAACCACACGAGTTGCATCATGCTACTTAGAACAGAAATCTACTAGGAGACTATACATCTTGAAAAGAGCGACGGACACACATTTAACCACGGTCAGGCTGTAGAAACCATGATATATCTAAAGGAACGTTTTGCTTATCTGGGGCGAAATGCTAGAATGAGCAGTAGCAGCCCTTATAGTCCGATTTTAAGGAGAGCACCGTAGTATACGACGGTGAAAATATATGGAACCAAATAGATTTGCGTACTCTCCAGTATACACATTGGATTCATTGCTTATCGGTAACTTCATGATGGCATAATGTTCTTTCAAGGAATAATAAAAATTAAACTCTGAGGTAGTTAAGATGCTCCTCCTTAAGTAGGAGCAGAACCACTTAGCAGGCATTAACGGAATACATTCCACCTTCCTTAGGTTTTTGGCTGAGTACACTGCGAGTCTCATATTTCACATGCTTTGTCTCGCCTGTATATCGGCAGCTTAAACTTAGGCTGTAAAAGTAGGCAATATAGAGTTAAATACAAAGGGAAATTAATTAGAACCCCTCGAACAACTAGCATATATCTATGATAATTTGTCAAATGCGCCCTCCAGCTAAATTAGAAGGAGCAGCACCTTATTCTTATAATTTAGCACATCCTCCGTAGTGTGGGCTCTTGCATATCGAATTTATTCATCGACAGGGAAACATGGGCGTCCTCTAAAGGGAAATCGGTAAGCAGCTACAAAGATTTTTACAGTTCAACCTCGACTGTTTCACAACAGGCCATGAGTTGCAAATATATTTAACCCGAATTCGTACAACTGGTAACCTATACACTTGATTGTTGTATACTTAAAACGGCTAACAGGAAGCAATTCGAAAGCGAAGCCGGAGAAACGTCTTAAGCGGCTTTAAAAGCATAACTTGATGGAGAAGCTGGGAGCTAATTGCCGTCGACATAAGTAGAACAAACATTAGTGAAAACTATCTAAGCAAAAACACACGTAAAAGCCAACAATTCAGAATCGACAGCCGACAAGTGTTCTGCTTGGCATTTCAAAAATACAATGCGTTTTAGTGCTCGCTGAACTTTCTGGTTTGCAGGCAACTGCCGAAGGCGTTGCTAATATTTCGGCTTGCGCTTAGCAATTGCGATCGATTTCATGCGTCAGGCATTCTCCATTTAAATAAATTAACATTCCGATCTCAGTTTATGTAGAGGTTGCATAGAGAAACAAAGAAAATTGAAGCAAATAATTGAAGAATATCCATAAAAGTTACCTTCAAGAAGGATGGTGCCGATGTCTATAAAATAGAGTGAAAGTCTCAATGCCGCTAACTAGCCTTAGTTATTATTAGCGTGCCTTCTATAGGATAACAATCAAGGTTGTCTGAATGCATTGTTCACACATTTATTTCAGTTAAATCAGTTTAAAAACAAAAACCTTGCTTACCGTCATTTATTTCTGTTCGAGAAAGAATGATCATAATTACCGTTGTCATGTATGCATCTCAGATAACACGAAAAGAACAAAGTTCGCACAGGTCTACAATTATGTGAAAGAGTGTACTATTCACAATGTGCCATTCTTCTGATTTGACGAAGAATGCAGTGTTGAATTGAAGATTTATACCATACGCACCATGAAACTTGACTGATAACGCGGGTATTTTATTCCCCAAAAATTGTTAGTTCAGGTAGAAATCTGTCACCTGTACTACGGAGTGTTTTAGGTACTTAAATATTGCTTGCTTTGAATTCAGTCAGGTATAAGCAGCACATCCGAATTACGTATCACGGCGCTGGTAGCGGGGAATCCTTTTACTCGGGAACTACAGACTTCAAGCGCTAGATCAGCGAACGGCGGGAATTCAAACATAAAATTATTCTAGCATGAATTTCCACTGAACAGCAAAGTATATGATTAATTTTATGCCGTAAGTGACCACTATACCACCCATTAAACACATAAACTGGGAAATGCGGGATATTAGATAATTATTCCGTGTGAGCCTCCATAGTTAATAGAGGCCGCGTAAGCTACTAACAGATTTCTAAGGTTTTACGAGCAAAAATGACGTAAAACTGGCACGTAAATAATTCTTATAAGCAACCTTAGGCAAACAAGTGCCCTAGTGTACCATACTAACTTAGAATAAGGTGCGAGAATAACAATGGAATGCAGGGAGGCCATCCCATATATGTGTCATTGTATAAACAGGGTTCAGTTTTTAAGTGTGTATATCATCCTGGTACATTTGCCGCCGCAATGTTGGCTGTATAGTTCCAGTTTTAGTACCGCCGAAGCGACTACAAAAGTCGGCGTACTCAGGATCCAAATCCAGGCCTTACGCATGACAACCCGAAACATTACCACTAGACTATATTCGGGTTATTTTTCTCTTTTATGTTGAATGAATAACCACCTGTCAACGCAACATCAGAGCAAGGCTTGGAAAAATAAAAAGTCACTTACACAATTTAACGATTTAATATGTTAACAAAACAGCATAACAGCATTCCAACATTTATTTTGCCAGCTTTTGTAAAATTTGGTCTCTACAGCCTGTCGAATTATAGTCCACTACCCAGGGTGCTGCAGCCTAATGGTTTTATATGTTGGTTTTTCATATATCTATAGAAGAGAAAAAAGATACGACGTTCTTGAATTGCAAAGGAATGAGTCCCAGTAAGTTGTACTTGGAAGTATATGGTGAATATTTTGCAGCGTTGTCTGTATGCATGGACGCCGCGGACTTTATAAGTACCGTGTCCGGATGCTACTTTTACCTCCGGATTATTGTCTTATATCTTTTTATGTGTGAGCTGCGCACCAATATTCTTCCTTTGGTGTATTTTTTTATTTATGTTAACTTGGTGGATATTCTCTTGTTACTTTCGGAGATCTCAGAAACTTGCCAGCTGCTGTCTGCGTTCCGTATGTTAGTTTTCGTTGTGGCCATCTCAACTGGTGCAACTGCATACCCCTAAGGCCGACGCGCAGCAGAATCAACTTCGGACCCCTGGTAGGACTCGAACCCGCAACTCGACTGTTGTTACTCCGTGGCTATGACCACTGAGCTACGGGGGAAGGCAACGACCATCGTGAATAAGTTACTAGATGTGATATAGAGCCGCTCACTATCTACTGACTTACACGTTACTGTCGTGCAGAGGACAGGGTAGCCCTCCTCACCAAGCGACGAGCTTACCAAATATAATCCGTCAATTAACTTATAGCATTATAGGCAGTTTGGTCTGCGTACTGATTGCCTAGGAGTAGTAGGGGGAGTCGCAATTTGTAGGCAGAAATGCGTCACATCTAGACTTAATTAGATAGTCGTCACACGCCCGGAAAAGCACTGTACGCGCGCTTCAACCTTTCGGGAGTCGTCAGTAGTGCGTTCCGGGAGAGTGACGGCTGTCTGATTGCGTCTAGATGGAACGAATTTCTACCTACTAAATGCGACTCCCCCTACTACTTCTAGGCAATCAGTAGGCAGACCAAACTGCTTATAATGCTATAAGTTAATTGGCGGCTTATATTTGGTAAGCTCTTCGCTTGGTGAGGAGGGCTACCCTGTCCTCTGCACGACAGTAACGTGTAATTCGGTGGATAATGAGCGGCTCTATATCACAGCTATTAACTTATTCACGATGGTCCTTCCCGTCCCCCGTAGCTCATTGGTCTCAACCATGGACTGGAAACAGTCGTGGTGTGGGCTCGAGGCCTACCAGTGTCCGATGGAATGGGCAATGCTGACAATCCTCGAAAGGATGAAACGCGCGTACAGTGCCTTTCCGGGCGTGTAGCGGCTGTCTGCGTGAGTCTAGATGTGACGAATTTCTACCTGCACCATTCAAATCCCCATACTACTCCTAAGTAAAATCAACTTCCTCCAACGCTCACTTGACTTTTACAACTTTAATGAAGTGTTTGTATTCACTTTTCTGCTCAGGGTGCGTAGCCGGCCAGTCGGAAAAGTACGCAACAACAACCAGCCCGTGTAAGATAGCAACACTATGCCAAGTATCTGAAAGCAAGTAGGTTTGAATCCAAAAGGGTTGCAGTGAAAGTGTAAATGTAGGTTCGCTGAATGTAACCGATTAGTCAAGTTTGATTTACTTTGCTCACACTGTCTCATATGGTGTCAACCAAAATGGGCAAATCATTCCCAACAACAAGTGAGAGCTCAATACAGCTCCGACGACACCTGGTTTTGTACTGTTCGTTTGAGCATTTCTCTAGTCCAATGTATACTTCTCCTAGTCCAACGGTGCGAGTGGTTAACAGAAGAAGTTGTACAACGAACGAAGGCTATTATAGCACTAGAAGCGAGAATGCACCATGATAACAATGGCTCCAAAAAGAAGCATCGGTGCAAACTTTGCTTCTTTTGAAGCACGATTGACAACTCCCCATTTACCTTCAAGATCTTTAATTTTGGAAGAAAGCCAGGCGAAAACAGACCGTAGGTCTGATGGACAAGCGGTATTCATGAACCTGAAGATCAAGTGCCATTCGTAACAATGAAATGATCAAATGCAGCCAGTCTTGACAGCTTGTATCCTTAACAAATTTGGACAGCCGAACCCAGGTCTACCACATCTGCAAGCCAAAACTCTCTGGTCGAGGAAATCACTGAGACTCCAGGCACATATGCAGGAATCGCTGCAAATGCCCCTCGGGATGTTATCATTAGTGTCGCCAATAGAGTGACAAACATTGAACGCTCATCACTTAGCGTAAACCAGGCCAAACAACCACCCTGCCTTTCAGTTCAACCAAAAAGGATTTAATAATAACCCTCTGACTGTAGTTTGCACCACTGTTCCTGAATATAACGCCATAACATCACGGGGTAAGTTGTCTGACGACCAAGACAATGAAAACTTACATTTTATTTTGTTGAGCGCAACAGCCAAACCCACAAACCTAGTGGGAGTTACTCATTACCTGGACTCCCCACAATATGGCGTATCCAGAATTCTTAGGGTAACTCATGAATCGGCCGTTTATGTAGATAAAGTTTTACTTTCGGCAGGTGCGCTACAACAGGGCCTTATAAGGTACGCACCTATCCTGAGGTCCCTTGCAGTAGGCGACAGTCAAAATGAACATCACCGATGGACACAACAAGCTGGGTTATCTAAACAACATCTTTATGTGTGGCATGTCAGAACTTTCTTCACACGGTAGTCATGAGGCCGACAATTACGATTTGGTACGGTGGCGGTTCATTCGTGAAACATTTTCCTTGGACACCGTTTGGGCGCGATCACTGAAAAGACTACCTTCCGCCTAAATTGTTGAGGAAAAGGCCAAGGGGTCCTAAAACTACTGGTTTAGTCAGCACAGACGGTAGCGGAGGTGTTTGACGGAAACATAGTGTAGTCTTACACCTGCACTTCCGTTAAAAGTTGCTGAATACACGCGAAGCACAATTATAAGCCTACCTTAAGGGGCAGTTCTACGTTTATTATGCAAGAGCATTACTTTATCGTTCGGTCAAAAGATTCTGCGTCAGATCCGAACGACGTATCAACATCATGCTTGTAAAAATTCGAGTAACAGCAGAAATCACATCGGTCCACATTCAAACACACTTGATTTCCTTGGCTCCCTGTGGGCTGCTACGGAAGGAGAATGTATCCTGTATTTATACAAATGCTCAAGCCATTTTCATTAGGATAACAAAAATGACGGAGCGCCAAATTTTGAAGCTATGCGATAATACGCGAGTCATGTATACTTGGTTGCAAGCTAGGATGACAGAAGCTAAAGTCTCGCTGCCGAGCATGTCAACCATATGAGAGCACAAGCAGACTAAAGGAGAAGGAGTTATTTTTTATTACCGAAGCGAACTACTGTGCAAGACATTGAGGATCCAGGTTTCCAGTTCACCGATTCTCTTTAGTGCTGCCTGCAATTACATGGCAGTGACGTTTGCATTATGGGTTTCGCAAACCACCCCCAAACTCTACACAGGAAATGGACTAAAAACTTGAGACGGCCTTCCAGTTCAGCTTAAAGTGAAAACAAACTAACATCTTTGTCACAAGGGACTTTAACCTACACTGTTTAGAAACTCCTGCTAAAGTCAAAGAGCCATTCAAAGTAGAAATGTAAGGGAAGGTAACAAATGTTCCACCTTACAATCACGTCAGTACGCCTACCTGTTTTAGAACTGGTAATAGACCTCTTTGCTGGACCTTGTTTGCACCAACAAGGAAGGTATAATGGTTGCATTGATTGAAGAATTACCTTTGGGCCGCAGTGATCATACGTTTATTAGTTTCGAGTTCATCTGCTAGGCGGTATATCGTAACCAGAACGCTGCGTTGGTGCGCATCATTACACTCCACAAGCACTAAGCCCAGCTCGTCAGTGCTACAACCTAGTTGTTTCCCGCTGAAGGCCTTCCGAAATTCGCTTGGCTTTATTTGCCAGGAAATCCAATCGACTGGTTAAGGTTGCCTCAGAGACAAAGGATTTTCATCCGCCCATAACGGTTATTTTCGTGAGGAGCGGAACTAGAAAATGTATAACCATATGCAACGCAGCTTGGCGAGCGTACAGACCGTCACCAATGCCAGATAATTGAGACAACTACGTAGACAATCGTAACTACTGCAATTAACTGCTTAGAGATGATCAAGTTGCATATCAGCAGAATATGGCAAACACTTACAGTGCCTGCCACAAACTGCTTTACAACAATGTCAATGGACATCGTGCTGTGAGGCAGGGGAATTCTCCTTTCCGGATGACTGATTTTACAACTAGAACAGCCAAGGCAGCGGCAGACGTCTTGCGGACGCAATATGCATGCGGTATGCTTAATAGTAGACAATAATTCAACGTCGTTTACCCGCCTCCAGGACTCACCCAGAGCCCGTTTATTGCCAAAGTTGTTTTGCGGAAGCTGACGTCTATGCGCAGCGACAGCCCCCAGGAGTCGACACTATTAGCTGAGGCACTGGGAGTAAAAGTAAGACAACTGGCTAAAACTTTGGAACAGTTCTTTTAGCACTGCTTAGACCACAACCAGTTTTCTGCGATGTGCAAACGTGGAATAATAACTCCGGAAGCAGGACGGAGCTCTCAAACTAACACGAAGTGTCCCTTCTCCCGGTATTATCCAAGTTCATGGAATCCAACGTTGCCGACGCGTTGGTGTGTTAGCTAGCAAATTGGAACATTATCGCTTCCAAACAACACGACTTATGTCAACAGCGATCATGCACGACGAATGTGTCAATTGCGCGGATTAGTTGGACCGATTCAGCTGACGATGGAGAGGCCGCTGATATGATCTACTTGGATTTGTTGAAAGCTTTCGATCAGTTAGATCATCTAGTTCTCCTTTCTAAGTTCTAATATCACAGGATCAGTGACCCACTCTAAAGCTGCAACAACAATTTTTTCCTTTAACGAACTTAATGGTAAGAGTCCATATTTCCCTATCTGAACCCATAGCAGTATAATTACATGAGCCCCAGGGCTCAGTTCTAGGTTTACGGTTATCGTTGGCATTCATCAACAACTTCGCAGGGAATACTGCTTTAAATTCCCTGCTCCTTACTGACAATACTAAGCTATGGCGGGGGATTCAGGTTGATGATGCGCAATGTACTTTAGCGTAACCTAGATACGGTACAGGATTAGGAAAAATGAAATTGGTTACAATTCAACGTGGACACTGCAAGGTACTTTCCATACGGTCCTAGCGTACTTATTGCTAGAAGCTAGGAACGCAAGTACTACGGCGGTCATTTTCCGAACGCGACCTTGGCGTCCTTGTTCAGAATAATTTGGGTTGTTTCAAGCAATCCGCAAAGTCCTCAAAATCGGGTAACCCGCATGTCAGGCGTTTGAACAACAAACACCATTATTTTCAGACAGATATTAAATGCGTATGTTCGTCCCCATGTCAGTTAGTTAATCCACGCCTGCCAGCCATGGCTAAAGCACGACCTGTTTGCACTGGACCCATCTCAACGTCGGATTTCTAAATACCTTATTGAAACGCGCCACCTTCCGTAAGATCAAAGGCTGAAACGTTTAGGAGTATTCACCGTGCGATATCGCCGACTACGAGGTTACTTGCTTATGGAGTATTGCATTTTACACATAACAAAGCATGTGCTGTTCTTTATTGCAACAGCAGCAACGACATACAGACGCCACCCCTTGAAATTGGCAACAAAACACAGCCACTTGGTGTACCGTAAAACTTCATTTCCATTCTGGTGTCAATCGTGGAACGCTCTTCTCTAATCAGTTGTTTTAGCACCCCAGCGCTAGTCATATTTAAAAGTCGGTTGGATGACGCACTCCGTCAGTTACATTTGGTTGTTTGGTACTCCTCTCTATCCTACTCACGGGAAATACCTTGGATTTACACTTTTGTGCCTACTGAATCTATGGAAACGCTCGGGGGTCATGGTTACCGAAGCAAAGACAGGAAGTGCATTATTTTGACGGTAAATTTACTAACAGCTTTTTTCATTAACGTTTTCTTATAACGCACAATACCACCCAACGTAGCATATAAAGCGATGCTTCTTAACCCATATAAAATCATTGCTCATTGTTTGTGATTCGGTCTCCTAACATATCCCTCCGCAACAACAATAACTACAATACCCATATTTGGGATCACTGATAAATACCTAGTAAAACTTGTGAAATAGGCGTTTGGATGCACTCTGTTCTAGTTTGCCATAATTTTTGTTTTCCTAAGCAATTTATCTTGTATGTGGCACGCGTGTAACATGAGCACCTTAATCCTACGCCGTTGGAAATTTGGTATAGTCTTCGCAAGTTTTTTCCAAAATTTTCTGAATCGGTGCTGCGCGCTACACGTGCACGTAGGAACATAGTTGACTTGACCCTACCGATGGCTATCGTCTGCGATAGCAGTGTAACTAATTTCGATGAGCCTCACAAGATAGCTAAAAGCCTAACTTTTCTAGCTCTTTGGTGCGTTGTTAAAAAGGTAACAGATTCATTCAAAAAAGAAAATCGCATAAGCGCGAATATATTTGCCTTTTAATTGAAGACCATTAACGATCCCTATGTTTGGTTCCACACATAAGTTTTATGGAGTGTGCAGGAATGATATAACTTCAACAAATATAATGTCGATTTCATAAGTGAGTCGATTTCCGGACATACAATAAACATAGTAAATATCCTGGAATTTCTTTATTTACGACATTGATTTTAACTCGACCGCATTTTCTGGAAAACATCTGGAGTAATACAGTACCTGACTCCCGAGAAAATAGGGAGAACTATTGTTCTTAGATAAAACTACAGCATGACTGCACCCGTGTCCACGTTAGCATCATGTCTTGCGCAGATGAAGCGGTGGCTTTTGTATTTTGAAGGCCTTTAGTTGTTTCATCAGTTGGAACTTTACGTAGTCTATCCGAAACCGATGAACCTAAGTGGTGCAGGGCATCCGGCTTCAGTCTTTTTGTTGCAAGTCTTATAAACCAGGATAATAACGTTAACCACATGCCAAACCTGATTAATTATATCGAACTATGCAATGACCTGCTCATGGTAGTATAAACCTTATCCTAACATTAGTTTGATGATGAAAGGTTGGATACTGGAGACAAGTTATTCAGACAATTTATAAAAGCTACACTTGACCATACAGCATACGAAGTGCATTTCGGTGCGAACTTTCTCCATTGTCAACGGCCGAGAAATCGTAGTGTTAAGGCACATTTGATATATCACGAAGTGTTTGCATTTCCGGCGGTGTAGGTTCATTGCAAAGATCCTTACGTCAAAACATAGATACCAAACTGTCTTTAATGATCGGGGGCTAACCACTACACACCACGAAGAAAAATAATGGAGGTCGGCCTGAGTTAAGTCACAAATGTTGGAGTCTCAACAACCATCGCATCTACACCTGGCCCACAAATAAGCGCACGTTGAACGTAGTAGCTTAAGCAAGTCAATGACGCATGCATTAGCAAAAACCAGTTTCACGATGGTGTTCAGAAATTGAAGTAAATAACTTCAACAGACAATTGTTCGTTATCTGAAGCAAGTTTCGCCTTTCAGCAGCAGGTTACCAAAGCACGAGTGACCTTCAGTAGAAGAAAGCTTTCCGACTGCTGCTCCAGCAGCTTTATCAGGTCATTTGTTTTAGCATTTATTTTAAGAGTAAATCAACCTTAATCCCGGTTAAAATAACTGAGGAATCGTCCGCAATAAATAGGGTTGCAAATAAAGTGTAATCGACCAGTTGAGTGGTATACGGCAAACCCCAGCAACCACCAAATTATCTGCCATACGGGATAGGTTTCAATTATCGTCAGTACCCCTGGATTTGTTCGCTGCTAGTAGTCTTGTGACATTCCAATTTACTGAAGCAATAGCTGGATAAATAGCAAGATTTCGATCCCAAATGTTTAGCATAACGGGCTAATAGCAGCAGCAGGCTGGCTTTGGTCACTGCTGTAACTCATGCGGGCGCATTCTACCTGCTTTTTTCGTTCTAACTTGCTTGAGCTACTGTTGCTTTGGTTTGTCTTTATTCACACAGAAAATAGAGGCTATCTTACTCAAAACGGACGGTGAGATTTGGATTACTAGACACAAACGGAGGAAATATAATAAGAGCATATTGCCCCTGCTCACACACATTCGTTCTTCCATCTGCATTCTCCTACTAGACTTCATCACTTGAGACCTTGAGCCATAGAATATCTGTGCCTAAAGGACAGTGCACGCGTAGCGAAGCAAGTTCCCTGTAGCTAGTGAACCATTTTGCCTGAATACCACAAATGGCCTACCAATGTGTACGTTCAAACAAGAGTGACTGCCATTCCGATTGTTAGGACAGAAAACCTATCTCATCGCTAAAGCATTTTCAATTGTTTCGCTAATTTGCGAGTTGCCTCAAATTTCTCTGCCTGTATTTTATGTTATACTATTTGTGCAATGTTAGATATGGTTCAAAAGCGTTTCGCAAAAGCACATTATTCAGTCCAAGTAAAGAATTTGAACCAGGTAAAATTATACTGTACATATGAAATATAACAGCTTCAGCATTCTCCTTAGTAATTTTGGGAATGTTTTCATTGTGAGTTTGCTTTATCCAATTATATGCATTACGGATTATTATATAAACAGTGTGCATCAGATGATAGCGCCAAGGCTGCGCCAGAGAGTTGTTTCACAAGACCAAGTTTGCAAATGGAAAAGAATCGGAGTCATTTATAAAGAAAGAATATTACCAGGGGTACCTAGCTTAAAGTCCAGCTCGCGTAAGCTATTGCAATTTTGTCAGTCAAGGCTAGCCCAGAAATGAACTTTCCGCTTAATTTCGTAACCGCTTGACGGTGTTTATTAAATTTTACAGATGCACATTTGTAACAAGGTTTTAGTTTACAAATATATAATAACTTTACATATGTAGCAGGTTTTAGAAAGTTACCATGGTTCAGCTCCGTTATCTTTCCGGTTTCAACAAATGCAACTTACGAACTACGATGATGCAGAACGGTACACTAGATTGTCCACCAAGCTAATCATTTAAGTACTGGAATGGTATTTTACTATACCACCCAAAGGTGGCTTGCTTTTGCTTTGTGATTATGGCTGTTTATAACTGGCATTTGGTGGTAAATTTTATACTGGTGTCTAATAGTGCCAGAACAAATTCCATTGCACGTATTTCTAAATATATGATCCACATTGATTGATTTCTTATTGTTATTCAAGCATACGGTATTCCGTTTAATCAGCTGTGCGTTCCATTCTTACCAGTTAAAATGAGGTAAAACCAGAAAAACTGCTGCACCACCAAAGGCATGTAACTTACGAACGTATAGATCAAACAAATCTGTCAGAAGCGCAAGAGAAGAAACAAATACATTATATAAATATTTGAAAATCTACATGAGCAAAATGCACTGCGTTTTGTGTGCTCTACTCGTATAATTCTAAATGCTAATTGTTACTGGATGCATAGTACCCAAATCTCCAGCATACCTAAAGCACAGGCATTTGTTTCTTGTTATTGGCATCCGGCAAATTTGTTTTATCTTATTAAGATTGGTTCGAGAGTAACCAGGTTGCATGAACATCCATTTGCACGACTGTTAAAGAGCAGAGTGCGTTTGTAATTGAGCTGTTTTATTACCGTACACACGCAGCTGGGAATGCTAGCCATCGAAATCTTTGAGCACGAGCCAAGTTATGTTCAAAACGCAACCAATGATGGCACAATAAGAAGTATATTTTACTAATGATGAATGTACTTATGTTAAGAACTGCAGCGCACAAGCCTGGGATTATACTAGTTCTTTAGTTACACCTTGGCATACCCAGCAGTATATACTTTAACCTTGATTCAGCCTTATTAACAACATTTATTAACCCTGCATATGTCGTGTATATCATGACGCTTACTGGCTAAATTTAGGAAAATATCTTTTTACATCGCGAGGCACAGAGTAAAAGTCCAGTAACATGCCACATGTTGTCTGCGTACGTCTCTGAGCTAAACTAACGACTAAATATTGAAGAATAGCTTACTATAAATTTGGTTTCGAAAATTGCGGCTTACTTACGTCGACCACAAATGGTTACTTGAAGACCAAGGAGGCTCAATAGCAGCGTATAAGTAAGGTGCATTTGCGATAGTTAGCGAGAAATACTGGAGGATTCACAAACGTTCTGGCGTCTGTGTTCATGTCTTGGTTATATATGTTCACAATGTATAGACGACAATGGGTCAAATACGTTGAACTTCCTTAGCCAGTAACTGAACTTGCTAGTAGTCTAAACCACTCTGAGTGGCTGGCACTAATGTCAATGGGTGGTCTAAACACACGAAAAAGTGCTATTAGGGGGAGAAACAAAATTATACATCTGTGTTACCGCTACGTACTATTAAAATCTCATGGACTGATCCCCTAAAATGTTGCTTATCACTCTTAGACATAAGAAATAGAACTCCACTGCTTAAGTAACCAATGTAAAGGTACGGGTTGTTGTAAGGGAGCTTACAATGGACAGTTGTCTATTGTTCTTTGTTGCCTAAGTGAAAAGAAATATTTTATTGAATGGGTAGCTCAAGATGAGCAAGTTGTTGTGGAACTAGTGTATTACGAAACCTAATAAAGAAAAAAGGATTTAAACGAGTTGGTTTTAAGGCTTTTTAATTTTGATAGGTGAAAAGCTCTGCGAATGTTCTAGTGAACATTTACTAAGGTAAAATTGCACCAAATGGCACTTGGTGTATGTAGTTATATTTTAAATGCTACACCCTCTGCATCTGCCACCAAAACATAGCAGTTCAGTTAGTTCGTTCAAGAAATGGAAATCCCATTCGCTAAGTCATTTGTTTTATGTTGTTCAGATTAAAACTAGGCATCCGATCTACATATATACAGATCGAATTAAAGTCCCCTTTTAACAATAGGAAATTAAACTACTTAGCTTTAATGCTAGTAAACTGGCCATGTTACATAATCTCGAATAACATCTATACCTGGTATTGCAAAACAATGGGTATCCACAAAATTTCACCAAAACAAATTCTGGAGTAAATACCATGTATAAACAAGAATTATGAGGAGAAAAGAGTAGTGAATTATTACGCTGATATGTTTCTGAAGCAACAAGAAGCATGCCACGACCACATACGCCTTCAGTAGGTCACACATCAGGGTATTTTGAAAGGAATGCTCTCAGGACCGAAGAAAAATTCACTCTAGACAGCCTAGACGATTTAATTTAGAATAAAATTTACAATGAATGTGGCAGACACTAAACCAGCAAGCTAAATACATAATACAATAGATTTAATTTTCGCCTATCCGAAGCACGCTGTAGAGGCATAATCCTGGAAAGGTTTAAATCGGATCGCCCAACAAAATGTAGCCCTACAGAAACATGATCCGCAATCTTTGGCTTCCACGTATGAAGATCAAGAAAGCAGCTCCTTCGACATGGGGGAGGAAACGTTTTAGCACATAACATTTCAAGTCAATCAATAAAAAGTTGGAACGTGTTACACAAAAGTAGATTCGGTTAACTGACGCGTTAAACCAGGCGCCTTATCAGTAGCCGACTAATTTCACCGAGACTATCAAAATAGAAAGTCGCACCACGCCATTGGACGAGTACGCTAACCGCAGAGACAGGTAAAAGTCGTGGAGAGCCGTTTTTATCTTCATGTTCTCCTCTAACAATCTGAACTCGGACTGACCACTCGTCTGACAAGAAACGCAATCACTCACATTGGTACCCAAAGCGCCCACCTAAACGCTTCGCATCAATTCGCAACGCTACAGAACGGCCGTGTATCTTTGCAGCTCAGATGTTAACGAGACATTTGCAACAGAGCTTCATAACTCAGCGAAAATTTAGACCATTAACTCACCATTTTTAGGTTCGTGCGAGATAATGTGTAAAGAGTTAACGGAAGCAACTGAAGAAGTGGCCAGCCGCAATTCTTGCCACTTTAATCGAAGAACACCGATTCTATTCCAAACTCACTGGCTCTGAGCTCCGTCGCTAGATGCAAGACAGCCTTGTAAACAGTCCTGCGGTATTTGAGTCACTTACGCTGACACATCCCAACCCATTAATCCGACAAGTCGCATTCGATGTAACTACTTTACCCAATTGTTGGAAACTACACCTAACGAGTCGGTTAGTGCGGCAGCAGCTTAGCCGAGTAATGCACACAAAGGTCGCATCGATACAAAGGTCCGAAACGACAATAGTGTGCCCAACTTCTGTACTGAGCACCAGCGATATAAAGTAGTCTTCAAAGAGGGACCCAGCGCCTGTTAAACAGTGCAAATGGTTATCCGCAACTCTCAAATTAGCCTTCGCTGGAGAGATCCGCAGTGTTTTGACACTCGTATGCACCACCGTTCCTGAGTCCAAATCCGACACAATAACGGGCAGGTTGCTAGATGATGACGACCAATAGAATTCCATCTGCAAACTTATCCGTCGTGTCCACTATGCGTAGCAAGTTACATGTTCTCATTGCACTATACTGAAACTGGAATTTTGTCGTAAAACGCTGAACTTAGCAGATGAGACAGAGAGTGTCCTGCTGTCAGCTATTCGTCTTCACAACTCATAGATCTGGTGTACATAACACCCGATCTTCCCTGGGTAGATAGTCCAAAGAAAATGGATGATGAGGGCCTCCATACGGAAAACGATCGAACAAAGCCATATTTGTTTATATTGTTCCTGAACTTCCGGTTCCGCCTGACCACAAAGCGTAAACAAATGACCGAAACGGCAGTGCTACTTCCACGAAACACACTCTCTAGACAATGTTATGGAGAAAGCTTTAAAGCAAATTCCTGCATCGCCTATCTACAAGGATTGCCATTAAAGAGTAAGGAAACTTGTTTTACACTCTAAGGGAATGACACAAGTTCTGCTAGATAACAGGTGGACGTTTCATGTCAGGTTGTCATTGGTGCTCCGGCTAAAGGAAGAAGGCGCACGTCAACGCATTGTCAACGAACCTGTGGAACTTACAACTGCAATAAAATCTTTGTCTCCACAGTACAGCAACTAGATAATTGCAACAGCACCCAGGACATCCAACAAAACAGAGCGAAGCACGAGATAAGATCCTGATCTAGGACAGTGCGCGGACATGCAGCTCGAATAACATTCGTAAACAGACGATGAACAGAAATGGTATTAGTGACCGACAACCTAAATGCCTGCTCAAAAAAACGAATCACTTCCATATACACAACTTTAACATCCGAAACCCTAACCTGTTTCTACCCTGGAACCAAACGTTTTCTTATACTGGTCGAACTTAGAGAGCCATGACTCACAACCGCTGAACCTCGTCTTGATTACACACCTGCTTAAAACTTGAGGTCACGGAAACTGTGATAAACTTGTCCGATATGTTACTGCTTCCGAACGATACAGCTGGATGGGTAGTGGGGTAATGCTTTACTGCAATGCAAACCTGTTTTCGAGAGAATGGTTACACGAACATTTTTGTTTCGCAGTAACCATGTTACTCTAACCTTTGACCAAAAATGTTATGAGGGATACATCTTATACCTTTTTAAAGTAATACGCCCTAAGGGTTGCTTTGTAAACGTTCATAACAATGTTTACCGTATGATACCCCACGCATCTGAACAGAAGTAATTTAACCGTCAAAACAAAAAAGTAATTTTGGAAGAGCAGAATACGCAATGAATGTCTTTGAGAGATTTTGTACGGCGAGCTCACTTCGGCAGTCCGAATGCCGCTACGTGGACGGCATAAGTGGCACAGCTTAACTTTCGTATGAAGATGATTGGCAAAGAAATCGTGACGTATCAGCAACACTTACTGAAGCAATTCTGTACGAATAGCAACCTCCTATACTAACAAGTTAATAGCCTTCGTAAGAGGAAGCGCAAAATCCTAGCACATGTCAAGAATAATGGGTACGAGATGTCAACAATGGAAGCATCCGATCTTTTGTGGTTAAATTACTTCCACACGTTCCAGCAGACAATGAATCCAGATACTTTCCTCGTTTCTCTTTACCACCGTCCGGGTGATAAAACATCAGTTTCACTGCCGAGGCTGTGTTAAAGTAGCTGTAATCCTTACCTATCCAAAGTTCTCCTGGAGTCGGTAAAATTCGACCAAAAACTCTGCAGTCACAAGCCAAAACTCAAGCAAAACCACAGGTTGGGTGCTTTCAGCGTGGGTTCACTACTCTTGTTCATTAGTAATGTAATTGCACAGACACAACCAACCGCTTTACGAGAAAGCAGCTTCCCATGTTTTCCGAAGCTATGGAATCAATCATAATGGATCCGCTGATGCAGCAACTGAAAAACGATTACATAATTGCTTCGGAGCAAGGAGGCTTCCATCAATAGTCCTCAAGTACTATCGATCGAGTATTCACACGCAGTAGCTGAACTAAAGAAGTTGATGGTGAAATAAATACAATGTCATCTATCCAAGCTTCTCAAAAGCGGTTAATCACTTACATCGCCGCATGTTCAGTCATAACCTTCATAACAACGGCACTGTCCAGCGAATTTTGAGTTGCATAAGTAACTTTCCACAATAAACTTTGGTTGTAGGTGTGAGTCCGGGATTATTACTCGGATGTAGTCGTGGTGAAGTGCGGTGTATTACGAAGTCCGGGGTTACGGCTCTGTCTATCTTCGGTTTTCATTAATATTCGAACGTAATTAAGTGCTTCTGATTTCCTGGTTTTCGCACCTGCCATCAATATATGGTGAGTGACCAGAGAACATGAGGAATTTGAAGAATACCATTGCGAAGTCAACAAGACTTCCAAATTGTCAGTTAAGTAATCCCTGTCATACCATATATAGTCATAATCATCAACAACATCAACAGCAGTACACCAGCCATTTGAACAGATGCTTCGCTGCCATACAACCATGAGGAACTATGAAATAAAGAATGAGAAGAGGGAGAGAAGGGGGACTTACCTGAAAGCCTTAATGTCCTAAGCAAACATTCAGGGTCAAGGCGCCTACACCTTATGTCAACATCATACAGTCACAAACAGCTGGCTATCGTGCAAAGATAAGGCGGCATCGGCGAGACAGCTTCCTTGCGGCGTTCATTGCCACGCGTCATAATCAGCCATTATCCCGCAGATAACTCAGCACCAAACCCACTTTAAACAGGCAATCCGATTAGGAGAGGGCTGCAGAAGCGCCACTAGTGTCGGTTGCCAGCCATGTCCTGTAAAATCTCGAGCCAAGTTAAAGGTGAGTCACGTGGGCTCCATTCCGGAAGGCGAGACGGACCAACGGCAGCCAGTTTGGTCGTCAGTGACCTCCTTTCTCGCCGCCAAGTCAACTTCTGTCCACCCCGAGCCATGCGCCACCCTACACCTGGCAGGCTAAACAAGGTCCTCATAGGTAAGCGGTGACCAGGCATACGTAGCACGTGCCCGAGCAAACGCAACTTATTCAGTGCTATCTGTTGTTCTATGGAGCTAGCATGATTGTCATCACCTAGTACTCGCCTACGCACATCATCGTTGCGCACACGCTTGTGCCATCCGACCCCAGCGATGCTTCGCAGACAATGATGATCAAAGACTTGAAGACGCCTCAGATCTTCAGAACGAAGGGGTTACGTTTTGCCTCCTTACAGCAGAACGGCCCTCACTGTGGCCTTGTACACACGGCCTTTCAAACGGTGGGAAACTCCATTCTGTCGCCAAAGATGGCACAGGTTCGAGAAGGCAGCTCTGGTCTTTGCAATACGTGAGCTGACGTCAGTTTCTATGCACCCATCATTGCTGATGCAGCTGCCAAGATAAGTGAATTGATCAACCACCTCGAGTTTTTCGTTAGCAAGGGTCAAGGTGTCATCAAGTGGCTGGTGGTCCTGCAGCAGCACTTTGCACTTTGAAGGTGCGAAAAGCATACCAAATGACGGGACCACTCTGGACAGGATATTCAGGTTCATTGTGCCGCCCCAACATCGTCGAAAAGCAAGACGATATCGTCCGCATAATCTAGATCAACTAACCTTTCACCTGGCAGCACTTCAACGCCTACATCGTGAGATTCCGCAAGTGAACACTCCATGATAGAATCCACAACAAAATTGAACAAAAATGGGGAAATCAGACAACCCTGACGAACGCCACTTGTGGTCGGAAAGCTATTCGATAGGACACCGTAGAAACTGACGAGGCCTGTAGTGTTCGAGTATGGAGCACGAAGGATGTTCACATATTTCTTGGGAACACCTTTCCGCGCAAGTATTTCGAACAGAATAGATCGATCGACTGAATCGAACGCACTCTTGAAATCGAGGAACACAGCTATTGTCGGCATGCGGTATGCGTAGCGCTGCTCTAGCACCTGCCGCAAAGTGAATATATGATCTATGCAGCTCCGCCCTGGACGGAAACCCACCTGCTCATCCCTAATCCAAGATTCCCGTTCCGCAGTAAGGCGACGAACGAGAATGGAGGTCAATAATTTTGTCACAACTGGCGTTAGGCTAATACCCCTGTGGCTAGAACAGTCTGTGCGACTGCCTCTCTTGTATATTGCCACTATAATCGATTCGCTCCAATTATCCGGGATACTTTTCTTTCCAGATACGTTCGAATAAGGTCATTGCTTTGCAGGGGACCTCACCTTCATCCTTAAATAGTGCAGGTGGGAGGGAATCCGGGCCAGCGGCACGAAAACAATTAAGGGCTGTGATGGCGTTTCGGACCTGGACCTCCGACGGAGGCTCCAATCTAACCGTCCATCGCTCATCCTGCATCACCTGGGTAGGAAGAAATCCGGGAGCAGGAAGCCAGCTGAGTTGATCTTGAAAGTGTTCCCCCCAACGAGCCATACGGCGCTCCTTATTGTGTATCAGCGCACCCGCGCTGTCTCTGATTGTCTCACTGACGCCTGGTTTTCTGGGACCAGTGGTGCGGATTAGGTGGAAGAGCTTGCGGTAATTGCCTACTGCTCCTGCCTCCTCCATTGCTTGAGCACTACTGGTCCACCAGGCTTCATTGTCAGCACTCAGGCTCTGCTTCAGTTCCCGCCTAATAGCCCGTCTGGTCACATGGTGTTCAGAGCCAGCCGAGAGATGTTTTCTAGATTCCAACAAGTTCACAGACCTCTCGGATATCTAGTGACTGGTGCGGTGACGACTGATAGTGCCACAAACAGATGCTCCTGCGTCGTGCATAGCGGCCGAGATCCTATTCCACTGAAGTTCAGTGTCATTAGGACAAGACAGCGAGAGTTCGCTATGCAGTGCTTCTTGATAGGCTTGCCTGACAGAGGGCTGAGACAATTTCTCAGTTGCCAATAGTAGGGGACACTTAGTGAGCCTCCCGGTAAAGTTCATGGAGTAACGACAGCATGCCAAGGCATGATCAGATTCGACACAGGTACTGCAGTATGAGAGGCAATCCAGAATGGAACCACGCCATATGTAACTTATCGCTATGTGGTCAATTTGGGTCCATCGCTGGCCAGCTACAGGTGGACGCCAAGTGGCACTTCGGCGCTCACTGTGTCTAAAAGCAGCGCTACTAAGAAACAACTGGTGCTCCGCACACAGTTGCAGCAGTGGCTCACCGTTGTCAGTCCGTTCGGAGTTAAGTCCACAATTACCACCTAGCTGAGCTTCTGAAGAGCTCAAACGCCCTACTTGTGCGTTCATATCCCCTGCAAGTACTAAAATATCTGAACTAGTAGCACTGCGTAGTAGCGCGTTCAGTTCGTGATAGAACGTGTCCTTGACAGCATTAGAACTGCAGTCGGTGGGAGCATAAGCGGAAGTCACGAACAAACAACATTTTATACTACTTCGTGAATCAACCTTAGCTGATGTCGTCAAACGGGCTGCTCATAAACGGCTGTTCACCGGAATCCAATCAATCAACGATGGCTTATCCTTGGGGCTTAGAATGATACCTACATCAGCTTGACCCGTGAGTGCTGCATCGGCGTCTCCGGATTCGTGCAACCAATAACGAGTGGATAAGCCGGGTGCAGTTAATTCAATAACCCCGTTAGGGTCGTTGATCCTAGTTTCGGACAAACAACACACATCAATACCTAGTGTGTCCAAGGTGTGTGCGAGTGCAGCCTGCTGATCTGTTTGTTTTAAAGTGCGGACGCTGAATGCCGACATGGAACCGGGATAGTGTGGATTTATAAAGGACTTTTGCCGATAGGTGTCCGATAGGTGCTGTGGGATGGTGGCTGC
Organism: Dicrocoelium dendriticum; assembly: GCA_944474145.2. Taxonomy (NCBI): domain Eukaryota; kingdom Metazoa; phylum Platyhelminthes; class Trematoda; order Plagiorchiida; family Dicrocoeliidae; genus Dicrocoelium; species Dicrocoelium dendriticum. The sequence goes on along the minus strand of OX104068.1, from coordinate 95,634,963 downwards.
AGATGGTGCTACTCCAGTAGCACTTCCGTTGCTCTCAATTAAGCCGGGAATTATAGAAGGAAGGTTAGTAATGGGGGTCGGGATGGGAGTAAGAGAAAAAGGTGAAAAAGAAAGAAGGGAGGCGCCAGCATTAGCATGTTTTCGCTTATCCGCTCTGCTGTATGCAGCAGATATGGCGACCCTTGATAATCTTCGGGACGACCGATGCAGGATGAAGTTTATGTTTGAAGAATATGTCATGGTTGTATGTGGGCTAAGATACTGCCAGGGTGCCCAGACCTAGACAGGAGGACGAGTAGGGTCCTCATCCAAAGCAACGGAGAGGCGGCAAAGATTTAGTTTTCCGGAAATGGACGCCATCCCACTTCAAACCCCCAACCTGAAGGACCAGGAGGCTGAGTTTGTCTGACCTCTCACCATTGACCAACCTGGTAGGAGTAGCTCTCAAGATGCCCGGAGGCATCACCCAGTATAGCTCAATGGGTCAATGAGGTACGCAAATCGTCGCACCACGTCAAGGTCCAGTCTCGTTGCAACGGATACCATATGGAGTACCTTTGCGTTATTCAACTACGCCATAGACATGACTACAAGCTACCACTACAGAGCATCTTTCAGGAAAGTGACCTCGGTGTACTCGTACAAAGTGCACACAACTTTTCAAAACAAGCGAAAACATCTCCGGAAAGCTGAATCCAGCAAATCGGCCTGCTTCGAGGGACAATCCCCATGATGCACAAACCCTATTAATGCCCTCAATCGGAATACGCGTTCTAAGGTTGGTAACCTTGGTTGCAACGCGACCTAGATGTGCTAGAGACACCGAAACGCAGGGGCAAAAGTCTCTCAAGTGTATAGATAATCACTGTTACCAGCAAGAGTTGAAGTTGATGGGAGATTGCAGCGGACGCAACAGAAGGCTCCGCTATGATCTCGTAATAGTGTACCAAATATTGTGACCCAAATCTCGTATGCCTCCATTGGCCGAAACTTGGCCACAAAGCAAACCTCCTTTTCTTGCTTGAACTTGAGCAAACTTTAGAGTCGTTTAGGCTTGAGTGTCAGTGACTTACTCTTCACTTTGGGTTTGCGATCTCTAGAACTCACGCTTACTCAGTCTTATTCTCCTCAAGATTGGATACTTTCAAAAAGACGCATTTGAATGCTGCTCATAAAACAACACCTCGTTACCTAAGCTGTGACAATGCGCATTAAATTAACTATGCCGTCTGCCGGATTTGTGAAGCATACGACCCAAGGAGGCAGCACACGAGTTACCGAAAGTATGAGAAATGCCTCACGCTTCACTTAAACGATGACTGCACCAGTGTCCTTCCGCGTGCTTCCATTTAGTCTTTAGTTTAAATTAGCATTATTAATCAGCGTATTTCAACCTGTATGCGCTCGTTAGATGTACGCATATCTTTTGATTATGATTAGTTACCAAAACCATCCAGGGGATTTTTCATGCTTTCGCTTTTTAGTCCTTGTCAAATAATTGTTTAATGGTCATCAGCAGGATTTAGCGCGTCACTGCAATGTGCACTGCAATGGTAAATCTCCATATTTACAAAGTAAATTGTTCTGATTTTCCGATACAAATGATTTCCTCAGTTCTATTAAATAAAGCCTGCGCGAGAGCCCAATGCCTTGACACCCGACATTTGGTTCAAGCAAATTCGCACGAATTACTTCATGAATAATTATATAGTAATTCTACAAATACAGCAATGTTGGCATAAACACCATCTTCAACGCATATCATTATGTACACAAGATTTGTATAAATTTGTTACATGAAATTAACTTATAAAGTGATAACAGGGTTGTAAGTTGATAATAAATGACAACGATAAGTATAATCTTACGGCACATATACAGGAGTACTAGTTTATTTTAATTACAAACCTATATAAAATTCTCGCAGAAAAATGATTACGATGAATGTATACCACCAGCGGCTTGAGTTAATGAAGACGGCAAATAGTGTTAATGAACGAATTAACTCGAGAGGTACAGCAGGTTTATGTTTAAATTTTTCATTACAAAACTTGCGGAATATAGCCAGCTCTCAGTATTATTTGTGAAACATAGCAACATTACTCTTAGCTCTCGCGGTAGACGTTTCTGATAGCAATTCTAGTGGTCAAATACTAAGCTACTGTACACGTTGTGATCGAGCACGGATGTTGCTTTCTGTACAAGCAAATAGCACCAAGAAAAATAGCTACCCTACTTAGAAGAGCTAGAAAACCCCCGCTTGAGATGCTTGGCATGGCGCGGCGGGGGGCGAAGTTTCGGTTGGTGTCAGCAATTGTCGCAAGGAAAAGAGTCATTGCACGACACTTAGGTGAAATATCACATTATATGGTTCTGCATATCCGACTAAGGGTACTAGATTCTCAAGTGCTATTACGACTCAGTACTTGGCAAGTTATGAGCGACTATTGCGTGGTCCTTGAAAGATTTAAGTTTAACAGTATTTATAGAGGTCAGGCACACAAGTGAAGGAGCTAGGTTTTCTGAAAATCAGTACCCTGGAAAAATTGAAACTGTCTGAAAAACGAAAGAAAACATGGAAAACCGATTACTGGGCCACAAATATCCATCGTTGGAAGTATTCTCGACTTTGTTGAGGAAAAGCGTATTTCATTTTCAGCTTGTTGTGTTCAGAGGTTCATCTTATATGTCGCTGCTCTTAAACGTGTAGAGATAGGTGTAGAGCCCGTTGATAACTGATGGTTAGAAGGACCAGTACGCAATGACGTGGCATTGCTTATAGGTAGTTACTGCGTAACTGTGGGGTGCATTATATCTCCTTGCCGTATCGTTCATACACATTATGATTTCATAAATACAGCGGCGAAGATCAACTAATGTTTGGCAAACGCTACCCAGTAGAGAAAATACAAGGGACCAGGCAGGATATATATATACAGTAAGTGCAATAGAGTTGTCATCAATATGATCGATGCAAAGCAACTGTGCGCATTGCACCATGTATAAGTAGTACAGGATTGTTAAATGTAATAGAAGCAGCGACGAACCTGAACTCAGCAGTGCGCGGAATACTAAATTAATTATCTCGAAATGTTACTAATGACTAGTGGGGATTTGCTATGAGTAGAGATAGTACATCACCTTCCACTCTCAGTCAGAAGGCTCTGGATATTCTTGAAAATCACCAGACACCTGCTTTGACATACTGGGTTTCGTCAGTGGTATGCCTTCCAGAGGACCGCTGCCGGGTTCAGCCCCCATGGCTTCCGGATCCCAGCAGATAATGTCACTTTCCCATGGGTGTCAGCCGCAGACCTGCATGCTTGGTGGTAGATTATGTTACACCACAGCTCATCTACTGTGCAGCACTGACGAGACCCAGAAGGTCAAAACACTGCTGTCTGGATTTTTTCATTCTACCTCAATCCTGATGTCTAAGATCGACCATGATGAAGTATCTGAAATAGTTTGAAGTGTGTCCATTTTTGAAACAATGAGGGTATGAGGACAAAACAATAAATATATCAAAGTTATGCTCTTCTTGCACATTTACAACACCTTCCCATATTTGATCCTGGGTACAATATTAAAATAAAGAGGAGAAATAACACGGTTCTTACTACACAGCCGTCATGCACAATATCCAAACATGAGATGAGACCGTTGAAATTGACTACTACGACAACAGTAGATGAACATTCTCCAGAACTTTTCAACAAATACGAATACCTTAGTAGCATTAGATACTCATTGGAGAACAGGAATCATTTTTAAGCACTACCGTTGCTCAGGTTTCCAAATGTAATTGCAACAGGTTACAGCAAATGTGCATCAATTGAAGCGATTGCCCAAGTATTTAACCTCTGTCGCGTGTCTGGGTGAAGTGAAAATGTATTTGTGGAGTAAAGCTAATAATGTGCGGTTGCACAAATCAAAGTATGTTACGACTTCCTTAGAAAGAAAGCATTAGGCACTTTCCATTTGATATAAAAAGCATTGAACGTTCGAACCCTAAAAGGAAAAATAAGACATGTCATAGAGATTATCGCAAGTTGTTTGCAAATATTAACCTTAGTTACACATAGAGATGATATACAACAATAAATTTACCATATCTATTGAACACTCATTGCTTTTCAGCTCGGTAAGAAAGAGTTGCCTCAGCGGATTTCCACCCTTTTTGGCGTCTCTGAAGCACCGGTGTGCTTTAGGTGTGGAGAGAATATAAAATCTGTATCTCTGTATGATATTAACAGGGTCGATAGTCAAATGAATAGACATAGAAGCAATCGAACTAATAAAACTAAGCGGATAAAAAGTAGAGTCGTCACATCATCAATAGAGTAAATCGATGTCCCATGCAACTCCCATGAAGCTTTCTGAGCATACCTTTTAAAATGCGCCTAGCACCATTGTCGTTAGATTCAGAGTATTTTGGTTATACACGACTGTAGCCACGCGCCTAGCCCAATATTTTCTTATGACATCCTTGCAAAAGAAAAATCTCTCAAATACGCCTCAGGTGCGGTGTTTAGTAGTCACAGTGCAGGAGAAGATGGGTGGCAGTTAACCATCCAAATTATCAAAAGTTAAGCCGAATCATTACATTTGTCCCTGTAACAGGGAATAACGTATTTCTCTAGACCGTGATAAACCTGTACTTTTAAAACAATCATCTAAACAATTATTGGCACAGGATGCTACTTGTATTTGACCATCCACTCAATGTTAGTGTTTGTCAATTAACTCGAAATTAGCACGGATTCCTGCGTTTTAGATATGCGTAAACTTGTTTTTAGGCAAGTGGTACGAGTGTCAGTGACAATATACGAGATTTAACCCAAGAAGGAAGAAAGTAGCCTCCTTATGCCATCTAGGTTCTCTATTTTCTTTCTATTACACTAGTTTTGGTCAGCATCACTGGCCAGATTTCGGGAATTCAGTAGAGCTTATTCAAAGCTGAACAACTGCAAAGCAACGTTCATTAAATTATTTTTTTACATGGCTGCATCAAACCACCCTATGGGTGGTTTGAAGCCCGTTGGTATGTCAGGTAATTTCTGCGGGCGCAAGAGGACCTGCATCCTGGCAAATAGTGTCTATTATGTTTCCGTAGGTTAATTTTTTCTACTGCTAGTTTGATTAATATCTCGCGACCTTACGCTCTGCAAAAGCCTATAGACACAACGTACGCTAACGCACTCATCTGCTTGTAAACAGTAGGTTAAACCAATAGAAAGTATGTAGAACGGGAGAGTAGGATCCAAGAGTTAGCATAGTACGTAACGGTTGACGACATATGTCGTGTAACTATACTACCATTCGCTGTCATTTTAAATCATGCAGGTAACAAACACAACAGCTGGATTTTTATTTGCGTGAGATTATGCAAAGCAACATGTACTTTAGATTGCCCTGCAAGTCAGGAGTGGTAATGTCTATAGGTCATAGTCCGAAGCCACAACTGAAGGCAGAGTGATAGCAGACTCCTCCATAGAGTTAGAAAATAAGAGAAACCCAAAAACGGCAACTAAACTGTTATTAGCACAGAGTTCCTTCTAAATGTCTTCCGTGCGCTGCTCTGATGTTTTCGCTGTTGCAGACTGAGAAGATTAAACTTAAATAGAACAGTAAACTAAAAACAGTTCAGACTACGGTTCGGCGCAAGTTTATGCAACACCTGACACCGTTTGACATATATGTAAGCTCGTATCGTTTAACGGGCCCTTTTTTCTGAATGTTATATAATGAGAGGGACTCACCAACAACTTGATCAGTAACTGATACTAATTGCTATAAAATACTCTCAGGCCATCCTCACTTCCTAGGTACTTGATCACCAAAATTGTTAATGCGGCGTCTTCTCCGGCTCGGAACTGAAACAAGCTTGGGTATCTACATCTACTTATCTGGCTGGTCGAGAAATATCAGTTATTCGTTTGAATCGATGATGAAATCATGCAGCTGATGATCACTGACTGTTGTAAAAGTGTGTCCCTATTTGAGAACTAGTTAAAACGCTTTGTTCGAAAGGGATTAATTCAATTTAACGCATATATATCACCAGTAACTGTCTAATTTATAGCGACTTCCATCTAATATACAAAGGTTTATCTCACACAGTCGTCGATGCAGACAAGTATATATTGTTAGCTTAATGGTAGAATACTTGCCAGTTTAGCAATTTGTAGCCGGATAATGTAGCTAATGAAACCTTAAATTTCAGATCCCTTCTTCAAAATATTCAGAATCTAAATAGGCAAACCTTTTTTAGTTTGGTCAAATGATTAATTTTCACATATGCCACACAACTTGTAGCTTCAAGCTGAGCGTCTTCTGAACACTGAGCAATATGCCTGGCCTCCAGACAGTGTCCCCTGTAGACATGTCTAGCCTGAAGAGTTTAAAAACAGCACCACACTGAAACCATCTGTGAGTCAGTGTGAACTGAGTGTATTATCTCTAGGTACATATTCATCATTCTATAATGAATCATTAGAACAAATGATTCTAGGGGTCAAACAGCAAATACTTACATTTTTTGATAAAGTGCAAATAATATGGACTCGGCACACTATGGTACAATGATTTTGTCCTAATTCCTTGCTTAGACTTATGAATACTGTTAGTCTACGAAACATACAAAGGTTTGTGTAATATTGCTAAAATTATGTTAAGCGGGATCACCTTGAAGCATTGTGAGCTGTTCAACATTAGCATCCATTTTATCCAGTAGCTAAACCTTGGTAAAACCTTATCCATTGTGACACAGCAAAGGGTAAAGTAACCAGGTAACAAGCATTTAAATGCATATTAACAATCCAGACCAACTATTGCAATGTGCGGTCTCATCATATACATCTTGTTTTGTTCGTGCGTGGAATGGGAAGCTAAACGGGATAAGCAGGGACTAAACTACTCACAGCTGAAGCGGCGTCAAGTTTGGCACGTTGTTATGTCATCTAATGCATCCAAGAAAACTTGTTCAACATGTTTCTCATCATAACCAGCAATTTGGGAGTATATGAGCAAGGAAACTTCGAAGTGAATCTTTATTCATATTGATTTATTTATCCGTTTTCTTCCCTCATAGTTTTCATCCACTCTTCAGTCGCACACATTGTGCACTTCGTGAGATTCCTTATGCTAGCTTTTGCAACACAAGGTTCGGCCATCAGAGTACGGCGCGTGATTCTCGGTGCGGTGCGATTCAGTCGCTATTCCTGCAGAAAACACGAGACGCCGAACACGCTCATTGCTTACGTGGTGTTCTCACCAGACTTGAAATGAAACAGGAATGTAGTGATGGTCAAGCTTAAATTATCTATTTGCTTCTGTTGCTCTGATGGCGAAGTTTCGCTATCCTACACTTGCGCTGAACGCAACTGCATTCTCATATTTGAACTTCGAAGTCGAGAGGGAAGCCAAGCCGATGACGAATATTGGCCTACTGGTCTCCAGCAATTAGCGCATGTTACATGACCACCTCATTTATTTTACAGGTCGTATTATAGCTGCTGGTGATTTCAGTTTCTGAACGACTTCCAGTGGCTCACCACTAAGGGTCAATGCAAATGTGGGCGTCTATAAATCTTAAAGGGTGAGCTTTATGTTTTTACAACCGTTTAAACCCAGAACATTTATCAGGTTATGCTAGTTTGTCCGGAGAAACTTTAGGCTGACCACAGCAATTTCGTCTGCATACCCCAAGTCCTTCCGTTGGTCAACTAGGAACAGCTGCACAATGGGTATTTTGCGCTCAGTGAAGGTAGGTTTCTTGATTTGTTTAACAGCAAAGCGGAACGTGACGGTGCAAACGTAAACGCTTGTCTACTACTGATGGAGATGTCAATATACATCGACAGTTTATCACAAGCTCAAACTCTTCACCCATTTATACACATAGGGAGCCCTTAAGGTGTTTACATATTGGTCAGGCACACTTATCCTGAGCACCGTGTCCCAAGCGGTACAACGGTCCACCGAACCCAACAACATTGATTTCGGCAAACACGATTATTGCGAGTTGCCAATAACTAATACAGTGCACCAACAACTGATGTCCTGGAAGATGTGGTCAACACACCATAGATTTTGTGTGCACCAGGATTGTTCCTCCCGATGATGGTTTACGCGGTTGCAAGATCTAATGTAGAAACCAGAAGATACTTTCAAGACCTCTGTATTTTGAAAGTTAGTCTCCTTGAAAAGCGGGACCATAACGAGCTGGTTCCAGTCTGTTGGTTCAGTTTCCCGCCGCATAGCTTCATTAAAGAGTCGTGCAAATAATTATCAATCTGCTCCTTTGGTTTCGTAAAGGGCTGTATGAAGTATTTCCTTATCTAATTGCAGCTACCTGGCCTCAAATTCGGTTTCTGCTCTCGAAAGTTCAAACATGAGGATATCAATAGTACCTTCTGTCCATATACCAAAAGCGCTTAGGATTACGGAAAAGGTGCGGTTAAATATGCAAGGAAAGCGTACCGTCATTAGACTTAATATTTTGAATTCATGCGTTTGTCGTGTAGTATTGCAATGCCCCGAAAATAATAACGTTATTTTGTACAAAAAGTCATAGTGCAGATTACAACAAATTTCGAGTCAGTGCCTGTGGACGATGTCCTAATTTTTTACCAATGTAAAACTTGTTATAAATATTGTTTAAATAAATCAATCCTATTGTTAGCAAAAGGTACAAATACATATAACTAACTACCAGTCTCATAGTTAACGCTGTGCTGTATTACATGCTGTTTTCAGTAAACCTATTTGAATAGCACAACGGAATAAAAATATGAAGTTGAATAAACATTTTCTATTATGAGGGCATTCATATGCCACCGCTTTGCTTCCGTGTGGTTGTCCATGTGTGGTAATCCATCAGAGAATATTAGTCGCACCAATCCGCGGCAGCTACTCAGCTTTTGCAGCAATCACATCAACTAAAAGTCGGCAATAACCAGGAAAAACCTCCAAAATCCGGCTAACAATTCAACACTAAATAATGTTGCTTGCATGCAAAAGCAAGTTTATAAGCTGGCTGTCAACCGCTGTGACCTACCAGTCCCTTTTTCCTTACTCGCTGTATTTGTTCGTTCATCGCCAAGTTCTGTCGAGTAATGACATCTTGTATTCCTCGAAGTTCGCAAAACTCACAACAGCACATAAAATCAATAAGCCTGACATTTGATCTGCTTTACTATGTACTCCCGGCTTCTTAATAATTTTTACCGTAAAGCAACGGTTTATAATCACGTCATAAAAGCTACAAGTTGCCAAATAAACAATAATTAGCTCCCATTCAAATCTAGGACATCCAGTTATAAATACACGTCAGTAGATATAAGCAACGTCTAGGCTGTGCATGACGTTGCATATCCGTTGTAAACACGGCTGACTTCAAGCGCAATAGAGCCCCTTGCCGCGGCTTTCCACGCAGCTAAGGCAAGGGCGCCCGGGTTTCTTGAAATTAGCTAGTGATATCCGTGGTCCGATATGATTCCATGTGAAAGTTAACAATGCAGGATAACATCGATATTACAAGGCGGTTGCATGTAAGTTATAGAATTGCCATTTGAAATATCCTCACGTAATGCCAGCAGACAGTTCACTGCATTTCACAAAAATCATATTTCAAGGGATGTAAGCTACATAGTTGGAAAGTAAAGTGCATGGAAGTTATTATGAACCACAGCGAGTTATTATTTTTATCAAACTTGTACATTCCTATGGGCAGGCTATGATATATTTTACTTTTGTCGAATTTTGTATGAATCACGGGAACTCTTTTTTTATGAAGAGTAGACATTCACATTTGAGCGGCACAACTCCAGACCCTAAATGGACGCTAGGTTAGTAATTCATATCTCGCAGAATTTTTTCAAGTCGAAAGGTATTCTTGGCAGGGTTTATTAGCTGAAACATACACATCCGGCCAGTAAAGTGAATTTCAATACGTTTGCAGAGTTAGGTCAATACTAAGCTAGGTGCTAAACAGGATTTTAAGCAAATACTTTAAAACTAGGACATCAAAAAGCGACCATCTAAAGGATTTAGTCTGGTTATTAAGTAAGCAGTTGGGTGGGAGAAAACAAGGAATATATCTTATGACTTAGCAGTGGGATTTGATATAATTCAGAGATACTTCATCACAGTCCACTCTCAGTCAGCAGACAATCGCTGGTCTGGAAAAGCACCAGACAGCACTGTTTCGAAGTTATGGATCTATTCAGGGGTGCGCCTATCCTTAGACCTCTGCCGAGTTCCGACCTCATGACTTCCGCTTGTCAGCTGTTCCTTGTGTTTACTATAGAACACGTGCACCAGATTTTCCTTAGAGTTCGCACAGCGGCAATTAATTCATGTCTGTGAAGGATGCGATAGTTTCAGCCTGCAAAATCTCAGCTGCTAAATGGCATGCACATTTTAGGAATTAGTTATGTATTCCAGCACAAAGTGCAGTTTTCAAGTTAGAAATATTCTACTGGATGATCTTTGGTTAAAACGGAAATAAATGATAGCGAATGTGAATTATTGCGGTCAAGTGCACTTGCTATATCCTCCCCCGTAATAACAAGACGGAGCCCCATACATTCCATAAAGTTATATGGAGAATATATCCTAGAGCATTAAAAGTGATACAGACGTATTTATGGAAGAGCTAAATTCAGAACCGTGAAAGTAAGCTGGTGGATATATGGCTTTGTGTCGATTGCGGTTGTGCAACATGTTTCCTAATGTCATAGGCAAGTCATTTAGAGCCAAGGTGATTTGGTTAGAAAATAAGAAGCTTTCCCAAACAGTACATTTATGTTTATTGCTGTCAAGAAGCTGAGGGTCGTAAACACCAACATTTAAGGTGTCTGTGGTTATAGTATGTTGCGACGGATGTTTTGAAGCTAAGCAATCAGAACCCAAATATATTCGGAATAAATGTGCTCGTTGTTTACCGTTACAATATTGCTTATCCACCCTGCGCAGACAGTATAATCTTTGTCATTTAGAAAAAGCTGCTATGGACGTTCTTGGTAATGTTATGGACTCTTTAGGAAACGTTGAGCAGTTTCGTAGTTATCTCGTCCGCAAAGTTTCGCAATTTACGCCGTATTGCATTCGGTACGCGAATTCTGTTAACCGAAGTTTGGTGAAGGACAAATGAAGCATCTTTCACCTAATCAGAATAATCGTTCGTGCTGGGCCTTAAATTTTGGGACGAGTGATCTAGTTCATTTGAATTTAAAGAGCTAAGGGATAGAGTGCGATGACTAGTACATAGAAGTCACACTGCCCTGGTATTGAGATGAATTGATCAATTCCTAAGTTATCTGCTCACCAAGGAATGGTACATGTAAGTCCGTTTTTTAATCCGGCACTCCTAGTGGACTGATTTAAAGCCAATATTGTTCTAACCGCCCTTCATTATTTTCGCGCAACAACTATATTGCGAATATATCTATTCAGAATCTACCTTGCGGAATTTAAATTATCTTCATCGTCAAGTTTTTCTTCAACAACGCGATTGTTCATCGATAAATTTATTTGGTTTGACAACATGTAATCTGATCACAATCATAATAAATATGTCGCAGTTGAAACATTGCACATGTACTCAGATGTTGTCTGGAGTATGAACACGCTAGCAATGCATGTTAAGAATAAAGTGAAAATATCTATCTTGCAACTAAGTATTTTCGGCTAGCCGTAAAGAGGAAAATTTCAACTTTCATTCTGATGTGCTTGCCAAGAAAACGGCTTGAAACGAAACTGGACGAAATAAAATAGGTTGTAGGTCTCATATATGATGCAAATAATCCTGAGTCGTGAACGTGCTTGGAATGACCGCCGTAAATCAATTTATTAACCTTCCTGAGCGCTTATTAGAAGACAGCGAAAGTGTAAAACATCTACCTTGGGATATTATTAAACGGTTTGTCTTCACCGATGACACTTGTTGATTTGCGTGTAGGCATATTTCTAGATCCTAAATAACGCTTAGAGTTGACTAAGCATTATTTATAACATGTTTACTGAACGCTTCTTGGTGTGCTCCTTTTATGATTGTTTCAGCTATTTTAGCTACGCGCCTGGTTCCATCTGTCTTTCGCTGGCGTTATTGCATTACGAGAAACCCTCAAGTCGGCCTTAAATATGTAGTCTCGCGGTCAGATTGCTGCGATCGGTGGGTAACGGTGAATCTTTTAAAGTGTACAAACATCTTGTCGGATCAGTAAATTGGTCAACGTATTAAAGCAAAGCATTACGCAGACCGCAAATTTTAGGTAGTCCAGCAGCAAGCGATACAAATATATATCCAGTTAGTTTGCGTAAACCGGCACACATAAAGCACATATTTGTTGCCATTAGACTTACATAAACCAACGTTTAGTTAAACCATACGACCGTTAGTTGAAAAAGCCTTGCGTTTAATAACCATGTATGTATGCTGCTGCGGGAGAGCTTATGGTGCGCTGAAGCTGGTGGTGGCTAGATCCTGACAGATGGTCTACCCACTGCTGCTACTGTTGTGCCATTGGTTCATGTCCTCTACGGCTTCAAGTGGCGAACGCTGTGTGGTAGTTTGGTCACGCTCTTCTCCCTGCTAAGATCCAAGACACCAATGTTCATGCGTCAGTGAACTGACCATGTGCTAGACCCGCTGCCTTTCGGGCGCAAATTTAATCGAATGCTTTGGCTGATGACCCGAGTCGTTCTCCTGCCAGGCGTTGGGCCCTACCAATATCCTAGTCCATCCACTTCGGAGGTTAGGAAGTCGTCGATGGCCCACTTCTCGTAAATCCTAGCCATGGGAGACAACAGGTCTACAGGTTATAAGCTCACAGCTTGATTGGCATAGAGCACGTGCGCCACGCATCGTCTCTGACGGTAGGAGGGCACCTCAGGGTGTTCATTGGTTTGCCACTGCCCGTCACAAGCCAGACAGCCCCTGGTCAAATCGATGCAAACCGCCAAAACCCACCTGCGTCTGGCCGTGGTCGCAGGTGCCTATCCTACTATGGTCGCAAACCACTGAACTTCAAATGAACTATCAGAAGGCACTGCATAAAATGGTATGTCACCGTGCGATGAGTTCCCCGGAATGCTTGTGCATGCAATGTTCACCCCTGCGTTTAATCATACAACATGCTGCTTAGTAAATCGCGACCTATTACACATAAGATGCACCATATTAGCCCGTTTATCCTGCTCTCAAACCCATAGCTGGTTCGCATAACAGTAACGTGTCATCCCTCAACTACCTCTGGAAACCTATACGGATCCCGGGGTACACAATATTACGGAACAAAGGTGACAACCATCGTGATGGTGGCTGCCTTATCTATGTCCGAGTGGACGCTGGTGAAGCTGAATTCGAACTGCTATCCTTAGGCGACCCAGATGACTCTATCTGGATCCAGACGACAGGATGTCAACTTGACCTCCTTATCGGTTGCGGATATAACCCTCCACGCCCACGCAACGAAAAGATTAATAAACCCATTGTGTTTACCACTGAAATCGCTTCCATGCTTCCACGTCACAAGGTAGTAGGTGGAGGTTTTAATATTCCACATCCCCTGGAACGAGCAGGCTGTCCCACTCAGATACAGAGGTTTCGTTGACTCCGTCCACGTCAACACTTAAACGAACCACGCTCACGATCACACCAGGATTTCTATCACCCATTACTTAACTTCTACGCAAGGTGTCACTGATGCAGTCGCTAGTACACTGGACAAAATAAATGGTTGCGACCACAAGATGGTCAAACGCTTGTTCACCATTTTCACTCGACACTGCACCTTTTCTTGCTCTGTCATACAGTTTCAAATGTTCGAACACATTACCTGAAACAGCTTTGCGTTATTAGTGCGAACTGCGAACTGAGATAACTTCATTTTAGCTACTGATGTATGCACAGCCGCATAGGTCCTGTATTTAAAATTCTTTAGCTGCTTAGACATGACTACCCCGCTCAGTTGCGGAAGCAGATAAAAGATGACAGCCAAATCAGCCATGGCCAAAGTGTACTTAGGATGGCCAAGAAAATGCTCCATCGATGTGCCAAAACTAAGGATTTCCACATCAGTGCGCTCATGATCGGAATCCTAACCAACTGGCCCACTGCTGAACAAGCAGCCAAAATTGCTGAGGAGGCTGTCGCTCTTAAATCTATCTATAAATAAAAGTCACTTATTCAACTATTTGGACAAAAGAAAATCGAAAAACTATGCTTTTTGCTTCACTGAGATCCTCTGAGATATTCCTTGTTAGCCATCCATCAGACATATATGAATTCCTCTACGGATACCTGCAATACTTTCACCGATGATAACGGGACCTAAATAGCTGTGCCATCTAAGTGCACCAATGACTCAGTTAACAACATTAACTGAGCTATGTTCCATCCCCCGAGTAATCAATTCACTCAAAATGTCATCACGTCCTGCTTCTGGTGGTCTCTGCTCTACACTGCCGCTGCTCGGTGGACAGGATATTGCAGGTCTACATCACAAATGATTCACGCTTTCCATGACAAACGGGATTTATCCAGCCAATTGAAAGCATGTCATCCTCATCCCGAAACACAAAAGATGCACTCAGCAATACACGGAAAATTATCTCCCTGTCAGCCACATGCTTATTGCTACAAGAGTAATGAAACGAATAGTCAAAGAAAACATGCTCAACTTTTTGTTTACGCGCAACTGACTCAATCGACAACAACATGGATTCCTGCCGTCTAAGTCCTGTCACCCTTGCCAATTTGAGTTTCTCAACCATGTTACTCAAAATATTGACAACAAGCAAGCCCTAGCCACCGTCTTCCTAGAGATGACAAAAGCCATTGACAGACTGCCAAATGCAGAACACTCGATAAACCTGGAATCGTACTATACCTCTGACAAACTACACAAGTGGTTCTAATCCTACCACACATCTCACTCACAGTCAGTAATGGTGGGGAGCATCAAGTTACCTACAAACCCAGTCAAAAGTGGTGTATAGCAAGGAAGTTTTAGGCCCACTACTATTTCTGCGCTATAACAATGACGTGTTCCAGAATTTTAAACATCGGACACCTATCTACTTGTTGATGAAATCCAGATGGTCCACTTATTACATACGTCACACTTGCTAGTCACACTCTTCCATATAAAGCCCGACTGAAAAGTGCTAGCTGCTTGGTGAGACACATGGAAGATGGTATTCACACAAGCGGAATGCAATGTCCTCACACACAAAAGCACCTTGCCACATATTGCGTTACTGCTACAAGGCACGCCACTAGGTAACTGCCTAACAGTGCGGGACTAAGGGTCTCACTACTACTGTTCATTGAGCTTCAAGGAACAAGTTGTTTATTCCGCATCAAATGCGCGCTCTCTCTCTCATGGGATACATCTTCAAAATATGACAATACGTGCATCTGGAAATGCGCTCCATAAAACATGTGACCCTCCTCTGCCAGGGTACTGCTATATAGAACTTATCTACCTAAGAAAATGCGACAGAACCGCCCCCGCAATAGTTCAGCGTGCGTTCACAAAATGACTTCTTGGGCATTCGAACCTCCGCTACTATGCTCGATGCAATAAACTTAAACTCGATTTGTTTTGGCTGCGATGGTTAAACACCAGCCCTGCATTTTGATATTCGCTTATTAACAATCCCAATGAGAGCCCACTCATCCCTGTCTAAGACACATAACACTTTATACCCCCTACGTTATAGACTTCACTCCATTATCCTACCAAGAATGCGAAGCAGTATTCTCTCCAACTTCTGGCTCTACAGATACGCTTTGGTATGGAGTAGGTTAACTATCAATATAAGGGCAGCTGTGCAATACAAATCAGTTCCGATCCCTATGGGCAAATACCTTTCTGTCACGTAAGTTATCCAGCTGCTGCCTATTAACGGGCCCAAAGCCGAGTTTTTGGAAAACGAACTAGACCAATTATAATGGCCTATTTTTACATTCTTACACTATTTCCACCCGGACTATGAATAATACCATGTGTCTGCTTCCCACAACCAACCCTATTATCGTTCATCACATGGGTACCAGCTACCAGATATTGAGTACTGCTATCTTCTCTCACATCTCCCACATCTGACTGGCTCGAGGCATCAGCCTCAGGCTAATGGCATCACCATAACTAGCTACCATCTAGATGGCCTCTGGACCATCTCTGCATTATCCTAAAGGGCTTCCACTAGTCTGGTGATGCCGCATCACTCACAACAACCCCAAGTGCTGTCAGCTTAATTCCTTCGTCTCAAGTTTGAGGTCTCTGTCACATTCTCATTATTGTCTACTTAAGGATCTCATTAAGGATCCTTTATGTAAATGTATGCTGATTCTAAACTTCCTCTTTAACCCTATTATTGCCGCAAACATTCGACGAACCTCCTAGCCGGTTGCCCATTATCTCTTCATCTTTATAAGCCACTATTTACAAGGTGATGCTCCATCGCTCACAACCATCCTAATTAACAAATTGCTTATTTCCTCATCTTAGCTTGTAGTCCCTGTGGCCCTACGTTCTTATCATTATCTACTTCGGGAAACCGAGCGTCCATGCCTGTAACTTCCCAATTCCGGTTAACTAAGTTAAGTATGACAGTGAGGTCCCGCAGAGATGTTTAGACGGTGACTCATTCCCAATTCGTATTCACAAGTTTCCAGTTAGATTGTGATGACGCGTCGCTCACAACCATCTGATTTGATAACAAATCCATTCCTTCCTCTTACGTGTGAGCTCACTTTAGCATTACCCTTTATTATTAACATATTCCAGCTTCCGAATGATAGTATCTGTAGCTCATTCGCTCCGTCTGTTTATCTTTATTATGACTGCTAGACGTCCAAGAACCACCTAGCATGTGGCCCACTTAAATTCCGTTTTCACGGGCTTCTTTTAGAATTATGATGGCGTGTCACTCACAACCATCCAACTTGCAAATATTCTCATTCCTTCACCTCTTGCTCGATGATATCACCGCCTTACATTCTCAACAATATCTCCTCCCGAATTCCGAATATCGCTGTCTAAGGCTTCCACTTTTTACCTGCAGTTAGTTAGTACTTCTGCTTAGCTTTATGTAGCTACGTAGATCCTAATTGACTCCCATTCCAAATCTATATTCTTCCATTTGAATTGTGATGATGCATCGCTCACGGTCATTCACCATGCAATTCTGCTCAGTCCTCCGTCTCACGATTGAGGCCTCTTTGGCCTTACATTCTAATTATCAGCTTCTTTTGGATTCTAAACCTTGAAGCCTGCTGCTCCCTAGCTACATGTATCTCACTTTATTATGCCGTTTCTGCTCTGGAGAGTAAACTGGTCTGCGGCCCATTCCCGTTGCATCTTAACAGACTTCGTTTTGGATTGTGATGCCGCATTGTTCACAACCACCTACCTTGCCGATATTTTGACATCTCCACTTCAAGCTTAAGATCACTTAGATCTTATATTCGCATTATCATCTCTTTCCGTGGTCCAAGTGCTGTTGTCTGCATATACTAAGCCTCATTTGTTTCTCTCTGGTATGACTGCTAATCTTCGAAGTAACCCCTAACTAGTGACCTAATCCCAGTTAATATTTAGCGCCTAAATTTAGATAGTGCTGCCGCATCGCTCATAATAACTGAAATTCCCAACCGCTGCTTTACTTCTGCTTATGCTTAAGGTCTCTGTGAAACTACATATTATTATTCTCAACTTCCGCTTTCCGTAGATTTATGCCTTTCACTTTATAACTACGTGTGCTTAACCCAACACGACTGATAAGCCTCGAAGAACCACCTAGCCTGTGGCTCACTCCCATTTCATTTCACCAGGCTATCCTTTGAATGGTGAGGCCGCATAGCTCCCAAACATCCGACTTGCCAAAATCTTTATTTGCTCACCTCACGCTTGCTGATAACTTGACTTCGCCTTCTTAGCATTATCTTTATCTGAACGGTAAACGTCGTGATGCGCTGCTACTCATCTCTGTCCGTTTACCATTAGTATGGCTGCTACGCCACGAAAAGCCAACTGGATTGCGGCTCATTCACATTACATATTTACAGGTTACCATTCCCATCGTGATACCGCACTGCATAGAGCCATCCGGATCACCAACGTGTTCATTCCTTTATTTTATGTTTGATCTTACATTTGATCTTACATTCTCATTGATCTCAACAAATATTGTTGCCTGCCACCGCCTAGCTCCTGATTTGTCTCGATAAAACAAATGGCATGCGGCACCTTGCCGTTACATTTTAACAAGTTTACTTTAGACCTACGATAGCGCATCGCACGCGACTCTCCAATTTGCGAACGTTTTTATCCCTTCAACCCATGCCTGATGATATTTCCGCCTTACATGCTAGTAGTATTTCCATTCCTGAGTCTTAATGTTGTTGTCCGCTGCTTCTCATCTCCTCCTGTTACTTAGGATGTATGCTAAGCTTTAGTTGCCCACTTAGCAACCGGATTACCCCTATTCCAATTACACTTCCTCGCATTTGGATTATCAGGCTGCATCTTTCACATCCGTCAGACTTGCCATCATTTTCATTTCTTCCCCTCATGCTTGAGGTTCATTCGGCATTACCTGTTTACTGATCAGCTAACTGATGGATTCCGAACGTTGATGCTTGCTGTTCCATAGCTGCACCTATCTTAATCTAGTATTTTGTTTCAGAGCCAACTAGCCAGTGACCCATACACAATGCACCTAACCCGAATTCTATTAGGATTTCGTTACCGCATTGCCGACAATCATCCGACCTGCCGGCATGTTGACACCTTCACGACATGGCGGAGGTTCCCTTGATCATGCCTTCTTATTATTAATCCCCTACGGATTGTGAATGTCGTTATTCGTTGTTGTCCATCTCGATGCCTGCTATCTCTATCTGATGAGAGGAAATAACCTCGAAAAGCGTCATGGAGTGCAGTGGTTTCAGGCGGGCAACACCCAATTTGCTGCTGCTTCCTCAGCTACGGTCCTAGTGATCGAATGGCCAAGGTTCACTTCAATGGGAATCGCGGTCTACTTTGAGATTGCGCGTCGCAATCCATCCACACAACGTGTACTTCAAATTCAATTCCCAATCTGCTATTTGCCGTTGTGCCAAGCTTTGCCCGTCGTGACCCAGTGGCTTAGGGGTGGCGGTCACAACTAACATCTCAATGGTCCCGGGTTCGATGCCTGCTATCTCTATCTGATGAGAGGAAATAACCTCGAAACGCGTCATGGAGTGCAGTGGTTTCAGGCGGGCAACACCCAATTTGCTGCTGCTTCCTCAGCTACGGTCCTAGTGATCGAATGGCCAAGGTTCACTTCAATGGGAATCGCGGTCTACTTTGAGATTGCGCGTCGCAATCCATCCACACAACGTGTACTTCAAATTCAATTCCCAAACTCTAGCTTTTTAGCTCTCTTATGGCTGATAAGTCCCGAGTAGCCACCTAGACCGCGCCTCATTTCCATCTCAGCTTTAAAGGCTACCGGCTCTAGCCTACATCCAATGTTGTCACTCTCCCTCTTTTTCACCAAAAGAACAACTACAACACGCAATGCAGCTCAGTAGCCACATAGATACCGCCCTTATATTCACTACCTTCCACGGCCCATCATCTTGTCCGTAAATGACCGCTAAATCATCCACCAGCATAATCCTAAGCTGGGGAATGGCCGCTCAGCCTGCTACTCACTTTCTCCACTTCAACTTCACTGACCCGTATCCAGTGCATCTGGTCCGAGTCTAAGCTTATTGTTCCATATGCTATTGGCTCCCTATCACTTACACGCATGGCATCAGCCGTGTAGCTACTAACGTTCAATCTAAATTTACCCGTATCCACCGCCCAGCCTGCTACTGGCATTCCGTCACTAAACTTGCCTGTTAGATTAACAGCTCGCAAAGATGTTCGTATTTATAACCTCTTGTGACGCAGCACGATAGCAGTAAAAAGCTCTTAAGTGCCACCGACCGCACCTCAAATCTCCAGGTTTTCCCGTCCTTTGTTTACATGTATAACAATTTTATTTGACACCAAACGACAAATCTACAGTATGCATAACGGCTCAAGTGACAGCTTTCTGTTGCATATCTTTCGTCTCCTAGTATGCATTTCCATTGCAATTCTCCTTTGCATGCTCTTGCCCGTTGCGCCCGTTTTCAAGTTTCCCACAGGTACTTCCACTGGACTGGAACAAATCTTCAACGACTGAATAGTCCACAGTTAGCAATTTCAATAATTACCCTTGAAAAGAACCCATGCTTCAATGAACGGAATAGAAAACCCTCGCGGCCACATGAGAACGCACCATACGCTAGAGGATGGACACTGGATAACAGCTGACTGAGTGTAACAGTGCACAAGATCTGCTTCAGGCCAGAACACTTAGTTGGAACAGATTTAAGTCATGTAATGTGAATATCCATATTTGTGTATTTGCATATACAAGCTGTTTCGACTGTGAGGGCGAACAGTTATCACAACGTTATATCATTTTTAAACTCTCCAATGTTAAGACCAAAGTGGATCACAATTGATCGCCGCAGGTTTTATTTTAAATATCTGATCATGCCTTGTTGGCTTATTTTGTTCAACAGTGAGAATATAAAAATTTATTTATTTAGGTTTATATCCTACGGTATGCACAGTGACCGGTATCGGAGCATGCGATGGATGTTCAAGGTAAAGTGCCTCCGCCGCCGTCTGATGACTTACCAAACAATTGTATTTCACATCCAAGTTTGCTGCTTGCTCCTGCAATTTATCCATAGGCCCCACATTGAGCGCCACCAGGTAAACATTTGCAATGAAGTATAGCCGGTCAAAATTCCGCATTACCTTCTTTTCTATGGGCGTCTGCTATCCGTGGATTGTTGTTCACTGGTGCGCAACGTCGGTCACAAATGCACTCGCTAATTACCTTCGGGCATGGTACAATATTCGGATTGCAGATAATTTGATGACACCGGTGTGTCCCGTCTCCATTGTTGATACAGCGAGAAGAGGTTGTTCGCTGTCGCTAACTTATTAATGTGCCTCTGATCGTTCTAACTAACGATCGTGCAGCGACAAATACATGAGCTGCAAAACTACGAGAAATTCATTCATCATTCACGTTATAATGCTTGTTGTGTCTGACCATCAACCGTCACAACACGCGCTGGACGATACAGGCATTCTTCCATCACCGCAGCCCATCGTACTCCTGTGACTTGGTATGACAAAGTCTGGTAGACCAACATACACCATAAGATATTCGGCAAGTCAATGCGCTCTCTTGTCGCGATAAAGCGTGCAGTCGGTTCAACGAGCAACTAAGGAAGGCTTGCTCAATCAGTATAACGTCCTGCACATCTTTATAGGGGGGTCCATAAATATATGTACGTAGAATGACATCTACAAACGCACATATAGTTAATTTTTCTTTCGGGTGTATGTGCGAATATATATGAATATCTAAATGCATGCACTCGGATAAGGTAGTGAGTATAGGTATGTATGGGTAGCTGTTTATAGATGTCAATGTATACATATTCACATGTACACACTTCGCACATGCATCAACTAATCGTGTTTGCTCATTTATGATGATATACATTCCGTGTATCTAAATCCTTTTATTAATATCCACGTTCCCTAGCTTGGTGTCTAATTCGTCCTGCCGTTTTATGTGGTCAGCTTAAACACACCATCCTTTAGGATTATTAAATACGTGTGCTTTCCAACCCTGTATTACCCGTCTAACTCGTATTTGATTTTCTAGTTCTAAGCACAAGATTAGCTTCGTATTTCTCACCTTGATAGCGGCAATGTGCTGCTTTCCAGATTTCACCTCTTAACAAAATAAACATAGAACAATGCATGCTTTTGCATTTTATATTTTTATAACCTATACGTGTAGCTTTTCACTTTATTCCATTTTTTAGCCGGCTAGCCGAACCACTTCTTCGTGTGCCACATTGGGGTTCGGGTTCATCCTGTTCCAGGAAGTGGTTCAGCAGAAGTGTTCCAGGATGCGGTACGAATTTACCCAACAAGCTTTCTCAATATAAAAGGCTGTAGACGTCTCTTTAACAGCACTGTGAATTAAGGATGACTTGCCACTAAATAAAGCCACTAGTTCTTGCCACACTGGAGGATCATTCCCACCTCACGATGGTCATCCACGTCGAAGTTATCCTTCGCTTCACTTTTTTGATGGCGTACACAGCTAACCACAGCATAACTTTTGAGTCACATATACAAACTCACTCAACGTGGCTACGTACACATATATACTTACAAATACTTCTACACGTTAACATGCACATATAATTCCCTACGCTACTGGTTACGTTGTCATAAGTTGTGCAATTGCCTCTCATGCATGTCTTCATTACCATGATCTGGTATTTATGGTGTGTCTTGCACTAAAAGTAATAAATCCGGTAGGTATGTACTTTCATTACGAAAACAAGGAAGTCAAGTTATCTGAAAAACTGGGTGTGGCCAAAGTATGTAACGAAAACCGGCCGAAAAGCTCTAGGTGATCAGGTATAGCAGCTGTGTTAGGAGCCACTAATGGATGGAAAATAAATACCAATTGATGGTTGCTCGCATTAAAACGAGCCCATGTATATGGTCATAGATCTATAATATCATAATATTCGGTTTTAAATATCACTTATTTATACGATCAGTTTAACGCTTATCAGACCATTGAAGTTTATCCTTGAATCAATATGAATTTTCCTAATTTATTCTACTATGTTTAAGTATGCAAGTTGCAATATTTTTCTGCTTCAACCCTGTTTTAAAGCATGAGAATCAGGAAACCCTTTCTTGCCATTCCATTTGATGGACGGTCCCGTCAGGTAGAGAATATTGGACACGCCTTAACAATATTTTACTTATAAATGAAGATTACTGGCAAGTTATATAAGGACAATAATGAGTGGTTATACTATATGTGAATACCGTACTCACGGACAAATTGGATCGCCTAGTGCGGGCTTTTAATTAGATGCCGTATTTACATGCCTACCTTAGGCGGCCCCCTACTGCCTTCTAATTTCCGACTACACGTTTTATCTACCTGCTCATTATTGTCCTTAAATAACATACCATTAAAACCGCTAGCTATATTGTTTCAGTTATTGAAGTGCACTGTCAAGCTGTGTCAAACGTGAATGAAGTTTGCAAAAGGGGCGACCACATTTGTTCAGTACTTCGTATCATTGACCCAGATGTCGAGCGCAATGGCGACAACTATGGTGCTTGCGCTTCATATTGCATCAATGCTCTCGAAAGCGCAAGCAGTGGCTAACTTTTGTAAGGAAAATTAGGTCCGAAGGGCTTTCGTGTTCGTGGGTGCCAGCCTAAATGCCTCTGATTCCATTACTGGACGTGTGTGAGACGTATACGTGGTTCGTAGAAGACAAGTATATACAAGAAATTTTATTCCAGATTATTGTCTAGTAGTGAATTTAACGCTGTTTAAAATGACCTCAACTGGAGGAGACCTAATTGTTTGTCGGACGTCATTTTGTAAGATACCGCTGTTTCATGCGTTGTTGTCTGCAAGCGCTATAAAACCTGGGAGGAAGTTAAAGAACCTGTTTGCAAATTGCTATTTGTAACTGGTAGCAGTTTCTTCAAATATCGTAACTTAACTGCGAAGCAGCGTAAGAAAGAGGTTGGGAGAGTGCAGCTGAAGGCTTTCTGTCCCGGTATGTGCAATTTCGGTGTACGTAATCGATACGTGATGGAACAATTGAAAACGCTGGGTGATTGATTTGGAAGGCTTATTGCTTTATTTCACAGAGTTCGTGATTGCAACTGTGGTGCGCGGTTTTATTCGGTTTGAGAGGGCAAATTTATGAGCGGCACATATGCAAATTAAGGCACACCCATAGTTTTCATATTGGTACGCCATGGCTATATCCCAGCAACAGACAAATGGCTGTAGAGCAAGAGTCATAGGTGTGCGCCTTGATAGACACATTTAAGGGAAGCCGTGAAACGCGAGCGCCTCTGTGAGGAACATATGGACGACGGATGACGAAAGCTAACTTGTGGTACTTTTGGCGGCGACGCATGTGGAGAACAAGCAGAGAGTTTTTGGACGCAGTACTTTTGTTGGAACGGCATAGCAAGTTAAGATGAACAGGAATGGTGCTCAACTACGGTCGGTGCTTATGCGCTCTCATGCATGGATGGCTTTGTACACCGATATTGTAAGGGTTTTTGGCGGACTCGACGCAACAAAACAACTGCAGAATAAATGTTGTGGCAAATCATGCTGCTCGATTTTTCCGGCTTAGACCTGCCCTTCTTATACCTTTTGCTGCCGACTGGGACTTCGGACAGCTACATGAAAACAGTGGATGCCATGCTAAGCACGGTTCCTGCGACTTCCTTGGTACGCAAAATTGTGATGGAGAAATGTGCGGCTCATTAGGGCGCGTTTCATTCGTCGCAACCTCAAGCGCATGTGGTACTGTGTCAATTTCACACGTTGAGTGACATTGCCAGACCTTGCTCTACAGCCAACGGGGGGAAGAACAAGAACAGGCAGCTAAGGCGGCAACTGATTGAGCGGTCGTCAATTATTCTTTTGTTCCCTGGGGTTGTGTATCGCTTGCAGGCGGTTATTGAAGAGAACCGGACGTAATTGTCGAGTTGTCAGGTAACCCCGTATGTGCCACCGATGAACTTATTAATGCTCACCGGGCTGTTTGCATTTTTAACGTAGCACGCCCGGGAATAGTTAATAAAGCACTGGTAATCGAAGGACGTAATGGGGTTACGTCCTGATGGTACAGTTTAAGCAGTGAACTGCTAGCGGCGTTCCGGTAAACGTAGGTTCGTTGAAAGTAGAGTTGCTTTTCAACAACTTTTGGGGGATTCTATGCGCGCAGGTGTGCTACTCCGCGTGCGAGCATGGTACAAAGCTGACTGTATTAGTTCAGTGTTGTCAGTGACGTATACCTGATTTGCCTGAGACTCTAGGTAACCTAGGTTTTACGGAGGTGGCGGAACTAAGTATGTCGGATAGTGCAGGCGGCTCGTCATGTCACGAGGTTGCACACGGCGGGGGAGGTGCTTGCTAAGCTGAGGACCCAAGTGTGCACAACGTCAGCTCCGAAGTTTCAGCGCATGAAGACCACATTGCGGCGTCTATGCGAGAGTTTGATGCATGAAACCAATGTTCATCTGCTCTGCAAGACCAATCACTTGGATTCATCCTAACCTTTGGATAACAACGAGGACCTGGCCTTGTTTGGGAAACCGGGGACATCATCCGTTGTTTTTTATGGTCCTGTTGGTGGTTATGTTACAGAGAATAAGGCAATTGTAAAGGGAACGCGCCCCAATACACTCTCTGGAAGGCGGAAACCGTAAATATTACTGCGACGGACAGAGGTCTTTATTACGGATACACTGCCGCCCGGTGCTCTGTTCCGTAAGCTGTGGAGCATAAGTTACGGCGTATACGCTGCAGTTCCCTGAAGCGAGGTGCTTCTTCTGAACATGCTAAGTTAGAACCAGACAAATGCTCCCTACGTTTGCTTTCGGAGGACTCAGTGGGTAGCAGCAATGCCGTGGATTGGCTCCTGTGTGATGACTGCGGACATTGGTTTCAACAATCCTGCGGTAGGTATGATAGGGAGGATGAATTCAAAAGTCTCCTTTGTATGGACTAACGGGAAACCGCGACGGTACACTTACGCTATGAAATGGTCCAGCAACTTCCCTTCACGCCGTGTTTATGGGCTTCTTTGGTTCATCACAGATGCCATGTTTCTTCGCGCTTTCACAATCAATTGAAAGAGATTCCTCATTTGCGCCCTTCTTTGTTGTTGTGGCAAGTCTTCCATGTGACATAACCGGTAAGATGATTAAATCCGGCTGTAAATATTTCCTTAGTTAAATGTACTTACTGAAGGACAAGATGTGCATCCATGCGTCGGAGAGTTATAAGTACCTAACAGCTGGTACTTAGGTTGAGAAAGACGTGACCAGGTAGGTTGCTCTTTGTTAAGCGGACCGCTGGTCCTCTAAATTTTCCTCACCATAGGGCGTCCACTGAATAACGCGTTAAATGAGGTATTGTGCTGCATTTCCTTTGTGTCGATTTCAAGGGGTGAATAGTGTAATGGAAAAGTGTTACGTCGGTTTAAAATGATTATGTAGGGATGCTGTGTCAATATGCATGCACATGTAGCTTGAGGATGTACTGTGCAATGGTACACCGCATCCGGTTATTCTATTCTCTCTGCGAGTTGCATTGTGTTCCCGTGCAGCCGGAATGTGTCGGCGAGCATGGATAACTTCCAGCGAATGAGCAGGGACCTATTGTCCATGCTGGCGATTAGCTATAGCACCTTAGGAGTAGACACTTTCCAGTAGGGATTGGTGAACATATGGCTAGTGATTTTACTGGCATCCTGTGAGAGTTTATTCAACACGCATATCAGCGTAATTTGATAGGCATTCAGAACAGCTGCCTGGTGTCAACGCACTGACAAGATCCTCGTCCTAGTCCGCCAAATAGCATCCGCAGGTTAGCGCGTACAAGTGCTTAGTCGGTGGCTAAAAATGTGCTCCAAATAGTTCGGCAGTTCTGGACGCAACCTCACCAGCGGTAACTTATCAACATGTGCTGGATTTCCGTCTATAGGTGGCTGGAGGTTGGTGCGCCAAAAGTCACCCAGGACGAGTGCTGTTTCGAAAATTAGTGTTCGAAATTAGTGAGCGAGCACTTGCACACATATGTACTAACCGCTCACCGTTATCATTACTGAAGCCTACACCGTGTTGGCCGCCCAGCTACAGTTAAATAAATAAATAAGTAGGTATATTTCTTGACTGGCTAGATGCTGCGCCCGTAAAGGATCAGACCAAGGTTTACATTAGTCCTATGCTCTTGCATTGGTGTAGGAAACGTGTGAAATATGTCCCTTGTTGGTGCTGCATCAGCATTGATTGGTGTACAGCTGAATGGGTCGTATGCGCCCACCCTGAAATTCTTCTGTCTCCTTCAGACGATTTTGAGCTCCCTGATTTTGGACTATTTCGGCTGGCTCAGACGTCACATTTACTGGTGCGCATATGTAAAGAAATAAGAGCGGGGAGTGTAAAAGAACATGAAAAGGTTAGAAATAATTTCTATTAATGCAAATAAAAATTAACCGCTTTGTTAAGAGACAGACCAAGGCGACGTAATCAATGGCAAAATACAAATTAACAAAAAATTTAACCAAAATTTCTCGCGCTAAACTGGACATCTGGCGATAAACTTCAAGCTGAGTAACTATCAGGACCAAAAGCTTATGGTAAAGCTAGAATATTGCCAAAAGTAGTAAAAAACACACCGCTCAGAACAAGTTTTCAACGCTGATTACGTTAAAAGTAATAGCCATACAATACCTGCAGTAGTTTACAAGTTATTCGTACTTGAATGACGGACTATGAATAACGCCATTATAGTTTCGCAAAAAATGGCTTTCTGCGTGGCAGGCAAATATCAGAAGAAACAAAACGTAAATAGTGGCGAAGCGGTATAAGTTCTAAATGGGCACAGCTATCTAGAAATGCTCTGTCTACCCGTACTATCCCACAACAATTAAAAGCGACGTAAGAGGCAGAAAAGCAAACTTTTCAAACATACATTACGACTATAGGCAAATAAGCGATAACGTTTCGCGATAGCATTAGCAATACAGTAAGGAAATTCAGGACAACTTATAATTAATCCACAGTCAGAAGGCCTCAAGATACTATTTTCAGTGGATAGTGCGACACAGAAACCTTTAGGAAAATAGAGGTTGGTATAATATAAGCATCCAAGTAGCTGCGAATATTTTATCAAGGCGGTATGAGCTTGGTTTACCTGAATAGTCCAGAACATCAGGATCATATGACAATCTTGGTCTGAAACGTGCACACATTTTTTACATGGATATGGTGATTTTTATTTTCAAGAGGTGATTTTCTGTATTCGTAAGGCTATATCCCCAAAACCAGTGAGCCAGGGAAGCATGTCAAAATTAATAAAGAAAGGGCTAAAGTAACAGTTAACAAAATTTATCAAAGCCTTCGGGGCGTGAGATCAATTTGAGTTTGCGTTGGTGGGGCATTACTTACTCCACTGCGGGGGGTCGAGCTTACTCAAACAGGAATTATAATGCCTCACGTGTTGCTGCACACTGTCTTACAGCTGTTTGGATACTTTCGAAATATTTCCCTCGAATGTTAAGCTTTAATGCAAGTGCCAGCGGTGTTCATCCAGGTGGCATTGGTAAGTAGTACTGTAATATACCACCAGCTATTTCCTTGGTGGTTAAGTTTACAACAAGAGAGTTTAAGTCCCCAGGCAGCACAGCACCCTCTGTGCTTCTCCTCTTGCGTAGGAGCTAGTTTAGTTTCCGATAGAAGACGTCATTTACCGAATCATCACTGGAGTTTGGCAATGCGTAGGCGCCGATAACTAATAGAAACATGTTAGGCCCATGCAGCCTGAAAGTTTTGAACGAGCAAGCCAATCGTATCGCGCACAGCCGGCTATTGATTGGAATCCATTGAAACAGAGTAGCTTTGGTTCGGGGACTCAAAACTGTACCCAAATTTGCTCAGCCGATGCTAAATGCTGCAACGTCACCGCAAAGGTGCAGTGAGAAACTCTTCTTGGTGGCACCTGGATAGGATCGCAAAATGTGCACTGAGTTGGAGTCTTACTAGCGAGTCTATGATAACCAGCGGACGTCGATCTAAGGGGTCGCTAATTTCCAGGCAAGTGCTGCATGTTGACTGAGCTGTAGCCACGTGCGCGTAACTTGAGGCGTGCCAAGCTGTAGGATGATCGCGCTCTCCTAATGGAAGCCGCTGAAATGGGATTGGTCGTTTGCTTGGACATAGGCTTCCCCACGGTGTATGATGGACGACCCGCGTTTACATGGGATTTGAAACTGCAAGGTAAAGGCCTATTAAATCAGGGTGTGGAGGGCCACGCATCGGGGATTGAAAACAGGGGAGGAACGTGAATTTGGAATGGTATGATGAGCGTGAAAAGCGTAAGCAGGGTAATAACAGAATGCAAAGGCATTTGCAGTAGCTTCCAAACCCCTATCTCCCTGCTCAAGGCTGCAGAATTGGCACCGTTGCTTACCATCTGTGGTGAGCATACTCTCATGTAATTGCTTTACAAATGATTCATAGTATTGTGTGGGCTGGTTACTGCCATGTTGCCCACGCCAAGACAGGGAAAGATTATGGTTCTCAGCCAAATCCTTAAACTACAGTAATAAATGGTATATTCTCGGTAAAACGAAGCACACGTGTGAAGGCGAGATAAAATAAGAATACAAGCATAGCTGCTTGGAAATAGCAAACGTATTGTTTTAATAAACGCTGTAACCGAAATAATGTAGTTCATACGAGTGAACATTTTGTCAGGAGGTATTCCGAGTAAGGAACATTAAGGCGCTGGGGTGCGTACAAATCAGTATTAACTCTTGTGTCCATAATTGAGTTTGGGGTGATTTCGGCATGTAGCAAATCATGATCACAGGAAAAAAAGCTAGGTTTGGGTGCGAGCAGTGTCCAATAAATGTTCGGAGTGTTCCGTGCTCTATCAAAGCATTTGCCATAATAAAATCGGTTGCGCAGGTAGAATGCAGAAGTTTGAGTAGTACGTCATTGTAAAATATTCAGCTGCGCACGTATTCAGTAGGTAGTCACATCCGCTACGTTGCAGTTTTGTTAAGCGTACAGTGGTGGCTTTTTGTATTGAGAACACTTGCTAGGCGGAAACTCACCACGTCGTGGAACACTGCCGTAACTTCTTTGGACAATAGTGCAAGCCTTCGAAGCGTCGCTCAGACCGATATTGCAATTTTTATTTGCTTTCAGTGGACGGCTAAATTCCTTCGTTGGTTGACCGATTGGTTTGGTAATCACCCGGCACTATCCCTTGAAACCAGTCAAAGACGCAAAAGAGTCGTAGATTCAAACGATGTGTAGTGCAGGTGAGTAAAAACCTTGTTAATAGAGACTGGCTTCTTCTGTTTTTATACTTGTCCGGTTGCGCAGACCGTGTCGAGCCATCCACTCTGGACTTATTATGGGGATGGTGAGTGCAGTTGTTCCTTGTGGCGGAATCCATCCATAACAGGATGAAGTGCCATTTCTTTGTGCAATGCGGTATCGTTTCGGATATCTTACTCCGCGAAATAGAATCAGGATCCCTGCAAACATAAGTAATAATGAGATGCGTAGTTGTATTCATGGTCAAGTGCACAATCCTTGAATGGCTATCGCAAAAGCCATTTATTCGAGTGCCACTGCGGAGCAACAAAGCCGTCCGTGGAATGACATCGGAAAAGCTTCACATGAATGGAACCATAATGTTCTTCCGGAAATGTAAGGCACCCAAAACAGTTATTTGTACGCCAGTGGGAACAAGCAAAGTTATCCGTGGCAGGGAAGGTAATCACGACAGAATTGTCTGTCTTCCGTTGTAAAACAGGGGATCCATGTAAATAGTGACAGAGTGAGTACGAGGCGAGCTAAACCCATCTGTTTAGACCCTTGGGTGTGGCTTCTCCAGATTGGCGAAAAGAGCTACATTTGGACGATAAGTGGGTTCTTCATCTTCCTGAAGAAGGATAAAGTGTTTAAGCCAGTAGCTAAACCTACTTGTTTTGGCGGTTGTAACTGTTGAAATCTCGGGAAAAACCGACAACGAACAAGAGATAGCCAAACAGAGAGACAGCAATGAATCAATAAGCATTAGCAAAAGACTGGTGACATGCAACGGCGCCTTCTAGACTCTAAAACCTATGTAACTTTGCTTAGTTTGTATGGTTGCAAGCGCGTTCTTTGTATCACGTCACTGGTGTGTCTCAAACTACCACTACTGCATAGAAAGGTTCTTCCCGCGCCTAGTCGGTAGACCTGTATAACAATGCGTGTTTACAAAATTTAGCAAAACATACGATGGTTGAAGAGAAGGATTGAAAACTGATGATGAGGACCGCAGTCTGAATACAAGAGGCAGCTTAGATAAGACTAAGGCTAACTAGATTGAGTTTGAATGCGGAGGCAACCAGAGCGTAAAGGGTCGTGCTAAGAAGAAGAGAAATCAGGGAATTGGCGAGGAGCGGATGAATGCGGACGGCAGTGCGGGGACGCTCGTAATTCCATAGTGTGGAAACCGTCAGAATTTAGAGAAAAGTGTCACAGGGGCAAAAGCTGCTGTGTATAGCGAATGGTTAGCCTGATTACTGTTACCGCGACAGACAAATGAGAACTTTAAGTAAAGAGCAACTGCATATGAAGATAGGTAAGGTATGAAGGCTAACGGAAGTAATAGACAAGAAATACTAAGCATTAGTCCGAGTGCCAACAGTTAGCAGGAGCGAGGTCGGACCGGAGGAGACCATGCGCACGACGATGGCTTATCCTGGCGCAATGACAGCAGGCCGTACCATAAGGGTTAAGCATAGAAACCGAGTGCAATAACCGAAAAGGCCATGGAGAGTAAGAAAATAAAAGCAACCGTGATCTAGACGTGAATCGAAGAGAGCAATGTCGTTACCAAACCATGTGCGGAAATGGCACTGACGTCTGGGAGTAACAGTAGGGCAGATTACCGTTCAGATAAAGGTAGTTTAATCGGCGCAGTATGACGGTCTCGTACAATTGTGATAAAAACAATTGTGGGTGGTCAGCGGAATTAGACAGGTTAAATATAAAAGTTTCTATATTATACAGGGGCGAATACATCTGGCAAGCCAATCGAAGTGGGGGAGACCAATCAGGCGATAGCTGGCTAGTCGGTGCATTGAGAATGAGTCGTACAGGGACAATGGAAAGAAACTAAAGAGGATCAGCCGAAACGGATAGGAAAGCGTGGGAAGAGGATGGTATGGCATTGGCTGAGAAAATGCAGCAGACTCTTGGGATAAAAGGACAGCGTGGAATCCGCAGAGGCCAGACCGTTAACATCCCGGTGGTCTTGAAGAAGTCACAGAGAAGCAGGCTGGCCAGAGGAGGTTAAGTTAAGGAAGGGCAATAAGATTTGTTTGCCAGATTGAAGAAGAATTGAAAACAGAGGGAGGAGCAAGGAAATGACTGGGTCGGGATGAAAAGCATCACTGCTAAAATGTGGAGAAGCTAACGAGGCTCTCTTTCGAGGAATGGCTTGTAACGCCACATAGGTCTGAGAAAAGCCAAAGATCTGGACAATGGTACGACGAGACTGGGTTATGCAAGACATTCAGATTAAGTCCTACAGTTACGTTGGGAAGACAAATAAGGAAAATCAGCAGAGTTGGACAGGTTTGGAATGGAAGCGGCTATATGTAGGTATGGTCAGCAAGTCAGGCATGCTCGCGATGTGCGAATAGTAGTGTGTTGGTTATGCAAAGATCAAACGTTTGCATTCCCATAGTCTGAAGGCAGTCAAAAGGGAGAACAGAGCAAGGTACTGTGGGTTTCCTTTCCGGTTAAGGAACAAATAAAACGGAGCGTTATAAGGAGAGGTCCGCTTCGATATAGAAAAGGCTTATAGACAAGAAATGGGAAAGGTAACATGGTTCTAGAGGTAATAGGGACAGGACATTCAGTCTTCCAAGCAAAGGCCAAAAAAGTCAGGAAGGTCGGAGTGGAGGCCAATCAGAGAAGAATAGATTAGTAGGCGCATTTAGCTCGAGTAGTACAGTTAATATTGGAAGGTAGATAGATGCAGTAGAATTGGACAAGTCAGAGATATAAGTGGCTATATTAACATAGGGTAAGCAAGTCCAACAGGCCGATGAGGTGCGTGGGACGTTACTTTGAACCTATAGGGCTTAGACCGTTAAGATACCGGTAGTCTGGAAGATGTTAAAGAGAAGTAGACTGGTCAGCTTAGGAAATGAAAGGGCAGGTCACTGATATTTTGCTGTCAGAATAAAAGTTCGAAAACAGAGACATCAGCAAAGAAAAGAGAGGGTAGGAATGCAAATGCTTCATTGTTCAAGCGTGGAGAAACCAAAGAATCTCTGGGGTGAAGTGGTATAGAGCTGTTAGTCTTTCGTGCAATGGCCGGTGATGTCACAAGGTTATGAGAAAAATCCCTGAGCGAGAAACCGAGCAGACGAGACTGGACTAGTCGGCACACTAGTATTAAATAGTACAGTTAATTTTGAAGGAAAAATGTAGTGGGTCAAGCGATGGGCAGGTAAGAGATCTAAGTGGCTATATTAATAAAGAATGGCTAAGTGCAGCAGGCCGTCAACGTGAGTGATATACCTGAGTCTACAGTGCCTAGGTCGTGTAAGCTTTGGTGGTTTGGAAAAACTCAAAGGAAAACAGACTTGCCAACTAAAAGAAGGTTAGGGTAGAGCACTAGGATTTGGTTGTCTAATTAAAGAAGGATTGAAAACAGAGCGTTCAGACTTCCGGATAATGGCCGGTAAGGTCACAGCAGTCGGCAGAGCAGGAGACCGATCAAATGAAACTGGATTGGTCGTCGCACTGAGATTAGGCAGTACAGTTAAGGATGGAAGACAAATTGTGTTTGTCGAGAATTGGACAGGTCGGAGAGGGAAGTGGCTGTATTAATAATGGGTGAACCAATCCAGTAGGCTGCCGAGATGAGGAAGATATGTCTTTGTGTCTACAGATGCTAGATCGCGTATATCTCAATATTCTTGAAGAAGTCAAGGAGAAGCAGACTGGTCAGATTAGACCAGGGCAGGGCATTGTGTGCTGGCTCTCCGGTTAAAGGAGTAACAAAGGCAAAGCGCAATATCAAGAGGATTGGTTCGAGATAGAAAACGTGTATAGACAAGAGATCGAGAAAGTAAACCTGGCTCTCGAGGTAAGAGGGAAAGTGCGCTAGGTCTTCCGAAAAATGGCCGCTAACGACACAATAGTCGGATTGAGTGAGGCAGATCAGACAAGAGCGGTTTAGTGCACGCATCTAGAGTAAGTCGCACAGTTAATTTGGGGAGACGAATGGAGTGAATCAGAAGAAATGGACAGCTCAGGTATAGCGGTGGCTAGGTTATTTTAGGGCAATAAAGTCTAGCAGGCTTTTGAGGTAAGTGAGACATACCTTTGAATCAACAGAGCCTAGAACGTTAACAATACGGTAGCCGTATAAAATTCACAGAGAATCAGACTGGTCAGATGAGGCTAAGTTAGAGAACGGCAATGACGGTTAATCGTCCGCTTGAAGAAAGATTGAAAACAGAGGGCGTTCAGTCATCTGAACAAAGTCCAGTAATATCACTGCATTCTGAGAGAAGTCGGAGAGCAGGTGACTGATCAGACGAGACGGCATTAGGCGGCGCTATGGGACTGAGTTATACAGCTAATACTTGGGTACAAGTGGAGTGGGTCAAGTGCTGGACAGGCTAGAGATAGAAACGGCTAAATTAATGAAGGGTGAACAAGTCCAGCATGCTGTTGCATTGAGGGAGACCTAGCTTTGAGTATAGAAAGTCTAGGCCGTTCATAGCTAGCTGGCTTGGTAAAGGGCAAAGATGCGGACTGGTCAGACGACAAGAGGTTAGTGCAGGGCACTAAGCGTTGGCGGTCCGATTATGGAAAAAAGGAAAGCAGAGACCAGCATAAGAAGAAGAAAGGATCGGGATAGAAAGAGGTTCACTTATAAGGTGTGGAAATGTCAATGAGGCTCAAGAAGTAATGGGAGAGGGCGTCCGGTCTTCCGAAAAATGTCAGCAACATCACGGCAGCTTAACAGCGTTTGGAGAGCAAGTGACAGATCAGACGAGACAGGATTAGTCGGCGCACTGAGCTCAGGTCGTAATGTTAAGACGGGAAGCCAAATAAAGTCAGCAGAGATGGGTAGGTTTGGGATGGAAGGGGCTATATGTAAATAGGGTAAGCAAGTCAGGCAGGCTCGCGATATTAGAGAAGTTGGGTGTTGGTTATGCAGAACCCAAAACGTTCAAATAGCTTGGGAGCAGTCAACCGGGAGAATTTGACATGGCACTGGAAGCTGGATCTCCGTTTGAAGAAGGAAAAAAGCTAGAGAGGGCGATAAGGAGAGGACAGAGTCGAGAGAAAAGGTTTACAGATAACCAATGAGAAAGGTAACGTGGCTCTCGAGGGAATAGGCCTAGGACCTTCCGTCTTACGAACAATTTCCCGCAACGTCACAAAAGCCGAATAGGATACGGAGCAGACGAGACTGGATTAGTCGGCGCATTGAGCTCAAGTAGTCCAGTTAACGTGAAAAGAAACTAAAGGAAGTCAGCAGAGATAAATAAGTTTGGGATGGAAGAGGCTATATGCATACAGTGTAAGCAAGTCAGGTAGGCTCAATCTAATAGAAGTTGTGTATTGGTTATGTAGAGCCTAAAACGTTAACATTTAAATAGACTGGAAGCAGTCAAAAAGTAGAATATGGCATGGCATTGAGAACTCGCTCTCCAGTTGAAAAATTAATAAAAACAGAGTACGACAAGCGGATAGAGTCGAGCGAAAAGGTTTACAGATAAGAAATGGGAAAGTTAGGGTGGCTCTTGAGGTAACTGGAACAGGGCGTTTATTTTTTGCGAAGGAGACCTACCAGACAAGATTGGATTAGGCGGCGCATTGAAATAGTAGTACAGTTATCTTCGGAAGACATATGGAGTGGGTCAAGTTTTGGACAGGTTAGTGGTTGTAGTAGCTGTAGTAATAAAGTGTGAACAAGTCCGGCAGACTGTAGCGGCAAGGGAGGAATCGTTTTGAATCTACTGAGCCTAGAAGGTTTGGATCCCGGTAGCCTGAAAGAAGTTGAAGAGAAGTAGACCGGTCAGATGAGATTAGGTAAGGACGTGTTGGCTGTCCGATTGTAGAACGATTTAAAACGAAGAACGTAGGAAGCAAATGACAGGTCGGCATGGAAAAACTTTACCTCTAGGTTCAAACACTTGACTGCAATGCAGCGGTTTTGTTGTTGAACCACAAGGATACCTTTAAAGGATAAGGATACACCTCCATTCCTGCCCTTTAAATGGGGGAGCAGGCGGCCAATATTTTCTGGCATCTAACTATTGACCAATCCGGTATGATTGGCTTTGATAGAGCAAAAAAGCAATAATAGCAAAATGTCCACAAGTTGGTATATATCGAACGAATTCGCGGGAGTTAACCATTGTAAGCACAGCACGTGTGCCGTAGTTAACGGGCATTTGTGCTGCTTTTCCGGGCAGCTCACAGTCCGTCTGGGTCCTCAATGCTAAGTAGTTACAACCATAGCGTGCAACACGTAGTATGCCCGGAGCTTTCCTTTTACTTTCCATTACAAAGCATACGCTTGTTGTCCATGCGTTTGCACCTTCTTAACCACCCAATGTTGTCCAGAGTTGTTAAAGCAGTGACGTCCACCATGTGTCCTCAGTGATTCCTAGTATCCACGAGATTCACAAACTGTCAATTAGCATGACTTTCGTGTTACGTTGCCGTCCATATGCTGCATCCAGCAGATAAACCGTTCGCCGCTTGTCCAACTCCAGCATTTGCCGCTTGTTTGTAGTTGATGCAAGTCCGCCATGGTTTCCGATCCACATCGTCTTTTAGTCACCAGCCATTTTCGGTAAGTAGATATCGCATTCATTTCGTTTCATAGCCTAAGCGTGCTGTTTATCCGTTTGCACTTTCTTAACCAACCACAGTTGTCCGCAGTTAGTACCTGAAGGACCTGTGCCATGGTTAACAATCGGTGTGTGGTTTCCACACATTTCGATTCTGGGTACGTTTACACCCCTTTGGTTATATAGACCATTTCATAGCAAGCATCCTGCCTTCAATGTGTCTGACCTATTTCTATGTAAACTGTCTCACAGTTTAACGTGGGCAACGACACCTTAGTTTCACGCGTAATACGTGCTAACGATAACAATTTGTTGCGGTACGTATTGTCGTAACGTTTGTTTTTTGGTATTTCATTAGGCAGGCTACATACGCTGGTCACCCCTTATCCGCTTGTTTCCCGTACCCAGTTACCGTTCATTTCCTTGTGAGGAACGTCCGCAAGCATTCATACGTTTTTCATGCTTTCGACGCATTGCGGCTACCGTAAGTGCAATTACCTTTCTTATTACTTGTCCCTTCACAACTTGCGACGTCAGCTTGCCCTATGCTCTAATTGCACGCAAAGCCATGTGTCCCGTACTTTCCCTGGGGCCGATGTATCCCTGCTTTCAGTGACCGCAGTCCCCGCTGCTTCATGCTCCCACCGTGGTGAGCCTGCAGTTACCTTCAGGTAAGCATGCGTACATATACTATGGCACTCACAAGGCCTGTACACAAGCAGCATGCACAGCTTCTCTATTCGGTTCAAAGAAAACAAGCAAGGAAACTCAACCGTAGCCCACCGTGGGGCTCACCTCAAAGGAAGGCGAAAACGGCCCTCTTAAGACCCCACCGTATTTTAGTGTTTACTCATTTTGGGTAGATTGCGTCCATAGCCACGCTCCTTACAATGACGCGGACATCAGGATTGGTGTGGACGTCGAGCAGTTTCACTTCGCTTTTATGTCTCATCCGTATTTCGCTTTCCAGCGATGGTTCCCATAGTGCACCTAACACGTCACCTCATACATCCCATAGACTTTCACAAGCAAGTTGGCATATGGTGCAACGCCACATCCGAGTGTTCCCATCTCATACTATATTACATGATAGCATGTAATATGTAAAAAGTTTCCTTATTTGATAACAATTGCGCGTGTTCCAGGAAGCGGTGTGTTTTTGCTAACAAGCGTTCCCGTACGAAAAGCCACAGATGTCTGTTTAACAACGCTGCGACGTGGCGGATGTGACTCGCCACTCAATAAAGCCACTGCTGCAACCACGCATTGGCAAATTTAACGATATCACGTCTAGCAAATTCCGTGCATGTTTCTGCCCTCGTACGCCTAGGCCCACGCATTTGTTCCAGGATATGCCTCTAGTAGTAAATTACTTATGTAGCTTTTTTCTCATGCTTAACTTACTTGACCCGCCCAGTGTACACCACCTCAGAGTAGTTTCTCATCATTATGCTCTAAATATCTAATTCTTATCTCTATATCTCGCATTTTTTGAAGAGAGAATTCGTACAACCATGGACCATGTGGGCCTAAACTGCTGCCTCAACCTGTACTACCCACGCGCTTGGTTCCGCTAACCATGCTATTAGGCACAATATTACAAGATGCCGATCATGCACAAAAGGCGTTCTCGCTTTGTCAAGGATAAAATATTTATTTATTTGTTTACAACTGCACCTATAACCCATGACTCAGTTATGCGCTGCGCTTGCGTGACCCATTGCATTCGACCGCAGCATTCGCATGAGCGCATCGATTGGGTTTGAGCAACGATACACTGATGGCTTTATGTGCCCTTTTCTGCCTTCTTCCCTCACACGTGTGACCTCATTACATTGCCTTTACATCGCAATGTACAGTCCGCCAGTTATTTTCATTTGCACAAACAATACCGGTTATATTAACAGCCTCCGTATAGCAAAGCAATTCAGGTACCAAGTTCCATAACGGATAATAACGACGGGCAACACCTACACACCAGGATGACACCAGCTCCTATCATCACAGCAGCTAAAGCTCCACAGCATAATCCTAACTGCAATCACTCTTCTGTCATGAAGTTTGAGTATCACTTACGTAACCCATATCTGTATGCTATTCCTCGGTACATATTAAATGAAACCTGGTTGACAGCATACCTCTAGGCACTGGGTTGTTGCTGCGCACCAACACGGCCAGTCACAGTATGCCCGTGGTTACCAACTGGGCATGGGTGACTTCAGGTGCACCACGTATAGTTTCCAACGTGCACCTTAAATACAGTATTAAATCCGAAAAGATAACAAGGAACCATGTGTATGGGGCAGTGAAGTGTACCGGAAAACACGCACTTTCATTATTTTGTAACGTTGGCTTTTACGGGTGTTTTAAACTTCAAAACGTCCGTTTGTTTTACTGACTGCACATCCGTCCACACAAGGCGCTTTTGTTAATAACTTGCTGCACGCTTCTCGCTCTAGCTGATTCGCTTCCTATACTTGTAACCTGCACAATATACGCTGGGTTCAGTCGCCTCTGACTACTATACGGTCCCGTATTTGACACGTCTCTTACGTGTCATTGCTTAAAACTAGTATCTCAGACTCCGCTTAAAAATTGGTGACCCCTTGTCAGGAACAAGCCGCCCGCCGTTTTGCCTTTTATGCCAGTGAGCTCCTTCCAGTGATTTTGTCTTTCACTAATGTGATCATATTGTTTTCTTACCTACCCACATTTTTATTTGCTTTTTGCAATAGATTATCTAGAGCATAAGCCGTCTCCATGCGCGGTTAACGCCGTTGAGCCTTTCATGGCAAATCCTATTGCGTTGGCTCCTCCCGCTTTTTAAGAGAATGATCTTTTGTTATGTATATTGCACCTAGTATTCGTCTTTATATTCGTAGGATTTCTTCAAAGTTCGCCATGCGTAATCAGCCAATACCTTACCTTCGTAAGAGTATATTCTCGTAGGTGAGAGACAGCATATTTTGCTTCCAAATGGTTATGAAATACACGATCTCTACACAGACTATTTTTCAGCGCATTTCGCCTTCTGACAAGCTCCGCCTAAAGCAACTATTTAGTGATCTGCAACCAGGAGATAGGATGCCCTTAGCCTTTTTGCGCAAAATGCAAAAGCTCATCGGCACGTCCAACGTGGACGTAGTAATCCTCCGCGAACTGTGGATGCAACGCCTTCCTGAAAACATTTAGGCAAACCTTGTGGTAGCCAGTGATCGGCTGATCACAGCAATTGCAAATCTAGCAGACCGCGTCCTCGAACGGCACCAGCCAAAGACTGAAACCATAGCGCCTAAACAGCTGTGTGCTGGCGTAACCAAAGCCACAAGCGCGACTAGACTGCCGCCGGCAATGGACGCATTATCATCGCAGATAGCGTCGCCTCAGAGCCAGATCGAGGAACTCACTTTAAATCTATGCACCGCAGCCGGTCTTTATCATCGCCCCTGTAGCGCCTTGACGAATGCTACACGAGAAATCCGCAGCACAATAAGACAGAGGACGGCAGGATATAAAGATTGTCTTGAGAAAACAGCACTGTACAATAGCTATGTAAATATAGCTTGAGGAAAATGGGAGAAAATGGTGAAGCAATGAGTAACACCACGTTGGAGCGCAACAGCAGGCAACGCGCGGTCAAGTTGGCGGACATAGTTCAAAATTGCAGTTCAGTATATATAGGCTTTGGATGGGTGCAAAGTAAAACAAAATATGTACAAGTCTTTTTGTGCTGTTTGATGGAGTAATGTCATGGTCACTACACAGGCCTCCCCCTAGAAGGCCGAGGGACGAGAACTTCGAGCTTTGTTGGCTTGCAGATGTAAAAAAGGCAGAACCA
>OX104068.1:95578884-95594419 GCA_944474145.2 Dicrocoelium dendriticum | reverse complement strand
AATGTTGGACCTTCCGACGCATGTGAATGTTTATTATTATGTTAACGTCTTTGTTGAAATGCTGATAGGTAGGTTTGAAATCAATATACTAAAAGGTTTAAAAGACTTATGGTGTTTAACTATTTTCCCACTTCAAAAGATAGCAGCCTTAGTGTATGACTCGTGTGCATTCCGACGTATTCTCAAGGGTCCTTCGCTGGAGTTCTCATAAATGAACGAGGATTTGAAAGTGTTTCAGACTGAAACGGCGACATCGTTTATTCATCAGAGCCTTAAAACTGCAAAAGCGTACCAAAGGGAGAATGAACAGGTGTTAACAGAAGGATGCCGGTACCGGTATACTCAGTTTGTATGCGTGCATATCGAGCGCACCAATGTTGCTTTAAAGCGGTAAGTTTATTGTACGTGCCTGATGAAAAGATTATAACAGGTACCGGTGTTGCAATTGTCCTGCTCCGTCCTCAGCGGTGTCCAAGGGCGAATGTTACGGGATTGGAAACGCCTGTTTTTGACATTCTCCCACGTTTCACGTGGAGAAGTCTTAGCTGTATGCCAAAAATCGGAGGCTAACATCGGATCAGGAAAGTATGGTACTAAACTTAATGAACGAGTTTCGTCGGATGCAGGAGATGCGTGCATTTGTGCGTCTGCAATATAACGTTTGTTTAGCAAGGCGCGATTTGTATGATATATGGTGGCGTCAATGGAACGCTTGTGTCACCGAAGTGGAGGAGGTCGCGCAGCTATTGCAAATAAATGGTCAGCTTAAAATTATGCATGAGGAAAATGAGATTCGTTACCTGTTCTTCGTCCCTTCACGTATGCTGGAGTTGGTGGGCCAATAGGGAGGTAATTTTGGTGTACTCCACACATCATATCATTTACGGAGGTTACCTCCTATGGCATTGTATGTTTGTGGACGTCAGCGGCCTTGGTTTGAATTTCTATCACCCGCTTTTGCACAATGAGGCAGAGGCGACTTACCAAGAGGCGGCTTGACGCTTTTCCACGTTTGATACCGGTTTAACACTATTTTAAATGGGTTAGCTGTGTTCTAGTAATACCTGCGGCAATGAGTCCTCCGCTGCTGTGACCAAACAACGTAAAGCCGTACACGACACCGTGAAGCCGTTACAGGATATGAATGATGATTCCGTATTCATGCAGGCCAATGTAAGCAAGTTATACTACCGATGGACCGACCTGGATTGTAACTGTCCTCCTTAGGGTTCAAGGAATGCAGGGGGAAGGAGCAGTAGACGATTACTGCATGGTTTTCCACATTATCCGCGCCATTGGTCACAGAAAACTGGCTTTTAAAGTACAACCAGAGACAGCACGGGGGAACCGATACGCACTAAGGAGCGGCGTATGGCTACTTGGGCGGCACACTTACCAGAACATTTCAGGTGGCTCCTGCTAACGGACTTATGCCTAACTAGGCGATGACGGACGAGCCATGGACGGTCACTTTAGAGCGTCTGTCTGAGGTGGATGTCCGCAATGTTACAGCAATCCTCATTCCTTTACGTACCGCTGGCCCGGATTCTCTGCTACCTAAATTATTTAAGGATGGGGGTGGGGTTTTAAGCAAAGCATTTACCACCCAAACGGAACATATCTAGAAAGGAGAGTTTACAAGCTGTTTGGAGGGAATTGATTATAGCGGCAATTAACGAAAAGGGTAATCGCACTAACTGCGCTAACCACAGGGGAAGCACCTTGAGGCTAGTTGGCAAACAATTACTGGCCTCGATCGTTGTTCGTCGCCTAACTGTGGAACGGGAATCTAGGAATGGGGAAGGACAGACAAGTTTGGTTTACAAAGCTAATTAACACCGCGAACCGCAGCGCATTTTACCTGGTATTGGGTACGCCCGGCTAAATTCATAGCCTAATTGGGATGTGTGCACAGTGGTATTCTGGCGAGGCTGGAGCCGTGTGCAGGGACCTCGTATCAGTTCGCAGACTTTTCTAACGAGAAGGTAGTCTGCGTAAAATATCCATACTTGTTTAATATCTATAGGCTACCATGATATCTTGTGGTTCCAATGCATGGTGTGCTTACGGCGTTCGGGTGCGTTGTTTCAGAGCCGCAGTGCTATGGGCCGTCGTTTGCTCCCGTATTTATCTCTGCCATTACGCCACTACCCACCTTCTGCCTC
This sequence comes from Dicrocoelium dendriticum, assembly GCA_944474145.2. Lineage (NCBI taxonomy): Eukaryota > Metazoa > Platyhelminthes > Trematoda > Plagiorchiida > Dicrocoeliidae > Dicrocoelium > Dicrocoelium dendriticum. The sequence goes on along the minus strand of OX104068.1, from coordinate 95,592,254 downwards.
CGCCATGTGATGCATCTGTGCCATTGGTTTCCATGATCACTTCCACAGTGATATGTGCTACCAATTGACGTTCTACTTCTTGCTGCCGCTGAGCGTCCTCCCACGTGCTGCGACCGCACTTTGAGGCAACGTTGTTGATTAGCCACCGGTCCCATTGCATTTCCATGATCACTTCACTTTCAGAGCCACAGTGCTTTGTGCCGTCCTTTGCGTTGGTACTTAGCGGTGCCACTATGCGTCCTCCCACCTTCTGCCTCCGCTCTTTAATGCATCCGTGATAACTAGCCAAGGTACCATTGGATTTCCCTGAGCACTTCTTTTTCAAAGCCACAGTGATATGCGACACCCGTTGCCGTCCGACCGCACGCTGCCACTGCGCCTCCACCAAAATACTTCCACCGCCTTTTGACGCACCACTGATACCTCGCTACATGTACCATTTGTTTTCCGTGCTCACATTTGTTTCAGAGCCACACTGATATGTGCTGTACTTGGCCATCCTAATTAATGCTGCCTATGCGCCCCTTAACCGTACTGCCGCCGCAGTCTGATGCATTTGTCAAAACTAGTTCCAGGTATATTTTCATGTCATCCATGACAGCCCTTCCGCAGCCGAAATAACATGCGCCGCCGTCCAAGTCAACCATGCCGCTGCCTTTTCCCCCTTGTACGCGGCCACCACCTTCCAGGTTACCGCTATTTCTGGACCTCCGGTAACGGTATGGTACCACTATATCGGGCGTCAATGAATGCGATCCAAAGGTAAGATCCAATTTCCTTGATTACCTTGGGTTCACAGACATAGTACGTCTTCACCGCACCCCACCGTCCTCATTAGCACCTTTGGTCCCTTGTGACGTAAGTGCATTTGCCGTCTCCTGCCAAAGCACCGGGTCCGGTCTTCTTTTGCTTTCCATTTTGTTAACATTTCACATTACTTAGAGAACGGTACAACGGTCCTTTTTAGGGCCACCCCTGTCACTGTGCCCTGTGGTCCGACATCGCATAGGAAACTTAACAAGTCTGCAACTTAATAACAGCGGACTACAAGCTCACGGGTTCAGTGGGTGTTTCCGTAAACTGCAGAAAATATATCGGCGAACACCTACATCAAGATATGTGAAGCATCGCTGCAAGGAATGCGAACCACATGCTCAGCCATTAAGAACGTGGCAAGTTCGCCTTGAGCAGTTATTTTAAGCGACGTACATGCAGCTATACGAGTACATTTTTCGTAAAACTTTTTTCGCTATTTTACTCCGCCTTCTGAATGTTCACCTCATTGCGCTCTCATTTCCTACTGTAACAATATTTGGTGAACCATTTTTAAGTATTCTCGCTTGCTGGGTGATGAGCATTCGCAACGCTTCCCACTTAGACGAGAATAAGTGCGTATGCTTTGAGAGTCCCTCTGCCCAACTGATGCAATCGTATATTACCTTAAACACGCACTGCGTACAGCAGTACAACGTAGCCTTTCGCATCGCTACCCATTCTGTTGATAATACGTTGCGCCAAAGATTAACATCCGATTCATCAAGTTATGTTACTCTACACAACAGCGGGGTAACGTACACATTTATAAATGTGTAACACAAAGCCCGCTGCTTCTTCAGTTAAGGTTGATGCACACAGAGCTTTAAGTCTCCACCAGTGAAATTGTGGACTCCACAAGTGAACTTGTGCCGAGCGGTCGCAAAAATGTCCTCCTGCGTTAATCGCCTCCAAATCTTTGGATTTATTCTCACAGAGACCTACGTGCCAGCATTCAATTTGGCTCCGCAAGCTCCTCCTACCACTGTTCATCTATTGGATCTATCATTCACGGATCACCAGCAAACTTTGCTCTTGCAAATTCGAAGGCAGCCGTATTTAAAAACTATCGGAAGTATTATTTTTGCTCTCGTGGCACAAAAACTCTTATGGTCTTATTTTAAAGATCCTTTTGAGAGTCACCCGATCAGCTTACTACCATTCCATCAAGTCGCTCTAAAAAGCGATAGTCGTCAAGTTGATCGACCCTTAGAACTGCCACTCTCGTCATTAGACAGTATTTTCCAAGTGTCGTTGCTTTGCCTCAGTCCTACGTCGCATCGCTGCCTACCCTCTACCCGCTGGATCGATAGCACCCACTTCGCCCATATACCCCAAAGAAAGTGTGACTCATCTGGCCGCGACACGCCTGGACCCGCTGACATCAAACCAGCGCCGAAAGCCACACAACGGTGCATCAGTATCTCTATCCTCCTTCTACTTCTTAAAACATCACCCCCTACTGAGAACATGTCTCGTATAAAGAGCAAATGCGAATCATGTGCCAAAGTGGTAAAAGTTGGTCTGGTGTGTATCATGTGTTTGAAATCCTATCACACTACCTGCCTTGGGAACTGGTCGACGAAAGCAAACCCCGCAGAGGCGTTTTGGTTCTGCCAAGTATGCAGTTCTATTCCATTTGTTAGCTGTCTAGCTGTGCTACTTAAGAGCTGTGAAAGATTAACCGACGCGGTCGAGAAACTGGTGAGCGACCGAGTTGCACCCATGAAAGGAAAAGTACCTGCGCTTGTGAGTGAAAATAACACCCTGAATTCCCTAGTCAAACCGAAGAAGCGAGCCAGGCGTTTCAAACAAACCCCAACGACTCAGCCACCAGCAGTATCATCTCCTTTCTCTCTCCCTTCTATAAGTAAAAGCATTGCATGCAGCGCGCCTGCCTCAACTTCTGTACTGTGTGACGCACCTAGTAGTCTGTTCGCTACACTCAAGGCTGTAAGCTACAATCAACCTAGCAATAGTGAACAATCCGGAAATGTACGCTTCGGTTGCCGCCAAGTAAACACCGGAAAGATCAACGGTAACCTTTGTGCCCGGACTAGAGAAAACAAAACTGCCGCTGCACGGATGGCACACACCATTGCCGTTCACAAATTCAACAAAATCACCGGATACTAAGCCTCTAAATCCAAAACCAGTAGCCACCCGGCGCAAACATGGTGCCCTAAACGTTGTATGCACAAACGTCCCTGAATCCAAATCCAATACAATAAAGGGTAATTTGACTGAAGATCGAAATCAGTGGAGTTCCATCTGTACGTCGATCGGTGTCCATGCTAATCTCACGAAATTAAGAAGAATCTCGCGCCAACGAGATGCGTTGCACTACCGCGAATCCCGGTTACTTTGGGTAACACTAAAGTCGACGGACGAGACTGAGGTCGTTCTGCTGTCTGCGACTCATCTCCGCAACGACTAAAGTGGAGTGCGCATTTTACCCGAAATCTCGTGGAAAGAACGTTCAGGAGATCCCGCTAACAAAGAGAGGTACAGCACAAGTCACGCTAAAAAAACAGAGCTTGTTCACGTTGTTCCCGAGCTTACAGATTTCTCTTCCGACGATGCTCAGATGCACGACCGCGAGCAATGGCACTACATCCGGGAGGCTTTTTCTCTCGAAAATGTCGTGGTCATCTCGTTGACAAAAATCCCTATATCACCAAACTATAAGGTAAGCGGTCCCAGGCTGCTAATACTTGTGTTACAGTCAGAACAAATGGCACAAACCCTACTAGCGAACTGGATTAAATTCCGTTGCAGATTGCCAACAGAAATTCGCCTGAAAGCAGCAAGAAAGCCAAAAGCTTTTAATGACAATTCCGTAGAAGCACAACTCTTAGTGGAAACGCCAGCTGCAGGAACAGACTCCGGGACGGGGACTCGGGGACGAGTAGCCATACTATCCGGAAAGGCACAGCAGAGCACGAGCAAACACCGGGATACGGAGCATCTGATACCTGCTTATATATCAAATACTTCTCGAGAGTATTCAACCCATCCAAAAAAAGATTGGTCGCCGACCCTTTAATGGTCGGCGTTAACACATTTGCTTTACCCATCCATCCAGTCGCCAGCCACTCATTGGTCGGCGAAACTTCACGTATGGGTGGTACAACTTCTGAAACACTGTATAAATCTGAGAAACTTTCATGTATGTACACCAACGCCCAAGGGCTCCTTAGTAAAATTAACGAACTTCGCCTACGTCAGGTTGCGGATGCTTGGGACCTAATTTCTATTACCGAAACTTGGTTACATCAAGAGGTGACTGATGCTGCGGTTGAGATAGCCGGAATGTCACGCATCCGGAACGACCGCCGCAGCAGAGGAGGTGGGGTCCTGCTCTACAACCGCAGCGATCTACAATGTACAGTAGTTGAGGACCTGGAAACACACGTTACCGACTCACGATGGTGCCGTCTCCGACTGAGACACAACGACACATGTCTCATAGCTATCGTTTACCGCCCACAACGTACACTCTGGAAATGGATTCCTGCTTGATCCTTGGCCTAAACAGAGTGACACGCACCAGATACGGCTACATTCTCATCTCCGGGAACCTCAATCTACACGATCTGGAGGTTTCGGCATCGCCCAGTGAGCAGTTCAAAGCAGGCTTGCAGGAACTGATCGCTCATATTCCTTTGTACAATCATATCACCACGCCCTCTGGATTCAGGACAGCAAACAAACCGTCCATATTGGACCTTGTGCTCACAAATGAAGTGCTCATGATTGACAAGTTATTGGTGGATAGCCCATTAGGCCTCCGCGACCATGTAGTAATAACGTTTGACTATGTGTGTTATGCAGAGTATCCATCTGAACACTCGGAACCAACGCATACAGTCACACGCTACCACGAATTAAAAGAACTCGCCTACGCAGCTGCTTGGGAGTTCTCAAACAAAATTCCCCTTTGCAACGTTTGGGCAGAGTTCGTTAATAAACTCAGAGACATCGACAACACAGCATCAGAGACCAAACCCGTTCGTCCCGCGAAAATGCCTTCAATTATAAGGAGTAGGTTTCGAAAATGCCTGGCGATAAGGAATGCAGCGTGGCGTGTCTACGAGATTAACCCCGACTCAGAGACTTGGGGAAATGAACTTACCCATCGCAACCATTGCACTGCACTTGTCCGTGAGGAAAAACCAACTTATCAACAGTGCCCAGCCAAAAGTTCATGGCGAACAACAAACAGATGTATAAGCATGTCAATAAGCTTCGTAAAGTGAAGCATGGAATATCCCCACTATGCACGACAGGCGGTAGAGTACAATGCGCCGAAGAAGCAGCTAATGCCCTGCGGCTGCAATACGCCCCAATTTTCCAACTCGCAACATCCACTTGTTCCATAATAACGAGCACATTACCGACACTTTTTTACAATATGTTATTTCAACCCATCAATCGTGCTAAGGAAGTTACTCTCACTGCGTGAGCATAATTCTCCAGGAGAAGACAACATCCGCCCGAAGGCACTGAAGGCTCCGGCCACCAAGCCAGCTAAACCACTGTCACAGTTTTTCAAAGGTGCTTTGATGACCAGCAAGTCCCCACTTTGTGGAAGTGTGGCGTTATAATCCCTATTTTTAAAGGCGGTAGCCGTTCATATTCTGCAAACTATCGTCCAGTGACTCTCCTCCCTGTGCTCGCGAAGGTGAAGGAAGCAGTCGTCGCTGAGGCTTTAATGGACTACCTGGAAAAATGCAGCATTTTGGTACCAGAACAGCATGGCTTCCGTCAACACCCGTCATGCACCACCAACCTACTTGTTGCACAAGGTTGTTGGACGGAAGTGGCCGATGATGGGGTCAGTGTGGACGTCATCTATCTGGACTTCTCCAATGCTTCCGACCGCCTGGTTCATTGCATCCTACTTCAAAACCTACAAAGTTAAGGAATCGGAGATCCTGTACTTGGTTGGGTTGGCAACTCCCCTTAGCAACGGAAGCTTCAAGTACGGGTTAGGGGAGCACTTTCTAACCCAATTGAGGTGGAATGTGGTGTCCCACAAGGCTCAGTGCTGGGACCACGATTATTCCTGGTGTTTATCAACGACCTGGCAAGTGTCATCTCCTCAAACTTCCTCCTTTATGCCGATGACGTCAAGATATGGCGGGCGATTAGTAACAAGGCAGATCAGGATCTGCTCCAACCTGACCTAGATTGCGTTTACGAATTGTCAAATAGGAACAAGCTTCCATTTAACATGGCTAAGTGCAAAGTGATGCATCTGCGTCACCAGCCGGTGAGCGCTTACAAGATTCGGGACCACACCTTGGCGAAGGTTTCTCAGGAGCGTGACCTGGGTGTATGGGTACAATAAGGTCCCGGGTGTTCAAAACAAGCAGAGAAGGCGACGAGAACCGGAAATCAACACATCGGCCTTCTTCGCAGAGCCGTTGGTCGGTTTGAACCCTCAATATTTCCCCAAATGCTTAACGCCTAAGTGTGCCCGCATGTGGAATATGCTATTCAGGCGTGGCAGCCGTGGCAGAAACAGGATCTCATTGCTCTCGAGACTCCTCAACGACGGGCAACCAAGAACCTCAGGGGCCTCTTTCATCTGCCCTATCAGCTTAGACTGAAATCTCTAAGAATGTACGGCAGTCGATATCAGCTTCGATGATTCCAACTCATTACTTCATGCAAAATCATATTTCCTTGCGTGAATCAAGGCCATTCCAATTAGCACACCTAGAGGGTAAGGCTGTTGATCATACTAACAAACCGCTGCATTCCCAACACTTTAATATAACCTTTCTCTGCGTCCGCAGTTGTATACTACAGAACCATTTGCGAATAAACATAATCTTTATTTCCGGAAACATAACATTCCAGAAATCTCTTCAATTTCCCGATTTACATGTATTATGCATCAAACATGCAGGAGTAGATAGACTTACACACAAACATTAATTAGCGCATGCAGTTCTTACCTATGATCATACCAATAACCATTACTAACTTCATTAATCTATATACGCTATATATATGTATATATATGTATATTTTTATATATAAACAAACATGTTGTTTGAGAGCATATTCCATGTTTACACACACACAGTTCATTATATAACGATTAATAATGCTCAAGTCACTAGTTCGTTTACACCGTTACGAATTCCATATGTAGCCTCCAAGGCATTGAAATCTTTTATTAAAAACCTTATGCTATACATGGACTCTCCTATAGCTTGCAAACTTACAGTTACGGAGACATAGCGCGGCCTTCAAAAAGCGATTACTTTTAAATTCTGTTTTCTTTTTAACAACTTGAGTACTGTTATATATTAACTTCTTCAATTTTATACCACTTTACAATTAAGCATGGTACAGTACAGTTTTCAGCGGTTTGGAGCTACTGACCTCATTATAAACACCCTTCGCAAGAAAGTACCCCATTGAACACAGTACATGTAGAGAGCTCAGAAACCGGTTGTACTGATGAGCAACAGCCCGTATTCAACCCCCGCAATTGGCGGATTCGACGTTCCTTTTACACATCATCTGTATTTCCTCTTTTCCTGCATTCTAAAAGGCTGTGACCTACAAATACCCAAGTACTTAGCCATTTTATTTATCAGAACCGTTTTCAGGAGGAATTCCATATAATATTACGAGTTAGTTCCCATTCCGACATACCATCAGCGTTAACAATAGACCCTGCAGCAAATAAGGCATTCTTGGATGTTAAGGCATACAAAGCTGGAGAAACCTTTTCCTACCCTTAAAACATTACCCCTTCCCGGAACAGCAACGCCATGAATTTGAATTCCCTCGGTCTCATCAACCGCATAAGGGCTCCATATTGGAATACAGTCTGAATCTTGTACGGAAACGTGCTCCACAACGGTCGATGCAAGGAATAATAAATAAGAGTCCAAGGGTACACCCGACATTGGCAAATAAGAGCAGTGGTATAACCAAGCGTTGGTGTGTGAACATAGGAAGGAAATTACGAATAGATGAGCGGTAATGCCTTAGTGTGTTGTTAAACGTTACCCTGGTAGCACAAACGTGACACTAAACGTAGCAACCTGGACATAAACTGGACAGATGTCCACTTCAGGTATTAATGCATTACTTGCAGCTAAATGCATTTAGTTTGACATTTTTAATAAATTAATAGTTGATATGCATTATATTTGCTATTATTTGACCACAACCCCAGCGGTTTAAATGCATCTGCAGGTCTTTTTATTTGGCCGTTTTCGGTTTCGTAACCTTGGTTGCTGATACTGCTTCGTTCTGCGCTATTGTCTAGCTTCCTTGAAACTGCGTTTCCGCAGGTGTACCTATCAGGTATTTCGGTTAAACATTGTTTGATACGTAGGTGTTCCTTTTCAGCATGTCACGTCAACGAAGTTATCAATTAACTGCACAGTTTCCGTCTCCTAGCACCATTTACCGTGCAGCGAAAAGAATGACATCAGGATTCAGCTACGAAGAGGTGCTTCTGTTGTCAGAAGCTAAACGACAGAAGGGTAAGAGCATCTTTACCATATCTTAAATATGATTGCTTACACAGTTCAGCCACCTGCACACGTTATCAACCGCAGTGAAGATGACAGGGACCCCGATGAATTGGTACATCCCTTGAGAAAATTGATCGCGAAATCTCAAGTACCTGCGTCTTTTGTTCGTCCACTGTTGTGCCTTGTGCAGCCGTGGATGCCACTTTTGCCAAAGGATTACCGGACGTTGATGCGCACCCCACGGACCTCCCGCATTCGCGTTGTTTCACCGGGAACTTACGGTCACGTAGGTCTGCTGAGTGGTTTACAACGTGCATGCTCTGCTATTTCGTTCGCCGCTGATGACACTGTTGACTAGCAGTTACATATTGACGGGTTTAAACCTTTTAATACATCCAATTTGCATGTATGGCCAATCTTGTGCCGTGTCATAAAGCCAGTGATCACGAAGCCATTCATTGTTGTTGTTTATGGTGGGACCTCGAAGCCGAATGATGTGGACGATTACTTGTACCACACAATTATTGAGATACGTATTTGCAACGCCAAGGATTATTCAAGCTTAAAGCCGTTATCTGTGATACCCCTGCACGCGCGTATGTGAAAAGAAAAAAAGAACATTCGGGTTATTACAGCTGTGACAAATGCACCCAACGTGGTGAGTATATGAGCCGCAAGGTAACGTACCCACTTATTGATAGCACACTACGGACTAATGCATCCGTTCGAAGGAATGGTAGCCAACCGTCGCCTTTTGCTGCTTTGAATGTCGATTTGGTTGAGGACGTCCCAATTGACTATATGCATTCAGTATGTTTGGGTGTTATGCGCAGAATGATAAAAACTGACTTATTTCGCCCATGGACGGTGGATTTCGACTGCGCAGAGAGCGATTGATTTTAGCAAACGAACGGTTGCATGAGTTCGGGCCTTCCTGGACATCGGACTTTCCACGTAAGCTTCGATCAATTGATGAATACCGATCTTGGAAGGTAACTGATTTGCGTCAGTTTTTGCTATACGCCGGACCAGCTTGTTTAATTGGGGTATTGCCTGACGCTTTCTATCAAAACTTTCTAGATCTCTCATTTGCTATTTATATCATGTGCCACCCTCACCTACACACTGCCTTATTTGATTTCCTTGTTCCTTTAATTCATGTATTTTTACATGATTACTTTGATCTTTATGGTCCCAATGAGATGACGTGGAACGTACACTCACTGGTTCATCTTCCCGCTGACGTACGAAAGATGGGGACTCTAGACAGCTTCTCAGCATTTCCCTTCTAGTCTCACTTGTTTTCCATCAAGCGCATGATTCACAATTCCCCGCGTCCGGTTGCTCAAATCATGCGGCGTACGTCGGAAGAGGAACAGCTTCCTCCTACTTCCAGCAACGCAAGCACCGTTGGGAATGTAGAGATTTGCACATATAAGGGTAAGAAGGCGTTTTGTTTGCACGGCATTTTGTTTTCCACTGTGAAGCCGGATAACGTGGTCATCATCGATGCCAAACCCAGAGTACTGACAGATGTGTCTGTGAATGTGTCCGGGAACATTGTCGTGCAATGCCGGGAATTTAGGTATCTCCGTATTCTGTTCACGCATAGCATGGATTCCTCAACGGCGTACATCTGTGCATCGCAGTTGTCAACTGAGGTATGTACCTTCTCTGTCTGTCGTATTCTCTTTAAGTGCATTGCTTTACCCTTGAACGATTTTCTTGTAATTTACCCTATGCCACACAGTTATATACTTTAACTACTAACGTCTTTCTTTTTCAGCAATGATGGCTTTTCAAGAATACAGCGTTGTCATACTCCTTGACTCCGAGGATTTAATAACTATTATCAGTAACACTTGGCTTAAAGGAAGAAGGTTCGTACGCTCAAATACCTTCAGTGCGGGGTACGCACTACTATGCAGCGGTGAAAAATCACACTGCGCCGGATGTCGATGTGGTCAGCACTGCCGTGTCCATAATCGTTAGCACTAGTAAGTATTTCTCTTATATTAACCCACCTCGTTAGTTAGCTTCCAGCATGCCCGAGAAATGGAACGACAATCTGAGCGCGGGTTGCTGCCATCGACAGACGATACAATTCCCATGGGCCTTCCAGCTAAGCGTGCAATGTGAGTATTGTGTTTTTTATTTCCCCTTAGACGCTGGTCCGTCCGTTCTAGCTCCGATGACGAGGATGCCGCGCGTCCAAGCAAACCCAAAAGGCCTTCTGCAGCAACCTACGCACGTGCGCCCTCCTCTCTGTTCAGTGGCATTAGTCCGTCACGTCCAGGACCATCAACAAGCAACCGTAAGTATCGATTTCATACTGCCCCTATTAAACAGTAATCGCGCCACCGGTTATTGCTGACGTCCCACCAAGCAATCTGGATGTGCTGCACGAACTGCAGGCCATAAAATGTAAGACGTCACAGATGTATTGCATTGCACTCAGCCTTATTTTTAGATGAGTTGTGTCTCATTCGATCAGAATTGGTCGGCCATCGTCGCATGTCCGAAGCGATGTTGCAAATGCTACAACGACAATCCCAAAGTGTTGCGCCGGGACTATCTCTGCCATTCATCTCTCTCAGTGAGCTAAAGAGATATGATGAACGGCTGAAAAACCCCGATTTCAAAATCAGAGTCGTAAGTTCGTCTTATTATTCAACTACTTTAGGTTAACCATTTATGTGCTGTGCACGGTGATAACATACAACTCATCGTCCGGGGTACCATGGAGCGGCTAATGACAAGATCAGTTGCCGCGGAGATAAATTACTCCGGCGCTAGAGGTTCGTTTGCATTCAGGCGAACAAATATGAACGGCCTTGTACAAGGTAGGTTGAAATGCAGTAATCCATAAAAACTACCAAGGCCTCATTCGGCAACGCATGGGTGATGCAGCCTCGGATGCTGACATTACACGGCACATCAAAACGTGGTTGCATTCTGCACGGCACAAAAGACCGCCGGTTGAGCAAACTAAAGTATGCAGTGCGAATGAGGTGAGTCCCCTGCTTCCTTAGGCACATCTTTAGCCTCCTACGTTGACACTCGCGGAAGCGGATTAAGAATATTGACCATGCCGCTTTCTGCTACTAACGTTCTTTGTACTGCACCCCTTCATGTATATATAGCATTCCTATACCTCGGTTTTAATTTTCTTTCGTCTTGTGATGTCAGGTGCGCGGTAAGAGCGGTTTCCTTTTCTGACCAACAGCTTTGAGTCGCCGCCTAGGTGGGTTCCCAAGTCCAGAAACTACCGCAACTGGTACCGGGTGAACACTAGGTCCGAGCTGTCCATATATTCGTTAGGCGCATAGTGCGTTCAAGTGTGTTGTCCGTATTCGGATACCCATGGGAGGCAATGACGGGATCTGGACCAACCGGATTGTCACGCATAGTGGTGAATTTTTATTGGTCAACGCTAGCATCATCTTCATTGGTCCAACGTAAACTGGACAGGAACCCTTTTTAGCCGTCTCACGGTAATACTTCCTGTCCAGTTTAGCCTAATGCTCTCATAGGAACGTTTAGGATGCTAAACTGGACAGGACCTGGACAAGTGCTACCAGGGTAAAGCATGTATGTGTTAAAATGAGCGAACGAAGGTCGAATGATGCAGCCACGAAATCCGAAACCTTCGTTGCCATGACAGCGACCGTCGCTGCGTGAGTAATTGGTGATGTATTCTGAAATGGAACATAGAGCGAAATGAAACACTGATAAATGGACGCTGCGGGAGGTTCGCTACGTTTTAAAGGAATTAAATCTTAAAAGGTTCGTGATGGCACAAAAATGTAAGTATACATAAAAAATATTTATTTGTTTGATGCCCTTCACGCGAGTTAGGAAAAAAGAAGATGAATAATTTGGTAATTGTTATAATGCGGTGTGTGGTGTGATATATTGCAACCTTAACAAGTTACACACTGCAACCGGTATTGAAATGCGACCTTAACAAGTTACACACTGCAACCGGTATTGAAATGCGGATTGAAACTCCATATATCAGGCAATTTGTTTACAGCATGGGTTGAATGAAATGTAGTTTGCATCCGTACAAAGGTATCCTTGACGGGATTTCAACAAATGATTTCATTCGTAATTTGAAATGTATGGGATAAATATATTGGCCAGAATGGTATAGTGGATAGATATGTTACATGTGATAATAAGTGCCGTTTGTAATGTAGCTTAAAGGGAAATGGAGGTCCTAGCGATATAGTTCATCCCTGCTGTTTCTGTTTGCTCGGTATTTTTGGGCTTGTGTTTTCGTTTTTGTAACGTGGGTTGTGGGGGTTGTAAGGGTTTTTATGATGATATCAATAGTAATGGTTTTTAAAATTTGGTGTTGTGTTTATAGTACATGTAGAATTTATATGTATATAGGATGTATGTTTTCGTATAGGTTGATGAATTGATATTGGTATTATTTGAATAGCCCGTAGTAATGATGTTACATGGCTTTAGTTTCGTTATGGTATAGGGGTAAAAAAGTAGGTGTAGTGATGGAATTATCTTTTTTGCCAGGTGAGGGGTTGTAGTGATGGTATAGCATGCTGCTGGCACTGGTGTTTTGGGGGGTTGGGTGGTTGGGTTTGTATTTGCACCCCGTGTTGTGGTGGTGGCCTGGTGGATAGGCGGGCGCTGAGGGCTGTGGGTAACTAGTGGAAGTGTGGTATGCGGGGGGGGGGGCTTGATGGGTTGGTATGTGGGGGATTAGGGGGGAGGGGTGTTGGCTCGGGGTGTGGGGTGGACGGGGTGGGGTAGCAGCCGCCTGGGGTTTTGGGGAGTGTATTATGAGCTGGGGTGATTATTCGTGCGGGTGTGTATACCTTCCCCCTTTTGTAGCTCGTCACGGGCGATTTTACCAACCCCCCCCCGCCCACCCCCCATTTCAGGCGACCCCCCCAACCCCCCGTTCCCCCCCCCCCCCGTCACCCTCCCCCCCCCACCCCCCCCGCCCCCCCCCCCACTCCCCACCCCCCCCCCCCCCCCCCACCCCCCCCCCCCCCCCCCGCACCCCCCCCGCCGCACCCC
>OX104068.1:95493438-95578816 GCA_944474145.2 Dicrocoelium dendriticum | reverse complement strand
TAGAACAATGGGTAACGAAGACGTGAACGCACTTTGCTGGAAATAGTGCCAGTCAGCATTGAAGGGAAAATGCATTTGCTGGACACGTGATTCAAGAACGAGCATTACACTTCGCAAAAGAATTATAAAACACACAGAATGTTGTGGCATTCGACGTCAGCCGCTTAGCTTCCTCCCCAAACTATCAAGGGAGCGGGCCGAAAATTTTGAAAGTTACCTTGGCTACGCCGGAGATGGCATCAATGGCAATTAACGTGTGGTACCACAGCAGAAGGCTAGGATCACCAGAAGTACGACTGAGACCATTCCTGCAAGCAGTACAGACCACTGGTACAGTTGAGTTAGACCTGGCTTTTCCGACCATAGACCAGCCAAGCGTGCAAACACTCGTGTCAAAAAAACGTGGGCAGACCGGCACTCTTCGTGCCGGTCAAACACAGCGAACCCACCTCCTAATGCGGCAACAAATACAATGCTGCTACACAAACGCCCAAGGGCTTTACTCCAATTTGCCTGAATTGCGCCATCGGCATGAAGCAGCAACTTGGGACATCATAGCATTAATTGAAACCTGGCTCTCAAAGGAGATTTTGGATCCAGAAATTGAACTTAGTGAAATGTCAGTCATTTGAAATGATCGTCCATCTCGCGGTGGTGGCCTTGCTATCTACTACCGAGATCACCTGAAATGTGAAGCTCTCAGTGACCATTACCTTATTATCCCCGACGCCTTATTTTGCCGGCTGCATTCTGGATTATATTACTTCACAAACCAAGGAACATCGAGCTTTATACGTGATGTATTATGTAAGCGATCTTGTTCCTGCCTTTCATAGAGTACCATGTGTATATATGTTGATAGAAGAGTATCCTAAACTTGACGAAAATTCCCTCAAAGTGCATGCCAACAGATTTGTCATATTCTATGATTTGTACAAATCAGCATTTGATGCGCACGTTGCCTGAGAGATAGCTCCCATTCAAGATGTCTTTATGTGGATACTCAGGCACAGTCAGTCTGTCACGTTACCAACAGTGCTCGCTCACGAACACCGTGATGTTATCCTCATGTGGAAGGACAATGACTAGTAATCTAGGATGTTTGATGGAGCCTAACTTCCACCCTGCGATTACATAGTCCTTTATTATGCTGCCCAAGATCACTGATTTCCATCACACCAGTTTTTCCACCGAACTTTATTCTTTTCTGCACGGAGTACGTATCCTCCAATCGGAGCATCTTTTCGCACCTTTCACAATAGCGAGATGTCCACATGGTCGGAGTCCTTCATGAGGGATATAGAAAATTCATTTGTTCACCCACATTAGTGCCCTCTGCATCGTCAACAATTACAGTTAATGCATCCCTCCCGAATCGCCGTTGAGTTACCATGTCAATCAGAAGAGCTTTAGTTGGAAACGTTTTGACAACAAGCCCAACTGTCCAACACAAGTGGCTCTTATGCCTTCGATTGATGTTGACCAGTTCAGCTTGTAATCCAGTTGATCTGATGTTAAATAGTAAATTGTCTTATGCTCTCACGGTATTCACATCGTATTCTCTCGAGTTTGGTAGCAGGCGTAACTTCGGGTCGTATCCATGTCCCTGTAAAGAAGTACCATATTTCCTCGTCTCATTTGTATCATAGTTTTTCGTGAAATGCGTCGAAATTCAAGGTGTGTTTTCCTGGCCACACCGTAACCAGAGCACTTCCCGCAGTTGCATAAATGGTGCAAAAGCTTGCAAAGAAAGTCCAAAATGTTGCAAAACACTATGCGATGCAATCCTCTCACCTTAAGTGTGTTCTCATTGGCCGGATGCCAAGGTTTGGTGCGTTAGTCTGGGGAGATGAGCGCGTTGCCCGTTGACTGGGTGAGACCTGTGAATGAACCTTAGAGGCATGCACTTCGGCGGTGCAACGGGCTTGTGTGCGCCCCTCTCACGTCCGAAACGATGGATCACAATTGGTCTGAGAGCAACGAACTGCTGGAACATAAACGCACGACCGAAACCATGTCTATGATAGTAACATCGTCGGCATGCATTTTCGCGTTCGCCAGAGTATCTCACCACACATTCGTGACCGGGTTATGAGCGCCTTCGTCAACGGTGATGGCTGGCAGCTGGTGACAACTGTGAACAACGTCAAAGATCAAACACCGTACTCCTGGAGCCATCGTTCTTTTGGTCAGGAGCCGAGTACTACGCAGGCGCGCGGTCGCAAGCGGATTTTGCCGGAGGAAGACGTAGATGACATCCTGGATTGGATCGCAAAGGACTCAACTCTTAGGCTACCGGAAATGCTAGTCCGAGTACGAGCAGAAATGGTCAGGGACATCTCGAAGTCAACAATCACACGACACCTGAATGGTCGACTGATAAGTATGAAGAACATCTATCAGGTTTTAAAGCAGTTAGTTCCATTCAACAATTAGAGAAGCACGGAAAGTAGACGAAGGCTGGAAGATGCATGCATTTCGTATTGTCTCCTCAGTACCATTAACAATAACCGATTAGCATAGATATAGCTAACCGTGGGTGCAACCAGACAAGCTTAAGATGCAAAACGAATGACGGAAGTTCACACCTACGTCCAAGGCAGCTTTAGGCTGATAACTAATTGTTTCCGAGCGCACAGGGCTAGCTTAATCCGGCTTATTGCGACTGCCTCAGGAAACCGAAGGAAACGGGGATTGGTGTGACGTAACACAACTCTAAACGCTGAGCCCTAGCTCTATCTGGTGACGTGAGTCTAATGGGTGTTTGCCTATCGAGGAAGCCGGCGGTTTGCGCGCACATGGAATCTGAAGAGGGTAGGCAATCTGAGCAAGTTCACGTTGAACCCATCTTGGCACATGTTCCTTTATTCGGGAAGTCAGCGTTCTATTGGTTCTGCCTATGTAACTTTTTCCGCAGTCACATACAAATTGGTATACACAGTGTGAGTTGGCCCCGATACGCTGAGCTTCCTTTGTTGGAGGTACGGGCAAATTTCGGGTTCGGTTGATAACGACAACTTGTGCAGCATAGTAACTTCCTTGTGTAGCCGAAATTATACGCTTGGTTGTCTTTAGCGTGGCTAAGTCACCTTTGTATGATAACTCGATATACACTTTCTTCTTGGCTGACGTGTGCACCAAGTCCTTTGGTCCTCGCGGTATGTTGTGTTTCTCGATAAATCTTCGAGGGTACCCATTCGCCATTAGTGTTGCTGTAATTAACACTAGCTCATCGTCCAGATAGTCTGGTTACATCCACCGTTCGGACGAATTTGTTCGGCCAACGAAAGCTCCAAGTACGTGTTAGGGGATCACTTTCTAACCCAATTGAGGTGGAATGTGGTGTCCCACAAGGCTCAGTGCTGGGACCGCGTTTATTCCTGGTGTTTATCAACGACCTGGCAAGAGTCATCTCCTCAAACTTCCTGCTTTTCGCCGATGACGTCAAGATATGGCGGGCGATTAGTAACAAGGCAGATCAGGATCTGCTCCAACATGATCTAGATTGCATTTACGAATGGTCAAAGAGTAACATGCTTCAATTGAACATGGCTAAGTGCAAAGTGATGCATCTGCGTCACCAGCTGGTGAGCGCCTACAAGATTGGAGACCGCACTTTGGCGAAGGTTTCTCATGAGCGGGACCTGGGTGTATTGGTACAGGCAGATCTCGGGTGTTCCAAACAAGCAGAGAAGGCGACGAGAACCGGAAATCAACACTTCGGCCTTCTTCGCAGAGCCTTCGGTCGGTTTGAACCCTCAATATTTCCCCAAATGCTTAACGCCTACGTGTGCCCGCATGTGGAATATGCTATTCAGGCGTGGCAGCCGTGGCAGAAACAGGATCTCATTGCTCTCGAGACTCCTCAACGACGGGCAACCAAGAACGTCAGGGGCCTCTTTCATCTGCCCTATCAGCTTAGACTGAAATCTCTAAGAATATACAGCAGTCGATATCGGCTTTTGCGGGGGGGGGGATCTCATAATGGTTTACCAGATTCTGAAGAACCCAAACCACATTTGCCGTCCGCTGCTGGAATTGAACCCCAACATTAAACTAAGAGGTCACCCTCTGAAACTGACAATTCATTATAGCCGGCTTGAATGCCGTAGAAATTTCTTTTCTCTCCGCGTGTGTGAGCCTTGGAATGCCCTCCCTAATTATGTCGTCTCTGCTCCCAATCTGGCGATATTTAAAAAACGTGTTGACGATGCGTTGTCTCACTTACATTTCCTTTTATGACTTGTTAGCCAGGGGCTACAAAACGCAATCAAACGGTTTCTTGTCAAACGCTCAACCATTGGATTTATGGATTTTTATGTTTAATACGCGAACATCTCCGCTATTTCACATAAGTCTATGGTGAGTCCACCACAACGCTTTTCACTTTATTATGCAATTGAATTTCGCAATAATTTCCATCCCACGGGACTTGTTAAGCGATGCTTTTTTACCCGTAATAAACCATTGTCCATTGTCCATTGATGATGTTGCAGTTTTCCAGATAGCACACCAGTGCATCGGCAACTATAGATGCCATGACCTTGGAGAGTATAGGAAGAAGGGATACTGGGCGGTAGTTGGAGGGATCAGATCTGCTTCCACCTTTGTGAATCGGGCTTATTATTCCAAGCTTCCACATGGCGGGAACTTGGTTCTGGTCTAAGCAGCGCTGGAAAAACTGAGCTAAATGTCCTGCCAGTTGGTTTGCTGCTGCTCCCAATGCCTCAGGACGAATGGCGTCGACACCCGGCGAGCTGTGTTTGCGTAGAGAAGTCAGCTTTTGCAATACAACTGCGGTAAAATTGATGTCGGTTAGTCCTAGTGAGCAGAATACAAAAATTTGTAGATCGCTTGGTGGCAAGACCTTTTGAAATGTGGGGGCGTATTGCATCTGCAGCGCGTTTGCAGCTTCCATAGACGTTCTTGTTGGGCCATCAGCCGTCATGAGTGGAGGAAATCCTTGCCTCACATTTCGTAGGCTATTAACGTGCTTGTACAGCAGTGCGTGGTTTGCACTGAAGGCATCTGCGATGTTCTGCTGATAAGTGGCTTTGTCTTCTCTTAACATTTGAGTGCAGTGGTTTCGTTAGGCTAGGTAGTTGTCCCAAGTTTCTGGTGCTGGAGCTTCTCTGTACACTCGCCATGCTGCGTTGCCTACTGTCATCCATGTTCGAGTTCTGCTCCTAACGAAAGAAACTGATTTGCACTTATTGCAAGCTTTTATCTCTGAAACCTGTGCAATCAGCTGACTGAATGTGTTAACGAACTCGAGCCAGGCGACTTCCGGGGGTTCTTCTTCGAGGAAAGACCGTGTTGTGGCGCTGACTAGCTGGGCGAGTCGGTCGTACCTTGTGATGGTTTGCACAGTATCATCGTTATCATTCAGATATTCTGCATAGCAGACGAAGTTGAAACTGATGACTGCGTGATCACTGCGAACCAACGGGCAGTCTAAAACCAACGCATCAATCATATGCTCCTCGTTGGTAAGCACAAGATCCAACACAGATGGCCTGTTACCAGTTCTGAACCGAGTGGGCAAAGTGATGTGGTTGTAAAGGGGAACAGTAGTTACTAGATCTTGTAAATCGCTTTTTAATTGTTCTACGATCGTGGCAGGGTCTTCTAAACAATGTACGTTGAAATCACCCATGATAAGAATGTGAGTGTACTTTTGTTGTAAACTGCACCTTAAAGCAGCCGCTAGGTGGTAGTCGGTTTCCGGTACACCAAGACAATAAGGCAAGCGTCCCTGCCTTTTAACTGCAACCGGCACCAAAGAGAGTAGGGGAACTGCGATTCTGAATCCTCTACGGCTTCGCACTGTAAGTCGTTTCGGTAGTACAGGATTACCCCTCCTCCTTTTGTGAGCCTATCGTTCCGGATCAGCGACATGCCGGGTAGCGACACTTCAGCGTCCGTCATTCCCGTGTGCAACCATGTCTCGGTGATACCAATGACACCATACGAGCCGGAAGCTTGGCGATCTTTCAGTTCAGCCAGTTTGTTAGAAAGACCCTGAGCATTTGTATAAAAGCAGGCCAGTTTCTCGGTCTCGAGGAGCCCGCAGAGAGGTGAAGCTGTCAAGTGTGGGAGAATGCCGACCGATGGGAGGTCGGCAGTTATTCGTTTTTTTGATGGGTCAATGATACCTCGTTTGCAACTTGATTCGGCCAAGGTGCGTCCCAGCCTTCGTTTAGATCTACTTCAGAGTCAATTAAAGCAGCAATCAAGTTACACTTCTGTACATTCGTCAGAATGCTTGCTGCTTCAGTTGCTTTAATATTTGAGCTGTGCGAATTGTTTGCGACCTTTAACCGAATTTCGGAAGGAAGATGTTTCCGATTTCTCCGCCATCGATCCAGCACATCCTTTGCTTGTTGCTCTGACTGAACCACAAGTTTTAGGATTCTAGGGCCGCATCCTCTATAATTCGGTGAGAGGTATCCTGGTGAGCGATAGTGCCACAACATCATCCAAAGAAAGTGTTTCACGAATGAACCGCCACTGTTCTAAATCGTGATTCCCGGTCTTTTGAACATCGTTAGAAGGATGTTCTGGCACGCCATGTATGAAGATTGTGTTTAGGCGGTCTTGCTTGCTGTGCCCCATTTCGGTGGTTCGTTTTGGTTGTCGCGCGCTCCAAGGGACATCAGGATAGATACGTATCACACAGGATTCGTGTTTTAGCGCGCTTGCGGAGAGCAAAACATTTTCCATGTCGGTGGAGGATTCTAGAGTTACTCGATTAAGTCTGGGTTCACCATAGTGTGGCGAGTTCGGATGACGAGTAATTCGTAACAAGTGTATGGGCTTGGCTTTGATACTCATCTGCATACACAATGAGTTCCATTGGTCTTGGTCGTCTGATAACTTATCCCGCAATGTGATGGCGGTAGATTCAGGGACATTTGACCATACAACAGTCCGGGCACTGTTGTTGGATCCCTTTTTAGTCGATCTACAAGTTATGGTACTCATTTGTCTTGACTTGTTGACAAGTGATTGTTTGCTGTTTTTCTCTTCATTTGCGTTAACGGTGTTTACAATGGAAGAGGACGCAACGGCGGCCTCTCGGTGGACCCTTGCAGCAATCTCTGCATATGTAACCGACGTTCTGGGAGGCTTAGTCTCGACAAGAGATATTTGAGCTACAGGTACCAAGGGTTGGTGTTTGGCTGCTCAATCCTTGTTAATACTAGATGTCAGGTCTAGTGGAATTTGCTTAACCAGACGTTTTGAATGGTGCCTGATTTTCTATGCTGTGAGTACTGCTTGATTCACGTAGGTACAGTCTGTTTTCGCCCGGCGTTCTACCAAAGTTGGAGAAGACAACGGAGATGGAGACAAGGCTGATTGCGGTGCAGGGGAAGCGATTTGTTCAGCATTTCGTTGCTTAGCAGCCGCTACGCTTCTGTGGTCGATCCTCGCTTCCATTGAAGTGAGGTTATTGTTTATCCTATGCTCTGCTTCTGCGATTAACCGGTCGCATTTCTCAGCTAGGATAAGCAAGCACTTAACGAGTGGGATGGTGGAACACGCAGTACAGAATCAAAATGCATCTTGGGATCTATTTCGCTCCCGTAACTGTTGTTGGGACACATTTGCACATTTCGTATGGTACCATTCCAAACAGTGCGAACAAGCTAGACCGATTTGTACTACTCGATGACATTCTGCTAACCCGCAAATGCCTTTCGATGGGAGTCTCTTCGGTGTCGTTACCTGACCCAGTGGGTTGGTTAGCGTTCTGTACTTTTACAGCTTTGAGAGCGGCGCACATCGGTCAGGCGAGCGTGGCGGTTGCAAGGTCAAATGAGCGGTCGGCGTTGTCGCGCGGTCTGTGTGATGGGTAATGCAGCCGCACTGGCTGACAAGGTCACAAGGAATGTCGAGTGACTGCAACCTGAACAGAGCGCTGAACACAGATTCTTTCACAGCTGTGTTGAGAAACACTGGATCGGAGTAAGCTTAGGCTTTTCGGCCTGCCTCGAGAATTCTGTATCGAATGGTGTCACACAGAATGGCAATCGGCTCAATACGATTGAATTAAACGCTTGCGCTTAATCACAGATGCAAGTGAAAACGGTTAGTAATGGCACAGCCTCTAATCGTAGATGATATTGCCACGTATGATGGATCACTGTGTAGAGCTGGTAAATCCAGGTCGAATGAGTGTACAATGACAACGCTGCGAGAAGATGGAGAGAGGATAGAGGGAAATAATCCAAGTGAACCAGTATCACGCACGTCACGCTTGTGTGAGGATGAGCTTGATGATGATGATGATGATGGATAATGACGATGGTGATGGATGATAAAGATGAGGAGGATTGTGATGAAGATGCTGGTGATGAATTTGATGCTGGAGATAATGCTGATAATTAAGTCGATGCTTGTAATGATTCTGATAAACGTGATGATTATAAATATTATGCTAATGATGATGATGATGATGGTGATGATGAGGATGATGATGATGATAATGGTGATGACGATCATGTGGACGATGCGCACGTTGATGAGGCTGGGGATGCTGCTTCCGATGTTAATGGTGAATGAGTGAATATGATGTTTGATGATGATTGCAGGTGCTGGTTGCTGAGAATGTTTATCATGCGGATGAATCTGGGGATGATGATGATGATGATGATGATGATGATGATGATGATGATCAAGATGATGATGAGGATGGGGATGAGGATGATGTTGACGATGTTGATGATGATGATGATGATGATGATGATGATGATGATGATGATGATGATGATGATAATGACGATGCTGATCACGATCATGACCATGATGATGATGAGGATGATGACGCTTATGTGGACGATGCGCATGCAGATGAGGCTGGGGATGCTGATTCTGATGTTAATGTGGATTGAGTGATTATGATGGATGATGGCGATTGCAAGTGCTGGAAGCTGAGGATGTTTATCATGCGGATGCATCTGAGGATGAGGATGATGGCGAGAATTAGGAGTAAGATGATGATGATGATGATGTTGATGATGATGACAACGATGATGATGATGACATTTGTGTTGACGATGATGATGATGTAGAAGAGGATGTTGATGATGATGATGAAGATGACGACGATGATTATGATGTTGATGGTGATGATGATGATGATGATGATGATAATGATGATGTTGATGATGATGATGATGAAGATGATGATGAGGAAAATGATGATGATGATTGCTGATGACGCTGATGATGATAATGATGATGATGACGATGAGGAGGAAGAGAAGAGGATGCTGATGAGGATGATGATAATGATGATTTTGAGGACGATGATGATGATGACGATGATGATGAAGAAGATGCTGCTGCTGCTGCTGCTGATGATGATGATGATGACGTTGAGGATGGTGTTGAGGATGATGAGGATGATGATCATGCTCACGATCAGCATGAGGATGATGAGGATTATGTGGACGATGTGCATGCTAATGAGGCTGGGGATGCTTATTCTTAAGTTAATTGTGATGGGTACTTATGATGGAGGATGATGATTGCAAGTGCTCTATGCTGAGGATGTTTATCATGCGGATGATGCTGAGGATGAGGATGATGGTGAGGGTAATGGTATAGGTGATGTAGATGGTGATGATGATGATGATGACGATGATGATGATGACGATTATGTAGACGATGCGCATGCTGATGAGTCTGGGGATGCTGATTCTGATGTTAATGTTGATTGAGTGATTATTATGGTTTATGATGATTGCAGGTGCTGGATGCTGAGGATGTTTTTCATGCGGATGAAGCTGAGGATGAGGAAGATGATGATGATGCTGATGATTATGATGATGATTATGATGATGATAATGATGATGATGCTTATTATGAGGATGAAAATGAGGATATTGATGAGGATGGGGATGCTGATGATTATTATGTGGATGATAATAACGATGATTTATTTATTGGTTGTTTATGCTGAATGAAGATTGAGGATGGTGTATGATTTTGATGATTATGCGGATTGTGTTGAGGAGGAATTTGTGGATGATGATGATGATGATAACTACAACTCACTTATTGAAACGTTACGTGCGTAGACCGTCACAGTGTACCTGGCACGCGCTTCGCGTAGGCGTCGTCCCGCTGGATCCTTTGATGCGCACAACTCTAGGTGATTGTATTCCTGCTGACATGCATTATGCGTGGTCGAGGCATCGGAGACAGGTGCGTAAAATAACGGCGCTGAGCGGTTCATTTCCTTTTCCTGTGTCGTAAACAAGGCGTCGAACATGCTCGTTGCTCACTCGGGGTCCCCACCAGATATGAGCCAATTAGCGAAGGTATCGGTGTTCGAAAGTAACTAGCCTCTTTATGTCTGCTGATCCAGGGGGCCAGGTTTCACAGGCATACAGTTGGGTCGAACGCACGTGGGCGTTGTGCACTCTACTCTGTGTTGAAGATTTACGATGCCGTGTTTGCACATTTTCCAGCGGCATATATGATACGCCAATGACGCATACGAAACCTATTTCTCTGCGTTGCGCCGCAGTGAGCAACGGTTCATCTGCGGTGAGTCCTAATATTTGGGGAGAATCGTAGCTCAGTCATGTAGACTGCAGTTTTTGCTTCGTTACAGGTGTTTCGTTGCCAGACTAGGCAACGGGAAATGACGTGTCACACACCTACGTAAAAACAAACTAGCCATGCGTCGTCACAGTCAGTTTTGCATGATCTTGCATTTAGATACCAAAAGGTAACAAATGAGCTTGAAGCAGGCAAAAATTCTCGAAACTGCAGAAAATCCGCAAGTACGTGAGTTCCTCAAAACTTAGTATGTAAAGCAGAAATGACTCAATGAACAGCATGTCTGTCCATGCCGTCCAGTTTCACCGCACGCAAACACGCTGCTGACGCTTTCCAAGATATACAACTCAGATAAATGAGAAATCTTTAAAACTCCATAGCCAGTTAGACGAAAGCATGACATTTTGAAGCTCTTGGTCCATGCCACTAGCCCTTCCAAGCGTTCGGATTTCACGCCTTTTTTCCGCCTAGACATTCTGCGTAATCTTTTAACTAACCACGCCCCAGTGGTCGCAAGAAACCAAACTATCCCACTTAATCCGCCGTATGATTTCGCGGTGCTTTTTTGTGGCACATTGCATTCTGGACCAAACATATGCTTGCATGTTTTCATAGTTCGTAAGAATACCATTATTGCTCACAAAAGCTATTATCCGGTAGTCACGAAATTTGCATCCATGACACCCCGATTGGTCAACCATTATCAGCCAATAATATTCGGACAATATGCAGGCACTGCTGTCTAACATATACGCAGTTGGGGCATATAGCCATCGCCAGTTGGGCGGGGGGTAGCAAAAATCGGCAAAAATAAACCACACCCACATGTGGTCAAGCTGAAATCATTGGCGGTGATGTCTTGCTACACTGACCACAGCCATCTGCTCGCCAGGGTACGCATCAGCATTGGCGGATAAGGGGTTGAAGCCGGTGGTTGTTCACGAACTGGATAAAAATCCCAAAGCCTGGGATGTGAAGGGAAAACCAAGTCAGTGTAGCTTCGGACAACGCAAAGGTAACAGCGAGCGTGTTCGTAACATGGGGTCAAGTCCCCTACCTTGCACGAGCCCGCTGCGTTTAGT
Organism: Dicrocoelium dendriticum; assembly: GCA_944474145.2. Classification (NCBI taxonomy): domain Eukaryota; kingdom Metazoa; phylum Platyhelminthes; class Trematoda; order Plagiorchiida; family Dicrocoeliidae; genus Dicrocoelium; species Dicrocoelium dendriticum. The sequence goes on along the minus strand of OX104068.1, from coordinate 95,567,162 downwards.
CAAAACGGTTTAACACTGAGGGCTGGCGCGAGCAAGCGAGCTGGTGGTTTGAGCCCAAAGGACAAGTGAAAATCGATGGCCCGAGAGAACTAATAGCGACCCAAGCGAAGTCAATATTCACGCACAAGGCGGTAACATCGCATGGTGAATTCAATGCATATGAAGTCCACGCGTGGGTGCGAGAAATCACATCCGCCTATTCTGCAAAATTTGGGAATCGGGCGAGAACTGATTGGCCAGTGGAATCACAACTGTGTCCAGAGTTTGAGCGTAGTGAAACACGGAGGCAAACGATTCTGCCAAATAAGGCAAACCAGTGGAACGGACCTCGCTCACATTGGCTGCGAACCAGACGCCGAGGATTGGGTAACCATGCCTTTCAAATTAGTACCTATGATGCATTTATAAACAGCGGGGATCTTTTCTGTAGAATATACCCTGCATACCAAGCCTTGGGTTTTTGGTTTCCTTCGGCTGGCTGCGAACGTGGTTGAGCAGACAGACGGTCACAAAGCAATACAGAGCAGTAGTACGACACGAAGATGTTGACTTGCTGTTTAACGTGTGAGCATCCCCAAGTGAACACCATCGGCAATAAAGGGCGCCACGCAATTCTCAGCTCTCAGTGGTCCGTTAGATGTTAGTTGCAGTCCTCTTAGTCTGTTCTTGCACAAATTACGCATTGCAGCTTAGAAGAACACGTGGCGTGTCGTGTCGTGTCGAATGTCCCTGTCAGAGTTGCACCTTTATTGCTTGGTTGAATGTGTGGAATCGGAGTCTACCGTGACCTAAGCAACTCTTCGGATACCACTGAAGGAGTTTCGTTGTGCAGATGAGCATCAACACCGTCGCTCGTTACCTAGACGGTCGGAAGATAAGAAGATGTTATGCACATTGTCTCTCAACAGCCGACGAGAACACACGAAATTATTGAATTCATTGTATCCTGTTAAACGTGGTTGCTTCTTGCTCTTTTAAACTTACAGTTCTCCATGAACACGATGAAGAACAAGTGGCAAGGAAAGATGTACGTCTTGAAGATGTACGTCTTGGAGACTGAAGGATGGCTAACAGTGTGGATGACTGAGAGGAACTTCAATTTGTTCTGTGCCCACACAAGGGGATGTTCGGTACGTGACAGCGGGACGCAGTGTCCGTAACGAACAGTCGGGGTAAATCTACACCCTATCACTGCGATGACTGCAGATGGACTGCTGGGAAATTCCGTCATGAGAGGGAGTTTTAACAGAAAAACATGCACAGAGGTTGCGGCTAATGCTCAATACCAATGTTATAAATCAGACTGACGACCGTCTCCTGATTTGTGATAACGCACTGCTAGGCGGATTCACGCAAATTAGTCGTTTACCGTTAGACGGTTTACCATTCTTGACTGTATCCTTTCATGTGGATGGCTGATTGATCTATTGATTATTGTGCAGTCCGTTTGCTTACGTATGTCAGTGTTTCAAGACAGCTCGTCTCAGCACGTTATGTTCTTGTTATTTGTGTGGGGTGAATTGCGTTAGCGTTCAGAGGTTATAATAGACTGAGGACGGATTTCCAGTTTGCAAACCATGACGGTCTCTCTAGAATTTCTTCAGGAAATTCTGTCCAGATTGCATGCACAGTTTGAGGCGTCACAGCAAGGCTTACTTGAAACATTGAAAACACAGACGTCTTTACGGTCAGCATCTACAAACTCAACGGTTTCCACCGCATAGAAGTTGGCGCATAGTGTGGCAGAATTTCATTAAGAGCCATACGATGACTTCACTTTAGAAGCGTGCTTTCGCCGCTATGAAGACCTGTTAAACATTGTTGGGCGTGGGCTAGGCGATGCAGCTCATGTTCACAATAGTATGAAAATTACTCTGATTACATTTTACCCAAGAACCCATGCAATATATCATAGGACGACACTGAGAAACTTGACCAGAATTTCGGCCCTAAAATTGCACTTTGCAACGCAGGCGCCCGATGATTTCAAGTTGTTAAACACAAGGAGGAACAATTTGGGACTTATGCAGCTTAACACACTCACAAGTGATCAGTGTAAAGCGCTCATTTCGGTTTGTGGATTAGGTTCTCCAAAAGATGCGGAGATTGGAACACGTTTGTTATCCCGTTTGGAGTCTAATCCAGAAGTCCCACTACTGGAGCTGGTAAAGAAAGGTGAATGTGGGCACTGAAGCATGACAAAGAAAGAAGCCAACGACACAACGAGTCTTGTGTGGTGGATGTTCACACTATTCCTACACGCCCCAAGCCATCGCACAATTGAGTATGTCTCTCCGAGTTCGCACGCTGAGGCCGCCCGCCTAGTGTTTGTTGGCACCGTGTCCAGTGGCATTTTGCTCGATTTCGTGAATTCAGACAATATATTTGCAAGCGTTGTAGGAATATGGGACATAAGCCAATCAGATGCATGCTGGGAGTTTCTGGAATACTGTCACGAAACTTCGCCGTAACTCCAAGTTTTCAACGTTGCGTTTCAAACGTGGTGTTTACAACCAGTAACTCGAACTATCAGTCACTACGGAAGTATGTTACGATTGTGATAGACTGTGTTTCTCTCTGGCTTCCACTGGACGCTGCTTCAAATATTACAATAATCTCTGAGTCGACATGGAGCAAGCTCGGTAAGCCCGCATGTGTTCAAACCACAGACGTCGCTCACGACGCGTCCGGCTCGGAATTACCCTTTCTTGGACAGTTCAATTGTGACTGTGCACTTCATGATTTGCATGCTAATGGTGTTTGTTACTTTACACGGTATGGACATTTGAACTTGTTAGACATAGATTAGATAGACAAAGTTACTTTATGGAACATAGCTTTGAACAGGATAAGTGATAACCCAGATAGTTTTTTATGCTGTACCACCGATTTTCAGTGTTTGGTTGCACCCGTAACGTTTAAAGACGGTGCAGAAGCTTTATTACATTTTGCTTCTTAGTATCCCAATGTTTTTGCAGAGGAAGTCGGCATGTGTTCTAATGTAAAAGCTGTGTTGTATCCGCGTACCGGTGTACATCTAGTATTTTGTCCTAAAAGACCAGTGCCATACGCTGGTGTTGAGCCAGTGGATGCTGAAAGTAGTCAACTGGATTCTACGGGCGCCATCTGTTCGGTGAGCTACTCACCGTGTGCCGCTCCTGTTGTAGTCATGAGAAAGGCTAATGACCGTATTCGTAATAATGATGAGTTTTCTACGTGTTTAAATAAATCGTTGGAAAGCCTTCAATATCTCTTACCGGTTCCCTAGGATTTCGTTATGGGGACCCAACGTCCCTGTAATTATTAAAGGCTGAAATTACGAAAGGCTGAAAACCCGATTCACTCAAGTGCACATGTACTCAGAGCAGACAAAACGCACACGTTCAATCAGCCTTCCAACTCGTGTAACATGCACATTGTTTAGCCTTTGCACCCAGAAACAGTCTTGTTTCCAACCAAACACGCATTGTTGTATCCATGCAACATTCATTTTTCCGGACAACTCTCGCCAAACTTCCAACATTTCTGCTCAGTTTACGGACTTTGCACATTTACATAAAACCATGTTTCTTGTTTCCAGGGTTTGCGTAAGCAAACCCTTCCAAGGAAAAACCCCCCTTCATCACCGTTTCGTGATGTAAAAATGAGGCTGTACAACGCTAGGATCGCCTTAGCTTTGGCCAGTAAAAGCGCCTGTGGCAAAGGCCTGTCTTGTTCTTGCTTTATTCTTGGGTTGGGAAATCGTGCGTAGAAACTTTGCGTTCGGTCTAGGAACCTGTTCGACTCGCGTGAATTAGTCTTTCGCGGCTAAGTTCCGAGAACCCACAGACTTCGAGATTGTCAGTTACCGTGCTGTGCGAGAAATAATTCTGAGTCTCGTTCGTTCATCCGTCTAGGAGAGTTGGTATCACATTGTTAGAACCTGACGTATTCAAGAGGCAGTATTCAACAGATTTATTCACAAAGCTTAATGGAGCAAAGATTTTTCGGAAATTGACCTTGCTGTGTGCTTGCACGTATTATTCGAGGAACGCTTAAAATATCTGCACACAATTAACACATATCGAGGCTTGTACGGTTACAATGCGTTAACTTTCGGAGGAAAGTGTGCTCCAGAGATATTTCAACACGTGCTGGATGCTATGCTATCCGGATTGCACTGTGCCATGACTTAGTTGGATGACATAAGAATTGCAATCTCCATCACTGCCGACCATTATACCCACCTGAACGAAGCCTTCTCCAAGATAGATTCATAATTATTTCCTGTACCTCCACAGAAGTGCGAACTTATGAGGCACAGTATCACACACGTTGGCTCCATGAGCATTCGTGCCGCCAACTACCGAAACGCAGACACCGTCTCAGAATAGTGTTATAATACAACGAGCTAGCGAGTAGACGGAATTTCTGCGCGCTACGTGTGTGCGAAATTTAGCACTAACGGAACCAGTTATTTCATCCCCTTCAATAACTGTGTTTAAAGATCAGGGGGACTTGACCCCATGTTCCGAACACGCTCGCTGTTACCTTTGCGTTGTCCGAAGCTACACTGACTTCGTTTTCCCTTCACATCCCAGGCTTTGGGATTTTCATCCAGTTCGTGAACAACCACCTGCTTCAACCCCTTATCCGCCAAAGCTGATGCGTACCTTGGCGAGCAGATGGCTGTGTTCAGTGTAGCAAGACATCAGCCGCCAATGATTTACCTCGACCACATGTGGGTGTAGCTTATTTGTTGCCGATTTTTGATACCCCCCGCCCAACTGGCGATGGCTATTTGCCCCAACTGCGTATATGTTAGACAGCCATGCCTGCATATTGTCCGAATGTTATTGGCTGATAATGGTTGACCAATCAGGGTGTCATGGATGCAAATTTTGTGACTACCGGATAATACCTTTGTGAGCAATAATGGTATTCTTACGAACTATGAAAACATGCAAGCATATGTTTGGTCCAGAATGCAATGTACTACAAGAAAGCACCGCGAAATGATACGGCGGATTAAGTGGGATAGTTTGGTTTCCTGCGACCACTGGGGCGTGGTTAGTTAAAAGATTACGCAGAATGTCTGGGCGGAAAAAAGGAGGCGTGAAATCCGAACATTTGGGAGGGCTACTGGTATGGACCAAGAGCTTCACAATGTCAAGATTTCGTCTAACTGGCTATGGAGTTTTAAAGATTTCTCATTTATCTGAGTTGTATATCTTGGAAAAGCGTCAACAGCGTGTTTGCATGCGGCGAAACTGGACGGCATGGACAGACATGCTGTTCACTGAGTCATTTCTGCTTTACATACTAAGTTTTGAGGAACTCACGTACTTGCGGGTTTTCTGCAGTTTCGAGAATTTTTGCGTGCTTCAAGCTCATTTGTTAACTTTTGGTATCTAAATGCAAGATCATGCAAAACTGGGTGTGACGAAGCTTGGCTAGTTTGCTTTTACGTAGGTGTGTGACACGCCATTTCCTGTTGCCTAGTCTGGCAACGAAACACCTGTAACGAAGCAAAAACTGCAGTCTACATGACCGAGCTTCGATTCTCCCCAAATATTAGGACTCATCGCCGAGGAACCGTTGCTTTTGCGGCGCAATGCAGAGAAATAGGTTTCACATGCGTCACTGGCGTGTCATAAATGCCGCTGGAAAATGTGCAAACACATGACATCGGAAATCTTCAACACATAGAGTAGAGTGTACAACGCTCACGTGCGTTCGACCCAACTTTATGGCTGTGAAACCTGGCCCCCTGGATCAGCGGACATAAAGAGGCTAGTTACTTTCCAACACCGATGCCTTCGCTAATTGGCTCATATCTGGTGGGGACCCCGAGTGAGCAACGAGCATGTTCGAGGCCTTGTTTACGACACAGGAAAAGGAAATGAACCGCTCAGCGCCGATATTTCACGCACCTTGCTCCGATGCATCGGCCAAGCATAATGCATGTCAGCAGGACCTCAATCACCTAAATTTGTGCGCAGCAAAGTATCCAGCTTGACTACGCCTACCCAAAGCGCGTGCCAGGTTCACTGTGACGGTCTACGCAAGTAATGTTTCAATAAGTAAGTTGTAGTTATCATCAGCATCATCCTCAAATTCATCCTCAACACAATCGGTATAATCAATAAATCATACACCATCCTCAAACCTCATCATTCAGCATAATCAACCAATCAATAACTCATCATCATTATCATCCTCATAATAATAAACAGCATCCTCATCATCATTCCCATCCTCATTTTCAGCCTCATTAACATACGCATAATAAGCCTCATCAGCATCATCATCCTCATCATTATCATCATCATCATCATCAACAGCATCATTATCATAATCATCATCATCATCCTCATAATCATCGTCATCCTCATCATCAATAACATCATCACCATGATCAAATTGGTCATCAGCATGCAGATAGTAATCATCTTAAGCAACAGCATCGACTTCATAATCATCGTCGTCATCATCATCATTACCAGCATCAACTTTAACAACATCATCAACACCATCATAATCATCATCCTCAGCATCATCATCAACATCATCCTCATCCTCCTGCTCATCATCATCATGATCATCGTCATCCTCCTCAAAATCATCATCCACATCATCGTCGTCATCCTCATCCTCATCCTCTTCATCATCACCTTCAACGTCATCCCTAGCCTCAGATTCATCCGCATAATAAACTGTCTCAGCATCCAGCATTTGCAATCATCGACATCCATCATAGCTAATCAATCATCATTAACACCGGAATCAGCAACCCAGGCAAAACAGCATGCGCATCTTCCACATAATCGACCTCAACCTCATCATCATCATCATGCAAAATATTATCATAATCATTATCATCATTCTCATTCTCCTCCGCATCATCCGCACCCTCCTCAACATCATCGTCATCAGCAGCGGCAGAAGCATCCGAAGCATTAGCAGCAGCATCATCAACAAAATAAACATAATAATTAACATCATTATCATCAGCACAAACTTCATCCGCTTCGTCATCATCAACATAAATCTCATTTTCAGCAACATCACCAGCATCAACTTCATCATCACCAGCATCCAATACCTCATCAGCATCAACATCATCATCATTTATAACATCATCATCATCTTCAACATCATCATCATCATCATCCGCATCAGCATCATCATCATCACCAGCATCACCATCATCATCATCATCAGCATAATAATAATAATAATAATCACCATCATCATCATCATCATCATCATCATCATCATCATAAACGTCGTCTTTATCGCAATCACTTTGCACAGCTCAAAAATTATAGCAACTGGAGCAGCAAGCATACTGACGATGTACATATGGTTAAATTGACTGCTGCTTTAATTGACTCTGACGTAGGTCTAAACGAAGGCTGGGACGCACCTTGGCCGAATCAAGTTGCCAACGAGGTATCGTTGATCCAGCAAAAATAAGAGTAACTGCCGACCTCCAATCGGTCGGCATTCTCCCACACTTGACAGCTTCACCTCTCTGCGGGCTCCTAGAGACCGAGAAACTTGCCTGCTTGTATACCAATACTCAGGGACTTTCTAACAATGTGGCTGAACTGAAAGATCGCCAAGCTTCCGGGTCGTTTGATGTCATTGGTATCACTGATACGTGGTTACACACCGGAATGATGGACGCTGAAGTTTCGCTACCCGGCATGTCACTGATCCGGAACGACAGGCTCACAAAAGGAGGAGGGATACTCCTGTATTACCGAAACGACTTACAGTGCGAAGCCGTGGAGGATTCAGACTCGCAGTTCCCCGACTCTCTTTGGTGCCGGTTGTAGTTAAAGGGCAGGGACGCTTGCCTTATCGTCTTGGAGTACCGCGCCCCTAACTCAACACCTGAAACCGACTACCACCTAGCGGCTGCTTTAAGGTGCAGTTTACAACAAAAGTACACTCACATTCTTATCATGGGTGATTTCAACGTACATTGTTTAGAAGCCCCTGCCACGATCGGTGAACAATTCAAAACCGATTTACAAGATCTAGTAACTACTGTTCCTATTTACAACCACATCACTTTGCCCACTCGGTTCAGAACTGGTAACAGGCCATCTGTGCTAGATCTAGTGCTTACCAACGAGGAGCATATGATTGACGTGTTGGTTTTAGACTGTCCGCTGGGTCACAGCGATCACTCAGTTAACAGTTTCAACTTGTTTGCTATGCAGAATATCTGAATGATAACGATGAGACTGTACGAACCATCACAAGGTACGACTGACTCGCCCAGCTAGTCAGCGCCACAACATGGACTTTCCTCGAAGAAACACCCCCCGGAAGTCGCCTGGCTCGAGTTCGTCAACACATTCAGTCAGCTGATTGCACAGGCTTCAGAGATAAAAGCTTGCAATAAGTGCAAATCAGTTTCTTTCGTTAGGAGCAGAACTCGAAAATGGATGACAATAGGCAACGCAGCATGGCGAGTGTACAGAGGAGCTCCAGCACCAGAAACTTGGGACAACTACGTAGCCCAACGCAACCACTGCACTCAACTGTGAAGAGAAGACAAAGCCGCTTATCAGCAGAACATCGCAAAGGTCTTCAGTGCTAACCACAAACTGCTGTACAAGCACGTTAATAGCCTACGAAATTTGGGGCAAGGATTTCCTCCACTCAAGACGACTGATGGCCCAACAAGAACGTCTATGGAAGCTGCAAACGCGCTGCAGATGCAATACGCCCCCACATTTCAAAGGGTCTTGCCACCAAGCGATCTACCAAGCTTTGTATTCTGCTCACCAGGACTAACCGACATCAATTTTACCGCAGAGGCTGTATTGCAAAAGCTGACTTATCTACGCAAACACAGCTCGCCGGTTGTCGACACCATTCGTCCAGAGGCATTGGCAGCAGCAACAAACCAACTGACAGGAACTTTAGCTCAGTTTTTCAAGCACCGCTTAGATCAGAACCAAGTCCCAGCCATGTGGAAGCTTGGAATAATGAGCCCGACTCACAAAGGTGGAAGCAGAACTGATCCCTCTTACTACCGCCAAGTAACCCTTCTTCCTATACTCTCCAAGGTAATGGAGTCCATAGATGCCGATGCACTGGTATGCCATCTGGAAAACTGCAACCTCATCACTCCTGAACAGCACGGTTTCCGTCTACAGCAGTCATGTACAACGAATTTACTAATTGCACGCAGTAGTTGGACCGAGGCAGCTGAAACTGGAGAAGGTGTCGATGTGATCTACCTGGATTTTTCCAAGGCTTTCGATCGTCCAGACCATCGGATACTACTATCCAAGCTACAGCATTGCGGGATCGGGACATTTTTTAAAGCTGGATTACAAAGTTTCTACTTCAACAGCAATTAGTGGTCAGAGTTCGGTGCTCTTTATCGGACCCCATACAATTCGAGTGTGGTGTGCTGCAAGGCTCAGTTCTAGGTCCACGTTTGTTTATGGTGTTTATTAATGACCTTGCACAGAGAATTATGCCCCATGCTGAGGCTGATGTTGCATTCTTGATGCTTCTTCACCGCAGTTGGGCTAAACCAACTTACACTTAAACTAGGTCTTTTTAAGCTGGATAAATTTCATTCCGCTTTATTTGGTTTGTTCTGCCTCCCTGAATAATGTTCTATTAACTGGCCACGTTGCTTACACTAATTGCGCTTAGCTTCGGTAATTTTGTTGCGTTTGTAGCATTTTAAGTAACTTGTGGACATTTCTTACTTATCACGGATTTGTTGCTGACCAACTTACTTCATATGGTAATTTAGCGAAGAGTTATGCCACCGTATCTGTATGCATTATTGGATTTATTTTATTTCAGATTGTCGTTTAAATTGAATGGCTGTTGTTTGATATCCCTGGTATGGTTGCGCTTGATGTGTATGTTGACAAGGTGCCTACCTGTCTACTACCCACTACATCGTTCATACTGGCTCCAGGAGACAGTTGGTCGTTGCTGGAGGGGACGGGGTGCACGGTTCTTGTGGTCGTGCTAGGCTCAAAGAGCGGTTCCATGCACTCAGTGTGGAGCGGACTACGGTCCAGCCACCGCCTTGTGTGCGCTTGATTCCCAAATACAGCGTGCTTGTGTTTGCCTGTGAAGGAGTGTGGGCCGGCTCCGTTGATGAAACGTGGTTCCCATCCGCATGCCTCCCGGTCTTATTCCTTCGGGTTTACACTGGATATGGGGTATGTGGTTGGAGCTGTGGGTGGTGCAGCGCAAGCCATCCATGGCCCCTCTGTAGGCGCAGGCGTCCTGTGGCTTGCCACAGTGACAGGCAAATCCGAAACCGGATGCCGCCAACCATGCACAGAGAATCGCTTCAAACTTCCTAATGTTTGCCAATGATATCCAGAGCTGGCGCACGATCCAGGCGAACGCCGACCAAGATGTGCCTCAGAGTGATTTAGATACGGTGTATCAATGGTCGACCCAAAACTCAGGGCATTTCAACGTCAGTAAATATAAGGTGATTTCCATCCGACGTCAGAGCAGCTACTCATACCGACTCGGAACGAATATACTACAACACTCAACTCTCGAACGTGACTTGGGTGTCCTGGTTCAAGGTGACTTGGGTTACTCCACACAATCCGAAAAGGCCTCGAAGACCGGGAACCAACACGTCCGGATTTTCCGACGGACGTTTGGACAAATAAACAGCTCGATATTTTGATAAATGCTCCGTGCGTATGTTCGCCCCCATATCGAATACGCCATTAAAGCTTGGCATCTATGGATGAAACACGACTTTAATGCACTGGAGCAACCACAACTTCGGGCATCTAAGAAGGTAATTGGAATGCGCAATCTTTCCTACCAGGATAGGCTGCAACGACTGGGATTGTTCAGTGGAAGCTATCGCAGACTACGAGGCGACCTTATTATTGCATACTTGATTCTGCGAGACCCACATCATGCGTGCCGCCCTTTACTGCAACTCAGCAGCAATACAAACCTGAGGGGCCACTCATTAAAACTCGCAGAACAATACAGTCGTCTGGACTGCCGCAGAAATTTCTTTTCCATCCGTGTCTGTCACCCGTGGAATGCTCACCCAGAATCGGTCGTCTCTGCACCGACAATAACAGTATTTAAAAGACGGTTGGACGATGCACTCATCCACTTACACTTTGTTACTTAACACTACGTCTCCATCCTACACCTGGAGTTTACCATGGAATTATTTGTTGTTAACTGTGGGTGCTGTGAATATAAGACGATCGCAGGATTGAGGCGAAGCAAAAGATGTCCTTATTTTCAAATTTAAAGTATTAACCATTTTACAATCATTATTCTCATTATCGTCATGTTGATATCTCTAGCAACTATCCAAAGGGACTCGTAAAGCAACGCCTCTTAACACGTATAACTTCATTGTTAATTGTTCATTAGCAAACTCATCAACTTCATCATCATCATGTTCATCAATATTAGCATCATACTCGTCATCAACATCATGATCATCATTCATCATCATCTTCTTCTTCTTCTTCACCAGCATGATTTTAGCATAATCTTCATCATCATGTCCATTATCATCCTCATAATCATATGTATCCTCATCATCGTGCGCATCATCACCAACATAACCATAATCCTCAACCTCGTCATCATCATCATCATCATCATGACTATCATCATCATCATCATCATCATCATCATCATCATCATCATCATCATCATCGTCATCATCATCATCATCATCATCATCATCATCATCATCATCATCATCATCATCACCAGCATCAACTTCATCATCTGTTTGACCAACTTGTATCAACTTCATCATAAGCCACATCGCCAAAAACATAATCATCGACACTATCCTCATAATCAGCATCAGCATGGGCAAACATTTCATCATCATCATCATCATCATCATCATCATCATCATCATCATCATCATCATCATCATCATCATCATCATCATCATCATCATCATCATCATCATCATCATCATCATCATCATCATCATCATCATCATCATCATCATCATCATCATCATCATCATCATCATCATCATCATCATCATCATCATCATCATCATCATCATCATCATCATCATCATCATCATCATCATCATCATCATCATCATCATCATCATCATCATCATCATCATCATCATCATCATCATCATCATCATCATCATCATCATCATCATCATCATCATCATCATCATCATCATCATCATCATCATCATCATCATCATCATCATCATCATCATCATCATCATCATCATCATCATCATCATCATCATCATCATCATCATCATCATCATCATCATCATCATCATCATCATCAACATCATCATCATCCTCATCCTCATCATCATCATCACCAACCCCGTCAACCTCACCAGTATTTTCAATATCATAAATTTAATCCCCATCAACCTCACCATCAACATAATCATCTTGATCAATAACCACATTACCATCATCATCAAAAACACGATCATATACATTATCAACAATGTCATCATCAAAATCAAAATCACCGGCAACTTCATCATCAGCAACATCGCCATCATCATCATATTCATCATCATCATCATCGTCGTCACAATCTTCCTACGCTTCATCATGCTAATCGCCACCATCATCAATATCGTCACCATCATCATCATCACCATCAACGTCATCATCATCTACAGCATCATCATCATCATCATCGTCGTCATCATCCTCATCCTCATCAGCTCATGATCATCATCATCATCATCATAATCATCATCATCATCATCTTTGCCATCATGATCATGATCCTCAACATCATCAACGTTAACCTCACCATCAAAATCATCATCATTATCATCATCCTAATCATTACCATCATCAGAATCATCACCGTCACCGACGTCATCATCGTCATCGTCAGCAACGTCATCTTTAACAACAGCATCATTATCATCAACACCATCAACGTAATCATCATCATCATCATCATCATCATCATTCTCATCAACATCATCATCATCATTATCATCATCATTTTTATCATCATCATCATTGCCACCATCAACATCATCAACCACAACGTCATCATAATCGCATTATCATAAAAGTCATCATCATCAACAGCATCATCATCATCATCATCATCATCATAAGCATCATCGTCATCATCATCATCATCAAAATTACATCATCATTTTCATCATCATCATCATCATCATCACCATCATCATCATCATCATAATCATCATCATCAAGCACTGAACAAAGGCCAATCGGTTGACGTCATTTACATTGACTTCAGTAAGGCTTTTGACAAGGTTAACCATGCAGTGCTCATTGACAGATTGAGGATGTGCGGTGTTGGTGGTTCGCTGCACAAATGGATCAGCAATTTCCTTATTGATCGGAAGTGGAGAGTCCAGGTGGACAACCATCTAACAGACTGGTATCCATCGAGCAGCGGCGTGCCCCAAGGCACTGTACTGGGCCCGATATTGTTTCTAATCCATATAAACGATGTGCCTCAGCCACTACAATCACATTGTGCTTTGTTCGCAGATGACTTGAAAGTGTGGAGAGTAATCCGCACACTCAATGATTGCGATTTACTTCAGCAGGATCTCGACCGCCTCTCAACATGGTCTGCAGAGGTTAACCTTCCGATCAACTCTGCCAAGTCGCAATTCATGAGGTTGGGTAAGTGTGATCACGTCCGAACGTACACAGTGGCTGGTCAACCGTTGCATCCCGCTCCTTTCGTGCGCGACCTCGGTGTACTCTCACGCTGCGACCTAAAATCCATAGACAACACGAAAAAGCTGTACCAAAACAGCCTTCCTATGCTTTGGGCTCTCAGGCGCAGCTTTAGCACTTGGTCCGAAGAGATTGCCACTCGCCTCTTCGTCTCGATAATACGACCAATGCTAGAGTACGGCACTCCCGCATACTGTCCCATCACCCGGGGCGAAGTAGAAAAGCTTGAGCGGGTGCAGCATGTAGCCACTAGGCTGATTCCCAACTTACGAGGTATGCCATACGAAGACCGATGTAAGAAACTAGGGTTATACACCCTATCTTATCGTCGGCTGAGAGTTGACCTCATCATGACGCACCGGATATTACATCTGGGTGATTACCCCATGTTGAGACAACTACTTCATCTGCGCACACCAAGCTGCACGCGAGGACACCGGTATAAACTTATCGTCCCGGATTTGAAGCGGGTCGCCCATCAACTCTGTTTCGAACGCAGAGTGGTGAATGTCTGGAACGACCTGCCTCAGCATATAGTAGAAGCGAACACCGTGTCTAAATTCAAGATGCTACTAGACCAACAATTTGCAGAGGCAAAGTACAGAGAGCGAAACGATAAATAAAACGTTCATGTCCGAAAACGACGAATGATGCATCTACACAGAGCAACCTCTACTCGCTGCTTCCCACCAGTTCTCAGTTCTCATAATCACCATCACCAGCATCTTCATAATCATCACCGTCATCATCATCATCATCATCATCATCATCATCATCATCATCAAAGGTATCACCATCATCATTATCATTGGGATCATCATTATCATCATCATCACCAGCATCAACTTCATCATCAGTTTCATCACTCGTATCAACTTCACCATCAGCAACATCGCCATCCTCATAATCATTGACACAATCATCATAATAATCATCAGCATCGGCAACAAATTCTTCTTCTGCTTCTTCTTCTTCTTCATCATCGTCATCCTCATCACCACCAGCCTCGTCAACATCGTCAATATTATCATTATCATCAATATAATCATAATCATCTTCATTATCCGTTTGCTAATTTTGAACATTATCATCATTAACATCATCAGCACCATCATGATCATCATCATCATCATCATCATCATCATCATCATCATGAACATCATCATCATCATCATCATCATCATCATCTTCATCATCATCATCAAAGTCATCACCATCATGATTATCATTAGCATCATTATTATCATCATCATCACCAGCATCAACTTCATCATCAGTTTCATCACTCGTATCAACTTCACCATCAGCAACATCGCCATCCTCATAATCACTGAAACCACCGTCATAATTGTCATGCGCATCGGCAAGAAATACTTCTTCTTCATCTTCATCATCACCATCATCATCATCATCATCATCATCATCATCATCATCATCATCTCATATCATCATCATCATCATCATCATCATCATCATCATCATCATCATCGCCGTCGTCGTCGTCAGCCTCATCATCACCATCCTCATCATCACCAGCCTCGTCAACATCGTCAATATTTTCATTACCATCAATATAATCATCATCATCTTCATTATCATCATGCTCATTCTGATCATCAACTTCATTAACATCATCATCACCTCCATGATTATGATTAGCATCATCATTATCATCATCATCACCAGTATCAACTTCATCATCAGTTTCATCACTCGTATCAACTTCACCATCAGCAACATCGCCATCCTCATACTCACTGAAGCCACCGTCATAATAATCATCAGCATCTTCAACAAATACTTCTTCTTCTTCAGCTTCATAATCATCATCATCCTCATCATCATCAAGGTCAAGGCTACAGCCTTCGGTTTGAAAAAACCTTCGCTCCGCTCTCAGGCCAGTTTTTTCATTATTATTGTGTCATATATTGTTATATCTTGTCGTGAGTTATACAGTTCTATATAATATTTGATTCTGCGTTATCCGGTGATATACTTAGATATATATTGGCCGTAATTTTCTCGGCTTTTGTCCTCCTGGCGATTTTTCGATCTTAGTTTTAACGTGCCCTTATCCTGTTAGGCCAATATTGTCTCGTTGTTTTTATTGTTATAACAGTGTCGTCCTCTAGTTCACATAATTAACTACAGCTAGTCATTTAGCGTTATACTTCGTAACTATCTGTAATAATTCAGCATAACTTCTGTATCTCCTAATTACACCTATTTGCTCGTATCGATCGTACTTATTTTCAAAATGACGAAGCAGTCTCCTTGTGGAATTTGCTGCAAGATCGTCGTACATAGAGCTAATGCGATTTCATGCAGTCTCTGCAGCGCAAAGCTTCATATTTCGTGCGTTGGTCTGACTATAGACCAATTTCGTATAATTCAGGGCATTAATAGCGAATTTTTGAAGACCGTTTGTAAGCAATGCCAAGCTAATCTTGTGCAGAATAAAACGGACACGTCTAACAAGCGGATCAGCACAACGAAGTGCTCTAGAATGCCCAGCTCGCCTTGTGCTTCACCACAGTCAGTGAAGCAGCCAACGCCTAGTACCTCATCGCATCCATCGCGGAAACAAGGTACTAAAGTTCCATCAGACTCTCCCTCAAGACCTACTATATGTTCAGCTGACAGTCAAATTCCACTTTGCAACAAACAACTTGAGGATAAAGATTGGAGAGCAAAAACATCGAAGAAACCAAGACCAATATCTAATGACCTGAGGCGCCGTAGCCTCATGGTCTTTTACGCACCTGAGTCAGATGATTCTAATCCTCAGGTGCGTTATGCACATGACGTCAAATATTTGCGATCATTGATTGACAAACTACTCGATGTAAATGAGGGCGGGCTCAAAGTGCAGCAAATCGCACGTCTGGGAAAAAGAATGGAGGGCAAAATTCGGCCCATGAGGGGGACCTTTATATATATATATATTTATTCACTGTCTGTTAACAGACATTGTGCCATCAGAACCATGGCAGAAGAAAAAGGTGAAGAAGATGGGGACACTAATGCGATTAAAAATATGGGAAACGAATTTTTTTGGTTTTACACACGCCATTTTGTATTTTTTGTTTTGTTTTGTGAGTTTTTGTGTGTATCAAAAGGATGATGAAATTGCGGAACAACATTGCCGCCACTGATGTCTGTTGCGGGCCATGACGTCCAATGTTTCCAACCACTGCAATTCAGCATCTCGTGGTCCCCAACCTGGAAGGCGGACTGGTCCGACTGCTGCCAAACTTGAGGTCGCCTTCTTCATACTCCTTCTCCACGTCATCGGCTGTCCGTCGCGGCACTTTTTCCAATCGCTCCCTGGGAGTGAAAATAGCGCTCGACGTGGAAGGCGATGGGCTGGCATGCGCAGAACATGCCCGAGCCAGGGCATGCGATGTCGGAGAATAACGTCTTGAAGACTGGCACTATTCGCCCCAAGCACGCGGTCCCTCACCTCTGCGTTGCTTACGTGGTGTTGCCACCACACCCTAGCAATCCTTCGTAGACAGCCATTATCAAAGACTAATAGCCGCTTCATATCTTCCGAGCGAATAGGCCAAGTCTCACAGCCGTACAAGAGTACTGCACGGACGGAAGCATTGTACACCCTGCCCTTGAGCTTGAGACTGACATCACGACGACGCCATAGATGTCTCAGTTTGATGAGTGCAAGGCGGGCCTTTGCAATCCGTTGTGAGACTTCATCTCCAACACCGCCACCAGCCGTGATGCAACTCCCTAGGTAAGTGAAGCAAGGGACTTGCTCCAGAACATGTCCAGCAATGGTGAGCGCGGGTTCAGGCACCTGCCAATCCTGGAGCAGCGTTTTACATTTTCCCGGAGTGAAGCACAGGCCGTACTTAGACGCCTCCATCGCCAAGCGGTCCAGAGCGTTCTGGACGGATTGTGGGTCGTCCCCCAGCAAGGCGATATCATCGGCGTAGTCCAAGTCCGTGAGTCTGTCTCCAGGGAGAAGCTCAACACCGCAGTCCTGGACACCTTCCAGTGCTCTTTGGAGAACATCTTCGATGGCGAAATTGAAGAGGAAAGGTGAAATAGGGCAACCTTGGCGAACACCGCTGGTCACAGCGAATAAAGAGGAGTGCGTGCCGTAAGCCCTAACTTTGCCCGACGTGTGACTGTAAAGTACTTTCAGGATGGTTACAAACTTGTCGGGTACACCTTTCTTCAGTAAACAGTTCCACAACGCAGATCTATCTACTGAATCAAATGCCGCTCGGATGTCCAAAAACTACGATTGTTGATCGCCGGTGGATGTGACGAAGTTCGAGAACTTGCCGAAGCGTGAAGATTTGGTCGATGCAGCCACGGCCTGGACGAAATCCAGCTTGTTCTTCTCGGGAAAACTCCTCTCTAGTCGTTGAAAGCCTGCCAAGTAGGACCGACACGAAGATTTTGGAGGCGACAGAGATTAGGGAGATTCCGCGGTAGTTGCAGCAATCGTCGCGGGAACCCTTCTTGTGAATCGGGACAATGACCGATTCTCCCCATGAGCTCGGAACCTTCTCCTCAGTCCAAACTTTCGTGAACAGCGATAGGATTTCGCTGATAAGTACACTCCCACCATCTTTGATTATAGCTGGTGGTAGGTTGTCGGGACCTGAAGCTTTGTGGCGTTTCAAAGATTGGACTACATTTCGAATCTCTGCTTCATTTGGGGGGGGGGCTGTGGAGACAGGCCAAGCATCATACATTGGGGCTGGAGGTGTCGCAGGGGACTGCGTTGGGTGGTTGAATTGAAGAGCGAAATGCTCTGACCAGCGACCCAATCGTCTGCGAAGGTTGGTGATCTTCGTGCCGTCTGCCTCGCAAATCGTCTGGCTGATAGCGTGGAAATTGCAACCAGTTGCCCTGATGATATAAAACAGACGGCGGAAGTTGCCAGCTGATGCAGCGGCTTCCATCTCACCAGCTTGTTTTGACCACCAAGATTCACGATCAGAGCGAAGGCTTGCTTTCAGCTGTTGCGTAATAGACCGGCGGTGTTCGTTGTACTCTGCGCCAGCAGGCACCGCCCGTCGACGATCCAGCAATTCTGATGATCTTCCCGAGATCCAGCATTTGGGAGTGGAGCGATTGAGGCCACAGCTGGACAAACCGGCCGACAACAAGGCTTGCTGGAGACTTGACCAGTGTTGATCAACATCCAGAGTGTGAGAGAGAGGGAGCTTTTCGCGAAGCTTTTGTTGATAGTCTCTCTTCACCATTGGGTCCTCCAACTTGTAGGCGTTCAGTCGGGTGTGTTTTGACCTAGGCGAACCACCAAAACGCATGCAAACGGTCGCACACACCAGTGCATGATCGGTGTCGACGCATGTTGACCAAAATGATCGGCAGTCGCGTACACTGCCGCGCCACCTGCGACTTATAGCTATGTGGTCAATCTGTGACCAGCGCTGGGTTGATGATGGGGGGCGCCAAGTGGCGTACTGGCGTCCAGGATGACGAAAGCTGGTGCTGGAGAGGAATAGTTGATGATCAGCACAAAGACTGAGCAGTCTCTCTCCATTGTCTGAGCGAACATCATCATATCCACGCGGTCCTCCGAGGTGGCGCTCACATGGCAGCAGACGACCGACACGCGCGTTGAAGTCACCTGCCAAAACAATGATGTCTGTTTTAGGAGCCCTTAGGAGCAACTCATGAAGGTTCTGGTAGAACTGATCTTTGACGATGTCTGAGCTACAGTCAGTGGGCGCGTAGGCAGAGAGCACGAAGAGAGCACGCTTTTCGACTCGACATCTGCTGACCTTACAAGAGCCATGGAGCCTCATCACACAAAGGCGGCTATTGATCGGAATCCAATCAATCAAAGCAGTCTCGGCTCTAGCGCTGAGGGCGATTCCAACACCAGCTTGCCCAGATGCGGCAGACTCGGCGTCACCAGACAGGCGGAGATGGAACCGGGTGCGTGAATGGAGCGGTGACACCAGCTGGTAGACCGAGTTAGAGTCCTGGAGTCGTGTTTCAGTCAGGCAGCAGATATCAATTCCAAGGGTCTCTAGCGTGCGTGCAACTCCAGCTTGCTGACCGATCTGCAGTAATGTGCGTACGTTAAAAGCTGCAAGTTTGAACTGCGTTCCGGGTTGCAGGAGCGAAGATAGGCGACTTTGGGGCCGGCAACTCTCTGTTGAGTACTGTGTGGTTGAGTTGGCAGATGTCACGGGAACAGGTTCATCAGTGTAGGTGGGATTGATCGTTGTAGAGGAATCAGGTAAAAATGGGTGTGAATGGTACACGGGAAGAGTAGGTAAAATGGTGGCGTGTGCTTGTGCAGTTGGCATAGTAACATGGGTGGATAGCATGGTAACAGCAAGACAGCGGGTGAAAGGTTGTTTTGTAAGTCCATGGTTCGTCAGTGGGCGAGATACTACCCGGTTGCCCAGGCCGAAGTAGAGGGTTGTCTTAGGGGGCCCCACCCCGAGCCTTTGATCAAGGATCTAACCTACAAGGCAGCAGGGCGATATGAGGGTATCGCAACCCGTTGGGAGCCGGTGACCAAACAAATGGTTCATACGCCTTTAGGACCGCATAGGACCAGGGGCCCAACGCACCCTTGAATTACAATGCCACTCAGAGAGAGGCAAGCGGCAGTGACTTTATTTAGTGGCGAGTCACATCCGCCACGTCACAGTGTTGTTAAGCGGACATATGTGGCTTTTTATAGGGAGAACGCTTGCCAGGCGAAAACCCACCACGTCCTGGAACACTGTCGCCGAACCATTCGCTGGAACAGGATGATCCCGAACCACCCAGCTGACACCACGAGGAGGTTGTTCGGCAAGCCGAAGAAGCAAGTACAAAGTTACTATTGTCTCGCCTTAACAGGCTGAAGGGTCTGAAGATCCACGTGCGCGCTGGCTTAGAACCGGCAGACACAGAGAAACTCAAGTCTGCCATGATTGAACTAAAGCGCCGCACGGAGGATGGAGAAACAAACCTCCGTATTGTAAATTTTCGAGTAGTTGCCCGGGTTCCTCCACGAATCCGGATCAACAGGTTTCTAATACTTCAGGCGCGCCCACCGGTTCCTACCGCGGTCTGCGCGTAGCCTTTACTAACGTATGCAGTCTGATGAACAAGCGTGATGTGCTGTACGACTTCGTAAGCTCTCAGTGACCAGACGTATTAGGCCTTGCTGAGACATGGTTACACTCCGAGGTAAACGCACAAGAAGTGGAAATCACCGGCTACTCATGCTTCCGCTGCGATAGACCATCAAACGATCGCGGTGGCGTTCTACTTTACATAAAGTCTTCCTTGTGTGGGAGACTAGTGAGCGCCTATCAAAGCGCTGATGGTCTATGTGAGCAGTTATGGTGTTCGATACACCTCAGACGCTGCGAGTTGCTCGTGGGCGTGGTATATCGCAGCCCACTGAGTCGCAGTTTGGACTGGTTGCCGCATGTCCGCAACCACATGAGTCGTCCGATGTTCCTACTCATGGGCGATTTCAACTTGCTCCGAATACAGTGGCCTGAAGCTGAACTTCTCCCCGGCCACTGTGAAGTCGAGAGGAAGTTTGCGGAGTTGATATTTGAAACTGGGGCCCCACAGCATATCAACCAACCGACACGCATTACTCCGCGCGCGACTCCATCATGCTTAGAACTACGTTTGACTAACTGTGAGCAGCGTGTACATAACATTAAAGTCTTAGAGCCCCTGGGAGCGAGTGACCACTCAGTGATCATAGGCAGTTTAGAACTACCGCTACCGTATCCTCTCCCACTAGATCCAGCCTTCAACTATTGGAAGACGGACTTTAATGGCCTCATTCGAGCAGCGAGCCAGATAGACTGGTCTTTACCACAGGATTCATCTATTGAAACCTGTTGGGCTATCACTAAAGAGGGAGTGAAATCCTTGTGCGCCCGATTTGTGCCCCTCAAATTTCGGAAAGTTGGGCCAGTCAAACCACATTGGTTTGACAAAGAGTACAACAAAATGGCCCGACGGCGACGTTGACTATGTAACAAATTCGTGTTATCTGGCTCTGATGAGGACTACAATGCGTACAAGGTAAAACGAAATCGCTGCAACAACGCGGAAACAAGCAAACGCAGAAGCTTCGAAGAGGAGCTTGCTTCTGCCTCTAAAACTGCTCCCAAGAGGATCTTCGCATATGCGAAGCGGCGCCTAAGGCCTATAACCAATATCCCCGTGTTAGAAGGCTCAGAAGTACAGCCCCTAACCTCGAGTACAGATCGTGCGTCAGCATTGGCAACGCACTTCGCCTCCGTATTCGCAAGTGACCAGGTGTCTGTAATGAGTTCGACGAGCACCGCTCCAACCGTACTTAACAGTCTGGACTGCAATATTGAGGATGTACGCAAGATTCTAGCAAATCTTGATGGGACGAAACCTGCTGGGCCAGATGGTATACACCCTCTAATCCTCAAATCATTATGGACCATATTTCACCTTCTGTAACTGAACTGTTTAACAGGTCACTATCCACTGGTCTACTACCGGACGACTGGAAATGCTCAGTCCTAAAGCCTATACCGATGGAGGGTAACCCAAGCAAAGTGGATAACTACCGGCCGATCTGCCTGACGGCAGTTTTGGCAAAGACGCTCGAGAAGATCGTGAAGAAGAGCCTCCTGCAACTTCTCGAGTCGAAAAACCTGTTAACCTCCGCACAGCATGGTTTCATGAAAGGTCGTTCGTACATCACCAACCTACTGTTGACGAGGCACGAATGGTTACAAGCGCTGAACAAAGGCCAATCGGTTGACGTCATTTACATTGACTTCAGTAAGGCTTTTGACAAGGTTAACCATGCAGTGCTCATTGACAGATTGAGGATGTGCGGTGTTGGTGGATCGCTGCACAAATGGATCAGCAATTTCCTTATTGATCGGAAGTGGAGAGTCCAGGTGGACAACCATCTAACTGAGTGGTATCCATCGAGCAGCGGCGTGCCCCAAGGCACTGTACTGGGCCCGATATTGTTTCTAATCCATATAAACGATGTGCCTCAGCCACTACAATCACATTGTGCTTTGTTCGCAGATGACTTGAAAGTGTGGAGAGTAATCCGCACACTCAATGATTGCGATTTACTTCAGCAGGATCTCGACCGCCTCTCAACATGGTCTGCAGAGGTTAACCTTCCGATCAACTCTGCCAAGTCGCAATTCATGAGGTTGGGTAAGTGTGATCACGGCCGAACGTACACAGTGGCTGGTCAACCGTTGCATCCCGCTCCTTTCGTGCGCGACCTCGGTGTACTCTCACGCTGCGACCTAAAATCCATAGACAACACGAAAAAGCTGTACCAAAACAGCCTTCGTATGCTTTGGGCCCTCAGGCGCAGCTTTAGCACTTGGTCCGAAGAGATTGCCACTCGCCTCTTCGTCTCGATAATACGACCAATGCTGGAGTACGGCACTCCCGCATACTGTCCCATCACCCGGGGCGAAGTAGAAAAGCTTGAGCGGGTGCAGCATGTAGCCACCAGGCTGATTCCCAACTTACGAGGTATGTCATACAAAGACCGATGTAAGAAACTAGGTTTATACACCCTATCTTATCATCGGCTGAGGGTTGACCTCATCATGACGCACCGGATATTACATCTGGGTGATTACCCCATGTTGAGACAACTACTTCATCTGCGCACACCAAGCTGCACGCGAGGACACCGGTATAAACTTATCGTCCCGGATTTGAAGCAAGTCGCCCATCAACTCTGTTTCGAACGCAGAGTGGTGAATGTCTGGAACGACCTGCCTCAGCATATAGTAGATGCGGACACAGTGTCTAAATTTAAGCTGCTACTAGACCAACAATTTGCAGAGGCAAAGTACAGAGAGCGAAACGATTAATAAAAGATCATGTCCGAAAATGACGAATGATGCAGCTACACAGAGCAACCTCTACTCGCTGCTTCCCACCAGTTCTCAGTTCTCATAATCGCCATCACCAGCATCTTCATAATCACCATCATCATCATCATTATCATCATCCTCCTCCTCCTCCTCCTCATCATCATCATCATCATCACCATCGTCATCATCATCATTCTCATGACTATCATCGTCATCACCATCGTCATCATCATCTTCAGCAACCTATTCAACATCGTCACCTTGCGCACCGTCAGCATAAGCCTAGTCATCCTCAACATTATCATCGAAGGCAACGTTCTCATCAGTAGCAGCCACCTTTTCATGCACGTTGGGTATTAAACACTTCAGCTTCTCTGCCGCATTGGATAAGCGAATAATATTGCAACAGGTACAACTCAGTTGAGCTACCGTTAACAGATGGGCATTGTTCGGGTAAGCAACCCGCCGACTGGAATGCAGCAAAAATTTGTGCATATGGAAAATTATGTTAGTCTAAGTATTGAGATCGTGCTTGGAGGGGGGGCTAAGATGAATGGGAGGGCAAAGTAACTCACAGCACGCAGGACATTGAGCTTGGCTTTAAGGCATTTCATCATGTGTATCCAGGCAAACCTAATCATCGTCTTTCGGATCACAACCGGGGAACTGAGACACTCCAACTGAGGCCAGCCTCAAATTGAGGGCCTTCATTCCATTCGACTAAATCATCGCTTTGCCACTCATCCTTTTCTTTCATCCACACCCCCGGCGCGCAACCAATGCACATCGCTGAAGCCGGTGAACTAGCATGCATAACGCGTGGCCGAAGCATCGGAGCCGGGTGCGTGAAATACCGGCGCTGAGGGGTTCATTTCCTTTTCCTGTGTTGTAAACAAGGCGTCGAACACACTCATTGCTCACGCGGTGTTCCCACCAGATATGAGCCAATTAGCGAAGCCATCGGTGTTCGAAACTAACTAGCCTCTTTATGTCCGCTGATCCAGGGGGCCAAATTTTACAACCATACAGTAGGGTCTAAAGCACGTGTGCATTATACACTCTACTTTTCAAGGAGAGAGTGATGTCATCTCGGCGCCATAAGTGGCGTAGGTTAGCAAGGGCACCTCGAGCTTTTGCTATACGGTTCGTTATCTCAGCTCAAAGGCCGCTGATATAACTTCCCAAGGAATTGAATTTTTGAAAGATTTCTAGATGATCCTCGCCATGGGTCATCGCAGGAGACAATGCAAGCCAATCTTGGAGGAGAAGTCCTGCGGATCAGCGATTAAAAAAGACGAAACCGTGGCACATGTGCTCGAATTCAGCTTGGCAGTGAGGCATGGAACACCAAAATATGTTGTTACGAGCCAAGGACCTTGCTTTGAATTGAAGGCGTTGCAAGCTGGGTATCCACAGACGACGTACGTACCGTAACACCCGCACGTCAAAGCAATGAGCCAACGGTTTGATCGATTCATGAAAGCATGGATAAAATTTACGAAACCGTCGTGGAAGGAAGCACTGCATGAAATTCTACCCTTGTATAGAACCAACATGCAGTCGATCACCAAGGTTTTTCCAATTCGAATTCCCGTTCCGTAGATAGCCAAGAATTGCACTGGACACCCGGATAACGATGAATCGTTGCTGGGAACATCCCACAGCGCTTCATGAGAGATTGGAAGCAACCGCCAGAAAAGAATGCAAATCTCAACAGTTCCGGAATATGCGGGACTATGTTGCCAGGTATGCAACTTAACAGTGGAGTCCATTCATTCGAGCCGCGCAATAACGATCGAGCAGAAAGCAGGATACCAGGAATAATGGAAATGCCCGTACGTAGCACTTGATCTAAACGAGCGCACTTACTACTTGACAGCTGGAGGGCTAAATGCTGGGTGAGCGCGGCTCTACTTTGACCACGGTATGCGAGCGAAAAATAACCTTAAGTGGAGCAGGTTCAGTGGCGTTTAAGGAGAACATCACGTGGAGGACTAGAAAGACAAAATTAACAAATGAGGACAGAAATAGGCATAGGCATCATGAACGAGATCAGCTGAAATAAAGCAAGCTCCATCGGATGAGCGGGGAGCGGATCAAGTGCGACGAACGGTAGATAGCCAGACCCAAGGAGAACAGAGAGTGTACTCGTCGAAATGCCAATAAAGCCTTATCTGATGTATCTAAGAGTAAGTGCAAGCAGACTAACGCAATGGCAATCAAACAACAATAGCCTTAGAACAAATACGGACTGGTCAGAATGCAGTTACAGGAAGCGAATATACGGGACCAAACACAGCCAAAAGCCACCAAAATCCAGCGAAAAGTCAAACGAACGTGGCAGATTGTAGTCCCATGTATGGTGCGTAGTGAGACAGAAACATAGCCAACTTACACGCCAGTGCCTGGGGATATGCTTAACGTAGTCCTATGCAATAACGATTGTGCATACTTGCCGCCTTGTTCTTGCTATACTTTCACGGAACTCGTTTCATCTGCATGTCGAACGGTGCTTGTTTTGTGGGTTTCTGCCTTAAATTTCCGGCTTATCCGTCATACGGTTCCTCAGCAAATATGTTATCTTTATATATACCTACTCTCAAGGCATAAGCTAAACTATGAATGGACTGTGAAACAACTAGGGTAGTCGTGTCGATCAGCGGCGTAGCAGCTAGTTTTGCGGCTCGGGGTAGTATAATTTTTGCCCTGACTGAGAGCAGAATAGGCGCGTGTAGGCAACATAATCGGTTCAGGGTAAAGTGCACATTTAGTTTTCAATGTAATGGATGGTCATTTGGGACACTTGGGTAAATGTGGTGGAAGTGGCCACGATGGGACAAATAAGGGACTCGTTGGGAAGATCGTTCGCACGTAGCGCAAATGTCTTTTTGGTCATACGCCTGACTAGACGCTCACCGCGTGTATGCGTTTGTGTGTGTGTGTGTATTACGGCTATTGGCCGCCTGCCGCAACCATGGCTTGGTAACGCGCTTCTGTGTCCATATGGCTTCGAACGCCTTGCGCTCTTTTTGGTGTAGTGTTGCGTGCCGTTTACGTGAAGAACCGCTTTACTACACAGCTCTGTTTTCTGCTTACATCTTGGGGTAACAAGCTGGCAGCGGAGTTTAGTGCGTTACCAATGGCGAAAGCAATTAGCTCACCTCAGCCGTCTTGGAATACTTCCACGGAAAGTTCTCCTCTGCAACAATGGCTTCAGTGGAAAACTACCTACACAAATTATGTGAATCTAGTTCTTCTCCTTGATGGCAACGATACAATTGATGATGGGCCAAAAATTAAATTGCTGTGTCACATCCTAGCCAACAAAGGACAGCGACACTCCGACAGCCTGCAACTACATACGAAACAAGACATACCAACTGTCTTTCACTCAGTTGATTGCCTATGGAGTGAAAATTCACATGTGTTTACAGCACGTTACAAATTAGGGAGGTGCGGCAGCAGCAGAGTGAAACTGCAGCTGAGTTTATTTCTCGAATCTTAACCGCTCATTCTGCCTGTGCCGATACCGAGATCAAGCCCGCTCAATTCGAAGAAGCAATACCCTTATAGGTATTACTTTTGCTTTGCTTGATGAGAAGTCGCGAGAGGACCTCTTATCGGAAGATAAACTGACCTTGGCTTGGGAAAGAGCCCGTGACATAGTACGACAACGTGCTAGTCTCGTTCAGGAATTAACGGCACTCTCCTCGCTTAATCCGACAATTTCGCAAGATATACATAAACTCTTTTGGACTAAACCTGATAACATATTGATTCACTTCATACAGCGCAGAGCATTCGGTTGTTACCGCTGTGGCGAAAAGCATTCAACACCGGCTGGTTGTCAGCATCTTCATTCGATGTACAGATGTTGTGGGTAAAGAGGACCCATCCAGCAATTGTCTTTCCAATTGAAATTCCGTTGCGTAGGGCAATCTTAAAACCACCAATCAGGTCAACTAAGAGTTAATCCACAGTTGGATAAACACCACAACCGTTTTTAATCACAATATCACCGCAGCGAAACCAATTATTGTGTTTATCCAATTAAACGAGCAAGCTGTAACTTTCGTACCTGATACCGGCTCCGCAGTTAACTTAATACGACCTGATGCCCTATCGCAACTGATAAAATTAGCTCCTACTACGATACAACCACGATTGTACACTGGACAATTAGCAAATGTAGTGGGTACTTTTCTTGCACACATATCATACGGCAACTCGACGGATAACATCCACGTGTAGGTCTCGGGGGGACCTGGCCCTGACACCTTTGGTTGTGATGAGGTTAAACGTATTCCTGGCATCATGTCAAACGTCAGCCTTGTGGAAGCTCGTCCGAAACTTTCCGAAAGTTTGCAGACATATGCAGCGTTGTTTGACCAGATTAAACCAGGGTTGTTGAAGAAGTACGTGGCACATTTGACACTGAAACCACGGACAGCACCTCGATTCTTGAAGGTGCGGACTTTACCTTAAGCTCTTCAGGACAAAGTTGAGAGCGAGCTCCGCCGAGTACACCAAGTGTGCACAGTAGAACCCGTTCAGTATTTCGATTGGGTAACTCATATATTGCCTGTATTGAAGAGTGATGTTACCATAAGGATCTATGGGGACTACAATGTTACGGTCAATCAGGCGCTACAACCGGACCGATACCCACTTCAAAAATAGAAAACATCTATGCTTCCCTCTTATGCGGTGAAGTTTGTACCAAATCAGATCTGAGCAACGCTTGCCAGCAGATCGAACTCGACGAGGTCTCCCGTGTTTACACCACCATCAACACACAGCTAGACACTCACGCCTTTTAGACTAAGCTCTAATTTTCCAACATAGTGTTCACTCATTGGTGAAATACATACCAAATACATACGCCTATGGGGATGACATTTTGATTACAGGACGAACCACTGATGAACACCTACACATCTTGGATGTAGTTCTGAAAAGCTCGTCAGATTCTTGGCTTGTTTGAAGAAATGAAAAATGTGAATGCTTTGTTCCAAGTGTACGTTACCTTGGAAATCAGTTGTCATGATGCGGATTAATCCCATCAGAATAATAGACTAGAGCATTAGTTATGCACCGGCACCCAAAGACATGAAGGAGTTGTGGTTGTTTCTGGGAGCGGTCATGCAGTTTTCTCGCTTCATACCCTTAGCGGTAATTCATTTGCACCCGCTACAGCAACTCTTACGCAAAAAGCAACCTTGGAATTGGAACAGATTACAAGAAAGTACTTTTAACGCTATTAGGAAACCTTTGGCATCCGCCGAAGCTCTTGTGCATTACGACGCACGGAAGCCCATTGTTCTTTCTTATGATGCTTCACCCTACGTGCTCGGAGCTGTATTATTGCACAAACTACCCGACCGCTCTCTTCGACCTATTGATTATGCTTCATGAAGTTTCATATACGGTTGGATTAAACGGTACACTTGGTTTAGAGGTTTGCGAAAAACAAGAACGCACAAAGCACCGATCTCACAACAGCAACAGAGACAAGTTCGTAGAAGTATCCTCTCCCATCTATGTCCGTTTACCTATAGAATCCGGATGGAAACCAGCCATTGTTATAAAAGCCAACCGGCAGGTCATTGGAGCAAAAACTGAAGATGGTAGAATTGTGAGACGCCACTTAGATACATGCGACCGAGACCATCAACCGGTGAGTCTGAAATCCAGACACCGGAGCTGGTCCATTCATAAGTGGCCGATGCTGAACTACTGGACCAAGGGCCTCTACGTCGATCTACTCGTCAACGACGGCTAGTGGATGGATTCCAGACCGGGTCGTTCGAACCGCCCGACTTTACGCTCACGGCCTGCGTGCGTGTGTGTGTGCGTGTGTGTACTACGGCTATAGGTCGTCTGCCATAACCATAACGCACTTCTCTGCCCATGTGACTTAGAATACCTTGCGTTCTCTTTTTGGTGTACAGTGTTACTTGCCGTTTACGCGAAGAACCGTTTTACCACACAGCTCTGTTTTCTGCTTCTATCTTGACCTAACACAAATTAAGTTAACAAATTTCAATCCCCAGCTTATCCGGATCTTTTGCTCTTTATATTTGGTTTCGGAAACTTGACGATACTAAAAGTACCACTCCCAGTCACATGCCGCTCCGGACTGACTGCCACCCAGCACCCCATACTACGCCCCTGGCTGGCTTGCCGAACAACCTCCACATGGTGCCAGCTGGATGGTTCGAGAATTTCCCGTTTCAGCAAATGGTTCGACGGCAGTGTTCTAGGACGTGGCGGGTTTTCGCCTGGCAAGCGTTCTCCCTATAAAAGCCACATATGTCCGTTTAACGACACTGTGAAGTGGCGGACGTGACTCGCCACTAAATAAAGTCACTGCCCCTTGATTCATCCTGGCGAAGCATTGTGTTCCAGCAAATTTATGCTGTAATTTTGGGGAGCATTGGGCCCCTCTTTGACAGAAACAGACGAAAGGCCTATGAACTGAGCAATCAGTCACCGGTTCCCAATGGGCAGGATTCCCTGGATTCGCTCCGCTGTCTTGCGTGCAGTCTATTCAGCCAAAGGCTCCGGGTGGTGTCCCCTAAGTCAAGACCTCACTTCGGTTTAGGCAACCGGGTAGTATCTCGACCTCTGACGAAACCATGGACTTGATGTGCTTGTTTTGCTTTCTTTTACTATTTCTGTACCTTCTTTTGAGTTCCATGGTCTCTAATGGCTCTAGGTATATTTATAGGTTGTTGTACCTACCACTGGTGTCGAGTATCAATGCACTATCCGGGAACGTCTCATCTTGTAACTATGGCTGCCTGATGTGAATGAGATTTAGGACGAATGGAATCGTTGCGGTACCGGTGGACGAGGTCCAGTCAAAGGAAAGTCATGCGCGGACGACTGGTGCGACCCAACACAGAGAAGAAACAACATATGTTCGGGCAGCTGAGAAGCAGATTCGTCTGTAGTACACTTGAGATCATGTTAACAGCACGCCCAGCTTTGGCCGGTGGCCAATCGAGGAAGGTTCAGCGGAAGAGATCAATGGGAAATCAGATGCTAGTCAAAACAACTGAGCACGCGGAATAAATCCGATTCAGCGCAATGAAGAAGGAGCATACATAAAGGCAGCGGAAACTCGTATTGGGCGGCCGTACGATGCAATACCCCTCAGACGGTGTTAACGAAGCCATCGGCTGGGGCAAATAATCAGTAGTAGGACCATCGATTAAATGCATGGACCGCCAATCAGAAGTTAAAATGCGGTCTATCCGGCGTGATGACAATGAGACTAATAGGCACTCTGGATTCGGTAAGCATAGGTGGTTCAGTCTGGAGCATGGTCACGAGGAGATTAGATGTAGCTAACTTCAGATGCTAAAATACAAGAGCAAACTAGTGTAGGGACGAAAGCAGAATACTGCCTGTACACAATAAATAACCGCGAATCCCAATAAAAAGATTCATCACTGCTGCCCAGACAAGCCGTTTCCTTCTTTTTGAAGCCGCTCAACACGGTGCCAGATGATTCAAAGAAAGTATGCAGCAGGCTATCGGGTTACATTACCAGCCAAATACCCAGCATGCTAGGCATGTTGGCTGCCCATTCACTAGTGCCAGTACCCTAACAATTTGTATAGTCTCCCTCATTAATGCAATCGATATCTTACGAAACTAAGGACAGCATCATCGCACAGTCAGTGCATCGGATGGGTGCAAGGTGTTTATTATTCCATTGCACAAATGCTTTTCACGTCAGTAAATGGGGCACCTTGTGGGAACGAGTTCTGCTTCACGATCACTCATTCAACCGCTATATATTGCATATAGAAATATGTATTGCGTATGCATATATGAACCGATATATGTATCTAATAATGCATATGTACTTACGTACATTTCAAAAGGTCCATGACACGTGATGCAAAGATACGCTCTTTACATATATATATTTATATATATATTATATCGTTCCTTTCGCGCACGATACTTTTTACCCTATCGAGCACGCAGGTGAACGGAGTGAGTAACGTTGACCTCTCAGACATATACTCCTTCAGATGCTTGTTCTCATTCTCAACCCTGTTTGTCATGTGGCATCCAAAAACCACAGCATCCCTTAGTCTGTGAGCCGCCGAAGAATTTGCGTGTGGATGCGAAGTGGCGCACAAATAGCGGTAGCATTCTGGTTTGGCACGCCGCAATTCGTTCAATAATCTTTCAAATGCAGGCGCATCGCGAGTATATATTAGGTTATAAAAGTCACGCGCGATATTGCATTCGACGAGCATCAGAGTTCCAACGTATGCGACCGCAAAGTCTAGCCATGCCCACTTTCACATGGTACCAGCAAAACACCATCTTCGCGTTGAGATGATAACGTCGAAACGCCCGCAAATGTGCAGCACATTTATCCATCACCACAGTGCGGCAACGTATGCTGCTAGGTACCATCTCCCGCATCGCCTCCACCGCTTGCCCATAGCTGTAGGAGGTCTCATCAGGTAGTAGGGCGTAGAAGAAGGAAATCCCTAGACCTGTTACGTCCACGAACATGCAATGCCACAAAATGTATCCATCCTAAGTTAGGTGGTGCGTCGCATTGCACAATAGAACCTCGCCATAACGTTTCACAATGCCACGAACTACGGATGGAGAGAAGAATACATAAGGAATCTAACTGCCCACCGACACCAATGGGCAAACATCATGCCATTCCAACAGCGTTGCCACCTCCGACACTTCACATTCGGTTGCATTTAGATGGCGTATGTGCAGATTGCTGAGGTCAAAACGCGCTACACGTTTGCCGTACTCCTGTTAGATGAAGCATCGCAAATCATGCGTGCTATGGAAACTGCCCTTCAAACGTAGAACTTCCTTCTCTTGCCGCGATGAAAGCCGGAGGTTGCGTGTATACAGCCAGGGGTTGCCCAAGTAAAATTCATGACTATGCAACATGAAGTAACTTCGCACCACATTTCTTCCATCCTTCAAAACCACGGAGAATCGCGCCTTGAAGTTGTAGGATTTGTATCTACATACGTTAGTCTCCGTGTTGTATAAATATTTACTTACCGATATTTACTTACGCGATCCTGAACGTGCACACTGTACGCAACTGTACAAGTTGTAACCCTAGCCGTCCCCATCCGGCAAACTCTTCTGCCTCCAACGCTGGTACGCCGCAGCAGAGATAGAAGTAACTCGGGAAAAACAAGTCGCCGTTTCAATCTGAAAACGTCCCAATTGCTCCTCCATGTCTTCAACACATTTATACTTCCAAATAACCAAAGTCCTGAACAGCTTACTACCATTCACAACCATAGCGATAGCGCAAAAAACAAGTATGGTCACCGAAATAATAAAACAAACAGCATGCATATGCACCATCACCGGTTACTATTTCTACGGTATCAAAATTAACACACAATCCCATTCCCCACACACAACCAAGCTATTTCCAGGTATTTGCACATTCATCCTCCTTGGCAACGTCGCTAGGTAACCTCGTTGCTATGTATCATTTGTACCACGGAACGTCACGAAGCAACATAATTTTTGTTACTGCAACCATACGGCCCCTAATATGGCACACGATTTGTGATATATTGTTACTCGGCACAAAATTCTACGTCAGTTAAAACAACTTCTGATGAAACACTTTTACGAAACCTTTTCAGTTTTCAATGGATTTAAATCCCAACTAGTTGAAATCGTTGCTTGCTCGATCTGAGTGTGTCCTCACATTTCTACCCATTTGTAAACTTTAAATTTGAGTGATAATTCTCTTGTTAACTTTCAGCTGATAATATAAAATGCTGAGAATGCACCCTTTTTGGGAACATAAAAATTATACTTACTTGGCTTGTGTGACAAGGGAGTTTTGGCTCACCGGCTATCTGCTTCATCATTTCCGGTCCAAGTGATAGAATGCGCTAAAGTTTACTGCAGTGGAAGTTGAGGTCCACATTGATGTTGCGCACGGCAAGGAATTAACAAATCGCGTGCTTCAAAATTAGAATTAATAGCTAGGTAACCATTTTCAAGACAAAATATACTACGTGATCCTGCCTGTTTATTCGTCGCATGGTTATACAAGTCCACATGCTAAGCAAGGAATACCTGAACTGCCCGAAGACAGAAGAGAGGGGAAACAGGGGATACTAATTCTTTGCCTTTGCTTGCGGTTCACTATCAACAGTTGGGTTGTAATGACCCCTTCTTCCTTCGATCTTCGGTTGCATTTCCATGACTACAACGCAGCCTGAACCTATTTTCGTCGCTTAAGTGCGCATTCCTTGTTAGCAAACTGCTGTTTTCTGCATAAAAATTAATGCGTCCGAAACATTTTACGAAACTTTCAAAGTGTTTTGCAGAATGTCAAATTTGTTTGCAAAGCGTACAAGTGTTTTGCAAAACGTCCAAGGTGATTTGCAAAACATCCAACCTAACTTGGAAACGGCATAGATTATTCTAAGCATAATTATTGGAACGAAGTCTTTCCACTTAATTAGCTAGTTGAAGGTGTGTGATAAATGTTCATGCATTTGTCATCCATTATCCCTTAAGGACATACTACAAGCTAAGACTTCACACTGTTGTGTAAATCAGAATAAAAAGCAAAATGGTACTATGTTCCACATGATTGCACTAAAGAATTAGCGATTTGTAATGTTTAACCACATCTACTACTTAACACCTGTGCCACCACCGCTATGCGCTGTACCAATGGATGTTGCGTATTTTTGTATCACCGGCTGTTGGATTATGATTTTACTTCGGAATACTGCATAATAAGTGTTCTTTCTGTGAGAATGTGATAATTGTGCAAACATCATAGAGAAGTAGGCACTTCAACTGTACTTTAAATCCATTTTTCAATATGCGCAAATTTGGTGGATATTATTTGGCTAACACCGCTGATCTCATTGTTTGGCATAACTGCCATTTGTATCCTCTTTCTTGGGGTAGTTTTGTCCTGTGCTTCAGACTGAAGTTACTTGTGATTCGTCTTCGAAATTGGGACATAAGACTCATGCAATTTGGTACTACGCCCGCAAGGTTTTGTTTTGATTTCGTGCTTTGGCTTATCCGATGACGTCTTACAAATATCCCTCGTCATCCGTCTCCGCTTTCACCAAGTTATGTGTAGCAAATGACGCCGTTCTAAACAGCAGAATACACAGCAACTGCCGATGACTACAGGAAAACTGCACTTCAGGCCGAAACAAACCGTTTAGCAAGTGGGATCAAACGCTTTCTTGCAATTACATTGCTAGCTAACCTTCTCTTAAAACTCCGCAAACTTCACTATCAACTTCTTGGGCCCCGGCCGAACATCCGGTTCACGGTTGCACACCGATTGAAGACCCGGATTAGGAAATTCCAAAATGCCGTTGCACTGATCGGTCCGAGTAATTCTCAAAGCGTGTCTGTAAATCTCAGAACACTGAGGAACTGTGCACCACACAAAATCGCCGTGGGCTAAATACCCGAGTTCAGGCATCCCCTGGGGGTAAACAACCGCCTGAAAACAACTAGCACCGCTAGACCTGATCCCGCAGCTTCAAAACCGAGTTTGCTGAAGGGCCTTATTCTCATGATCTTCCACAGACAAAATACAAAAGATGAAAACAATGGGACGCTTAATGATCATGCTGTTGCCTTCCTCCATGTTCTCATTGATAGATTCTTGTATGTGGACAAAGACAGTGTGACGATTAAACAAGTAGTCTGACTTGACCAAAAAACTAACCAGTCATATTGACCTCTGAGAATTACCTTTGCAAATCACAATAAGCCGCAGCTCATACGCTCCCGTCGGTCAGGGCTAAAAGGCATAAAGTTTCACAGCAGCCAAAACTTGGAACCCAAAGACAGGGATCGTTTAAAGACTGCGGCCAGTGCACGCAAACGCCGTACAGAAGAAGGTGAGACTGACTCATAACTTGTACATTTTTGGTTTTATTAAGAAAGTTATATCAAACCGAATCAACCTGTTGCGCGAGGTTCAGACAAGTTTCTCGGTATCTCCCAGGATTTCCGTGTGAAATTCACCAAGGAGTGCAGGCTAAACAATAAAATTGACGTACTGTGCCGCTTAGCTGTTGAAGTTCGGCTTATTACCCTACAAAGTCAATTTGTCAGGGTACTCTTTTCCGATCTGACCGAACATCAGAAGCTCAAGCTTGTGTTCTGTTGTACATAAAATCGTCCCTATCTGGCATACTAACCAGCACGTATCGAAGCGAGGGTAACTTATGCACGCAATTGTGGTTCAAAATTCGCCTCAGACGCGCAAACTAATGGTGTGCGTTGTCTACCGTTTCCCAGCAAACTATTTTTGCGATTAGGTACCACGCATATACGGAGGCGCATGAACAGCCCACAATTCTTAATGAAAGGATCTAAATTTACCTTAGATATATTGGCTCGACCTTCGACCTCTTTCCGATCACAGAGACGCTGAGGCTCAATTTTCTAAAATGACTATTGAAATCGAGGCGACGCAAAACCTCATCCAATTGACCTGCATAACTGCGCACTCGGAAAATTGTCAGAACCTAACATTAAAGAGCCGCAAGTAGATTCTGAAAGAGTTCATTGATTTTGAACTTCTAGAGAACAGTTAACATGCTCCCATGTGGCAAGCATAGAACTGCCGTTATTTTGTCACAACCAGAAGAAGCCGACACACAACTGATGGAGGACGAACTTCAACGGGCTCTTCCAAACCAGAAGTCAGGCAGATTGGACACTAACAATGGTTGCTTCGCTTTAGCAATTTTGGTCATTAACGAAGGGAACCTTAACTCTCTATGTAATCAGGTAGTTCAGTGAAATGTTTAATAGCCGAACCTGTGAAACTTCAATGGTTTGTTAATTAATATAAGCAGGTAGCACAACGTCGTAACCTTTGGGATAGACACATCAGCTAGAGTTATAATGTAGTTTACACGACGTACACGAAACCGCCTAAATTATGTAACGCCGCAACGATCAAGAAACGGCGGCAGTTCAAAATGGAGCTAGCAATCACTGTTAAAACCGCTCCCAAGAGAATACTGGCCTACTTGCAACGTCAGCTAAAACCTAAAGGCCACCTACCGCTCTTAGTGAGCTTAAACGGACAGACGCTCATTTCAAGCGCGGTGCACTCAGATGCCTTTGCTTGGAACAACCTCCCCGTATGTTCCAGTAAAATAGCGGCTGTCTAATAGCGGCACAGGTTGCACCAGTCTTCCTCAACAGACTACAATGTGACCGAGTCGAAGGGTATTAGATACACGTCAACCTCGATGGGGCAAAACCATCGGACCAGGCGGACAATAAACCCTGATACCTAAGTCCTTACCAAATACATCTCGCCAGTCGTGACAACATTTTTCAAGAAATCACTCTCTGAAGGTACTGTCTTCAACTACAGGAAATGGTCGATATTGAGACCCCCACCCAAGGGTGGTAAACCAAGTAAACTAGAGAAGTATAGACCGATATGTTTGACTTTGATATGGCCCAACCTTCTCGAGAATGTTGTGAAACAGCGTCAGCTATCTTTCTTCAAATAGATAGACACATTGACGCCAGCTTACTAAGGCCTTGCAATAGGGCAATCCTGCATTCACAACTTAATGTTGGCACACAACCGTGGGTATAAACCTTAGATGAGCGCAGGAATGTTGATGTGGTATACATGGACTTTAGTAACGCGATTGACAGAGTGAGCCAAGAGGTGCACCTTAGTTAACTAAGAACCTACGGAATCAGCGGCATACTACAGAAGTACTGTCTGATAAAGCAGTAGGAAACGGCAAGCTGGATAAAATACAACACATCGCATCTAGAGTGATACACACTTAACGAATGCTTCCGTATGAAAATCAAGGTGAAATGCTCGGACACTACACAATATCCTACCGTCGAGTAAGAATGGATCTTAATAGTACCCATCGAATACTGCACTTTAATCAATTCCTTATACTGCGCCTAATATTGCACGTTGCGAGAACCATGTGACACCCTAGGTTACCGCTGCCATCTCAAGGTGCCATGCATGAACATGGTATAACATCGGCTATGTAGAGAAGGAAGATCCGAAAACATATGGAATGCACTATTAGGAGGACTAATAAGAACGATTCTGTGATGTGTTTCTAAACACGTATCGACGATTGTTTCGAAAACGTGTACATTTGTGAATTGGTGCACATACAGTGCAACTAATAAATCCAGTACTCGGAAGTAACGACATCAATAAGAGTTCCAAACCGAAGAAAGATTAACGATTAACTAAGCAACACTACAGTTGAAAAGCCGAAATAAAATATTTTGACTTCTCATAATTCAACTAAGATTTGCAGAATGTTTTCTACTTGCTTTTAACTACTGTCTTAAGCTTATCACACATTAATAAATAAATAAACAACTAAACCGTATATTCCTCGACCGTGCGTAGCAAACTCTAACCGAGGGGTCTGATGAATTTGTACCAATAGATGGCATAAACAGGTTATTTGTTCCCGTTTCTTACATTGAAAATCAAATGGGCTTTTGAAGTGCTTAGCATTTAAAAGGAAATAGGGAACTTATGAAACTGAGAACAGCAACGAATGCAGATTTTTGTATAAGTTAAAGTCAAGTAACATTCCCATCCATGGAACCGTCTTCAAGGGGACCTGAACACATGCACGGTGTTCCTTCGCAAAGTTTCACGCACACTACTATGACACAATTGGCTGTATGGCGCCGGAGCAAATTCACAAGCAGGCCATTATAGTGCGACAGTCGTGCGCTATATCTCGATAACTCCGATTTGATCGGCAGACCAAATACGTGCGGCAAAACACACAGAAATGTCTTTAAAATGTTTATTGGAAGGTTGCAGAGTCCTAATGCTAAAAATAAGGCAAAAAGTGATGTCTAGCTGGGGTGTATGTTGCAGGGTGCTGAGTTCGGTGGGCAGCAGACGCTCGCTTTCCAAGTCCGCGACCAAAGTCCGGATGTTGTTAGTGTTCTCCAACAAAACAAGCACCATTCGAACATGCGAACCACCTGCTTCCCTAACACATAAGAAAACGATGATTTCATACCATTTTAGATGGATTTATACAACAAGCGGAGGAATCTCCATGTCACTGTACAGCCCCCTCCGAGAAGGGTGACCACGGGTGACACTTCGTTCTACGTGCCTACTGTCGGACGCTAGCCAGCATTCTGGGCACCAACTGGTGAGACCTGATGCATCTGCTGGGGGAGCACTAGCACGATAGGACCCAAGCAAGCTCCCACAAAAGTCCTCGCTTATGGTGCCAAAAACAGAAAATAGGGGACGTTCGTGAATGTCAAATGTTTGCACGTTCAAGGATGTCAAATGCGCGCTGTTATTGCATCCTCTTCGGTTTGCATCTGAAACGAAAACAAAAGCACGTGTGTTGACAATGGTGGTGCAAGGAAAACAGCACCTACCGGATGGCGGAGCACCGTGTGAAAAACGTTTCTGGGTTCTAAAAACATTCGCTTGTGCTTTGGGTTTTTGAAACGCTTTTCGTTTTTTTGGTTCTTTCTAGGTAACGCCGCTTTTTACTTTCTTACCAAGTTGGCCGGAAAGATAAGGAAAGCGTAAAAGTGAAGTATATGGAAAACTAACCTCTCAAACGGTCTGACTAGTAAAATCGCCTACCCGGTCTAATTGACTGCTGCGGTTCGGGTGATTATGACGAGTTAAACGTTATGTTGGATCGCGTAGCTTTGGAAGTGGCTAATTATCTTTCACTCGGCTCGATAAAATCAAGGGAGCTGTAATGAAAGATTCGGATGAAGCGTTCTGTTTAGCGTCAGTAGCTTTAAGAGTAGACGTATCATCCGCCATATAGTGTACTGATTCGTCGGAAGATGCATAGAAATCGTCGTGGACCTCAGGTTCTTGGTGGGCAACATTGATACCGTCAATGGTTAAGGATTCACGCTTGCAGTGTTGGTCAATGATAAAGGCAAGTCTTTAAGTTAAAAAAAATTTAAAAGGACCTTCGTAAGTTTGCTTAAGTGGTCTAAGGAGACCATCAACACGAAGGAAAACGAACGGATATAGCGTAATACCTTGGGCTACGTATGACTTACGCTGCTGTTTTTTGGTTTCGTTAAACTTGACGTGAAGCATGCTCGTGGCTAACTGCCAAGCGTAATTCGCGTTATGACAGGGGATGCTGGACTCCCGGAAAAGGAGTCAACAGATAAACGTAAAGTTTGTCCATATAGCAACTCGCCGCTGGACGTATGCAGATTGGTCTTAAGGGATATATGGAAGCCAATAAATATCACTGGCAGAGTTACAGAAAAATTCAGTGCATTGGCGGCGTGAGTTAAACTTGAACGGCAGGAAAGGGAACTGCTTCAGGCCAACGTGTACTATGCTTAATCATGGTCAAATGATGGACCGTTATCTTGGGCGGTGAAAGAGTCCAACTTGATTGAGATTGACGTGAGCGAATCGCACTGAAACCAGCGGGAAGCTACCAGGCGGTGCGGACATGTGCCGTTGTACCTTTGCCCGTTGGCAAGTGAGGCAAATGCCTGCCCAACACGTAAGATCACGTTGCATCCCGGGCCAAACTTATCGATCGGAGATGAGGTTGATAGTGGCTCTAATGTCCAGATGGGCAATGTTAACGAGCATGTCCAAAATAAGACGGCGATGGGTTAATTAAACGATGGGAAGAAGTAGTCCTGTAACAGTTTTACATAAGCTTTTGTCATCGGATGATGGCAGGGGATGTGGAGATACCTGCAGGGAAGAAGTTAAAAGTTCTGCAAAAATCTAATCAGCTAATCGCACAGCTGCCATGACAGGCAAATCGATAACCTGCTCGGTAGGGTTGATTGCAGGCACTCTTGACAATGCAGCAGAGACAACAGTCTGTTGAATAGAAATGTGTGGAATATTGGTCGAAAATGGGGCGATGAAAACTAATTGGGCAATCTCACACGGTGAGTTTCGAGTTGCTTGATTTCTAAAGGCGAAACATGGTGGTTTATGATCAGTGAAGATGACAAACCGATTACCTTCGAGGGCATGTCGGAAGCGCGGGATGGTCAACTAAACAGAGGGACTTAAACAAATGCCTTGTACATATCGAGGTAAATGACCATTGCCGATGAACCACCATACAGCGCACTAGTCAGGAGATTATTAAAGTCAATCTGACATGTGATGCAGGATGGCGCACTTAGGAAACCGTGTTGTGAGGTATTTATAAGATTTCACGTCATGAAAGCAACGGTTTTGGACTTTATGAGAGCTCCATCATTTTAGATATTATAGAACTATCGTTTATTAGCGGTAGTTGTTCATTTCATGCGCAAATCCTAACTTGCAGAGAGGAATAAATACAGCCCTATTTCATTGTGATGGTGCAGTACCAGCATTCATAGATGGAGAAAAAATATTCAGTAATAATACAGGGATGTCGGATCCACCGATTTTTGCCAGTGTTGGTGATAAATTGTCAGGTCTACGATACCATTAAAATGTAGCAGAAGAAATAAGTCTATTTATATCACGGAGTTCAAAGGCAACTGTGCAGAATTTGTCATTATTAAACAGGGGGAGAATTGCTGAGATAACCTCAGCAGTGGCATTAAAAGTAGAACGAAAATGATTTTTAAATGGCTGCTTGTTATAGCCGGCTTGATAGTGATGTGGTTACTATGAATCAAGATGTGTGGAGTTTCCGTACGCTTGTTCCTAATTTTTATCGGCTAGGTTATTTCAAGGTTTTTATGATAGCTATTGAGCGCGTGTCTCTCAGCAGTCATTAACCAAATAAACCGAAGTCATCCCAATGCGGCGGTGACTGCTGCCACTTGCAATATTACGGAGAAGTCACACGTTGTCAGAAAGTAATTTCCTAGCCGTGTGGGTTTGCGACCACAATTTTCGGGAGTAACGACTGATTTCGTTTTACTGGGCAGACGCCGATACTTCATTGGTATTCGAGTGCCTAGAAAAATCTCTATATTTTTGTAGAACTCATCGGCCGCAATTTGCGGATCATTTGTTAGGAAGAAAGTTTCTCATTGCAATGGTCGCAGAAGGGCGGAAAACGGTTCCACGTGTATGGAAATTTATGGTCTATAGTGGGATGCAGGTTTAGTCCGGGTGGGATAAGAAAATGGATTTTCAAATTAGAGTTGGACCTTTTTGTGACTGCTACCAGGAAATTTGGCTAGAACAACAGCAGAGACATTGGTTGGGTCTAATGTAAGAAATAAATCGAGGATGTGGTTGCCACTGGTGTGTGAATGGACATGGCTTGGCCGTCCATTGATATGCATGGTGAACAACCGTATCGAATATTTAGTATGTGTGGCGCACAATCTCCATTCAATATCAAGCATATTGAGATCTCCTGCTTATACTTTGCAATTAACGGGTAGATCTGCTAAGTATAAACTCAAGTTTTCCTGGATTTGTATGTCAGCGGCCCTGGGATTCGGAGGGGAGTAATTGCAACCAAATTAACCGAGCTTCTATCTAGACGTGTACACTTATGCTGTCAATATTACTATCTTGAAGGGAAGCGCATAACATACATAACATAACATAACATATATGATGCAAACCACCTCCAGGTGCCGAGGTTCGACAAGCAAGAAAACTGTGATAATTTTCAATTTGGAAGCAGGACTGTGGCGCTTCGCTTGTAAACCATGTCTGTGACACTAAGATAAAGTCAGGTTTAACTAGAGATACAAAGTAGCGAAGAGTGGGCATCTTATTTTGAAGTGAGCGAGCATTGAAAAGAAGCGATTTAGTGGATAGTGTCTGGATAGGTAGACAAGATAACTGATTGAATAATTTGGGCTATATATTTGTCGATATGTCATTATAAGTTAAGGATGAAGGGTTAGGGTAATTTTGAGCAGGGATGCAACTTAATGTTAGTGTAGAACTAATTTCCTAATTCTCGTTTGGATCATTCTGAGAAAGGACGGAGAAAGGCTGCAGGCTTGATGGGAATGGCTGACACGGTGTATCCTCCATAGGTCTCAAAAAAAGACAATTCTTTTAGTCTCTCAGGCACATGTAGGGTTTATATTGCGAAAAGAGCATATGGGCATACATGGTTTACTAGAATGGAGGATAAAAGCGTTTTCAGAAATACTGAAACAT
Organism: Dicrocoelium dendriticum; assembly: GCA_944474145.2. NCBI lineage: Eukaryota > Metazoa > Platyhelminthes > Trematoda > Plagiorchiida > Dicrocoeliidae > Dicrocoelium > Dicrocoelium dendriticum. The sequence goes on along the minus strand of OX104068.1, from coordinate 95,524,419 downwards.
AGGGTTGAGCAAGTAACGTACTGAAGTAAACGTTTGATAGGTGAGGGACTTACCGAAACGCGTTTCGCTCGCTAATAAAAGTTTCCAACATGGGCTGGTCGACAGAAATAAATCTGGCTGTTGCTGGGTGGCCATGTATCCTTTAGGGCATCTGCGATTTCACATTATCTAATTAACCGAAGGTTGTGACGATGTCGAGTAGATCAGTTGAGTCAGGTATATTGAAAGCAAGGACACTGAAAGCTAATGGTTTCTTAGGCCGTATGGGGTAGCCCGTGGTTTTATGCGGCGGAAGTGTTTGAGCTGGCCATATTTGCTTGCATTTATCGCTCAGAAAAACGTTTGCGGTTATGTCAATTCGCGCAAAATATTCACGACAGCAAACAAACCATAAACATCGGAGATGTTGCTCAAAAACGATGAACTGATGATCGACATTGCTAGATATTGGGTTATAATGAATCAAGATGATGGGGGTTTCCATACTCTTGTTTTTAATATTCCTCAGCTAGGTGATTTCAAGGATTTATTATGGCTAATGAGTGCGCGTCTTCAGCAGTCATACCCAAATAAACCGAAGTCATTCAAATACGGCGATGACTGCTGGTTGTTGAAATATTAAGGAGAAGTCATACGTTGTCTAATAACAATTACTTTGCCGTTTCAGTTTGTGAGCATAATTTTCAGAAGTAGCTACTGATTTTGTTTTACTAGTAAGACGCCGATACTCCATTGGTATTCGAGTGCCTAGACAAATCTCTATCTTCTTTTAGAAGTCATCGACAGCCACTTGCGTATCATTTGCTACGAAGCAAGTTTCCCATTGCAATGATCGCAGAAGGGCGAAAAACGATTCCGTGTGTATAGAAATATAGGGTATATACAAGACTGAATGTTTAGTCCTGGTGGGATCAGAAAATGGCTTTTCGAAGTAGAGCTGGACCATCTTGTGACCCCTGCCGGGAAATTTGTCTAGATGAAAAGCAGAGACATTGGATAGGCCCATGTTAGGGAATAAATCGAGGATGTGGTTGCCCCTGGTGTGGGAATGGACATATTGTACTCATCCATAGATATGTACCGTGATAAACCGTGTCGAATATTTAGTAGGTGCTGCGCGCGAACTCCAGTGAATATCAGGCATATTAAAGTCTCCTCCTACTACCTTGCAGTTAACAGTAAATTCTGCTAAGTATCAAATCAAGTTATCCAGGATTTGTACGTCATCGGCACTGGGATTCGGAAGAGGATAAATGCGACAAAAATAACCGAGGCTCTATCTAGAGCAACATGTACACTTATGCTCTCGATATTACTACCTTGAAGGGAGACGCATAACATACATAACATAACATAACATAAATGATGCAAACCACCTCCAGGTGCCGAGGTTCGACAAGCAAGAGAAATGTGATAATTGTCACTTTTGACGCAGGACTGTGGCATTTAGCTTTCAAACCATGTCTGTGACACTAAGATAAAATCAGGTTTAACTAGAGATAAAAAGTAGCGAAGAGTGGGCACCTTATTTTGAAGTGAGCGAGCATTGAAAGGAAGCGCTATAGTGGATAGTGTCTGGATAAGTAGACAAGCAAACTTATTGCATAATTTGGGCTAGCTATTTGTCGAAATGTCCTTATAAGTTAAGGAATAAGTTTTAGATTAATTCTGAGCTGTGACGCAATTTAATGTTTGTGTAGAACTAATATCTTAATTCACTTTTATATCGTTCTGTGAAAGGAACAAAAAAGACTGCAGGCTTGATGGGGATGGATGACAAGTTGTATCCTCCACAGGTCTCAAATAAAACAATTTATTTAGTCCATCAGGCATATACGTATGTTTTATATTGCAATAAGAGCCAATGGTCATATATGGTTTACCTAGAATGGAGGGTTAAAGCTTTTTAAGAAAGACTGAAACATAGGGTAGAGCAAGTAACTTACTAAAATAAACGTTTGATAGGTGAGGGACTTTCCGAATGGCGTTTCGCTCGCTAATAAAAACCTCCAACATGAGCTGGTAGACAGAATTATATCTTGCTGGTGCTGAGTGGGCATGTATCCTTTAAGGCATTTGAGGTTTCACATTACCTACTTTACCGAAGGTTGTGACGATGTCAAGTAGATCAGTTGAGTCAGATATACTGAAACCAAGGACACTGAAAGCTAATGGTTTCTTAGGCTGTATGTGGTAGCTGGTAGTTTTTTGCGGCGATAGTGTATGAACAGGCCAAACCGATGGAACTGGAGGAGTAGTTGTAAATTTGTGTGAGATAAAGTGGTTCTGGGTAACAGCTGACTAGGTTTTATGGGGGCTAAGATAATTAAAATCCACGTTCTGAGAGAATGGTTTTCTGGGTACCTGATTTACGCCCATTAAAACGTTGGCTGGTAACGTAGCTATTTTAGTTAGACTTTTGACATCATATAAAGCAATTTGGTCTCAGGGTAATGTGGTGGTAAAGTCCAAATCGACAGGCAGATTGGTTCTGCTCCGTAGCTGCCTTACGACACCGTCACCTGGATGCGATTTCACAGGATTGTAACGACTGTGGCACTTAGTTTCAAAATTCGTACGTTTTAGGATGTTCGATGCAAGCAGTGTTATTGGTGGAGATTCTGGCGGGTTTATGTATTGTTGTATTGGCAAACTTAGGGTAGGTGTGTCAGTTTGGCAGTTGGGATCGAGACAAGCTACTGTTGTAGGTGCAAACACACACTTAAGATTAGTGACTCGCGTCCTACAGTAGGGTCGGAATCTCCATGCATGAGTAAGCTTTGTAAAGGTGTTCTGTCAGCGACCACTCTCACCGCCTTTAATGTAATGTTGCCAACCTATATTCACAAAGTTACTAGAAATTAAAGCACTATTTAAAATGAACAGGATGGGAAACGAGTGGCGCTGGACTTTCTTTTTGAGTCATATGTAAGTTCACTCTGTGCCAACCATGTTACCAGGTTAAAGTAAGATATCCCGAAAGGCTGCAAGCGGAATATTATCGGGGACATTCAAAGCACATGCATTGTTAGAACGATACAACTTGCCGACTATTTCTGCAACCATCGAATCGGTAAGTGATCTCGCGGGTAACATATCACACACTGTCTTCTGCAGTAAGTTGTTATAGGCTCTAATGCACAGAGAGCAGACAGGGAGCTATCGATCGACAAGAATTGGGCTTTATGTCGGGAAACTTTGTCTTTTTTGTTTGTAGGTTACTATACTGAAATGGCAGGACAGCTGGACATAGTTTTGTTACAGTTGAATTATTAGGTCCCGCAGTTTTAGAAATTTTCGTAGCTACGCCAGTCTTAACAGGCCCTTTACGCTTTGGTAACCTTCGCTTAATAGCAGGCTTGCTAAGAGAACATTTGGCATCAGTTTCCATATTGCCTAGGGATGGGTTATAGGCAGGGAATTTTGAGAGTACTTCAGCGCATTCTTCCTCCTTCCTTGTACCAAGATTTTCTCGTTATGCCAGTGGTATAAAGCATATGTTGCTTTAGCCCTAATGTTCATAAATCCAAAAATTTATTTAAGACAAACGAGCAATGGGCGGTGGAGTAAAATGGTCACTATGCCAGATACAAAGATCGATACAAAGCAGCCAGATGCCATTCCCCTTTCTGGTGGTCGGTAAACTCAAAGCGCATCGAAGTGCGCTTTGCACACGTTAGATCGGGGGTCAGGTCTGCACCTTACGCGATGCGTCGATCCGTTTGTTCTTCTGCGCGCATACGTCCTGTTCAACCAGATGACTGACCGGCTTGACAAGTCCGCTCGGTAGTTAGACTTGCGAGATGGGCCAAGTGTTCGCCGTCGTCAGCGAGAGCAAGGAGGGATTGGTGGTGGCCGCATCCAGTACTACTGATTTGGCTGGAATCGATTTTGCAAGATGGGCCTCGTAATCTACTTTCCAAAGATTATATGAACCTTGACGTAATTAGAAATGTGTAGCGTTTGTCCACCTCTGTTTACGCCGAAATGCTGCAAAAGATGGCAATAAGCGGCAGATGACGATCCGTTAGGAATATAGACCAGAACGTTTGCGCAGTGTGTAGTCCGAACCAAACCTGCCCGAATGAGTGTACTCGGGTGATTATACGATAATATCCAGATTCAAAAGCGATGAAAATGTAGCAGCAACAAAATCGCACCGACAATCGACCACCTTGGCATTGCTTCCGACAAAAAGTGGTTCATCTATTAGACAATGCGATTTTCCGCCATACACTTCAACGCACTGCTATTGGGGACTTACTGATGCGTTCGGTAAGCAATTTCCTGCAGGAGCGCTATATGCTGATGAGATTACGAGAATTCCTCTCCGACGCAACTGAGGTACAGTGCAGCCTACCACAAGGCTCGGTGTACGGGAGCCGAAATTCTTTTACTTTAATATAAGATCTGTCTAGGTTATTCACTTCTGATTTCCTTTTCTTAGAAGATGATATCAAGTTCTGGCTAGCGATTAGATAAACAAACGACCACGAAAACTCCAGCTTGAGCTCACAGGATTATAAACTGGTCAGTTCTGAATACACTATCGTTTAATTATGAAAATTGTCATGGTGCTCAATTGCGGCATAAGCACGACTACCTTACATCCATTATAACAACTTGCTAAGAACACGAACTTGATGTGCTCATTCAACGTGACCTTAACTATTCAGAGCAGTCAGAGGTAGATGCAAAGGGAGCCCACCGGCAAGTCGGCGTACTGCGAAGTGCATTTGGAAGATTCGACCAACCCCTCTTCCCCATAATGTGGCCCTTCCCTTCTATTGCAGTGACCTGCGACGTGTAATGTCTATCTGAAAGCTCGGTAATATTTACATTTTGACATCTTCTCTGGTGTGATATTACGACGTGTCCAATGGCTAGTGTTTTCGTCCTCAGTAATTCAATACGAATTGGGTTTCCGCATTTTACTGCCTAGAACTTGGTAACACGCCGTAGATCCAACCTCATCCTCATCGTTGTTTACTTCTCTGTATGTAGTCGGTGGTATGAATATATTTTAATGGACTTCAAAACATATGTGCTTGAAAGTATCCTTAACTAAACCTTTGCAATCAGGGCACCTTCATCTTTAGATTCAGGACGGCACACGAATTATCGGCATCGGACCTGGTGCTCACAAATGAGGAGCTCATGATCTACATGCCAGCGATATTTTACTCATAATATTCAACTAAGAGTCCCTGAGTTGTTTTTAATTGAACGTCTGTTTTTAATTTATAAATAGCTCGCTATCATGTCCAGAAGGATCTCGTAAACGCGTTCTCTTAGAACTTATCGAACAACAATTCCCTTGACAACGTTTAGACAGCGTTCGTTCGTTGAACGACTCAGTGACCATGTCAACAGATCATTGGATACAGAGCCTGTCGTTCCACAAACGTGGCTTTATTTCTCAAGAGCAGCAGGCGAATTTGCATGGCAACCAGGGACGCAGCATTTTGTTTGTTCAAGTTTAAATCAGATTCCAAGATTGGGGCTAATGATTGAAGCACTTGATTTTTGAGGACGAAGTAAATTATCAAAACTGCCTAGCCAAAATATTTATGGGAATCAACAAATTGCCGTGCGACACTGATAATAACTTTCGAAATTTAAGCATGGCATGCATACAATGGTAAAAACAATCAACAGTGTAAAAAGTGCCGATTACGGAGCCAAAACCGAACAGTCCCAAAATACCGTAATATTCGAACTGGAAGCCATTCCCTGTCACATGTTCGCATCCACTTACAAGATTGCATGTTTCAGGCTTTTAAATGTCAAAGCATATGATGTTCTCAATGCGCGATCATGGCTTTCCAGATTTCAACATCATTCGCCTAACAGTAATGAAGCATGTGGCGACTAAGCTAGCGTAGCCCGCGCCACAGATAATTCAAAGAGATTTTGAGAAGCACAGTGAGAAGAGGAATGTCGCAGATGCACACATTTCATACCGACTTTCAGTGTTGAAAAGAGGAACTGGTTATATTCAGCAAACGGCAACTGATAGAAACATGCGAACAAAGGAAATGAGGTAAATAGGGGAATCGCTTCTCTAAGTCCAAGGTAACCATAGATTAACCAATCGTTGGTTTTGAACACAAAGCTCCGGTTTGATCCGGTTTCAATCGCAACAGCCTCATCGAAGCAAAAATTGGTATTGCCGTAGCAAATCATGCACGACTAGCTGATATCAATCACGAGGCCTGCGATCAAGAATTGCCTGCTGAACAAAGATTGAGACGGCCATGTGTGAATGCATAAAATGATCTGAGCAATTTCCTGATCCCTCTCACGTTATACCACAATCGATGAACAACAATTTTACCATATTTGAAAGAATGGCAGCATTACACCAATTTTAAATACAGCAGCCATTCAGACTGCGCAAACTATCGCCAGGTTACCCCCTACCTTTGCTGTGGAAGTTGCGGGAGGCGGTCGTTTCTGTTGCTCAAGCAGACTAGCTGGAAACGTGCAACGTCTTGGTACTGGAGAAACATGTCTTTTGCCAAAAGCGATCATACATCACAAACCTGTTTATAATACAAAGTATTTAGAAGAACATAGCTGCTAATGGGTACATAGTCAACGTTATCGTTTAGAATTTCATTAAAGCTTTAACGGCATGGTTCAAATCTTCCAACTTTCCGGTCTAGTGATATATGGAATGGCGGATCCCGATTTTGCCCAGTTTCGAAGGGCGATCTGACGACACGCTATCCATTTTAATTTATGAGATATATTTATTTGCGATAGAAAGACAAGAGAAACGAGAAGCAATCAGATAGGTCATTAGCTTTCTACTTAACTTAACGGTCAGCAGAAAAGCGTCTGCTTTCAAATGTATCCTGTCGCAAATTCAGTCATGCATGTGTGTTTTCCTACATTTCGTCATTTTCCATTTCCATTTTCTAAATACCAAACAGCTTACTATACGCGATATATCAAGCACATACCTTTCACATATTAAAAAATATTAGGCATGGAAGCTCACTACGGACACCGAGTGTTGTCTGCTCGGGTAGGGCTTATGCACGGCGGTTGCAGTGTTTCTTCTGAAGGCTAAAACATCCCTCTAATTTTGATTCTGCGAAAATCGTTGCAATGTGATAATTGATGTTGCTTTCGCAGTTCTGCTTCGTGCAGTGCAAGTGTTTTGTATTGACTTGAGATTGAGACCTCCAAAGCAGACGTTTTGAACCTTATATTCTGCTCCAGCATTTGACACCGTGTAACAATTGCGTTTTCCGTGCTAAGTATTCGCAGTCGACTGACAGAATAAAATCTACCACTTGACGCCGAAGAAGTTATTTCTGACTATCGTGGATTGAGGAAAACTCTCGGAGTGCAACAACAAGTTGTCGATGCACAGCGAATGAACATACTAATGATTTATATATTGTATCCTTGGTGCCTGCGTTGAGGGTCATTAGATCACAAGCGAGATTATCTCCGCATTAATCCACATTAAATAGCTGCTTTTGATGCCGTCCACATGAAAGGCACTTAGAGCTGATCGAGCTTCATATGGCATGTAGATCCACTGGTCACCAGTAGCATTGAATTTAACGTGGAAGGCACGTCGCCCTGCTTGACGTAGTTCATTGAATATATGTGCAGATTTCCTAACCCAAACAATAATATAAGTATGTATGTTTGTAACATTCATTCCTCCGGCGGCTAAATTTACTTCACCAAGGCAATGAGGATATTACACAATCATGTTTAGAATGCAATGATGATTGTCTAAAACTTCGTCAATTGATTTTTCGTTATTCCGCACCGACATATATGGGGTCCGCATCTACGCAAAACACCATCCCGTAATAATTGTCAGGTTGCTCCAACGTTTGGGACACTTTCGCCATAAAAATTTAAATGGTAGGGCCATCACACCTACAGCCATAGTTGCAATATTTCAAGTTTGGAATTTACTTGAGGCGATTAAAGTCTGCCGATTTGATATTCATACTCATCACCACCCTGTCATCAGTAAACTAAAAGCTCTATAGAGGAAAATATCCACTGACACTTGATGAAACAGATCTTTAATCTCTCGGATGCGATTTAATTCATCAATCACTTGCGAGACGAAGGACTTCCTAGTCGCTAATTTCTACCTGGTTATCTCCTTTGCTTGAAGCCTTGGACTGGTGAACGGAGTAGGTAAAATACAAATCCAATTTTTTCAACGGTCGTAGACAGGATGAGATGAACTGCAAAGTCGGTCACCTCATTTTACCTAAACAACCAAATCAACTATAGTGTACCGAAAAACAATGTGGAGAGTTCATGTCTAAAGTGCACAACACTAACTGAACGCACATTTGGCTTCACACAACCTATCACAACAACAGCAGTCTACTGACCAAAATGGTTACTCCGGTCACAGAGTTTGTTGTGCTCACTCTGGCTTCAGAACAACCGCCTTGCTTTCTTGCCTTTGCTAGTTTGCTGCTTTAAATGTGGGTCAATGTGTGGTGACAACTTAACCGTCTTGTTCAGGAGAATGCTGCGACAAGACAAAATGTATCTGGAATATTATTAGCTGGTCTCTCAACGGTGGGACACTAAAGATTTAGTCTAGCATTTAACTGAAATTAAGCGGCATTCGAATCAAAACTTTGAACATGAGAATTGTTGCATTTGCATTGCATTGCATCTTGTGGTCTCTCAAATGTTTGTATATTTATTTCGTGGATCTTGCGACAAACCAATCTGCTTCATGTGCCACTTCGTTGGATGTCCCTAGACTACTAGAGAATCACATTTGTAGCTTCGTTGCAGGCGAATCCGTTTACAAGATACGGACATTTTCCTGTCAGCATTCACCGTTCTAATGTGATCTGTTCCGACCTATCTTAGTTTCATCTTCTGTGCAGTTGAATGAAATTATCTCTTGTTTTCTTTGTTGCAATCTCAAGAACTTTCATGTTACGGGACCATCTAGTCTACGAATGCTTCATTCATACGATCCGCAAAATGTTTCAAAGGGAACATTTGTAGCTTAATGGCAATTCGTGAATTTGAATGCGAGCAACCGTAATTTGCCGTTCGCACCAGCAAAACTACAATCTCGATCTATCTGACTACACTTGAGATGTAAAAGCTATCAAAAGCTCTTAAACGTTGGATAATATATTATCGCAGAAATTAAAACCAGTCATCATAACTACCTAAAAGTCATGTCCCTCATAGACACTCATCGTTCAATCCTTTTGTTCCTCCTCTTCTTTCCCTTTTGTTCGGAGTTTAACCAAGGAAACGTGTGTTACAGTATTTCTCAGTGGTTAACAAAGTGTATTCGGTTCAAGCCACTTCCGTTGATCAACGCAAAGCATATTTGAGAATGGATTTGTAAAATACGGGGTGATTGCTCAACTGCACTTGAAGTTTCGCATTATGAAGCAAAGACGAGAGTGTTTAAATATAAAATTTTACCCTTGTCCAATTTCCGTTTGACAGGGTTAGTATATTATTGCTTCAGCTTGAATACTCTGTCACAGTTCATGAAAACAGAGGCATTAACCGTTTGCTTCGCCGGTTCACAAGTCTAGGTCTCCCTGCGTCTGAAGTGTTTCCAGATCTGAGTTATCTATTCGCATAGGAACTAACGAAATAATATTTTCACGGTATGGTTACAATCTATGCAAACCTTCGCCCTTATTTGCTGTCTGAAGACAAGGGACCACACCTACTAAATAGTGGTTCTTTAATTAATTTTATTTTCATTCTGTTGCCCAGGTTGCTTTTCACGGAGTATGGTATATGAATTGGAACACTATTTTGTAATTTGATTTTACCATCTACCGAAAGTCGAATTTGATCAATTTTTCTCGCAATCCATGAAGTAACCTGTAGGGAAATATACACAGCAGCGTGCTTGGGTTGCGATCTCTAACGCGCTTGTTGATTGCTTGCGGGTTTCTGTAAAAGCAACGTCACTGATTACGTGTACAATTTGATAATTCATTTGCTTGTTACATATTTGTTTCATGTAGGATTTCGTCCGGGTCTAAGTTGCATCTATGCTACTTTACAAATGTCTTTCTTTCCGTTCAACTATGGCTAACAAGTCGAAACCACTGCCTTGTGTGTAAAGTGCGGTATCTCAACCTCGATTATTGCAGCACATTCATGTCTCTATGAAAACTCAGTATGCTTGTTGTGAGCAAGAATGCAATGGCTTTCATGAGACTACTCCTATGTTTCGTAACCATTATATCACATTTGCGTCTGCATGTCGCCCGTAAACTAAACCAGTTGGGGTGCATTAAACAAATATGCACATATCTCTCTGTGTATGGAAGCAAACGCATACTACACGTATTCTACACAGAATTACCAGTATCGCATTCGTGCAGCTTTGCTTTTATTGACATATGTTGGTGAAGAATATTCCAACCATATGGAAATGTGGGTTATCCCTCCTATTTATAAGAGAGGCAGTCGCACTGACCCAACGAATAACACTCCAAAACCGCTACTCCTTATGCTTTCAAAACTTATAGAGTATATCGCTGCAGATGTGATCATTCAGTAGCTGGAAAATCACAACATGATACCATCACAGCAACATAAACAAAGAAATAAATAAACGGTATATTTCTCGAGATGCGTGACAATAAAATTAAATTCGTGGTCATTAGTACGATTTTTGAAATGCTGTTATGTTATCATTCAAGTGCTTGTGGTGCTCAACCTTATAAAAGTAGTAAAATATGGAGAAGTTGAGAGGAGGAATTAAGTTGTGGTAGCCGTCAAGACAATTTAAATTAATACGACCCATTATGGAACCGTCTCCCGAAGAGCTGCTTACACACTTAAGCAACTCATCTGGCCATGTGCTGTTGTGGCAGAAAGCAAGCAGTCAATGTAATTTTTGACACGTATTTTTCTTTTCTTCTTGCCGGCTGTTGTCGTATGCAATATTGTCATAATCATGGTGACGCATTCTGCATAATTATTTATAGATTTGTCTGGGGGCTTGAGTAGTAACTTAAGACCTCATCATACGGCCATCATTTAGCTAATTCGAGTATAACACTTTTAATATTCATCATTGAGTTCGTGAAAACCCGCATTGCATGAGTGCACTGCATTTTTGGAAGCTTTTATCCATCACTGCTGGTGATCGGCCCAGCCGTGTTCAACAACGTTGGGAGTGAATAAAATCAATAGAAAAGAGATGAAGAAACAGAAAGCAGAATTGATGGGGTTTGCCCGAAGTTGCCCGATACAGACTGTACAGATTTTCATTGGTAATATAATCTCGCAGAAATGTACATGTTTTGTAAAAGGAAGCTTTGAAGGCAATAATCTTGATGGTTCCAACCGCTGTAGGGGATCAAATTTGGTTGATTAGTGATGGGAAATCGGAATGGGAATGCGAGATGGCGTAGATGCATAAAACACTTGCTCCAGGGATAGAGATAATAAACGGTATGCAATGTATAGCATGTTCACTGTCGTTCCAACAGTTTAGCTGCATTCGGTAAGAGAAGTTGATTGTAAAGCAGGTAAGCATTCAGATTGATTGCAAACACGGAGGATCCTGGTAGGCTTTCAAATAGGGCTCTGAGATGAATCCAGTCTAAAGCGAGTTAATATCTATGTTGTTTTCGCGGAGTACGGAGGACTGCAGCACAATCGTAAAGTTTGAGATAAAGGAAAAAGTGTAAAATGATTAGTATTGCAGAACGAATACAAAACAGTTTCTTAGAGAGGAGCTTTAGGACATATTTCTGCTTTGATATCATTATATCTCATGGTAATCAGAATATTCTTTACTTTGGCAAACAAAGTTTATCTACTGATACAAATGGAAAGGCTTGAAAGATATGGCGACAACAGAAATAAAATGGACCCAGTTATTGAGGCCATACCCATCTTGCACCAATTCCTTACGGGGACTCATTTGTCATGATAGGTCGCATCAACAAACCAATGTTTCTACGTTTAGAAACGGTTGTATAGCATATTGGAAGTTTATCCCTGGCTTGATTTCACTTATCTCCGATAAAAGTCTGCTCTATAATATGGAGTAGCAGTTAAGTAAAAAATTGTCGAACAGTTTTGTTCCTGAGATCTTCACATTTACTTTGTTGTTGTTAATATTTCGAGTGCGATACGTTGACAATTATGCTCGTTGTACCGTTCGGTTTGAGGAGTATATTTTTGGGTACTTGATCAGAGATGCAAATAACAATTTTCATCATTCGCAGCCACAGTGGATCAAGTTTTAAGGCAATGCAAAGATCCGTATGACAGAGGGTGGTGGAATAGCCTAGTAGATGCTTAGTAAATGATCGTTGTACACGTTCCAATTCCATACGATCATTAACTCTAGAATTACAGTAGATGATAAAGCCATAAACAAGAAATGGACGTCTCTTTATTTTATGCATAGTGTTACTTGATACTTTTAGGTGGAATATTTTGTACTAAAGCCCAATGCTCCCACGGGTTTGAGCTGCAGTATGTGCGACCCGTTCGGCAAACATAAGGGTGGTTGGGTAGTGGATCCCAGAATCACAGATAGTGTGGCAGACAGACAATGATTAACCATCAGTAGAAAGCGAACCTGGAATGGTGACATCTGTAAGATACTACAAGGCGATGATCAGCATCGAATGTCATCATCCAGTTGGAGCTCCATGAGTCGAGCGCACTTAAGTCACGCTGGATTTCGATTAGCATTATACTGACCTCAGTTTGATTAAAGGTGTAGGAAATTTTTATGTTAACGGCAGATAGGAAATGTTTGCTAGAGGAAAAGATGTCAAAAATATTATTTATATATAATAAGAATTAAAAGGCTCACATAACCCTACCTTGTATCAAGCCACTGGTGACAGGCATTGGCGTGCTTAGTTCATGTTGAATCTGGACAAGCTGGGTTCTATTTGTGGGGTACGAATCAAAGCATGATAGCAGAGGTTGTTTATGCCAATTGCAATTAGTTTGGATAAGAGGTATTTATGCGGGACACGATCAAAAGCCTTGTGCATATGAAGGTAAATGACCACTGCTGATGAACCACCATCCAGCGCACTAGTCAAGAGATTGAGAAAGTCGATCTGACATTTGATGCAGGATCGCGCAATTAGGAAACCGTGTTGTGAGGTAGTTAAGATTTCGCGTCCTCATGAAATCAAACTTTTGGAATTTATGAAGGCTGCATCCTTTTAGATAGTCTAGAAGTATGATTTATTAGACGGTAATTGCTAATTTTATGCGCAGAGACTAACTTGGGGAGACTACATCCTTCTTCCAATGTGATGGAACAATACCAGCTTCCATGGAAAAATAAAAAAAGTCATTAGTAATACAGGGATGCCGGGTCCACCGAATTCTATCCGTGTTGGTGGTAAATTGTCAGGCTCAGGATACCAAAAATATTGAGCAGAAGAAATAAGTCTATTTATATCATGGAGTGCAAATGAACTGCGCAGAGTTTATCATCAGTAAGCGGAGGAAAAAATTGCTATCTAACCTTAACAGTGGCGTTAAAATTAGGACGAAAGTAAATGTTTAAATGGCTGATTATTTTAGCTGGATTGATATTTATCGGGTTATTAAGAATCAAGATGAATGGGGTTTCCATACTCTTGTTTCTAATATTCCTCAGTTAGGTGATTTCAAGATTTTATTATGGCTAATGAGTGCGCGTCTTCAGCAGTCATACCCAAATAAACCGAAGTCATTCAAATACGGCGATGACTGCTGGTTGTTGAAATATTAAGGAGAAGTCATACGTTGTCTAATAACAATTACTTTGCCGTTTCAGTTTGTGAGCGATAATTTTCAGAAGTAGCTACTGATTTTGTTTTACTAGTAAGACGCCGATACTCCATTGGTATTCGAGTGCCTAGACAAATCTCTATCTTCTTTTAGAAGTCATCGACAGCCACTTGCGTATCATTTGCTACGAAGCAAGTTTCCCATTGCAATGATCGCAGAAGGGCGAAAAAACGATTCCGTGTGTATAGAAATATAGGGTATATACAAGACTGAATGTTTAGTCCGGGTGGGATCAGAAATTGGCTTTTCGAAGTAGAGCTGGACCATCTTGTGATCCCTGCCCGGAAATTTGCCTAGATGGACAGCAGAGACATTGGATAGGCCTAATTTAAGGAATAAATCGAGGATGTGGTTACCCCTGGTGTGTGAATGGACATATTGTACGCATCCATAGATTTGCACAGAGGTCAACCATGTCGAATATTTAGTAGGTGCGGCGCGCGAACTCCAGTGAATATCAGGCATATTAAAGTCTCCTCCTACTACCTTGCAGTTAACAGTAAATTCTGCTAAGTATCAAATCAAGTTATCCAGGATTTGTACGTCATCGGCACTGGGATTCGGAAGAGGATAAATGCGACAAAAATAACCGAGGCTCTATCTAGAGCAACATGTACACTTATGCTCTCGATATTACTATCTTGAAGGGAGACGCAAAACACACATAACATAACATAACACACATGATGCAAACCACCTCCAGGTGCCGAGGTTCGACAAGCAAGAGAAATGTGATAATTGTCACTTTTGACGCAGGACTGTGGCATTTAGCTTTCAAACCATGTCTGTGACACTAAGATAAAATCAGGTTTAACTAGAGATAAAAAGTAGCGAAGAGTGGGCACCTTATTTTGAAGTGAGCGAGCATTGAAAGGAAGCGCTATAGTGGATAGTGTCTGGATAAGTAGACAAGCAAACTTATTGCATAATTTGGGCTAGCTATTTGTCGAAATGTCCTTATAAGTTAAGGAATAAGTTTTAGATTAATTCTGAGCTGTGACGCAATTTAATGTTTGTGTAGAACTAATATCTTAATTCACTTTTATATCGTTCTGTGAAAGGAACAAAAAAGACTGCAGGCTTGATGGGGATGGATGACAAGTTGTATCCTCCACAGGTCTCAAATAAAACAATTTATTTAGTCCATCAGGCATATACGTATGTTTTATATTGCAATAAGAGCCAATGCAATTGACAAGCAAGCCATCATTGATAATGGGAATTCCTACACACTGGAACAATTTGCCCTGTGTGACTTTCAAACTAGGTCGTAACCATGAAGCAACCGCTGTTAATCAAGGGTATTTCGATTAAAAGGAGGTAGTATTCTTTTGAACAACTCTATCTTTTGAGCGTTTTACATGCATATATTGTAGCTTTGGCTGATGCATTAACAGAGGAGCTGAAAAGGTTTCAATTTTGACCAACGAGATAACGGCCAAAATGTTGCAGTTTTAGATACCGTTAATACAAATTGTTCGCGCAAGCATTAATGTTTGATCTATCTCAATTAAATTTATGACATTTCGCGGTTTAGATTCCTAACGACATAAAGCAACCTTTCAATTTGAGCAGTTTTACTTATACATAGCACTTACTTTTGAGCATAGGGTTGCAGCTAGACTACGCAATTTTGTGTGCTGATCAGCAAATATGTTTAGTAAAACAAACAAGGGAGCTTTAAAAACGTATTCATTTAATGTCATGCGAAGCGGGATGTAAAATATCCTTGCCGCGTCATTAGCGCCATAGTTATACAAATATCTGCGAGACCACAACAAAAAAATGCAATGGAAATGCGACAATTCTCTTATTCAAAGTTATATTTCAAATGCCGTCCAAACGCAGTTAAATGCTACACTAAAGATTTAGCCACCTACCACCAGTGGATCAGCTAATATTTTTCCAAACACATTTTGTGGTATCGCAGGATCCTCCTGATCAAGGCTGTTAAGTTGTCACCACACACTGACCCACATTTAAAGCAGCAAACTAGCAACAGTAATACAGCAGGGCAGTTGTTCTGAAGCCAGAGTGAGCACAACAAAACTCTGTGACCGGAGTAACCATCTTGGTCAGTAGGCTGCTGTTGTTGTGATAGGTTATGTGAAGCCAAATGTGCGTTCCTTTAATGTTGGTCTCTTTAGTCAAGAACTCCACATTGTTTTTCCGCACACTGTAGTTGATTTGAGTGTTTAGGTCACATGAGGCGACTGATTTCTCTCCGCATCTCATCCTGTCTGCGACCGTGTGAAAAATTAAGATTTGTACTATTACCCTACTTCGTTCACAGATCTGAGGCGTCAAGCAGAGGAGATAACCGGGTAGAAATTAGCGATCAGGACGTCCTTCGTCTCCCTACTGAGTAACGAATCAAAATCGCATCAGAAAGGTTAAAGATTTCTGTTCCATCAAGTATCTGGGGATATTTTCCTCCATAGACCTTTTAATTTACTGATGACAGGGTGGTGATGAGCACAAATATAAAATCGGCCGACTTTATTCGTTACAACTAAATACCAACCTTGAAATATTGCAACTATGTTTATATGTGTGATGATTCTACCATTTTATTTTGTAAGGTAGCAGAATCCCAAACCTTGGAGCAACCGAACAAAATTGTTGCGGGATGGTGTTTTGCATTTAGGCGCACTCTATATGTCGGTGCGGAAAAACCAAGGAATACATTGACGGAGTTTTAGACAAAGATCATCGCATTCTAAAAATGATGGTGTAGTAGCCAGATTGCATTAGTGAACTAGGTTTAGCCGCCGGAGGATTGAATTTTAGAATCATACGTATTGATATTATTGTTTGGGCTATGCAATCTGCGCATATAATCATTGACTAACGTCAAGCAGGGCGACGTGCCTTGCACGTTAAATCAAATGCTACTGGTGACCAGTGGATCTGCATGCAATATGAAGCCCGATCATCTCTAAGTGCATTTTATGTGGATTGCATCAAAATCAGCTATTAATGTGGATTAGTGCGGGGATAATCTCGCACGCGATCTAATGATCCTCAAAGCAGGCACCACGGATACAATCTATAAATCATTAGTATGTTCATTCGCTGTGCTTGAAATACTTGGTTGTCGCACTCTGAGAGTTTTCCTCAATCCAAAATAGTTGGAAATTAGTTCTTCGGCGCCAAGTGGTAGATTTTATTCTGTCAGTGAATCGAGAATGCCTAGCACTGAAAACGCAAGTGTTACACGGTGTCAAACGCTGGAGCGAAACACAAGGCGCAGAACGTCTATTTTGGAGGTCTCATTCTCAAGTCAATACAGAACACTTGAGCTTCTCGTAGAAGAACTTCGAAAGCAGCATCAATTGTCACGTTGCGACGATTTTTGCGGAATCATGAATGCTTGAATGAAAATAAAAGGGATGTTTCAGCCTTCAGAAGTAGCACTGCAACCGCCGTGCATAAGCCCTACCCGAGTAGGCGTTACAAGTTACCGTAGAGAGATTCCATTCCTAATATATTATAACATGAAAAAGTGGAGTGCCTGATATATCGCATATTGTAATCTGATCGGTGTTTAGAAAAGCGAAATGAAAAATGACGAAAAGTAGGAAAATACACGTGTATGTGTGAAGTCGCGTACGGATACAATTGAAAGGAGACACTTGTCTGCCACCGTTAGGCTCTGTATGAAGCCAGTGAGCTATCTGAATGCTTCTCCTTGCTCTGGTCTTCCCAAACCAAAAAATATATCACATAAGCCAAACGGGATAGCGTCTCGTCAAATCGCCCCTCGAAAACGGGCAAGAACGGGATCCGCCTTTTCATACCTTTGTAGAAAATAACCTGGACGCTACGAACTATGTCATTGAAAACTTTGATGAAATTCAAAACGATAACGTCGACAACGTTCCCATCATCATCCACTTTCTTCTTGAACGAACTTAAACAATCCTACGTTCTAATCGCTCATCTGTGAACATGTTATTTTGCTGCCGTTCTCTGTTGCATTTTGTCACACATAAGTGTGTTCACACTCATTCGACCCAGCTTCATCTGTTCTATCTAGCGCACTTTGTCTTTCCGATCTACCTTGTGTGGATCGTTTTTGATCTCAACATTGCAATTTTTGCGCCAATTGCTGCAAATCACAATCGAGGAATTTTTCGAATCATGAACCACACAGAAATATTTTTGGTCCCAAACGAAAGCCAACTACACGGTTCATCAGTAAATACAGCTGTGGACATTTCCTCAAAGTTACTCTCGCACACGTTGTGCCCGTATCTCCCATTCGCTCTGTTTGCCGCGTGAAAGATCTAGCCGCTTAAACCTGCGCCTGCATGGGCCAGAGGCACAGAAGTTGACGACCTTGAACATGCAGACAATTCAACGCACACTCGACCGGCAGAATAATTTAATTGCTCGGGCCTATTTGGGATTTCCTCCATGGACGCAATTGAATGTGGCGACTCATAGATAGCCCATGTAACCGCATCCAGGTCAACAATAATTTGTAGCATTCCTTTATGCCGTAAATATATACGGATCGTTATTCAATATAGCAGTTGCCAAGACAGGTTCCATCGCAAATGTTCCAAGTTCGCAGTGAAGCAGTTGAAGCTACACTATATTAAACCAGATTTACTATGGATCTGTTCAGTACGCATAGACTTCCCAATGGTAACGATTGTACATGAACTATGTCAGAAGTACGAAAGCGTAGTGGAATTGTTTGAACAAATGATGAGAACTAAAGGCGTTTCGTTTGTAGACAGCTTGACAGAGAGTAAATCCCGTTCATTGCCATCCAGCACCACATTGAAACTGAGAAAGTAGGCTAAGCAGCACGGTAAAAATATCGTCATTTGTGGCATTAAACGCCAATATCACCAGTTGCTCAAATATGCCCGTAACAACCACCGCCAGTCCGACGGCAAGGAGCACGTTCAGAGCCTCGTCCACCCTTCAAACTGTTCCAAATAGTCAGAACGGCTTCGACACTAGTGCTGGTTTGAACTTGGTTGATGCCAAAGCTGACCAAAATCTTAGATCTTCTTCCACCCCCATTGTGCCCATAGTAAATAAAGAAGAAGAAGAAGCTGTATCCAAGAGCTCTCCATCGACTGTATATGGACCACCTGATCGCTTGACCCCAACCAGATTTGCACGTGGTATACTAGCGATAATCTACACCAATATTCCGGAATCGACGTCAAATTCCTTAAATGGAAAACAACTCGATGACGTGAACCAGTGGAACTCCATATATGACACAGTACGTGTTGTAGCTAATCCTGTATATTTGGCACGTATTACCCGTGACCCAAACTCACCGCACTACGGTGAACCTAGACTACTCCGAGTTGTGCTGACTTCTGCCAATGAAGCGGAATCGGTCCTGTAATCAAGAGTACGCCTCCGGAATGCGTCATGTTCCATCCGCCTATTCCCGGATACTACGTGGAGCGAGTTCAGAGAGGCGAAGCACTATTTGGACGAAAACCAGAAGGAATTTGTGGCCAGGACCATCGGTTTACACGGTGTTCTCGAGGCTGGAAGTCATGATGAGCACGAAGCGGCCACTAACCAGTAGGAACACTGGCGGTACATTCGCGAGGCACTCTCGATGGAAACTTCATTGCGCAAGCAATATCGAGGCTGCGTCGGTCACGAACTACACGGGTTGTGGCTTGAGATTTTAAAGTGGTCCTTTAATCTAGACAAATGTCAGCAATGTTATTGGATGGGTGGTATGCGTGCCGAAGCAGCCTCTCTTCTTAGATCCGGATCAAGGCAACATCTGCTAAGCAAACACACGTGAATATCCATGTAATCAGACCACTTACCGACAAGAGTTCGGATAATTTCAATCAACTAACAAGCGAAACTTTCAAACAAACCTTTTACATTATAAAGGAAGTGAGAAGCAAATAGTTACTGGTAGGATACATTAATCGGACAAAGATGTGTTCACCATTCCTTTAATCGAAAGACGATTAGTTGCCGACCTTTCACCGGTCGCCGTAATATTTATGTGGAACACCCATCTAACAATTCATTGCTAAAGGAGATAAACCTTCTTGCATGTACACCAGTGCACTAGGTCTCTTGAGCAACCTGGCCGAACTGCAGCTACGTCAGGCGTCGCATGCCTGGGACCTCATATTCCTTACGGAAAACTGGTTGCACGCAGTAATTACTGGTGCCGAAGTTGCGATAAATGGTAGGTCTCTTCTCCAAAGCGATTGGTCAAGCAAAGGCAGGGAATTAGGTTATACTGATCTAAAGATTTTTAGTGCGAACCGGTAGCCGATCCGAGAAAGCTGACCATAGACTCACTTTGATGCAGTCTGCGAATGAGACGTAACAACACTTGCCTTCTGGCCGATGTTTATCGTCTCCCAATGTCCACCCAATATACGTACTCTTACTTGGTTTTATCATTCGAAAGGGTTTTACGAGGCGATACAATCATGTTCTCATCTCAGGTGACTTCAATATTCATGATTTTGAAGTTCCGGCATCCCCAACAAGCAGTTGAGTGCCAGCTTCATGTTAATTACAAGCATTCCGCTCTTCAGCCATGTCAGTTCACCAACCGATTCAGAGCCGGAAATAAAACAAATGTGCTTGACTTAGTGCTCTTGAAATAACGGCTAATGGTAGGGAACCCAAGGTTGGAAAGCCTTATTAGGCGAAGTGAGCACGTAACCATAATTTACGACTTGGTGTGTTACGCGGAGTATCCAGAAGAACATACTATCTTTAATTGCACAATCACCAGCTACGACATACTGGCAGAACTTGTAGAAAATCCAGTTGGCATTTTGCGGCCGACTGTTCCATTCACGGTGCTTTGTTGGATTTTACTGATGAGTTCAGTGATCTGATTAAATCTGAATCAGTCGAGAAGCCCCTTCGTTATGCAAAGGCGAAATATTCCTTCGGAGTAGAACATAAAACACATGACAGTAAGAGGGGTTGCGGGGCTTGCGTATAGAACAAATCCTAGCCCTGACAACTTGAGTAACTATGTTGTGCATCTTAATCACTGTACCTCATTTGTGCGCGTATAAAAATAAGTACCGGTAATTAGAACAGGTAAGCCGTACGTCCTGTGTTCGATTCCCTTTCGGTGCGGAATTGTGTGCAAAATTTAAACGTGGCCACTAATTTCTACAAACATTAGTACACTAACGGAGTCTAGCAAAAGCTTTTTTTGCTAACAAAAGTTTCGGTACAGACGTAAACAACCTGCTGAATGTGAATCATAGTGCTCCTCCACTAATATCAACTGATGAATATGCTTAAGCCTCCAAGCATGCAGCCAACGTTCTACGCCTACAATATGCTCCGATTTCTCGACGCGCTCCAAGCATTTGTACCATACCTGCCCCATTCTGCTAGATGCCAGTCTTTACACATGTCACTTTCAGTTCAGCGACCTTGTAAGGAAGCTGCTATGATTATGCAACTAGAGTTCCCCCGGAGTTGACAACATTTCCCTGAAAGCACTGCAGGAGCTTCTACGAGGTTAGCCGAAACAGTAACGAGATTTTTCCAAAAATGCCTGGACGAAAAGCAGGTCTTTAACATGTGGAAGAAAGGCATCATTAAACCGGTTTTTAAAAGCGGTCGCAGTTCAGAGCCAGCCAACTACCGCCAAGTGACTCTACTCACGATGCTCTCTAAGGTGATGGAATCGATTACAGCTGCATCTGTAATGAGCTGGTTTGAAAAGTGTATGAGCATAGCATGGAAACAACACGGATTCCGTCAGCGTCGGTCTTGTATTACCAAACTATTGATTGTTCATGGCCATTGGACTGAGATAGCTGACGTGAGACCGATATTGATGTCATCCACCTAGAATTTTCCAAACCTTCCGACCGCGTAGATCACCGCATTCTTCTTCAAAACCTGCAAGGATACGGCGTTAGGAACCCTATCCTTGGATGGATCAGCGGTGCCTTCAGGTTCGACTTCGAACTTCATTTTCTGACCCAATGCGCGTGGATTGCGGTGTTCCACAAGTGTCGGTGAGGCTGTGTGCAGCGAGAATCCTAAAACCTTCGACTTTTAAAACTAAGCGCCACACTAGCTACGAAGGTGTGAAATCGCATCCAGGTGGCAGTTTCTAAGGCAGCTACAAAGCAGTATCAATCAGGTTGTCGATTTGCACATAATCACCACATTGCACTGCGACCAGATTGCTTTCCGTGATGACAAAAGGGTAACTGTCATTGATACGCCGCTGGCAAGCGTTCTATTAGCTTGTGACGTAAATCAGGTATCTAACACACTATCCTCCCAGAAGGTGGATTTTTCTAACCTTATCCCCCGAAAATCCAAATTCGCTTGCGCTTAGAATCATTCTACTTCAGACAACCTTACATCCGCTCCTACAGTTCCAGCGGTTTGGCCAGCTTAAAACCTATCGCCTCATAAAACTACCAGCTACGCCAAACGGTCTAAGGAACCATTAGCTTTCAGTGTCCTTGCCTTCAATATACCTGACTAAACTGATCTCCATGACATCGTCACAACTTTGGTAAGTAGATAATGTGAAATCTCAAATGCCAAATAGGATACATGCCTACCCAGCACCAGTCAGACTTATGTCTGTCAGCCAGCCCTAGTTGGAAGCTTTTATTAGTGTGCGAAATGCGATTCGGAAAGTCCCTCACCTATCAAACGTTTACTTCAGTAGGTTACTTTCTTAACCCAATGTTTCCGTCCATCCGAAAACGCCTGATGCCTCCATTCTGGGTAAACCATGTATGCCGACAGGCACTTTCCGTAAAATAACCGCCCTTATATCCCTGATAGACAAAATGAAACGTCATTTGGGAGACTTAGGTTGGAAACCTATTATCATCCCTCATTATCAGGCCTACAGCCTTTATCCGCATCGACTCAGAATAACCCAAAATAAAATTTGGAAATTAGTTCTACACTGTCAATAAATTCCATTCCTGCTCAAAATCACCCTAAGCCTTCGTCCTCTACTTATAATGATTTATCGCCAAGTATATACTTCAAGGTATTTGATCAGTTAGCTTCCCTTCCTCTCCAGACACTATCCATTAAATTACTTCGTATCAATGCTCACTCACTTCGAAATACGAGGCGCAATCTCCGCCACTTGGTATCTCCATTTAAACCTGACTTTATCTTAGTGTCAGAGACATGGTTTACAAACGAAACGCCACAATCCTGCTTCCAAATTGAAAATTATCACATTTATCTTGCTTGTCAAACCTCGGCACCTGGAGGTGGTTTGCATCACATGTGTCTCCGATAACCTTCAAGCATCGCTGTTATGCGCTTCCCTTCAAGAGAGTAATATTGACAGCAAAAGTGTCAATGTTGCTCTAGGTAGAACCTCGATGATTTTGGGTTGCATTTACTCCCCTCCAATACTTTGCAGATCTACGTGTTAACTGCAACTTAGTAGGAATAGATTTCAATATGCCTGATATTCACTGGAGATTGTGCGCCGCACCTACTAAATATTCGACACGGTTTTCTTCTTTACATATCTATGGACGTGCACAACATGTCCATTCACACACCAGGGGCAACCACATCCTTGATTTATTCCTTACATTAGGCCTATCCAATATGCCTGCTATTGATATAGAGTAATGTCTAGGCAGTGGTCACAAGATGGTCCAGCTCTCCTTCGAAAAGCCATCTTCTGATCCCACCCGGAATAAAACTGCAGTCCTCTATAGACCATACAGTTCCATACATCTGGATTCGTTTACCGCCCGTCTCAGATCGTTGCAAAAGCAAGCAGTCATCGCCGAACTTGAAACACTTCGGCTTATCATGGGAAATAATGCTAAAACACCGGCGCTCAATAGCCATAACGAAAACCTTGAACTGACTATGATGATGAAAGTGGAAACAAGAGAATGGAAACCCCAAACATCTTGATTCATAGTAACCAAATAACTAGCAATCCAACTGTAATACGCAAGCAATAAAGAAATCATTTTCGTTCTACATTTAACGTCACTACTGAGGTTACCTAAAAGAATCTCCCTCCGCTTACTGATAACAAACTCTGCACAGTTGCATTTGAACGTGATATAAGTCAACTTATTTCTTCTGCTAAATATCGTGGTATGCTGGGCTGACGGTTTACTACCAACCGGGATAAAAGTCGGCGGATCCGGCATTCCTTTTTACTACTGAATATTTTTCCATATCTATGAATGCTGGTACTGTGCCATCACAATGGATGAGGGTTGTAGTCATTCATCTCTACAAGTTAAGCTCTGTGCATGAAATGAGCAACTACCGCCCAAAAGAGCATACTTCTAGACTATCTAAAAGGATGGAGCGTTATATAAAGTCCAAAACAGTTGATTTTATGATGATGTGAAATCTTATACTTACCTCACAATACGGTTTCTAAGTGCGCCATCCTACATCGCATGTCAGGTTGACTTTCTCAATCTCCTGACTAGTGCGCTGGATGGCGGTTCATCAGCAATGGTCATTTACCTCGATATGCGCAAGACATTTATCGCGTCCCGCATAAATACATCATATCCAAACTAACTGCACGTGGCATACGCAACCCTCTGCTTTCATCGTTTGATTCGTACCTCAAAATAGAACTCAGGTTGTTCAGATTCAACACGAAATAAGCACGCCAAAGCCTGTAACCAGTGACGTGATACATGATAATGTTCTGGGATACTTTTTATTCCTACTATATATAAACGATATTTTGACATCTTTTCCTCCGGGAAACGTTTCTATTTGCCGATGACGTAAAAATTGCCTGCACATTTACTCCAACTCAGGTCAGTATTATGCTAATGGAAACCCAGCGTGGCTTAAGTGCGCTCAACTCATGGAGCTCCAAATGGATGATGACATTCGCTGCTGATCATCGCCTCGTATTATCCTACAGATGTGACATCATTCCATGTTAGATTACTATTGATGGTTAACCATTATCTCGTTGCCACTCCGTCTGTGACCCAGGGATCCACTACTCAACCACCCTTAGGTTTGCCGAACAAGCCTCACATACTGCAGCTCCATCCCGTGAGAACATTGGGCTTCAGTACAAAACATTCAATCTGCAAGAATCAATTAAACTAGGCATAAAATAAAAACACGTCCATTGCTTCATTATGGTTTTATCATCTACTGTAATTGTAAAGTCTGTGATCGTATGGAATTGGAACGTGTACAACGATTATTTACTTAGCGTCTACTAGGTTATTCTGTCACCCTCTGTTATATGGATTGTTGCATTGTCTTAAAACGTGATCCACCGTGGCTGTGAAGAATGAAAATGATTCTTTTCATCTTCTCTGGCACAGCTACCCAAAAAATACACTGCTCAATCCCAACGGTACAACGAGCATAATTGTCAACGTATCGCACTCGAAATAATAACAACAACAAAACAAAAGTGAAGAAATCACGACCGAACCTGTCTGACAACTTCTTCCTTAACCGATACCCACATACTATAGAACAGACTTGCATCTGCGAAAGGTGAAATTCAGCAAAATATAAAGTTCCGACATGCTGTACATCTGCTTCTAAAGGTAGAAAAAATGGTTTGTTAATGCGACGTATCATGACAAATGAATCCCCGTAAGAAATTAGTGCAAGATGGATATAGACTCAATAACTGGGTACTTTATTTCCTTGTCGCCAGCTGTTGCTACCCTCCAAAATTGTATCAGTAGACAAACTTTGTTTGCCAATTAAAGAATATCCTGAGTACCATGAAGTATACGCTTATCAAAGCGGAAATATGTCCTAGAGCTCCTCTCTAGGAAACTTCTTCATATTTGTTCTGCAATACTGTTTTTTCTACTTTTAAGGAGCCTAACCCTTAGGCACCTGCTGCAGTTTCCCATGCTCTGCGAAAACAACATAGATATTAAGTCTACTTTTGGCTGGATTCATCTCAGGGCCCAATTTGAAAGCCTACCAGGATCCTCCATGTTTGCAATCAATCTGAATGACTACCTGCTTTATAATCAACTTCTCTTACCGAATGCAGCTAAACTGTTGGAACGACAATGAACTTGCTCTACACTTCACAAGGAGTTGCTATTTGAAACTGGGGCCACACAGCACATCAACCAACCGACACGCATTACTGCGCGCGCGGCTCCATCATGCTTAGACCTAATTTTGACTAGCGGTGAGCAGTGTGTGCATAACACTCAAGTCTGAGGACCTCTGCGAGCTAGCGAACACTCCATGATTATAGGCCGCTTGGAACTAGCACTGCCGTACTCTCCTCCGCTGGAGCCAGCCTTCAACTATTGCAAGGCGGACTTTAATGGCCTCATTCGAGCAGCGATCCAGACGGATTGGTCTTTACCACAGGATTCATCTATTGAAACCTTTTGGACTATCATTAAAGAGGGAGTAAAATCGTTGTGCGTGCGATTTGTACCCCTCAAATTTCGAAAAGTTGGGCCAGTCAAAGCACATTGGTTCGACAAAGAGTACAACAAACTGGCCCGACGACGACACAGACAATGGAACGAGTTCGTGTTATCTGGCTCTGATGAGGACTACAATGCGTATAAGGTACAGCGAAATCGCTGCAACCATGTGAAAACAAGAAAACGCAGAAGATTCGAAGAGGAGCTTGCAGTCACCGCAAAAACTGATTCCAAAAGGATATTTGCATACGCGAAGCGGCACCTGAGGCCTGTAGCCAATGTCCCAGTGTTAGAAGGCTCCGATGGACAGCCCCTAAACTCGAGTGCAGATCGTGCGTCCGCATTGGCGACGCACTTCGCCTCCGTATTTGCAAGTGACCATGTGTCTGTAACGAGTTCGACGAGTACCGCTCCAGCCGTACTTAACAGCCTGGACTGCAATATTGAGGATATGCGCAAGCTTCTAGCAAATCTTGATGGGACAAAGCCTGCTGGGCCAGATGGTATACACCCACTGATCCTCATGTCACTATCGGCCATCATCGCGCCTTTTGTAACTGAGCTGTTTAACAGGTCACTATCTACTGGACTGTTACCAGACGACTGGAAATGCTCAGTCGTAAAGCCTATACCGAAAGCTGGTAACCCAAGTAAAGTGGATAACTAGCGGCCGATCTGCCTGACTGCTGTTTTGGTAAAGACGCTCGAGAAGATCGTGAAGAAGAACCTACTGCAGCTTCTCGAGTCGAAAAACCTGTTGACCTCCGCACAGCATGGTTTCATGAAAGGTCGCTCTTGCATCACCAACCTACTGTTGATAAGGCACGAGTGGTTGCAAGCGATGAACCAAGGCCATTCAGTCGATGTCATTTACATTGACTTCAGCAAGGCTTTTGACAAGGTTAATTATGCAGTGTTCCTTGACAGGCTGAGGATGTACGGTGTTGGTGGTTCGCTACACAAATGGATCAGAAATTTCCTTGTGGATCGGGAGTGGAGAGTCCAGGTGGACAACCATCTAACGGACTGGTATTCATCGAGCAGCGGCGTGCCCCAAGGCACTGTACTGGGGCCTATATTGTTTCTGATCCATGTAAACGATGTGCCTAAGCTACTCCAATCACCATGTGCTTTGTTCGCAGATGACTTGAAAGTGTGGAGAGTAATCCGCACACTCAATAATTGTGATTTACTTCAGTACGATCTCGACAGCCTCTCAGCATGGTCTGTAGTGGTTAACCTTCCGATCAACCCAGCTAAGTCGCTATTTATGATGTTGGGTAAATGCGAGCACAGCCGAACGTACACAGTGGCTGATCAACCGCTGCATCCTGCGTCTTTCGTGCGCGACCTCGGTGTGCTCTCACGCCGCGACCTAAAGTCCATTGGCAACACGAATAGGCTGTACCAAAACAGTCTTCGGATGCTTTGGGCGCTCAGGCACAGCTTAAGCACTTGGTCTGAAGGGATTGCCACTCGCCTCTTCGTCTCGATAATACGACCGATGCTAGAGTACGGCTCTCCCGCATACTGTCCCATCACGCTGGGCGAGGTAGAAAAGTTTGAGCGGGTGCAAAATGTAGTCACTAGGCTGATTCTTAACTTACGAGGTATGCCATATGAAGACCGATGTAAGAAACTAGGGCTGTACACCCTAGCATATCGTAGGCTGAGGGTTGACCAAATCATGAAGCACCGAATATTACGTCTGAGTGATTACCCCATGTTGAGAAAACTGCTTCATCTGCGCACACCAAGGGGTACGCGAGGACACGGGTACAAACTCATCGTACCGCAGTTGAAGCGGGTAGCTCACCAACTCTGTTTCGAACGTAGAGTGGTGATTACCTGGAACAACCTGCCGCAGCCGGTAATAAAGGCGAATTCAGTGGCCGAATTTAAAAAGCTTCTAGACAAACATTTCGCAGAGGCAAAATATAAAAAGCGGAATGATAGTTAATAGGTTGATGTCCAAGAGCGACCATTGATGCAGCTACACAGAGTATGCTCTCCTCGCTGCTTCTAATCAGTATCAGTATCATACAGTTTTCTCTCTCTCCCTAGAGAAAATATTTTGTGTACCTACGCCATTTTGCATTTCCACGGAAATTGATTTCCCATCACTAATCACCCAAATTTGATCCCCTACAACGGTTGGAACCATCTAGATTATTGCCTTCAAAGCTTCCTTTTACAAAACATGTACATTTCTGCGAGTTTATATTACCAGTGAAAATTTGTACAATCTGTATCGGGCAACTTCGGACAAACCTCATCATTTCTGCTTTCTGTTTCTTCATCTCTTCTATTGGTTTTCCTCACTCCCAACGTTGTTGAACACGGCTGGGCCGATCACCCGTAGTGATGGATAAAAGCTTCCAAAAATGCAGTGCACTCATTCAACGCGGGTTTTCACGGACTGAATGATGAATATTAAAAGTATTTTACTCGAATTAACTAAATGATGACCGTATGATGGGAAGGTCTTAAATTACTACACAAGCCCCAGACAAATCTATACATAATTATGTATAATATGTCACCATGATGATGACAATATTGCATACGACAACAGCCAGCAAAAAAATAAAAATTAGAGTCAAAGCATACATTGGCTACTTGCTTTCTGCCACAACAGCATATGGTCAGATGAGTTGCGTAAGTGCGTAAGCAGCCCTCCGGGAGACGGTTCCATTATGGGTCGTATTAATTTAAATTGACTTCACGGCTAGCACAACTTTTATTCATGCTCCCAACTTCTCTATATTTTACTACTTTTATAAGGTTGAGCACCACAAGCACTTGAATGATAACATAACAACATTTCATAAATCGTACCAATGACCACGAATTTAATTTTACCGTCACGCATCTCGAGAAATATACCGTTTATTTATCTCTTTGTTTATGTTGCTGTGATGGTATCATGTTGTGATTTTCCAGGTACTGAATGAGCACATCTGCAGAGATAGACTCTATAACTTTGGAAAGCATAGGGAGTAGTGGTATTAGATGGTAATTCTTCGGGTCAGTGCGACTACCTCTCTTATAAATAAGAGGGATAACCCACGTATCCATATTGTTGGAATATTCTTCACCAACATACGTCAATAAAAGCAAAGCTGCACGAATGCGATACTAGTCATTCTGTGTAGAATACGTGTAGTTTGCGTTTGCTTCCATACACAGAGAGATATGTGTATATTTGTTCAATGCACCCTAATTGGTTAAGTTGACGTGCGACATACATACGCAAATGTAACATAATGGTTACGAACCATAGGAGTAGTCTTGTGAAAGCCACTGCAGTCAGCTCACAACAAGCGTACTAATTTTTCATAGAGTAGTGAATGTGCTGCAACAATCGAGGTTGCGATAACGCACCCTTACACCCAAGGCAGTGGTTTCGACTTGTTAGCCGGAGTTGAACGGAAAAACATTTGTATGGTAACATAGATGCAACTCAGACCCGGACAAAACCCTACATGAAACAAAATATGTAACAAGAAAATGAATCAGCAAATTGTATCAAATCAGCAGTGAGGTTAGTTTTACAGAATTCCGCAGGCCATCAAGAAGCGCGTTGGAAATCGCAACTCAAGCATGCTACTGTGTATATTTCCCTACAGGTTACTTCATGGATTGCGAGAAAGATCGCTCAAATTCGACTTTCGTTAGATGGTAAAATCAAATTACAAAATAGTGTGTTCCAAGTCATATACCATACTCCGTAAAAAGCAAACTGGGCAACAGAATAAAAATTACATTTATTAAATAACCAATAATTATTAGGTGTCATTCATTGTCTTCAGGTAGCAAATTAAGGCAAACGTTTGCATAGATTGTAACCATACCGTGAAAATATTAGTTCGTAAGTTCCCATGCGAATGGATAACTCAGATCTTGAAACACTTCAAACGCGGTGAGACCTAGACTTGTGACCCGGTGATGCAAAATGTTAATGCCCCTGTTATCATGAAGTGAAACAGAGTAGTTAAGCTGAGACAATAATCTGCTAACCCTGCCAAATGGAAATTGGACAAGGGTACAATTTCAAAATTAAACATTGTCGTCTTCACTTCTTAGTGTGAAACTTCAAGTGCAGTTGAGCAGTCACCCAGTATTTTAAAAGCCATTCTCGAATATGCTTTGCGTTGATCAACGGGAGTGTCTTGAACCGAATACACTTTTTTAACCACTAAGAATTACTGTAACACAAGTTTCCTTTGCTAAACTCCTAACAAAAAGAAAAGAAGAGGAACAAAAGGAATGAACGATGAGTGCTTATGAGGGACATCACTATCAGGTAGGTTTGACGACTGGTTTTCATTTCTGCGATAATATAAGAGCTTTTGATAGATTTTACATCTTAATTGTAGTCAGATAGATCGGGATTGTACTTTTTTGGTGCGCATGGTAAATTACGATTGCTAGCATTCAAATTGACGAGTTGCTACTAAGCTACAAATGTTCCCCTTGAAACATGTTGCGGATCGTATGAATGAAGCATTTATAGACTAGATGGTCCCGTACAACTTGAAAGTTCTTGAGATTGCAACAAAGAAAACAATAGATAATTTCATTCAACGTCACAGAAGATGAAACTAAGATTGGTCGGAACAGATCACATTAGAACAGTGAGTGCTGACAGGAAAATGGCCGTATTTTGTAAACGGATTCGCCTGCAACGAAGCTACAAATGTGATTCCCTAGAAGTCTGGGGACATCCAACGAAGTGGCACATGAAGCAGATTGG
>OX104068.1:95449953-95493338 GCA_944474145.2 Dicrocoelium dendriticum | reverse complement strand
TATTCAAATCCAACTACTGTGTGTAATCAGTAGTTTGAAATCGTATGACCGCTATTCTAAGTCATTTAAATTAGTGCCCGGATACATCAGCACTTATAAATCCTATTATGTTTGTAAATTGCAAGCAAGTTGACCGCAAAGTCATGGTGTGCGTTTTTCTAAAGAACCGAAGCCCCTTACAAATATTGGTAAGATAGGCAGATTCATCATGAATAAGAGTCTATTTATGTCCGAGAACGTTTGGAAAAGTCTGGAAAACTACTTGCCCAGCCTCACAGCGGTACCTTCCAATCCTTTCAGGTGACCGTTAGCACAACATGTTTAACCATAAGCGTTCAAGTATAATAGCGTTCGCAAATAGCTTGTTGAAGCTAACGGGTAAAGCATGGCATCGGCGTGATAGTAATATATGGGAGACCTATATAACTAGTAGAAAGTTGCAATATTGAAACGCAGTAGAGTTGTAGAGCGTTGCCTGCTGTTTTAGATGTCCGTAAATATGCCGCACCTCAAATTATGGGATGTTTAAGTCTTTCACTGTAGATTATTATTGTCAAGAATCTTCTAGCTAGATAGTGCGTACAAAAATATGTCCTTACTGACAAGTGCGGTATGGCTATTTCTTTAAAACAAATAGTGCCACAGGTGCCAGCATTATGTTCAGCTAAGTAAACGCGCCATCCCGCGTCTCTTTCACGGTTTTTGATTTCTGCACCTGGGTAATTGTTTCCATCATGTAGAACGAAGACGCCTAGTTTCTGACGTCGTAGTGATGTAAGGGATAAAATTGACAACGCGTTTCGTTTAGATACATTTAATGAAACGACCATTCTAAACTAGCCTGTATTAAAATGCAAATGTAAGAACTTTTGGACATACCTTGTCAGACTAAGATATTTAGGTAGTTGGAGATAGATGGCAAAGTTGCCTAGTTAGGTTTAATAGTAAATTGGATTTCGAAGGTCCAAATGGAAACGACAAATTGTAATGTCACTGAAGGTACGATATTAGCGGAACGTAACTAGGTATCTCATTTCCCCGAATAATCAAACATTTTCAGCGTAATATTATAGCTAGTGATCATATGACAGGTTTTATGCAACGGTAAAAGCAATGAGCTTACACATTGCTTATGTATGCACTACATTGGCCTATAATAGCAGATACAGATAATTTCAGCAATGTAAGCGTATCTTTTAAAACTCCACGCAAGGATCGCTCAGGATGAATACGATAAAGCAAAACAGTTTTTAGTCTCGGTGTGACACCTATTGCGAAAGTGCAGCATAACTGGTCTAGTACGACTTGGTTTCGTCTCCGTAAAACAATTTCGGTCTGCTTTTGTGAATCCTGTGTTTAGGGTATTTTACTTCGACCCACCTACGGAATACCACACCAACATGGATATGGATAAACCAACATCCCTGGAGTTAAACTAGGCATATTAATTTTACGTTTTGTGATAAAAGGTTTGTTGTTGTATAATATGTGCTGACAAACTGCAACACGGGTCTACTTAACAGTATCTTTTAGGCCTCATGCCAAGACATCGGCGGCAATGTCGTCTTTGAATGGCGGCTGCACAAAACATTCTTTCTTGTGTAAACTCATGCTTAGCGGTATTCTCTTACATTCGCTTAGATGTTTATGGGTATGAATATCCGGATAGTTATTTACTCTTAAATCGTCGCTGATTATTGGCAGTTCCTCTGTAAGGGAATCCAGTATGCAAATACCTCACACCACGATAATAAGGGTGCGGCATCTATACTGATTGTACTATCATGGTACCGAATTGCACATTTTCAATACTGCCTATTCCATGTGTGTTCGCTTTGCACTTTTATACTACGTGATCCACTGTTATTTATACGAATAAATAAGTCCAGTAATAGTATCGGTCCCCTAAATTTTTCATAAGTAGAAAGCGCATTCGTATGTGTCGTTTAAAGTTTTCAAAGCCTTAAAAGCACCGGAACGAGAGTCTTGTAGTTCTCTCGGTTTGTCAACTGGATGGCATTGCATTTCACCGCTCTATCACAAGAATTCCCCACGCTTCCTATCATATCGATCATGTCAGCCAAAAGCAATCCCCCTTAAATCTACTTCGCAATATTGTAACCGCGATTAAAAACAGGCTTTAATTTAGAAGTGCGGTACATGGTATCTACTAACAGAATACCAGAAGGCTCCTTGTGCAGACGATACAACTGTCACATGCAAGGAAATTGCTTTAAGTTTAGAAGCGAGTCGAAGGAAGAGTTCTTGTGTTCTATTTAACCGACCCATGAATGGTCGACTGTCAAAGATTTTTATTTTCCATCCCGGCGATTCCAACCTTTTTCCCCGAAATGAATTATTTAGACTTCTTACTGTTAACGCCTTAAACGTTGAGTAATTTTTCCCAACACTAACACACATCTATACAACAGAATTAAACAGGTTAGCCAGATATAGGAACACCTAAAATATTGTGCCCACACACGTAAGCAAATAAAAATATTGCAGCAGAGTCACGCCAGCTGAACTATCAGTAAGGGACAGTCATCTTTCCGAAAAGCTATTCGACGGCTCTTTTGCCGCAAAAATTGTATTATTATGCCCATGAGATGAGGTGTTTGGAGATTGACTCAACGCGGGAGGAAGAAGACACCGAAGCTCACAACGCAAATTCTCCTGACGTAGGCTCTTAACCAAATAAAAATGTGTACTCAGTAAAATGTGTTCATACTTGTTGGGACCCCAACGTAGGTGCAGAGTGGCTACAACAGGGGCCAGCTACAAAATAAATGACTTTATTTCTCTTGACTGAGTCATTGCTAGACCACTTCTCCTCTGCTTCCATTAACAACCTCGGCGAGCGAAAAACGCACAACGCAGGAATCGGTATGCTGGCATGTGCAAAAACTGGCCAGATACCGGACTCTGGGGCATGAATAATTGGGCCGAGAACTTCATTTCCTCTTACTGTGCCATAAATAAGGATTTGAACACGCTCGTTCCCCGCACAGTGTACTCATCATATATGAAACCAACTGTAGAGAAACTTGTGGTCGAATTTAACTAGCTTCTCAAGGTCAGCTGATCGAATAGATGAATCCTTTCTACAGCACAGTAGAGTAGAATTTATGGCTGCAATGTAAAGATTAGCCTTTAGGGCGAGAGCTGTCGCGATGGGGCCATAGGCGAAGCAGGTTAGTAATGGCGTCTTTAGTTTTGCTATACGGTTCTTGAAATATTTTTTGTTCACGAGGACGCAGACATAAACCCTTGGTAGTTAAATTGTTAAACGACTCAAAGCTAGTCCTCACCAGAGGTCAGCACAGGTGGCAGTCCCTGTAAAACTTGAAGGAAAGCTTTGCACTTTGAGTTTGTATAGCAAAAGCCATACGGCTGACAGCCAACGCTAGTCTGTCCGCTGCAGCTTCGCACGTTTGTGGACTGTCGCAGAGAGGACAATGTCTTCAGCATACTCCAACTGGAGAATTCGTTCGTCTGGGAGCAGCTTCACATCTTCTAGATATCAACAGTAATTTTGAATAGGAAAGGTGCGCACCGTTGTCTTACACCAAGGAATATCTTAAAGGACGGCGACACCAAGTAAACGTATATAACAATTTCATTATTTTACTAAACAGTACGCAGCTATAAAGGCAACTCCCACACTTGTCTTCTATGAAGCGTATAGTAGAAGTTAAATGCACTGGTTTACATCCACCTACTAGGAAACATTACACCATTTATCTCTGGGTCTCGCGCTTTGTTACTTGCAAGTTATTTATCTTAAGATAGACCACAAAACAGCATTAACTACTGACTTGGATTGAAATTGTACCTCCTTTATTGTTAATTATAATCACTGTATCACTTAGCTTCTGTTATGCCGTGAGCAACATCATATCTATGGATGAAATAGGTTTGTCTTTTGATCGCAAATTGTCCGTTACTGCTCGTTTTATGGTAGCTAGTAAAAGGCGCCTACCAAATACATTTTCTGGGAAGCATTTCAGTAAACAACATTACTTTTCTACAGTGAACAATTCCGCTCCACTGGAGGGAGTGTCGGTTCCATTTATTATTTTGATGAGTAATAGTGAGGAGTTTAGTGTAAGCCTAAGCCTGCTGATTGGAATTGAATATGACGAAGTTGCTGTATTATTGTGATTTGGGTTGCCTGATGGCGCATCGTGTATCTTAGCAACGACGAAAATGGCGTCATTGCTGAGGTTCTGATGACTCATATTAACTGTTGCGTAACTTTAAATCTGAGATAATTTCCTAAATTTGTGTTGAATACCAAAATTACCATAGGTAATCGGCTAATGGTACTTTTGGATTCCTAGGATGTGATCATATTCTGTTGGATTTGTTCACGATAATGCTTGGGTATTTTGAACAACGATACCTCATTTGTTTTGGATCAGTTAGGAGAACCATAACACATGCTTGTAGCAAAATAAAAGTTTTAGTGGTTTAATCTAAACCAAGACTAGGTAAAGATAAATCCAACCAAACCAAAGACAGTCACATCAGAAGTATCCTTGCTACAGCTTGTGTCGACGCACGGCTTAACATTAGAAGCCACACAGAACAATCTTTTCAGATGCCTAGTCTTTTTCGTTATTTAGAAGCGAAAGTTAGAGTAGTAGTTTGCTAGACCTTCCCCAGTGAATAATAACCACGGTTCACTCTCGTTACAATAATTGTTTGCTATGCTGAATTTAATACTTTATTTGAAGACCAGACAAGAAATTCCGATTTGACGTTGTGCACCATCAGTTCCCAAAATGAAACAAGCATATATGGGCGAAATATAAAATATTTATGGTTATTGCTACTGAAACGAAATTCTACTGACAATTTGCAACAGAAAAGCTGATGGCACGAACTGTTTAGCTGGACCACGCTAGGCAATGCTAATTTCAACCGCTTACAACAGTAATTCATATCAGCTTTGGCGTTGCTCCTTACCGTATCTCAATAACTAGACGCATGATTATATCTGAAATTTGCTGGTGACGCCACCTTCCGTTGCAAATTCAGACTAAATTGAGCGGACTTAATTTGTCTTGTCCGTTACCATTTGCACGGTGTTGCTGCGTATTGGTGTTGCTCATTACCTGCTGTGAGATGTAAACATGTAGGTGACAGAATCCGAGAAATTAGACCAACAAAGGATTGTGGACCAGCCGGAACACCCTTAGTATTCTTGGAACACAGCAATTTAAAAACTAGTGAAGGTATTTTGCTAGGAATTTTGAAGTCACATTGGAATGGATTTTGGTTGTTTCCGTTTGTAAAATGGAGGATCGAGATGAGTAAATAGCGTTCCTCGAGCTAACGCGAAGGATTATTGCCTGCAGACGTATATATGGTGAAAAATCACTTGGTAACGTTGACGAAGAGCTAGGGGATATTTAACAACTTGGCAGAAACAAATCAGCTGCATAGTATAATACGGAAAATAAAACTAAGAACTGGACGTTACTTTGTCTAAAAACTGAAAGATATGCACTCTGCTATAATTTATTGTGTTTACGTTTATTTGAAGAATTGTGGCATAAAATCCGATACGTAGTCTTTGCTTGATAAAACATATTAAGCTAAACAGAAAACATCTAGTAATTATTGGCGGAACAAACTGATACCTTTATAAATAAATACAACTATTCTAATTTTGAATGACCCTTGGTAAATTACACAACACCGTGGTATGCACATATAATTCAGCTATGCGTTTCTGTTATAGCTAAACTTAGTAAGTATTCGCTGCATCATATATTTCCAAATGTTTAGTTTAAGCCTTGCTAATATTGATGTTAACAATTCAATAATGTTCGAAACCCTTATTACACTCTATGTTATTAGTTTTAACATATGAATAATATTTGTTGTAAAAATGCTGATATTCCAAACGATCCAAATTTTTCGGTTGTATCAATTTTCTTTGAAAATAAAGCTGTTTTCTTCCCGATACTCGCAAAATTACTACGTCACTTCTGAACGAGGCTGACATTGGGTTGTTTTGCAAACTCTGTCTTTAAGACATGAGTGTATAATATGTGTTCTACTTAAATCCATTACATCCAAATGTATATTTTGCAAAACTTTCCATCAAAGCAATATACTGTTAAAAAAAGTGCAAACGCTGCCAATAATGAACATTCGTGACCTGACTTGGGTATTTTGTTTTAATAGCCAAGTTGACCAGATATATCTATAAATGAAGCATCTCATAAAAATTATAAAGCATGTATTCAAGGACGAAGTTCCGTTTGACATCCGGCACGCTTTATGCATAAATTGACTGACGCACGTTATAAACTTACATTTCACTTTATATAGGAAACGCACTCATTAAATGTCTTTATGCACATGGCTTTACTAATGGCAGTTTTAACTTTCATACATAAGTAAGGAAATCACACTGAGCCAAAGACTACTACCTATAAATGCCAATTTTGTGCTTTTTTGTTTATGAAGTATGTTATCATACAACTGCTCAAATGATATTTTGAAATACAGAAGAGTAGTATAAAGAGTTGAAGTGTATATTTAGAAATACATCACATCTACTCATTTATACAGTTATCACATTCCCAGACAATCATTGTACGAGCTTGTTATCATTTCGGGTATCGTCAGCAGCGCGCATTCCATCGGATCCTGGTTGGGCGCGACCCCACAATTCGACTGTTGCCAGTATGTGGTTGAGACTGCTGTGCTACAATGAAACGGCAACGACCAATGTGAATAAGTTACTAAATGTAATATAGCCTAGTTCCCTATCCCTTAGCTTACACCTTACTGCCTTGCGAAGGATAGGCAACCGTCTCATTAAGCGATCTTGAACGGCGTTACATCATACCTAAGTGCAAACAACACAACGTTCCTGCTTTGTTCAACAACCTCGGGAGAGTAGTTGATCATGTTTCACAGAAATAGTACTTCAGAAGTTCTTACAACTCGTCTGCTCATAATGCTTCAAGCTCAATACTGAGCAACACATGTTGATAAACAAAAATTATGGTGAACACGCTGTGAAGTAATTCATAACAATTGCCTAGGAGGGCAATTCGTGACGTTTTTGACTAAACTAAATCATGGTGTGCTCGTGTAGGAAGACCTCATTTGCTTGAAAACCTTCATGTTGCAAGGAAAAGGCTAGTGGACGGTAAAGAATTTGACACATAGAAATTAGCCGGCTTAGTACCACAATATAATCCTAAATGCTTAAATTCCACGTTAGGTTACACATGAAAAATGCCACTCAGATTTATCCTTTTTTGAAGGGCTAAATCGGCAACATTGTGAAAAAACAAGACGAGCAACTAAGCCCTTAAAAGTGCTGTATTTTTATTAGCTGATCTCAAGTAGCTTCCTCGGGTTAAAGTTATATGTATCTATTAAATATTTGAAGATTTAACCAACACATGCCGAAAAGCATAGATAATCAGTGGTGGCATCTCAGTGAGAATTAAGGTTTAAATTCTATTGCACACTAAGGCCAATTAACCTGCCACCGAAAACCGTCTCCATGCGTGTGCACCATCTGTGAAACCTACTAATGTTTGCCCTATCCCTCTCTGATTTGAATAAAAAAGTAATTTTACATAACATTCCAAACCCTGCATTGTTGGATCTAACCTAGTTTATTTGAATGGAATTTAATGTATGCTGAATTCGCCTACATTTTTAAAAGTTAGATTATCTTAACATATGCCTCAGTTGTTCGTGTTCGGGATTTTGTTTCCTCCTTGGACCTCTAAAGATGGCTAACCATAAATTATACCATATTTTAGAAATGTTGTTCTATTGCTCCAAGTGCTGCACTCCTGCCGCAACTCTCATTATAATATAAATATTTGTGCGTGATGCGTTGATTCTTCCGCTCACATGTTATTTTAAACTTCTAACTGTTAGTTGACTTTCGTGGAAGGTAAAACTATGTTCCTTCACGGTTATAGAAACTGAAACATTCAACACTGGTAAGTCAACTAAAAATAAAGCAAAATTTAACTACTCTTTTTTCAATAAATCATATGTCACTTGAAGCGGTCCGTCAACTTTACTTGCTGCATCATTGGGCCCATGATTTCCAAAGCGCAAGTTTATACTTTACAGCAATCAAACTGAAATTATAAAAAATTTCAAACGAAAATTGAATCAACAAAAGTTATCTTAGTGGTAGAGTTTTTGGCCACTAATGCAGCAAGGCAATTATATGCAAAGAATGACTGATTTCATTAGGACTGAGTACTGGATTATCGGTTTTGACAAGTAGTACTTCAGGATGCGCCGCTTTTTAATGTGGTTATACTGTATTTTTACTATACTGTTGTACTGCATTTTTAAATAAAGTAATCGAATTATTACATCATGGCGATTTGGTGGATGCTGGTTTTGTCAGCCTGGTAGATTTACAGCAGTGGAATAATAAAGTAATACATCCGTACTGAGGAAGTTGGAAAGAAGTTGGACGTTCCAAATTAATGGAAGCTTCTCTGCAGCAATAATTTCAGTAGCCGTTTATTCCTTACACAATCTTTCAAATCAGACGCAACCCTAGTGAAGGAAATAAGAGTTTGCTGTAAATTAAACACTAGTCCGAAATGTGAAATGTCCCAATACAGACATAAGGCGAGCACTCCAGAAACTGACGGTGTATTAGTTCCTAGTGTCGTTACCGATATTTCAGACTTATGAAAGCAACAGTTATTGCTACACCATCATCAAACCTTTACCAAATTGTAATAATGGGCTTGCTAAGTTACTATATAAAGCGTTTCCCGCTGTGCTTTGTCACAAAGTACGCCAGAAATATCACTAAGTTCCACAAGCTATAGCTAATATAATTATAAAGACAAAGCAACAAATACGAGACATTAAATATCCTGCTAGATAATTATCAAATGAAACAGTGAGTTATGTGGACACCGAGTAGTCAAAGCGAAATAGACCAAATTCGCAAAAGTAGAGGAAACGATTTATTGCGTCTAGTATGTGTGATTTTTGATGCCTTGCCTGTAACCAACATTCTAGTTAAGGAAATAAAATTTAAAAATATCAAAAATTATCTTAGCAAAGGGGATCAAGGGCAAGGTAGATAGTTTTAATTTGTTTACTTTTACCAATATGCCGTTGCGATATTTCCTTTCAAGATTTGCAATAATATGAAATGCGCATATGCCGACCGGTTTAAATTGATAATCGTAGCAGCATAAATATATTTTTTAGTTCATAAACATAACAATCTTCCTGCACAAACCGGTGTATTTTTTACGATAGACGTCATACCAACGGACTCTCCTAGACCAGTTGTACTGTTTCCATTAATTCACAGATGAATGAACGCTTTCAGCATTGCGCTCTGTTATTGCCTAGGGTTGCAATTCTGGAGAATTTTAGAATTAATTGCAATAAACCGGATTTTTTAATTAAAAGTAGGCATGTTGATCACAGGATTTTAACTATGTTTACCACTTACATTCGATAGGTTAATGACATCCAATATGCCGCGAAAATACTTGTAAAGTTAAAACCTAGTCGATATAATAGACTGAAAAGTTGCATAGCGTTATGTCGCTGTCTAAAACTGTTTCACCTTTTTGACTTGAGTACATATTACTTAAAATAAACAAAATAGTACATTTTCATTACAGTGAATGCCACTTTGCAGGATGGTAAGTAACATATATCTTGTTCTAGCTTTTATGACTTATCCGAAATAAATATTTTAATGCGCCATATAAAAGGTTGAAAACAAAATTCAGTCCTTTTATGCAATGAAAGAAGGCATTACGTCAGCATGTACCTCCAACAGGAACTTATTTTAGCCCAGTTTTATACAATTCTGCACAATGCTTGCATTCCTGGTGAAATATATGATATTAACTTTGAGGGTTATGCCAGATAACACAACACAAATCTACGAAGTATTATTCAGTGTCTTCATTTTATGCACCACGTTTACTCAGTTGATAAATTAAAAATGTTCGTATTAGTCTTTTTAATAGTTGACTTTGAAACGTGCGACAAAGAATACTCTTAGGCCACATAGCAAAACAAACGACGACAACTTACTGTTACAAATGTGCATATTAATAACTAGGAAGGAATGTAAAATTATCAGAATTACGTATGAGAGTACATTAAATCTGGTTACTTCTGCAGACATGTTTAAATGTCAAAAATTCGGCGCGTTAAAATTTGCATCTTATGATGCAGATAACCAAAGCAGTAAAGCATAAATCCGTGCGTACTAAAAACAATTGTTGCATACATATTTTCATAAGTTTCAAAAAGGTGTTTGAACAATACAGATTGTAGAGAAGATGTGCAACAGGTAGACAATAAAACGTGTTTCATGAACTTACGGAGTGAAGGACGTACGTTAGTGGTTTCATAGAAAAAATGTTAGTTGAAAAATAGCAGCTTTTTATATAGCATTTACTTATTTAATCAGTCACGAAAGATATATTTACATGTGCAGAAGGTAGGACAGGCCAGGATTAAAATATTCTAATATTTTGTTTACGTCAGATCGAAAAATTCTCTTCGCCGGCAAATATCTGTTTTATCTGCATAAGCTTTAACAAAAGGCGCGTTTTTTAGGTGTACTTTTTCATCACTTGTGAAGTAAATGAGAGAGCATATCTACATATTAATTTTTAAGAACAGTTATTAAAAGAAATGTTGCTTCTGGTAGAATAATTGTTTAGCTGCTACACCGAATGATTCAAAATTTATTTTTAATAACCGATTAGTTCAAGGATATTTTGATATGCAGCCGAAGTCATATTTTGCCAAAATTAAAAGCATGAATATATAGGTTGTATTATACTGCATACTAAATCATTAAGGTCAAGCAATTTAGCTATATGCAAGCACAATTTGTCTGCTTTGCTAAAAGTCAAATGTTGTTGTCTAACAGCAAAATTGCAAAGCTTTCAGCATGCGCAGTAGTAGAAAAATATGTACTCACTGTTTTGACTAAGCTTTACTACCCGCTTTCTATGAATGTGAATCAATAAATGAAAGAGTAAATTATACATGCGGTCAGAAGTTAAAATGCATTAGTACGGTACACTTTGCATAGAAGTATTAACTAGCCTTATAAATACTTCTGCAATATGCGTGACCAGTATTAATAAACAGAGGTGTAGGTAAGGAGTGGGGATATAAATGACGAAGTACTATATTATTCTACTACAAATGGTATCCAAATATAAGTTAAGTGTCCAGTTATGTGGAGAAAAGCAAGGCAAATTTAAACGTATGATTAGGAGAATTAAAATACACAAATTGTTTAAAAAAATTTATTTTCAACGCCGTGCATTCTGTCTTTTTTGCGTTTTTCATGTTTGACGAAATGGAAAGTATTTAAATATGCAATGTAGGGATTAAAATGTTTACTTCGCATTTTAGTCAAAATGCGCATTCAACCCAGAGGTAATACAAAATTGACAGCTGATTTTTACTTTTCTTTTAAATGCTTCAGCTACAATAATCCGTTAAACATATTTACGCACTGTGTTTTATTAATTTTTTCAGTCGATGGTTACGGTGACCGAGGTTAGTTATTATGGATTACTATGTGCATATTTAATAAAAAACAGTCTTTTATGTATTCATTTTCAGTTGCTGCTATTATCTAATTCATTGGCCAACATCTATTATTTTCTAGTTGTTATACTTTGAGCTGATACTTACAAGTGTTGTTTGTATAAGTATGAATATTTTACGCATCAGGAAATATGTACCGGTAAATTATTGTACTAATTTTCATTCATGTAACAACTCTTAACGCCTTCTGTTCTGTTACAATATAATGTGGGTTTTTCTGTTAAAGTTGCTAAAATAGTACTAGGTGAGTCTATATTGTATTAGAAGTTACCATTTTTCAAGCGTATTTTAATGGAATAAGCTTTATAAGCAATCATATTTAAACAGAAAGGCTTCTAAAATGCTTTTAAACATGTTGATAACAATATATAAATCGAAAATAAAAGAATGTTCTTGCATGTTTTGGAGTAATTCTTAAATCTTTGTGCATATTCTACGCTTAAATTTTCGCCAAACTGATTCACGTCTAATTTTCTACGTCCAAAACTAAACGTTTGTACAATAATCCTATATCATGATTCAAATTCAGAACCCAAAATAGAATATGACCCACTGTATGGTAAGTTGTATTGAACGTTAGCTTATTGTTCTTAAATAATTTGTACAGTTGCCAAAGATTTATGCACCATTATCAGTACAGCAATGAACCTCATTTTAGGGAACGCCATTTTACAAATAACGGCTACAATTCTACCTAAGTACCTACTTTTTATAAACATTACGATAAATCGAAAAGTAGCTCCATTTTTCTTTATGTTAATAAAAATGTGTGTTTCGTCTTTTTAAATGTGTACTGCTTACGCGACTGAAAACAATTTTGCATACTACTTTTAGAACACGCTAAATCTCCACTTTGGAGAAAAAAGTATACTTGTACCCGTATGTATATGAATTAAAATACATTTAAGAATCTGGTTATTGCAGTTATTTTATTCGCACCGTAATGATGCTAAAAGCAGTTGCTACTGCCTTAGAGCAAGACGCAAATATGCTTTTGATACACTGTTGTAAGTTTCGTTATATCTTATCTACCATGGTGTCATAATTAAACCTTTTCAGCATATATTTGAATTAAAGCTTATCTACAGATGACGGTTAAATAAGAGCGGCAGTAGAAGGAATAATTATTGCTAAGTTCTATCAATAAGTATACAGTGATGTTTTACACAAAAATACCCTAGAT
The DNA here is from genome assembly GCA_944474145.2 of Dicrocoelium dendriticum. NCBI lineage: Eukaryota > Metazoa > Platyhelminthes > Trematoda > Plagiorchiida > Dicrocoeliidae > Dicrocoelium > Dicrocoelium dendriticum. Next base: position 95,480,530 of record OX104068.1, on the reverse strand, counting down.
TCAACTTAGTTAATCTTAATATGTTAATGTTTTATCAAATACATTTTGAAGTACGTTTTACCATAGGTTACGGAAGTGGGAACAAAATAGAGAAAACTTAATAAAAGGAAATGACTGAAAAATAAAAATGAAAAATAAAACATCTGTAACATAAATGGTGTTATTAGAGATGACCCAAAAATACTTTCAAAAGAAAGCGGTGAACATAATTACAGGAATAAATACATTGCTATGAAACGACCACGGTTGCAACGGTTTCGTTAAGGTCATATAATAGTAATGCAAACAATAAGATGGAGGTTTGAGTTTTACACATTAAATTGTTTCGTGTATCAAAGCGTCAGCAAAATATACTCTCAATTCATCAGGATATGTTTATTTTGGTAGGCTAGTTGTTGCCGATAAACAATATCCACAGGGAAATGTTTACACCACCTCATTTGAAAACCTCAGTTTAGCTAACTTATTCACAGACGTTCATTGTTGGTTTAAGCATAGTTTTCTTAAAAATTTCTTAATATATTTTATACTCTTCAATTAGTATGGAATAACATGTGGACGTGTAAGTTTCCAAGCTTGTTTTGCAGTCATTTAATTTTAATCTATAGCCTGGTGGCGGTTGGTAAATTTTGGATATACTTATTCTATAGTGCTAAATATAACTAGCCAATTGTAAACACCAAATTGCAATCTAAAAGCATGTCTTAGCTCAAATATATTTGACATAATGCCGTCCATGTATAATTTTAACTGGAGAGAAAATAGATGTTTCTTCTAGCACAATTTGATAAACCCTTTAAACCGCAAAGCATTTAAAAAACTATAGGCAATTACTTTAATTAATAGAATACAAAATTCTTATTGATGTACTACTTACACTTGCAACCTGATAAATCTACATTAGACCTAAAAAGCAATGGTTGCAAGTGGCTGGAAATTTTATTAGTTACTAGTATGCATAAAATGGATTTAAGCAGCCGATGATAATATGCAGCCACTGTAATTTAATGGATTGCGATTAATTTGTTCTTAATTATACTAACGTAGTTTTACACCGAAATTAATGCAAATTAAACACACCTGAAAATCTGCAGGATCCTTGCATTCGTTGTACCTTTCACGCTACTATTTGAGAAGCTGATTTGATATGTATTGTGTTGCTTTACTTCTCTCATGGGCATATACGAGTAAAGGATGACTATTCCAGAATGCATTCCTCTTAATGCATTCCCCTTAAGCTGATTTGAATAAGTATACATTTACATAATCCAATTAATTGAAACATGAATTCCCAGGACTTCCGTAATAAAATTGCAGATTATATGACAGTTAATCATTGTCTATTTCCATGGTAGATTTCGGCAAAATAAAGAACGGTAAGCTGCTAAATATTAAAATTTTGAATATTTGCTGCCATGACGAACTATCGAATCTTTAGCAAAATTATGCTTGTCTGATAACAGACAAAAACTCAACTCCATTCACTTTACACGACACGCGGACTATGCCGTTATGTGTTAGAAACCGTGACTTCTGGGAGCCAGCTAATGTGCTGTTCATGGTTTATAACCTGCATTGCATTGGATGACAATCTGCTTTACAAACTTGCCCGGGAGTATAATAGGAAGGTCCGCCGAAATATTCCATGGAATAGTGGCTTACGCTGATGATCCGTTTTTCATACTGTTGCGGTCATGGGTACCGCTTGCTTCTAAAGACTAAAGGCACGCATATGACATCGAGGGAAAACGAATTTTTAGTAATGTTCTTGATTAAAGTTTGAACAATCCAGCTGAGAAGCTACAGAGACAAACAAATAGAATCCTCCTGCTAATTAGTCACTACTTTGATATTATATTATTTAGTGTTTTAGTAGTAATTTGTTAGCGATGTATAGCTTTTGTCTTAACGTCTTATGACCTAATAGAATGTTTGGCCGAGTAACCAATTGGTTAGCAGGAGCTTGTTAATCAGCATCATTACTCAAAAACCTAAAAGCACAAAGCAAGTGCTTCAGCGTTATAATTGATAGCTATACAATGTTAGGCACAAGATTAGAAGAATTACGTACATTACATTCCTCTGAGCTACTCATTATGGAAGCTTATCGCCGTTTGTCTCCTTAGCGACAATATATGTGACCCTACCAACCCAGATATTTATTAGCTTCTAAGTTTCCGGATGGTGTTGGATAATGCCACCGGGTTGCATCCAGTATTCGGTATTTGTAGTCCAGCTAAATCAAGCAAATTACGTAGATTAGGATCGATGCATCATATAAGCAAACCTTTCTTGTTGAAATTGACTGATCCATGCAAGCAAGAGCCAATGATGATTTTCAAATGACCATAGAGTCAACTAACGCTATCCGGAGGACAGTTGGCTGTATGGATTAGTGTGGCTTCGATTGACTTTTAAATCCCGTGTATATTAAGAAACATCGAGAACCAAACATTTTATTGCACGACCACTTTAGTCTTCTGCACATGGTAAGCTAATTTTGGATGGTCTGCCATCCAGTTAATACTAAGAATCAACCGCAGCATATCTTTAGATTGAACTTCTGGAATCTTCTAAATTTATACTGATCCACATACCATCTTAATTGTTATCTTGATTTATATGTTCAATATGTATTGAACTAATAGAATATTTTAAATAAATTTCTTTTTATGGGCTATTCAAAATGATAAATTTTGCGTAACTAGCTTTCTCATCGTATCTAATGGTTTTGAAATATTATAGTTTTAAAGGCGTTAGCGTATGCTTAATACAAATTGAGAGGTTTTGTCTATTCATATTAAACAGTAATAACCAGTGATTAACATATTCAAACTACGAATACCGGTGGCAATTAAATAAGACCGTTTAAGCAAGCCAGTTATTATTCATCATTATTAACTACGTTGTACACCTTGCAGTTATGAAATTGTTTTCAACTCAGGGTCTTTTTTACTTCACGTACGAAGACAGAAATGACGCCATATGCACCATACAATTGACCAGAATCCCGCCATAAATGCTCTGACACTTATTGTTAATACTTAGGTAATACTTATATGTAAATTATAGAAAATGTCTCCTGAGACTTGGTTATGGCTACGTATGTGCAACGTCTATTGTCCGTCATTTTGATTAGAAACAGTCATTCCCTACACTTTTAATTTTTATTTAACATTTTACTGCAGTCTGTTGGAATATTGCCGGTGACCCTCAGCAGATGTAACATAAAATCTAAGTATTTGAGGATTCATATTTTTCTTGCTAAGCGATAAGATTCTTGTTATTAATTGGTTGGTAACTGCCAGTGATTTGCGATAAGAGATCAGTCGCAAGCTAAATCTGTGCTTGGATTGTGCTATCTATGCTTTGAATCAAATACGTAAAGAAAGTTGCATTTCTGATTAATACACGTAAAACTGTTTTTCAAATTAAATTTCAGAATTCGACGAGCAGAAGCAGCGTGAGTTTTTGAATACCACATTTCAGCGATAACAGCTGGGTAAAACAGAAATAACACCAGCGCAATTTTTATCACTTTCATTTAGCTCATTAAATGTTAGAAATGTTTAAAATTGCACCTGGATCATTCTGAGCATTATCCAAGCGCCAAAACGCAATTTCCTCATTTCTTCCTCAAGTTGAGATGATTTTAAAAGATGCAGCGTTATTAATAAGTTGCTCCTGTGAATGACCGCTTTGATAAATATGTCGTGAATTTTGAGTGAATTACGCATTTTGTCAGGATAGGCATAAAATTACAGGCATTAAAAATGCGTAGTAAAGCAACAGCAGCAATATAGCTAGTGCATATGTTAAGCCAAACCATGCAATAAAAATTCGGCCAGTGCATTTTTGTGCTCGTGAACATCTGTTACACAGTTTTCTGCATTATAATTAAATTAATAATTGCCCGTGTTGTGTTAAGGATATGAGAGGCATATTTTAATATTTGACTAGAACCACAGTATGATTTGGCTACCTGCTTTATGAGTAATGACTCTGAGTAAATTGTAAGTTTTTGTTCTGTCCCACATAAAGCATCGGGAAAACTAGAAATAACAGATAGCACACAGCAAACCACTGTCATTTAACTTGACGGGCTACATTTGACTACTTATATATAGGTCATGTGACTTTGTGACAACATTTAGTGGCAGACTCTCCAATTACCATGATCCAACTACCCTAAGCTTTATATTCACATGGGAAAAACCCCAAGAGGGGCCCACACACATAAAACACCACTGTTTTTAAAACTAGGTTTTAGCCACCAACATCCGGCAGAATGTTAATACATGAAACGCATCTCCCAATACGCCGCCTATGTATGTCACTCATGAAAGAGCATAGATTCTTCCGTACAAATTGATCCGTGCTGATGTAGACACAATTTCTCTTATCAAGAGAAAGATAGGTATTATTATTATATTCAATGTGAAGTATGTCCGAGATCCTTTTACTAGGTGAATTTCAGCTGTCTTTATTTAGTATGGAAAGGAGACTTCATGATTTAACTTGTTATTAATAAAAGAGTGAAGGTTGTTTAGCTCAAGAAAAGAGAAATCCACTTTTTCTTACTCCAAGCTTTGATTTCAAACACATGAGTTTAATGTCACAACTTACCGATATGTCACGAGCTATGTGACGGCTCACTTTCTTAGTCGGAATACACGTATTATAAAGCGGAGCCCTAGAAGACGTCACTACATGTTTTCAACCAGTGGTAAACACCCAAAATCATCAACAACATCCACAGCAATATATCAACCAATTCAACTGATGCTTCCCTGCCGTAGTTTCACAACAATCGGAGGAAAAATAAGAATATACGGTAGCAAATGGGTGCAAACCACAAAACCTGTATGCTCTGAACAGATACTTGCGGTCAAATCACCTATATTTTTCAACAACCTACTACCACAAATATCTGGCTGTTGTGCTGGGATAAGACGGAATCAACGAGATAGATTCCAAGCGGCTTTTACTGTCCCGCGTCATAATGAACCATTACCTGACAGATAAAAGCAGAAAACACACTTTAAACAGGCGAACAGACTAGAAGACGGCAGCAGGCTTGCCACTATTTTCGACTGTGACTCAGGTCCGGGAAGCTCGCGAGCCAAATATTAGGCGGGTAACGTAGACTCCAAGTTAGAGGACGAGACACATCGACATTGTTGAGCTGGGTCTTGAGCAAGTTCATTTCGCGCTGTCACGATAACTTGTGCCCGTCTTCTTCTTTGCGCCGTCTACAACTGTTAAACAAGCAAGATCCTGTTTGGCAAACTGTTACCATGCACACTTTGTTTATCCTCAAGTCAAAGTAATTATTTCATTACTGGCAGTTGCTCCAAGGAAATAGCTTGTTATCAATGTCTAATAATCGTTTACGCACATCATACTTGCGCACACGCTGGCACCACCTGACAACAGCAATGCTTCGCAGACAAAGACGAACAAAGACTTGAAGCCGCCTCATATCTTCAGATCGAAGGAAGCATTTCTCTCTTCCATTAATTAGGAGGACGATAACTGCGGCCTTGTAACCACGGTCCTTTAGACGAGGGGATACACCTTTCTGACACCGCAAATGCTCAAGTTAGTAAGGCACTTCTAGCTTTTTCAGTAAGTGAACTGACTTCAGTTTCTATGTCTCAATCTTTGCTGATACAGTTGCCAACTTAAGTGAATCGATCAACTACCTAGGACCCCTCGTCATTAGGGGCAATGAGTCATAAAATGTTTGGTGTTCCTGTAACAACATTTTGCACCTTAAAGCTGCGAGGCGCATGCCAATTGATATGGCCAACCTACAGAGTTTATTCATAATTGAATGCACTGCTCCAAAATAGTTAAACAGAAGGGAAATATCATCCAAATTATCAAGCTTAACTATTTTTTCACCAAGCAGTACCACGCGCCTGCATTGTGAGCTTACGCAGGGGAACACTAAATCATGAAGTGCATGAAAAGTTTAGTAAAGTTGGAAAAGTGGGCAACCGTGAAAAAGGAAAACTTTTTCTCAAAGGCATCGGTCAAATTGCCACAGGCTCTTACCGGCCTGTGGTGTTTGGCTAAATGTCTAATAAAATTTCCACATGTTTAATTCAGACGCCTAAGCGCGAAGTATGTTGCAGAGAAAATATCGATGGAGTAAATCGAACGCATTCTTAGAGTCAAGGAAGAGAGGAATTCCCAGTCTGCGCTGTGTGGTGCCATTTCAGCACATGCCGCACAGTGTATATTTGGTGTATCTAGCCACGCACTAAGCGGAAGCCTGCAATCTCGCAACGCAGTGAGGCGATGAACTAGAATTAAGGCCAGTATTTTTGTCATTACTGGCGGTAGACTAAGACCTCTGTGGTTAACCCCGTCAGTGCGGCTGTGTTTCTTGATTATGGACACCAGAATTAAACTCGCTTCATTTAGTTGGGATGGCCTGTGCCTACCACACCTGCTGGAGCGGTGAGGTTAATGCGTAGCAGAGGGCCATAAATATATACTTAAACAGTGGGGGCATAACAGCACGAAAACTTCTAAAGGCTGCGACAGCGTTTTGTACCTCAATCTCCGATTGCGTATCTAAACGGGCAGGTATTGGCTCAGATTGCAACTCCCGAGTAGGAAGAAGTCACGAAGCACAGGGGATTCTGAACTGTTATCAAAAGTGCTTCGCACAACAGACTATACGGCTCTCCTTATTATGAATCAATGAACTCGCGCTGTCTCTGTGTCTTACTGACGCCTGGTTTCCTGGGACAAGTAGTACGGATCAAATGGAAAAGCTTGCTATTTTTGCCTATCGCTCTTGCATCCTCCATACCTTGAGCAACACTGGTCCATTAGGCTACATTAGCAGCTTCCTTAGCAGGCTCCGAAACGATTTGCCCTTAATAGTCCGCCTGCTTACAGTGTGCTCAGAGTCAGCCGATGCTTTGTTCTGACTCCCAATGGTACAGCCATTTTTTGGATATTCAATTACTGATGAAATGCCGATTGATAGTGTCGCACGCGAAGTCCGCTGTGTGTTGCATGGCGACAGCTATACTCTTCTATTTAAACGTAGTATTATTAGGAAAATACAGCGAATGTTTGGTTTGCAGTGCACCCTGGTAGCGTTGCATGTATGAGAGCTAACATAATTTCGTGGTTTCCAAACAAAGGAGACACTCGGTACGCCTCCCACTGAAGGTCACAGAAAATCGACAGAGTACAAAGATATGGTCGTTTTTGAGTCACGTATTCCAGGATAGGCGACAATCCAGTATGGAACTAAGCTACTTATAATTTTTAGTAATGTGAGCTATTTAGGTCCATTGATGGACAGCTACATAAGGACACCAAGGAGTACTTTGGCGCCTACCATATTTGGAAGCGGAACTACTAAGCAACAGCTGGGGCTTCGCGCACAGACGTTACAGACGCTCCAATTCGTCAGCTAATTCGGAGTTTAGTCCACGCTTACCACCTATCAATGATTCTGTGTAAAGACGCTTTCCTTGTGCATTCTTATCCCTGCAGTAACTATGAGATTAGAAATGGCAACACTGTCTAGTAGCGTGTTTAGTTCCTGGTAGAAAGCGTCCTTCACAAAGTCAAAGATGCAACCAATGGTAGCGTTATCAGAAAACACACAAACTGTGCATATTTCTATTCCGTGAATCCATCTTCGTTGCTGTTTGCAAACGGACTGCAAATAAAAGACTGCTCAAGGGAATCCAGTCAAACGCTGATGACTCATTCCTGGCGCTGAGAACAATGCCCACTCCAACTGAACTAATGTTTTCCTTATCAGAGTCTACAGTTACGTGCAACAAAAAGCAAGTGGACAAACCGAGTGCGATTAATTCAACAACCCAGTTGGCTTCAATGATTTCAGCTTCGGTTACGCAACACACTTTAAATCCAGCGCGTTTAACGTGCGTGCAAGTGCAGCTTGTTGAGCTAGTTGGCTTTGAGTGCAATATTCGAACTCAGCAGAGGAAACGGGGCAGAATGATCTTTGAAGGAGCTGTTAACAATTATTACCCATTATGTGGTGCAGAAAATTGGCTTCATTGACATAATGATTTTTGTCAATTCAGTTGGAAATAAGAAGAAAGAGCCTAGCGATGGGGATTAGTATATGCTTAGGAGAAACGGTTGGAAAGGGAAGAACGGTAGCGCCAATGACAGCATGTTTTCGCTTATCGGCACTCCTATATGAACTAAATAAGTCGATCCTTGATAATGTGCACAACGGCCGAAGCAGGATGTAGTTAGAGTTTGTGGAACTGTCTTGGTTGTTTGTAGCCTGTGATAATGCCAGGGCGTCTGGCCTAGACCAATAAAACTTTAACGGTCCTCAACTAAAGCACTTGGCTCCAAGCCTGTACGCAAGACAGCATAAGTGGAAGTTTTACAGCAATTGAGGTCCTTATTTCAAACCACAAAACTGGAGGACCAGAAGACTAAGTTTGTCTGACCTATAACCATTTACCTATCTAGTAGGTGAAGTTCTGAACAGCAGCAAGCGCCCTACATAATATAGCTCAATTGTTTGATAAGGTAGGCTAAGAGTCACACCGCGCTTAGTTCCATTCTCGTGGGGATGAAGTGTCAGCGACTCAGTTTATCCCTAATAAAATAATGTTTACTGAAAAGTTTATTTAAGAGATTATTTGGATCAGCGTTTTACCGAAAGGTTAATCTATACCATTATCTGCAGCGGTATGTGAATAAAAACAGGAGACAGTGTGTGCAGAAACTTGCGGGTAGACCATGGACAAATATTACATAAAGTTTAAAGCGTTTTGTTACATGTTTATCTGTTGAAATATTGTAACTAATGTGCATTATCAACAGTTTTGATGCTGGTTTGTCTTTATAACATGTTGCCGCAGTTAGCGGTGGCTGTTTATCACGGACAGCAAGAATGATTTTTATGTATTATTTGTAGTTGTGGCTTTGTTTTGATCAGTTGCGCCTTCAAGGAAGAACGCCGGATTCCCATATCAAGAGTCATTTTTAAGTACTGAAGGTCCCACAATCTAACGCCGTCATTTCTTTTTGTTTTATTTTACACATATTGCACAAACTTTTTGTTACTACTTTGAAGTGGAAATTTATGGAACGCACCTTACAACAGGAAGCTGTACATGACTTGCTCTTGAGTATACCCTGAAATCCTGTTCCCCTAGTTAAATAATGTCGAAAAGCATCTATCTCTAGGTATTAATAACTTGTTAAACATAGCGAATAGTTAAAGCAGCCGCAATGTGTGTAGATTTGATCAGCTAAAGACCCGGAAGTAAACTATATTATAAAACAAGCTTTCGTTACAGATAACGGCTGAATAAAATATATGATCCAACTGTTCAATACTATACTAAACTATCCTATATTTTACGACCTTATATTTAGGATTAGCAAATTACAACTCTTAAGTGCATAAATCAGTATTGCCATAACTTCAGGCGATAGCTCTGTAATTTCAGTTGCTTTTAACGCTCAAAGCATGTGGCAAGATTTGTATACCTCTACGCCATCAAACAAGGTATTTAGGAAAACGTGTGTTAGTGCCAGTCTCTCTCTTTCAACAGCACAAATATGATGAAATTTTGAAAATTTCTTGAGCAATGATAAAAATAAACCAATAAATAAGTTGTTTATTCTTTGAATGATGCGGAGCACTAATGAAAGCATGAGCAGATATATTTGCATGGTTTTTCTAGTAAGCAACAAATTTGAATTTTATTTGTTTTTAAGATCCTGCTATGTCTGATTAAGCTAACTCAAAAGCGTACCCTAGCTACGAACGGGCAATCGCAATCAGTGTTCGAGATTTGTTTTTTGTTTGAGCCATTCATAATAGTAAACCGACTAATAGTGTATCAAATATGCTGAACGCACCATGGTCAATCTCCGTATTTTTCTTTTGAGTGGCTTTCAAGAAGCGCGTTGCGACGCAACACATTTGGCCTTTGTTCGTCAGATGCTTGATAAGATTTTTACGTCAAACGACTTAAGGCAATTTTGTATTTCGAATTTGGCACGTCCTGCAATTATTTATCATCAAGTAAAACCGGAAACAGAGGAATTGCTATTGTAACAACATAACTTAATCTAACTTAACTTTACTATGGTCGACACTGCTTAAACCATTTCATAATGTTTAACCCATGTCTATCTCATCCCTCTCTCGTACATGTTAATCAAATACTCAAGTGTTTTATGTGTATTTAAAGGCAACCAATATTAACAAGGTGCCTTCTTGTTGTAACAAATTGTTGTTCTTTTAGGCCTCCCAAATGCTATTTCTTGTATGCTGCACTGCAACAAACATACTAATGCCCACAAACAGTGGAACAGTGGTGTATTACGGGCAGAGAAACAGATGCATAGCATGTATCTTAAATGGTCTTATGAGAATCATAATACACTAAATAGAGAATTACAGAAAGAGCCAAGCACTGTGATGTACGTTACTTCTAGTTACGCAACCTTGTCATATGCTATCATCTGTCGAGATACACAAGCCATTTCTAGTATTGTAGGAGGATTAAGCGAAAGTAAAGCATTTTTTAACGCAAGTAAAGTGGTGGTGAAAACAACGTAACTTAAGTAGGTGTTTCATGGTTTAAAACTACGAAGATATATTAAAGGTTTTGTCGACATTCTAGCGAGTACATTGCATGGCTAACCTGAACTATTAGCAGGCGGCGGCAGACCGGATCGGGTTATTTTAAATAGCTACGCTATAATATGGTCGTCATTAAAGTGCTGATACAGGCTGCTGCATAATTTTAAGATCCACAGCCTATGTTGATAAGGGAGATGCAATAACCTTTTGATTTTCCTTGTGGCTCATCACTAAGACGTCGAGAGCACTGCAAGTTCTCGTTTGTACCAGGGTTGCCAGGACTTTGCTGCGTAGTCTACATGAGATTGCACGTATTCTTTAAACAATTGCAAAATACAGAGGGATCAAACTACCCTAATGCTCTCCGTAGTATGCTAAAATTTTGGTTTCTAGCATTTGGCATCTCAGCTTATTCTTAGCAACCCAGATTAGTCTGGATTATATGTCAAAAATCGTCCTCCTGGTCAACTGCTAGCAGAACATGGTCACCAAACTTGTATGTAAATTTCGACTGGTGGTGAATATTAAGCAAGTTACAACTCCTCGAATTGAACTGGAGCGGATTAGGAAGTTAACATCTATGCACATTGCCCAGATCTCGTTGATGTACAGTGTGATCTCGTGGATTTGCGTTCTTCAGCCACATATTCGCATTCTCAGTGAACAACAAGAAGTCTAAATCGTTTAAATGCGTAAGCTGGTCAATAAACACGAGAAACAGATGCAGCCACTGAACCGGTACTTTTGGAACTCCACCTTTGACATAAATCGGATCTGACAGTACTCTTCAAAATCTGGCCTGCAGTTGTGAATTCTGCAAGAAATTCCTTAACCACAGAAACACAAGAACTCATTCTACGTAGCTCTCGAGCTTGCGGTGCAGAATGTGACGGTTGAGGCGGTTTAAAGCTTTAAACTAATCAAAGGGATGACGTCTGTCCCCGAAACTTCATTTGATGCTTCTGGCTAACTTGCGTGCAACCAGACGTTTGGTAATACATGAATAGATTTGGTGCATCAGATGTTGTTGCTTCCTAGGTTGTCTGCTAATGGATCAACAATGTTTGCCTCCATCAACTTTTAGAACACAGGGAGGAAGACCAATGGACAATATTTGGTGGTTTTCATGCGATTACGGTTATTTAACTTCAGATCGATTAGGTGATGTTTCCACATGGCATGCAAACTTCGCCCATCAAACACTTTTTAAATGAATTGTGCTAATGGCTCGGACAACATCGTTGTTGCTTCTTTCAGCACCCTCGGATGAATTCTTCTTTTCTATGGAGAATTGCATGATGTTATTAAGGACAGAGTATTCAACACAGTTGCTACAATAGCCTCGCTGTTAGCAAGTGTTGAGATTATGGCTAGGGATGCAGTTAGTAACATTAGCGAACGTCTCGTTGGAAGTTATGTGCATTTTGCATCTGCAGCGCGTTGGCCGCTTCTTCAGTATTCTGTGTCTACCGTGCTGCAATGCTAATTATTATAATACCATGGTTCACTTTGTGCATGGTGTTAACATACTTATATAGGAGCATTTTACGAACCAAATGTTGTTGGTAGGTCAGATTTCCTAACAATAAAGACTACTGCAGTGGTTGCGCTGGGTGTCTTAATCTCTCCATGTCTTTGGACCAGGATGAGTTCTTTAAATGTTCCACGCTGCATTCCCTTGTGCAAACCTTTTGCGAGTTCTACTTCTGATGAAAGATAAGTGATTGCCAAAGTGTACCTTCTAAGTTTCTCAAGCATTTGCGAGTAGACTGCCGAAGATTCTAACAATTTGTATCCAGACGCTGTCAGGTGAAAACCTCTCAAAAATACCTAAACCCTTGTTTTAACAAGGTCGTTTAGGATGTCGTTAAGTGTAAAATTACGTTTTAATTCTGCGGGTTCCTCCGGATATTCAGCGTAACACATAATTCTAAAGTATAGTACCATGAAAATTAAAAGCTACAATGGTGCCTATAAATTGCCTGTCAACCATTATTTCCTTATTTGGAAGCACTGTGTCAAATATTGACAACTTGTTGTCAAATTTATACCTGGTATGTGAACTGATGTGATTGCAGAGCAGAAGACTTGTGAGAATGCATTGCAGTTCTGCCTTAAAAGTCTCGCTGTGGGATGCAGATGTTTATTAGTTCGCGTTCTTTGAGACCGTCAGAGATAAGAAAGTTACTGTAAGCTGGTAGTACACATTTCGTCCGTGCTAATATTAGGCAGGAATCCATCTGGAATGGACGATGTGTGGCGAGATAAGGCTGTCACGAGGCAATTTTCCTTGCGTCTGAGACGCAAACGGCACCATAGCGAATCGGTGACTCGCGTTTCTGGATCATTCAATGGTTCGCTTTTTAAGTCCTTACGATAATATTGGATAACAGCACCTTCACTGCCAGGACGAACATGTAGTAACAAGGACTTTCCCTGAACTGGGGCCTCATCAATCTCAACCGTTACGCACAATCAAGAAATGATTTTCCGAATGTGATCCCAAGCTTTTGTTGTCTGGAGCAACCGAAGCTCAACGATTTTGTTGAGAAGGCTTTCGGCATTCGTGTACTTGCAAGAGTGTTTCGGTTCTTAGTAACTATCCGAAGCTCCTTGGGATAAGATGGGTTTGTGCCAACCGTTCTCTGTTCGGCCGCTAACTGTTTTTTGTGGTACAAATCAACGCGCTGTTTGGAATTAGGTTCGGTTGCACCATAGGTAGTCCCACTGGCAACTCATTCGGCACAATGCGTGCTTAGCGTATGCAGGATTGCCAAAGAAGTTACGCATTTTTAGACCGTCTTCCTGGACAAATTTCGGATGGAATCCCCAATTTGTTTGTCTGCTTCAGTGGTGTTTTAAGTCGGACGACAGTTGCCCTCACAGCTTTGAACCGGATCTCGGTTGGTAGTCTGAACCGTAATGACGGTCATAATTCCAGTATCATAAGTACTAACTAACTTGTTAATAACACAGCTTTAATTAGCACTGGACCGAACTTATTGTAGCTTTCTGATCTTGCCAGCTTCGAGAGAAGTAACTACAATGTCATTCAAGTGCAGCATTTCAAAAATATAGGGACAGTACTCCTGGCCTTTAGCCTTTCTTTGCTTTCATTATGCTCAAATGACTAGAAAACGCCGCTGACGAAAAAGGATCTGGCTGCGTGGTTTAGACGGGTATCTTCCAAGCATTGCGTTGCTCATTTGCGTTCTATACAAGAAACGCCTAGAAAGGCTCGGATAAAACAGGATCTCTTCTGAAAACAAGCAGTCAAGAGGAACATTGTTTCACCCTCATCGACAGACATTAGGACAACCCGAAGAAGACGTGCTTCACTATAATGTTTAGAATTTGAGTGCGGAGTGAACGACATACAAATTGGACGGCTTTGTCAGAATACAAACAGCTTAACTATGGTGTTGCATTGGTTCGGTATTTCAACTTTTCCAATCCAAAACATTTAATGATGACTTCAAAACATTGCTAAATAATAAGATGGCGTAACCAATTTCTTCCGAGTTTATTTTCTGGGAGTGAAGAAAGTGGCTGGTAATTTGCGCGGTTTGCTAGGCATTATTGTTGCGTGGTTTTTAAGGATACTTATTGGTGTGTAGGAAAAAGCAGCAGCCGCTGATTTGTGAGTGTTCTACGACGCAACGACGGTCCCGTCGGTAATGACATTTGCAGGTTTCCTGGTTTTCGTTATAGCCTGGTGAGAGAATATGGGTATAGAATAATGTATTATAAATAAGCTGTGGTTGAGGTGTTTCGGGACGCTTTGGCGGTTTGAATTATTGGTATTTTTTACAGAAACAACTTTATTTTTTAACATCGGGCGTTGTAGATTTGGCTTGCAGTGGACTTCTTTGGAGAGACCTGTGTAAGACATGCAGCTAGGCACGTATTAATCGGATTAATTTTGGTGCCATAATTTCTACTAATACGTCTGCCGGCAGATGCTATTTCTGGTTCAGAGTACTTAGGAGCTAACTCATTGGGAGGGTGATGCACATCAAGCAAAACCAGAAACATATGGTTTGCGGCTTATTAGTATAAAGTTGTGAGGTTCGTTTTTCTACAACTAATTTGAAAATAGGTCGTGCTGTTTCTATATGAAGGCGTTATTTCTATCATGATATTACATGTTCCACAGGCGCATCTAGGCACAGCCGATCGGCCGATCGCGCTCATCATGTCATTGAATGTGGCAACTTGATTGATTTTCATCGCGTCAAAGTGGGGCTGTGGAGACAATTTGCTGTCTTAACGCCTTTCTTTCTCACTGTTGCTTGCAAATTAGTGTATTCGACGATGCACAACAGCTACAATAAGGCGCTGCACGTGTTGATAGGGCCGCGTTACGCGACGATGCGCGCAAGGGTTTGACAAACCACCCCAAGTGTAACGGGCTCAGCTTTTAATGAGGGAGCGACGCAAGAGTTCGCATAACTTGGTTATCTTGCCGTCTGTAGGGTAGATTGTCAGTTTGTTTGAGTTCATAGCTTTTGCTGAGGCTGATGTTGCATTCTTGATGCTTCTTCATCGCAGTTGGGCTAAACCAACTTACACTTGAACTAGGTCTTTTGAAGCTGGCTAAATTTCATTCCACTTTATTTGGTTTGTTCTGCCTACCTGAATACTCTTCTATTAACTGGCCACGTTGCTTACACTAATTGCGCTTATCTTCGGTAACTTTGTTGCGTTTGTAGCATTTTAAGTAACTTGTGGACATTTCTTCCTTATCACGGATTTGTTGCTAACCAAATTACTACATATGGTAATTTAGCGTAGAGTTATGCCACCGTATCTGTATGCATTATTGGATTTATTTTATTTCAGCTTGTTGTTTAAAGTGAATGGCTGTTGTTTGATATCCCTGGTATGGTTGCGCTTGATGTGTATGTTGACATGGTGCCTACCTGTCTATTACCCACTACATCGTTCATCCTGGCTCCAGAAGACAGTTGGTCGTTGCTGGAGGGGACGGGGTGCACGGTTCTTGTGGCCGTGCTAGGCTCAAAGAGCGGTTCCATGCACTCAGTGGGGAGCGGACTACGGTCCAGCCACCGCCTTCTGTGCACTTGATTCTGCAAATACAGCGTGTTTGTGTTTGCCTGTGAAGGAGTGTGGGCCGGCTCCGTTGATGAAACGTGGTTCCCATCCACATGCCTCCCGGTCTTATTCCTTCGGGTTTACACTGGATATGGGGTATGTGGTTGGAGCTGTGAGTGGTGCAGCGCAAGCCACCCATGGTCCCTCTGTAGGCGCAGGCGTCCTGTGGCTGGCCACAGTGACATGCAAATCCGAAACCGGATGCCGCCAACCATAGCTTCTGCTTCTGAATGAGACCAAAATTATTATCAAAAAGATCAAGAGTGAAATGTTAAAACTGAGAACGGGAGTAATGGTATGATCCACAAATCAAGATTCTAAAGATGGGAAGCAATAATCCGCGCTCATCAACTGGTTACAGAGAGTGCACGCACAACTACAGTATTTTTCTGACTACAAGGCGCACTTAAAATCCTTTTAACTTCTAAAAATTCGGCACCTCGTCTTTTAACCTGATGCGCATTATGTTCCTTTGCTTGTGCTTTGGCCTAGCAGATTCGAACTAATTGCTAAGTTTACACTGCAATGAAATTCTGCCAAAATATTTCATTACGTCTTTAATTCCATTCTTGTAAATAGCATAGCAACGATTCAAGATATCAATGCATTTATGCCTAAAAAATCTACCGCTTAACAGATTAGTTGTGACTAGTTGACAATTGCCTTGATATAGTCTAATGAGAGCGTAAAAGCAAAATAGACAGTTTAACTTGATCATCCAATTAAGAAAAACGAGATAATGTACTATCTGCTTTGACTGACTATAAACTGCTAATACTTGAACTTGGATATTTATTAAAATTAGTAACTTCGTAAAGTATACAATCATAAACTTCTTGATAAATTTTTAATTATTTGATGAGTATTTAAAATACCATGCTGGAGTGTCCCTGAGATTTTGAACGCATTATATGCTGGTAATTTGCGAGTATAATGTGTGACCTTAAATTATTTGTTCAGGTAGCAACAGCAAATTGGTCTAAAATGTAGCATAGTAATAGCATGACGATTTTCATGCGTATCGGTAGAACAGTCGAAAAGAACACATCCTCACCGCGTATCCAAAAAAACGCCATCCTCTGCAAAACTTATTTTACCTGTTCTACGTATTACTTAAATCTGTCACTGAAGGATACATCGAATTAATATGCTTTCTTAGCAAGTAATACACTGTTTGGCCATAAACATTGTGGACAAAGCGCACAACAAATACTCACGCGTGCTTGCAATTTTGGGAACACGTTGTTGAATACCTTTGTATGGGATGACAACAAAAACAACGGTTCGCTTTAGCTTTCATTTTGCCTATTTTGAGCAAGGTAGCATGTATTCAACTAACTGACAGCCCTACTGTTGCTATTTAGCAAAAATGGTCTAGATTAGAAAACATATTAAAGGAATCTTAAACAAAACTTTCAACAGGAAACGAAAATATGTTGGATGAAACACTTTGTAGCATGTTTTACGCTGCGCTTGCTAACAACTTAAATAAGTCTAATACATAGTGTGTTCCTTACACAGACACACGTGTTTTCCGTTTTGGGTAAAAAGATTTCTTTTGTATTCGAATGCTCAGCAGAAAAAGCGTTGGAAATACATTAAAAATCGTTCGTTGGTTTACTGGAGCAGTATATAATACTAGCCTGCAGTACGCAAAACAAAGTTGCAACGTATCAAAACAATATGAATTGTTTTCCTTGTCTAATTTTATGCAGTCTATTAGCATAAACACTTAAATAAAGATTGTAGAGTCATTTAAAATATAATACGCAGGATTCTCCACATACTATATTACATTTAGTGACGTAACTAATTATCTTATCTCCTTCATGAGGTGCGTGTCATAATGTAAATGCAAGGTGATGCAAATTCAAAATTTTACGAAATCACTCGCATATTTTTATATGCTGATCTTATTAAGTGCATGGCTAAAATTATTACTGAAGAAATGTTGACCTTTTTATGTTTCAGCTTCTTTTATTCGAAAAGGTAAACGATTTAGGCTGTTCTTATCAGACAATAAATATTTAGTAGAAAGTTGCGCATTTCGTCTTTAATAACTTGTCCTCCTACTATTTAACGCACTAGCAACAAGTAATTAACTTCGCAATGCTTTGGTGTGCACGTGGCATTCTGGCGGATAATAGATGGTTAAATGCAAAGATATAGCAGCTGGACTAGAGAATGGCTTAAAGCACATATATATTATACATATCTAAAGTCTACCTCCCGTGTGCATCAAGACAGCAAAGTTATATTTCAAGTCCTTCATTGCATTGCGAAGGAGCTTAGTGATAGCAGTTACACCAGATAAAAACCACCAGCATTTAGGTAACGGATTCGCATTCTTGTTTGCGTTAATTAAGTCTATCTGTTAGTTGAACTCTTGCATAATATTTTGCCATGTTTTCCTAATTGCATATCAAAGAACAACTGTTATACTACTAAATTAAGGAATCCGGACTCCAAGCACAAACACCTGCACAAGCATCTTACGGAACAATTATTATGGGTTCTTTACGATACGTAACTAGAGGAATAAGTATCTTTCAGAGTAATCATCAAGTATGCTATTTGAGCATCCTAAATCATGTTGATATAACAGCTAAATATCTCCGGATACTGCTAAATCCGTTTATCGACCCATTTGTGGTTTAGCTGGAAGATATTTTAGGTCAAGTAGATGCGTTTCATAAACAAACCATTCAAACACATCAGGACTAAGTATTTTATAAAAATCAATGGTTGTTCTTATCTAAATGCAAGGTGTTATCAACCACAAAATATCATAAGTAAACAAGCACTTCATTTCCATATGTGACGTACATACTTGGGCTTAATGGTACACAATTTTATCGACTTAGAGCTCAAGTCATCTAAATATCGTATAGTTACTATCGCACGCTTTGTGAGGAACCCACCGGACTTCTATGTTGTAAGGTGAAAGATTTTAAACTTCAAACGCTTACTTAAATATAAGCAAAAGTTCCTTTTTCCCTATGTAATTTATGCGTTGACGTTACGAATGTACAACGTAACGGATAGAAATAAACTAACATGAAGTTTTCCATTCAAGCCAGCTCAGATATCAGCCATCATTATGGCATGTTAGGTAATTGACCATTGTGTCAATCTATATTCGGAAAGAATGAAAGCCTAAATAATATAGGAGCATTGTACAATATTCTGTACTCACATTTGGAAATATCCAAATTTTGAGAATTATACAAAGCACGAACATATATTCGGCGAACTGTTAAACTTGCTACCTAACATAATCACGACAATACAACACACATGCAATACTGATGCTTCCATACTCTACTGCAGTTACCTAACGAACTCGAAAATTTCAACTAAGCAGTAATGTAAGCTACTGTTTGACCGCAATAATTAAAAATGAAAACAAATGCTAGCATACACAAAAGCAAAATCTTTAAGTGCACCCTAATGACTATAGCAGGTATTGTGAAGAAATGCAAGCATATCACCACCATGAAGATAGACGTAAAGCAATATAAAGCTTGGAATTGATTCAGTAATAGCTTGAAGGTTATATGAACTATAAACATTTTAGTTTAAAGCAAGCTAGTCAGAGTGCAATAAACATTATCTTCAAATTTGATAATTTTTAATTTTGTTTAAACAGGAATCAATCGGTTGATTAGTAAGTGTCTATATTATTTTTTGTTCACGGTCAGTGTAATCTTCATGCCTGTACCACGCATAAAATAAAAAGCAAATATTATTCCAGATAGAATACATGTTTCATGTATGGAAATAGAAAATGAGAAGATTCGGTAGGATATAAGTTGTTACAACTTTACCATCAGACAGTCCAAAGCTTTGGATGCACACTTTAAGCTATAATGATGAGTTTGCCTTCGCCTTAGCTGTAAGCATAAACTTAGGAGTATTTGAACATGTGTGTAGCCCTTGTGGTTTATTTGTTCAATATACCGTTCGTTAAGCTCGACACTCTTGGTGCTAACGTTCAATCATCAGCCGTGGTGCCATCATCAGAGCCGCAGAATGAGTAGGTAGATGTGAACCTGGTATTCTTGCTCGCAATTTTTAAGTTATTCTCATTGGCGGTTTAGAAAAATTTGCAACATTCACTACTAGCTTCATAGACATAGCATGTTAAACTCCGTGGGTGAAAATTCCGCCTTATCTGCTTGTATGCTCTACTTGTACGTAAGGTATATTCTACTGATGTGATTGTTTCTGGCAAGTAAAGTTATATAGACCATGTTCAATCCAGCAGACCAATTGAATCCACTTGTTCTTAAATTGACATTCAGTTACACTTTCACCTGCTTGCTTTGTATTTCCACGTGCTATACTATTATCGTGTTTCGTGTAAAATTGATGACCTGCTTTAAGTTTGGGTGAAAAAAGCTGATTACGATCATGCTTTCCATGTGTCATATTATGCAATGCGACCAGTGCAGAACGTTTGCTGCCAGATTTTGAACTGGTTCCTAACAACGACGTTGTAAACTATCTTATTGACAACATATTTTACATAGTTGAATGAATTTTCCCTTGGTCTCGAAGGAAACATTTGTAGAAGAGCGTTCACTTCACGTGCCCCTTGATTCTGCGTAGCTTTGGTAATCGTGCCATCAGCACAAAAGAGATAACTATCTGTTTTTAGCGCTGATAAAAGATTTGCCATTTCGTACTTCTATTAACCATGTTTTGTGGATATCTGATGTTTGCAACTGGCAGTGTACCTGGTTTCCATCCCACCCGCTCAATGTCGATTTACTGTAGGGTATTTCTACTGTCTTGAATAAACAGTCGATACAATACCGCTTGCGTTTATCCTGTTAGTAATGTGGTAGTGCAATACACAAATTTATTTATAAAATGATAAGTGTTCCCTATAGTCTTTTATAAATCAATAAACTTAAGAATAGAAAATCGTTCTTGCCCTCTAATGCAACGGTGCAATTGACATCCTAAACTGTGTCGTTGATCATATCGTACGCTTTCTGTACATAATAAGTTTGTTATGGCAAGCCTCCACACATCTGGTTCAAAGCTTTAGGTTGATCAGCGGCACGGTAAAGAGCTCCAATGTTTACATCAGATCATTGGGTCATGAGTTGAACAATGGTAACTCCATGAGCATTTGCTTCAGCAGTTGTCAAGGTTTTCTGTCAAAAGCAGACAAATGGACACGAAGATGTCCAGTAGTTCCCCCACGCCTGCCCTTTTTCCGGTTTCATCAATAATTGCTGGGTGCGCAGTAGTTATAATATGCTATCAATAACTAGTGCGTACTAGATCAATAGAAGAAGAACAATAACATCAAATGACAATATGTGTTCATCGTCATCTACCTTGACACCTCCGGAAAATATCAATCACATGCACGTAAACGCATCTGAAAAGAGTAATAAAAAATACTTGCAAATGTTGTGTTAATTATTTGCGTATACAAGCAATCTTGTATTGGGAGTTTGTATAGACATCCTAATTAACACCCGCAATTTAAATATTAAAGAAAGACTGAAACAATCAAGTTAGTCAAATTTTATAGGACGACCCAAGATCCACGCAAAAGCTTCCCCTGGCTTTTAATTAAGTAAGCCTTTTAATCCCCTTTACACTACTTACAAGTTAATAAGTCGTAATTCGCGCCTGCAAAACCTTAGTCTCCAGAAGGTTACTTGTGCGAAAATAGCCTTCAGGAATTTATCTACACAATTTTTTACTCACTTTAATAATCCGTTTTAATATAAGTTTTAACCTTTATGGTTACGAGGTTTTTCCTCTTTATATAGGAAGAAAAGAAACAGGTAAGTTGTAGCTTCAGTAAATTGTTTGAGTTAATCATTGAAAGTTGTTTCAACTATCTATAGCACAAATTATTTTGCACATAAACGAAGAAAAAAAATTTATGACACTAATGAAGAAAGGAAACATGCCTTTAACCATCCACGGTTTATGTTTTGACAATAAACATTATTTTGTCCGGCAATTTGAATAACGTCGAGAGTCAGAGATGGCATGCCCATAAGTTAACCTCTGCATATATACATTTCTCCGGACAATATATGCGCACTTACTTAAAATATTCTAATTGCCAAACCACAGTTCATATCTCACAGAATATCCCGAGTCATAAACCGTGAAACGTAATATGAAACAAATTTCTATAACCTAAATGCTTTTGCGTGTAAACACATTTATTCTGCGCTGTCCACAAGATGTATATCGTTTGCTTGTCTGTCTTATGAAGTTGCTGAAAGAGCTGCAAGTAAGTTGCCATTATTCAGGGGTTCATTAACCTATGCATATAAAAGCCATACTCATGGCCATTAATCCATAGATGCAGCTTTGGGATAAATCCATATCTCAATTCACATGACCAGACTATTTTAGCAAAAATTGAATTATCTTAAAATAATTGGTAAATCGGCGGTTCACCGTTCGGCAGAATAACAGCACAATGAAAAATTGCCGGTATGGGAAGGTGAACATCCATTTTTCTATGAAAAGCACTCAGTTTGAATCCCACTGTACAACTTTAGCAAATTATTCTGCCAATATATAAATAGAAACTACAGGGCGCAATCGTTTCAAATTTGACTGACTTAAGGCTGAAATATTAATTGATATTTTACAATGATAAGCTCAACAGATATGGTTTTGTTTGCTTTGCTGCCAAGGTTGCGTGATTAAAGACTAGTTTAGCATAAGCAATATACTACTGATGAGTAGTGAGGTTATTGGTATAATTCAGCTAATTCATAATGGTTGTTCTCCATCAGCGGGCTTAGGTTAGCCTGAAAAAGCACCAAGCGCCGGCATGTCGAGATCCTGAGTCCCGTCAGTGGTGCACCTCCCAGCGGACCCATGCTGGGTGCCTCCCCCATGAATTCTGGATGCCAGCAGCTATTGCCACTTTGCCAAAGTTGGTATCAGCGGACCTGCGTGATTGATAATTTACAATTATATAGTCCGACTCAGCTCCTATTGCCATGCCAGGTGCAAACTGTGCAGAGGAAAATGGCCAGCATCACGAGCTAGGAATTTCCGCATAGCGTGTATGTACCACGTCCGATTTAGGTATAAGGACAGACGTTATTGTACTGATGAGTAGTAGTGAGGATTTCGGTATAATTCAGCTAATCCATCGTTGTTTTTCTCCATCAGTAAGCTTAGGCTAGTCTGGAAAGACACAAGACCTTGGCCCTGAGACCTACTCGGTCTCGTCAGTGTTTCGCCTCACTTCGGACGCATGCCGGGTTCTGCCCCCATGACTTCTGGATGCCAGCAGCTAGTGCCACTTCGCCATGAGTGACAGCCACGTACCTGCGTGAAAGCCAGTTGAGTATGATATAGTTTGGCATGTGCTTTACCACCACAGTTCCTAACTGGCATAGCAGTA
Source organism: Dicrocoelium dendriticum (assembly GCA_944474145.2). Lineage (NCBI taxonomy): Eukaryota > Metazoa > Platyhelminthes > Trematoda > Plagiorchiida > Dicrocoeliidae > Dicrocoelium > Dicrocoelium dendriticum. The sequence goes on along the minus strand of OX104068.1, from coordinate 95,457,386 downwards.
GTAGATAAGCCATGCAGTATAATAGTCAACATTCATTCACTGAGATCCGCAGCAGTCACCTATGGCGAAGTGGCACTAGTCGCTGGTATCCAGAACACATAGGGGCGGAACCCGAAAGGGGTCCACTGAGAGACGCACCAATATCGAGCCCCAGAAGATAAGAGTGCCGGCTTCTTGTGCTTTTCCAGCCTAGCTTAGGTCAGCAAATAAAGTGGGACCATGATGCATTAGCAGAAATGAGTAGTATTTTAAAATGACGGCTACCAGACGATAATAATCGTGCATGTAAAATTATGTTTTTGTTATCTTTCCCACAAATACTATGCAAGTCGGTTCAAGATTTTTTTGCGTATTCCGCTTCCCGGATCACATATTTTTTAAAATAAGACAAAATAATCAAAATGTTAACTCTATTCTTAGCATACTTTTGTTGGTACTTTATGCATGATAAACCGACAAAATTTTGGATTTTCCGGAGATTTAGATCGAAGTCAGTAGACCCGAAGCCTAATCACATTTTGGGTTATTTAAGTCAAGAAGGATAAGTAATAATCTAAAATTTATGCTAATAATGCAGATTATAATTTAGATTGGAAGCAAACGTTGCAATAGATCATGAGTAATCCATTCCGCAAAACGTTAATCTTTTATTTTCTGACTAATAGGAAAATTGAAAAAATGGATGGAAATGACTAAAACCCGTGAGTTAATATGATTTACTCATGTGACTGAAAAATAGTAAACTTTTGAATATTAGATGAGATGTATTTTTCTCAAGTTTTCGAGACTTTGAGCAAACTGTAGATCATGACAGCCGATAAACATTACCAAATATTTCTATACCTTGCTTATCATAACCGGATTTAAAAGTATTTGCATCAACTTCGTATTTTTGACACTAACTGAACAACCTTACTGAAATTCATTTAAACTTGTCGAATACGTTCCTGTAAATTTGTTTGAGGCTTGTTAAAATAAATATCTAAAACACCATTCGGTAGGTTGCTTAGTTGCTTACTTTTATGTACTTGCTGTCCCGAATTCGGAGAAAGCTTTTGCATAAACTGCGCTAAGGTATCTCTTATAAACACGAGCAGCTCAAGGAAATTCAATACTAACCACTAACTATGCGGATTCTTTTCTCTCCGTTAATTACTAGTTGACGATCATCTAAAAGAACGTAAGCGTCTCTGTTTACAACAAGCTTAAAACGTTTCCCTTGTTATCGCCTTGAGATGCGATATAAACTTAGTTCATATTTCTGTATCCAAAAAGCCATTCGTTTATTTTACATAATTGATAACACGCACTTCGCTGCTTATTGCAGTAGATACACGAATTGCTCGTGAAGTATTGTTTGTACTTCTTTAAATTACATTACATATACGTTTGTAGGTAGGTTTTACATGTTGAAAGTACCCGGGCTATAAGGTAACATAATTTAGGCCACATCTGTAAATAAACAACTAAAATTAAGCGAATATATGTATAACTACCGTATACCTTGCAACATAAAGGTTGTTTAAGGTGTTTGAATCGCCGTTAATGAAAACATTATTCTTTTACTTTGTTAAGGTGCTCACTTCGACAGTACAACTTAGATATCAGCGATGTTCTAATTAAAAACATTTTGGTAAAATTACCTTTCATTCAAATAAATAATTTCAACATGTAGTGCTGCAAGATCCGTGAGTGACACTTTTATATTTATGTTCCATATCTTAGATAGATTTGATCATATTTACTTTGATTTTCAGTAATCGAATTTTCAGTTGCCAGAATATTACGAAGTTCCCTAATATGTAGTTCAGCGACACCATAATGTATTCAGCCAGAGTAGTACGCATCTCTACGTTTCTAAGAAAAGCGTCCATATTCACAGTATATATTAACAAATTTGATTGCGTTTGTATTACATGGATGTTTCCGGCAGGAAAATGGTTTTTGCAACAAGTAAAATTCCTTACTAGTACAGCAATAACTGACCAGCATGTACTACTGTCGAATGCTGCGAAACATTGCAAACTCTCAGAAACGGCGACCGACCATAATTGATACACTCAGCATGGTTAGTATCTTCTGCCTACCGGGCATCAACTTTAAGAGCTATGATACCATCGATATTACTACACGGCTGCAACTAGTTAGGGAAAGTACACCTAATAGGAAAAAAGCAACTAAAAGCTTGTTAGTAATAATTTTAGCATTCGAAGCCTGACTGCAGAACTTCATCACAGAATATGTCTTCTTTCTAAGTGCCTGTTGGTACCTTCGCACGGCAGCCACGAACTGAGCAAATCGAAACGCTGATTATTTATCCTCGAATTCTTCAAAATAGAGAAAAGATAAGTGACTGCATGACAAAATATGCAATATGCTTCTCAGTCAAACATATAATACAAGCAGAACACATACAGGGTTAGGAATGTGGAGGTCATATAAAAACAATAAACATACTATAATAAAATCCAAGGCATCCTAAATGAATACTCTAATTTCTAGTGTATATACCTCAGTTTGATGCTACTGTAACGGGAAATTTTCATTGAGCACCAAAATTATTGCACGACGGTAACGTGATTGGGGTTTCCCATTAAACACTTTTAACAGGAATATTTAAGATATGCTTGCTGATAAGGAGGGCAGGAGTAACTTTAGCCTATGTGATAAATAGTTTCGGCAAATAACAATGGATTTAAGTGGATATCTCCAGAATATCATCTACATTAGCAACAGGCCTCCCAAAAATGCTACCGTTATTGAAGATAAAAGAAAAATATATATAGTTATTCAAACCACTTTGGGGATTATGTTCAAATGACGTCAGAATACTACTCAGGTATAGTAAAGCACGAAGCTACACAAGCGATCGGTAGAGACGTTTGTGCAATTCAGAAAGGCTAGATATTACTGATAACCATTGTGAATCATTAAAAAATGCCCTATCTTAAAATGTTTGTCACCTTATTTCCAATTGTAAAATGTACATCAAGGCAGTTGCGAATTTGTTGACTGAAAGCTTGGCTTCATATTTAGCACAAGGATTCAAATTGTAAAGATGCTAAAAATGGAGCGGAACGTAATCCGAACCGGCGCCTGTCATTAGAGAACACTAATTATCGCATGAGTAAACTATGGTAATCGCACTTAAATGTCCTTGCGCTGCATATTCCTGCTAATTGTGCCGTTCAAAAAAGGGCTGCTTCTAGGGTTGCGTTATCCTAAATGTGTGCATAGGAACACAGTGGTAATCAAGTTTGTTGTCGTGACCCTGATTATGGCAGGGTGTGGTGTTACTGACGGGAATATATTATTTGAAACTGCATCAGACTATCAAACGCTTTGTGCATAATGCTTTTTTCGGCATGTTTCTACTTCTAGTCAAATACGAGTAGTCAGATTGATAGTTTACTATTCAACCGCAACAATTATGACAATATACCGTAAACTTCATTATGCAGGATTGAGGCCTTAGCATAACTTGTTGATTAGTAGGGTTGTTCATCCAACTGCCCTATCAGTTACACCTGCTGAGTTGAGATATTGTTAATAATAAATTGCTGACACTTTAATTATATTAATAATTATAACTCAAGGTTTCTGTTTCCTTCCAGAAAACGAATTACTTATTTGGTATAAATCTTTCAAACATTGCTTTTTCCTTTAAAATCGTCTTGGTTGCATAAAGTTAGCCGCTAGTTCTCATGTACTTTCAATCCCGATATAAAAATTTCGGATAATTTCCTCGTTAACGTAAAAGGCTTATCAATCAGCTACTCTGAATTAGGCAAGCCATGTGTGATCATTGAAAGCGGCCAATTGTACTATCGTGTTGGGTGTAAGCTAGAAGTATATGTGGCCTTTTGAACACCGTAAGGCTTTTGAGCACGCTAAGTTGCGCTTCTCAAGTGCTAGTATAGAATTTCAAAGTTAAGCCTAATGTTTAGGTATCAGATATTTGATTTATAATATAGCTATGAATTTGTCATACATGCGTCCTTAGAATTCTGCATTAAAATATTAACCTTAGGAAATGAAACAGTTATTGAATGATTGTGAAATTCTCCTGCTCGGTAAAGGTATTAAACAGACCGGTTTTTTAATTGCGTCAAAAACCCAGATATGGTTAACTTAGGCATAATTTGGAACAGCGTATTACGGAATGTCAAACGGAGACTCTATGTTTACCATGCTTGTCAGAATAATTAATGACTCAGGGAAACGCGGGTTTCTAAGTTGCGAGTTTTGATAGTGGATTTTGAAAAAATATACCAAGATATACTGTGCTTATTTTAAGGCAAAATTCATATTTTGCATGAGAAGCACAGCTAAAACAGATAAATCTTGGGAGCTGCATTCCTCATACTTTAGTATTATCAGTGGGCGACCATGTTTATCTAGCAACTTTTGCTCTCAGGCAATCATCAGCAAGTTGTCCGTTTTGGCTTAGTTATAAATCATTTAGAATCAATAAAAACTTAAAGATCTCTCTTTCATGATTTGAAAAATTGTAACTGGATGTGCAGACATTAAAAAGCACTAAAGCAATAGTACGGTTGCTTGAGCTTTATACTTGGTTACAAAGTCGTGGCTTATGATCCATGTAAGAGCTTTTTAGTAGGTGCTGTGGTGAAAGCAAAGTATTGTAATTTTGAAGGATTTTGGTTTCAGTGAACTTCTTGAACTAGTTCATTAGGCGATTTTTATATGTGAATAATAGTTACGGCTTTCTGATAAAGATGAGTTGCGGCCTTTTTATTAAACGTAACCAAATTTCGATGTGCTCAAAATAGGTTTATTACAAGTACTGTTTATCTAAGCAAGCAAAAATATAGTGAATATTTTCACAAACTTTTGGTGTTATTAATGATAAACCAATCTCCCAAAGCAATTGAGTTGTACTAGGTTGTATATTGAGGGTAGGCAGATCGCAATAGTATGTTTTGTAGCAGGGTTTAAAGCAGTAGCGATGGATGCACCCACAATGGTCTTGTTGCATCTTTGTTGCAGCACTCTCGATCATACATTTCAGATAGCTTACCCATCAGCTAGTCAGTAAAAGATCTTTGCAGGTTCTTCGTAACAAGTATGTCCGACGTTCCTAGGTTACGTATGTTTGGCAAGAACAATAAAGAATGGCGCGGTGAATGGCTTCAAAAAGCGACTTCAGTAAGGATTTTATGAATTATAGTGGATTTAATAGTCACAGATTTTAGGACACGTTGCAAAATCGCAAGAAGAAAAAGCATTGTAATAGGATAGTTTTAATGTAGTTATTTCGAATGCTCTCGTCAGGTGTTTACCCAGATTGGTGAAATTATCGTGCGGCATACAAAAGGTGAAGTAATGTACAAGGTCATTCAATTCAAAGGAAAACGATCAATAATCTCACCAACGTAAGGCGAGACTGACCGTAAATTCAGTCTGCTTGCACAAATTGGGCTTAAGCCGCCGAATAGCTGAGGCTTCGAGAAACTAAATCAGTTGGGCCTTGCTCTGTAAGTAAATTACTTTAAGTAAATGGCGAGGACGTTAACACATTTTGCAATTCTGGACGAGTTGAGTAAGAGAGCTAGCCGGCATTTTGGGACCGTTAGTTGTCTAGTTTGAATGGGTCGCCGGTTTTCGGAATAGGTTTCATCACCGAACGTTTCCAGTTAATACTCAACGAACCCGCGGAGAGTTACCTGTTGAAAAGCGCAGTCACGACTGTAGATATGAAGGCCGAATTGGGTTTGCGAAGCAGCGGGTAGAGCCCATCAAGTCCGGCAAGTTTGCTGCCACTAAGTTTAGCTAGTAGTTGATATAATTCTTAAACGCCGCAATCTAGAATGTCGGGTTCTGTAAAAGCGGTGCACGTGGAACTCGGGACTGACACCTGGTCTTTTGAAAATACAGAAGCGATGTGCGCCGCCAACGCTGACGCCAGCTCAGTGCTGGGGGATAGGAGCTGTTAGTCTGGACCATGTTTTGCTGGCATACCACCAGCTGGTTTAAGGCATCGCTTCACGAAACCAGATATGCTCATTAGAGCAATCTTCGATGAGATTAGGTGCTGCGCTTTAAACTGTTGGCGCTTATTTCTTTTTACACTGTTGCTGATGTTCCGCTGACTTTTAGAAGACTTTCAGTCTTTGGCAGAGCCAGGCACGAGGCATCTGTCCTTCAGTCTGCTCCGCCTCCGATCCAGAAAAACATACTTTTTGTCAAACTAATGAGGCTTAATGGGTCAAACATTTCTACATTTCAATGGCATAAAGGCGAACCATATAGACGTCAGTTTCTCTTCTATAAACGTCCAATTTTCTTCCATAGATGCGGCGTCTAACAGAGATCAATTTAGTTGGCTCGCTGCTCCAGTTGGACAGTCGAAGTCCGATTTTCAGTAGTTGTAAGCTGGTTCCAGCGGAAGTTAAAACAGCAAAGGTAACTACAAATCAGTTAGGAGCATTGAGTGGTCGCCTGTAGCCAGGAGCTTCATGATCCGAACGTCACGCAGTCATTGTTCTTAGCTCGTTAACATCAGGTAGAGACAAGAGGGGTTTGAGCGTGGTGTTATGCGTGTTGGTTGGCATGTTTGTTGCGATGCACCAGCTTCAACTGCCAAATGCACGAAATTTGCTTTTACCTCACCACGTGTATTCATTACAAGCTCGTCAGGTCATCACTTTCGAGGACAGTAAAAATTGCCCATAAGTAGAAGGTGTGGACGACGAATTTAGTTGCGAACATGGGGCCGCCAATCTAAACAACGTATATTGGGCTGGGATAGACTGTGCCCATAAGTAGTTTGCCACGCCAGACGTGGCTGGAGCACAAATGTAGCTCACACAAACCTTCGTCACATCGGTAGGTGCTTACAACTCTCCCACGCAGAGAAGACCGAATGTAGAACACACCACCACTCGCCTTCGTTAGTCAATCGTATCGGAAGCTTGAGTAATAATTGAGTCCACATTCCTATGTGTAAAACTCTAAATGCAGCCATGTCTCTGCGAGTCCCGCTAAGTCTGGCCGCTCAGGCGCAACGAAACAACAAAGCTCTTGGCGCTTGTACATTAAACTGCAAATGTTGTTGAAGGATACTCCCAGGCCGTATTAGGAGCCGCCGGGCGTGCTTGAAGTTTGAGCAAACGGTTTATGCTGACTCGCAGATTGTTAGAAACCAACCGAAAATTTACGAAATTGTGAGTTGTTCCCCTTACCAGCAAGTCATGTTAGCTTAATGATGGCATACTTGAGCTGTTTGCGGTCTATTGGGTCCAGGTCTGGATTAACCTGGATCTACAAAACTTTCAGCCTACTTCGGTGGGACAAGATCAACATTGGACTGGCTTCGTTCACGGATGTGATTCACTTGACGCAAATTGTTGATCCCCTTGGTTTTTAAGACGGGTATTTTGCTTCACTTTTACCTGGTCCTCTCCAGCGCG